>JAVBHV010000079.1:5265864-5865864 GCA_033992175.1 Spiraea crenata | reverse complement strand
CAATAAGTACTAATATCTCCAGGTCACATTGACAATAAGTACTAATATCATATGTTCACTGAATGAAATATGCTTCACCGACTTCTTATCATCATATCATTGAAGAGATAGCATTTTCACTTGGCTTTTCTTCGGACTTCGTATAAGTAACTCAGTACCACCACAGCTGCAGTAACAGCAACTCCCACAGCACTGTGTGCCAGAATAGTACTGGTCTTTACAGATTCCTTGGTACTAGAAGAAGATGGGGTAAAGCCTAGCTCCGATAGTTTCTTGTGGGACGCTGCATAGTCTTTGAAAAATGCATCCTCATCCTGCAAATTTATTGAGCAGACGGTAAGTGTTTATTTTCACGTTTAATTTTGCTACAATTCAGTAATAACGGTTAGATGAATTGAACCAATTACCTTTGCATAAAGTTCAACATAGGGACGGAAATCAGGATCGTCCAATAAAGCCTTGTCTGTGGGAAGTTTCAACAGCCCCTCTGATTCCCCTTTCAGAAGCTCCCTGATCACACAATTCAGTTATAACATATAAATTTCCCATTGCATTTCACATATGTTCAGATCAAAGAAAATTAATAGAGTGATAGCAGGTTTAACTTCCGAATATAATATTGACTGCTTACACAAAGTATGAATTGTCAAACTTCAAAGGCTCGTTTGTCCAAGGGCCATCAAAGCCGGACCTCTCGGGATGTGCTCTCCCCTAAAAAACCAAAGAAGAATTAGTATGTGTATATTAGACGTAAGTGAAGAATATTTTGCACATCGTTGTGTCCTGGTAAAAAGCTACCAATGTGTGGGCTCCAGACAATGCCACAATGTCCTTATCAGACAGACCCATGCGATAAAAGATATCCTTCAAATGTGATGAACCTGCAGCAAAATTGACGCCACAAAAGTATTACAACAATATGAACCAAGTCAGAAGAACAAGGATTTGTTCATCTTCCTTTTGTCAACAAATAAGAAACTAAGGAGCGACGGGAGCCCCATTGAAGCGACACTAGAGGCATGCATACCTTTTTTAGCATCCGGAAGCCGTCCTTCTTCAGGAGACTCCAATGAATCCTGATCCAGAAATAATAAAAACAAAGTTCAACAAATGCAATCAACGTAACTGATAAATACTTATTAACGACTGCCAGGTAGAACATACCTTTCTGCCAGGAACAAACTCAATAGTAGGGCCTCCAGTGACCTCCACAGCTACAACTCCAGCAAGCTAAGAACATTATATACTCAACAATTAGTACACAGAATCTGATTCTACCCCATCCAAAACTAGTAAATGCAATTTAAGTCATTCATTGCGAGCGAAACGATTATCGAAAGCTTTTACGAGCATTAATTTACACGAATCATCTCCATATGCAATTAGCTTCATATCTACGACTAAACCACACTCTACCTGGTAAAGGTCAGCATATGTGATTCTCGAATATTTGGCTTTCACCTCCTCTACATCCAAACCAGATCAAACAAAATACAATTTCAGCCAAATAAATTAAGTACATCAACTGAAATTTGACCTCAACTTTTACGAAACAGCAAAAAAGCTCTCACCGCAAAAGTTGACAGCAATTTTCAAACCGCTATTTGCGCCGTGGCCTAGCTCGTGTTCGTTCCTGATCGAGCCGTCTGCCCCTCCGGTCTTCGTTTCGGCGTCGTACGTCCCAGCATCATGCCACCTGTCTCAATTTTACAGTAACAAACTCCCAATCAGTCAAATTTGACTTCATCGAGTTATTCCATTTCCCTTCCTTTTTCGGCAACCAAACAGAAGCTAACCGAGGAACAAAAATAGAAACCGAAAACACAGAGAGAGCACTTACGCGAGGCGGACCATGATCGGAGCGCAGTTCTTGAGGGCGATGAGAGCGCGGAGGTCGCGGCGAGCTTTCTCGACTTCCTTGAGGTACTGCGCGTCCACTACCGGTTCCGCCATTAGAGCGCGTTGCGTCTACTCGCTCCGATGAATACGCCGCAGATATCGGGAGATAGAATCGAAGCGGACTGAAAATTTTGAAGGAGAGAAACGATTGGTTTGGTTCGCTTTGGCTGCTTCCGGGATTGGATTAGCGGGAGAGAAGGAGAAGCTCCAGGGGCCTTTTATTAAATATTATTTTACTTTATTTTAATTTAGATTTTTCGTCTCTTCAAAAAAAAAAATTAGATTTTTCGTTGATTTTATTGTTAGGGGTGGAGGTGGAGCGGCGCAGTTAGAGCGCGTGCGGATGACTCGCCTTAGATTGAAGAGATAAGGTGGAGAAGTTGGAGGTTTTGGTGGAGAGTGGGGTTTGGAGCGTTGAGACAGCGCGTGTTGTCTAACTTTCTTATCTTTCTTGGGGTTCGGACCTTTTGGTGCGGGTCGTGGAACGGATTAACTGACTGATAATTCGTCATCCCAAGACTTGAGGGGGAATTTATCGTTGACTCGGGCCTTCCATTTTGATCTGGCCCAGTAGTTGGCAAAAGGCCTTCGGAATGAGCCCAACACTTTCTTGCCCGGACGCCGATCCAAAGAGGGGTACGTCTTGTTCATTTGAGTTACTGATATCGTGATGAAAGAGTTAAACACAAACGCATCATGCATCTCAATAATGCGATGTAAGATATAAACATAAGGGAGGATTTGTTATACAAAGTTTCAATCTCATTACTAAATAGTGAAATTGCTTGCTTATCTTTTGCATTTTATTCCATCGATTTTCCGATGTGAGATTTTACTTTACATCTTGCCACAGCACAATCTGCATTCCTTGTTTTGACTTGTATAGCTCAATAATTACAAGGGCGTACGTGATTTAGGTATGATTGCACTAGTACAAAAGGGTCCGATTGTCAACTCTATCAACATGCCAAAACTAATAAATTCGTACAGATTTTGATGCACTTGGTCTTTACCTGTAGCTGGCCTTCCAAGTGTGAGTAATGTGGAGTGGAGTGGGGGTCTACTGTACAGTGTCTACGCCAAACAAAGTACCAAAAGATGGAAACAATCTCACGCCTGCCCTTTTGAGTTACTTCATTTTATGGCAAAGAAGGTGGAAAGTAAAAGTGTAAAAGGAGAAAAAACCATCGATTAACCAGAGTTTTGCACAATATGGTCTACCCCATCTTAGAAAATGATGTATAGAAAGGGTCTTTCACAGTGATGACGGTGAGTGTGTGTGATGCCTATGAATTAATGAACATCATATTGTTTGAGTTTCATTCGTATATTTTGTGCTACAGTGATATGAGTTCTATACATATAAGAGCTTTGCATTTTTATGTTTACACAGTTACTTTAATTCGTGAATTTCATGCATTCATAAGTATTATTGGTTTTCACCATTATGAAAATCACAATCTAAATTTCATGAAAGTATAATATTCATATTTCAATTGAACTTTAGAAATTTTTTTTTTTCTCTTTAAGCAAGCGTAATCTCACTTTAGTAATATTATATTACTAACTTTTACTTAACCAATTATGGGCATGAAATCTTCCATTCTATTTCTCAAGAAAAAAAAAAGATGATGGATTAAATATGTGAAGCAAAGGATACCAGCGTGCAAAACATCTAGTCGAACATTGCTATCTAGCAGCATCCACACACCACATCTAGTGATCTATATATGCATCTAGCGGTGGGGTGTATCTCCATGAGTGAGGTGACACAACATAAGTTTCTTTAAAAACTGTGGAAGATGAAAAGTTTACACCTAGAAGAAATTAAATGCTTGTTTTCTCTTCTTTCTGGCATTTGGAATCCCCCACCTCGGTTGCCCAAAAGAACCAAATAGATAAAATACAAAAGTTAACTCCTCCATTCGATGCCCATCCAATATACCGTATCAAACAAGATTTTTATTTATCTCATATGGTATTTGAATATACCTAAAGTACGATTTTCCATGTGACAAGAATAATGTTGTCCATGTGTTAGTATTAATCTATTTGTTTTGATCGGGTTAGCATTTCTTAATCTGTTATACTTACTAATCTGAGCTGCACTGCTGAATTGTAAATTGATTGAACCGTCAAAAGAGAAAAACTTACACGTACTAAGTTTTATACATTCTTTGCAGGAGATTGCTTAGTCTTTTGAGTGAGTATGTTCTTCTCTTGATAGGATTGTTTACACTTGACTCGTTGTAGAGTTACATGGGTTTGACCCTCTAGGAGTATGAGATACTCGCTTTGACGAGAGTTCGGATAGTTGTACTCTTTTGTTTGGTGAGCTAAACACTTATAAATATATCTTTTCCTTGAGCAAAAAAAGATAAATCGTTGCTTCATTATCACTATCTTTTAGTTATTGTTATTAATCACTTATTGAGGAGATCATTATGAGACACCACTCTAGTGAAAGAGCTTCCTTCATGGGGCCCAAATTATCAGTATCCAAGAATCCAAAATGCAGTAGCAAAATAGGCAAAAAAGAAAAAAAAAATTAAAATTTAAGGATGTGTAAAATAATGGTGAGAAATTACACCTTCATAACATTGTGGGTCAAGCTAAACCTTCAGAATCTGGATTCATATTCCAACGGCCATCAGATCCTTTGGTTTGGAAATGAAATTTCATTAACTCTGCAGCCTTTGACAACCTTAATATTGCCAAAATTTCAAAAAACCAAAATCAATGACAGTAGATATTTGACCTTTGTATTTAATTTACCATGGCAAGCCAAGAACTTTAACTGTAGTTAAACATGAAAGGGGATGAGAACAAAAGCTTGGAACTCTACCTTTGGATGGTGACTGTTTCAGTTGCTGAATCCTGAATGACTCACTCATGAACTAGTTGTAAATATAACCACATGGTGAGGGCAACTTGGTCAGTAAATTCAAATGTATACAAAATACTGGCTCTCTGCCCCAAGTCTAGTGTCCCTCTGCTCCAACGCAAGCCTACTGTCCTTATTTCCACCACCACATCCTAGATGATTCCAAACCAAATTCATCTTTACAGTTCAGTCAGATCACAATTGCAAATGTTGTTTTTCCAAAATCCCAGAAATTGAATCCCACAAGAAGATCAAGGTTTTGCAGCTTTAACCACTGTGAATTGTTGGAGGTAAGTGAAGCCCCAGAAGCACCAAATGTTGCCTGCAAATTGTAAAACCCTCCATTGATTAGACATCACAAGCTTCTTCTCCTTCCTCAGTAGCCAAAAGTGCTTTTTCCCAAAACCATTTCTTCTCATTTTCCTCTTTTGCTTCTCTGGTTTGTTTTTAGCAGAAAATCTATCCAACTGTGAAATAGAAATGCCCTTCATTTTTAAGGCAGAACAAGCTTCTTCAAAGAGAGAAAAGAACCACCTTTTTTGATTATTCAGAAAGCCCTTCTTGTCAATTTTTGCTTTTTTTAGCAACAATTTAGAGAATAAGCAGAAGCTGTTCATTCTGTTCAAGATCAGGAGCAAAATGGGTTGTTGCTATTCAAGCTGTTCAAGATCAGAATCACTGTAAATGTTGGAGGTAAGTGAAGCTAAAAAGCAGTCAAATTTTGCCTTGAAATTTCAAAATGAGCACAAAAAACCACCACTTTACAAACCCCCTACAATTCTTTGCTCATTCCAAATGCCCTTCTCATTTTTTGCTTTCTCAACAGCATATTGGAGGATAAGCAGAAGTAGTTGAAGATCAGAACCAGAAAATGGGGTGTTGCTATTCAAGAATTGAAAGAGAAGAGATGGTGTCAAGGTGCAAATCTAGAAAAAGATACATGAAGCAGCTTGTGAAAGCAAGGCAAGCTTGGTCGGCAGCTCACTCAATGTACCTCCGCTCTCTCCGCAGCACCGGCTCCGCCCTGCTTCAGTTTTCGAATGCCGAAACCACCCTCCACCACCACCACAACCACCACTACAAACACCACAATAACAACAATGGCTACCACTCTCCACCGCCGCAACGGCGGACCCCACCGACACCACAACCTCCTCCTCCACCGCCGCCTTTCAGCTCAAGCTCCTCCACCTGGACAACATCCACCACGGCCTCCACTGCTCTGCCGCCTCCTCCGCCGCCGCCGCCGTCGTCCACCTGGGATTTCTGGGACCCGTTTGTGGCGTCGTCGTCGCGGGTGGTGACCGAGGAAGAGTGGGATGATACGACCACTGCCTCCGAGGCGGTAGTCACTGTGACGGCGGCTAGCACGGCTGCGCCGCCGTCAGTGGTGAGTGGTTTTTCGAAGGAGAGCGGCACTACGGGTAGTGAGCTCGCAATGGTGGTGTCTAGGAATGCGAAGGATCTGGGGGAGATTATAAAGGAGCTTGATGAGTACTTTCTCAAGGCGGCGGACGCCGGCGGGCTGCTCTCCTTGCTCTTGGAAGTTCCCACACCTGGATTTTCAACTAAAGGAGGTAAAGTTTTGATTTTCACTTTTCTTTAAAGTGTAAAGTTTTTACTTCTACTTTTTTTGAACCATTGTTTGTTTTGTTTGGTTGATGAAAAAAATAGGGAAAATGAGAGGAAATATATCATTAGATTTTGTATGTTGTTTGATTGAAACTAGTCTAGTTTAATCTAAATTACGTGGAGTGATTTTTGAGTTTGGATGCAGATTGGGAGCACTCTGCTATAGCCAACTATGCCCGAATGTTGTGAATTTGGTCTAATGTGTGATTTTTGTTGTTTTTTTTTTTGGCAGGGAAAGTTTACAACCATGGGTGCAATTTGAGTCCATCACTGTGGACATGGGGAACTCCCAAGTTTGGTGGGTTTGGGAAGATGGGTTGTGATGAGATGGTGCTGAGTCAGTTAGGGAGTGGGGTTGGAAATGATGGCATTGTCAATAGCAGCCATTGTTCTACTGTGGAGAGGCTTTATGCTTGGGAAAAGAAGTTATACCAGGAAGTCAAGGTAGCCTTTTGTATCCCAATGTCTTGTGTGGGCTCCTACTTAAGCTTTTGCCCATCCTCTCTTGTTTATAAAACTTTACGGGTACAAATGGTTGATAGCATTTACGTTTGCATCCAAAGTCTGTCTAATCCCCCTTCCCAAATGTTGATTTTATCCAAAGGAAAAACTTTAAGGGGCCCAAGAATGGGATATGAGCTTTGGAATTTTAAGGTTATTCATCATGCACATAATGGGATATGAGCTTTGGAATTTTAAGGTTATTCATCATGCACATCTGTACTATCAGTTGCTTAAGATACATTCGCCTTTTCTTTCGGGTTGTTTTAGGATGCAGAGACAATGAAGATAGAGCATGAAAAGAGGGTGGCAACATTGAAGAAGCTAGAGATGAAGAGCGGAGATTATGTGAAAACTGAGAAGACGAAGAAAGAGGTGGAAAAGTTGGAGTCACAAATGACAGTTGCTTCACAGGCCATTGAGACAACTTCTGCTGAAATCATAAAACTGAGGGAGAATGAGTTGTACCCTCAACTCATCGAACTTGTCAAAGGGTAAGTTTATAATCTTCAATTCAATTGTGGTCTGAAGAAACAATTTACAGATGCTTGAACACATGTTTTGGCTTGCTTTACAGATTGATGTGCATGTGGAGAAGCATGTATGAGTGCCACCAGGTCCAAAAGCATATTGTGCAGCAGCTCAAATACTTGAACACCATACCGTCTACTGAACCCACATCTGAGATTCACCGGCAATCAACTCTCCAGCTTGAGCTTCAAGTCCAGCAATGGCACCTGTCATTTTGCAACCTGGTTAAGGCTCAATATGACTATCTCCAGTCCCTTACAGGATGGCTCCGGCTTAGCCTCTTCCAGTTCAGGAGACATCCAATATCGAAGACAAGTCAAGAATCTAGAATTTACATGCTCTGTGAAGAATGGCACCATGCAATTGACCGTATCCCGGACAAAGTAGCATCTGAGGGAATCAAGAGCTTCTTAACCGTAGTTCATGCCATTGTAGTTCAACAAGCAGAGGAATATAAGCAGAAAAGGAGGTCGGAATCTACATTTAAAGAGCTTGAGAAGAAGGCAACTGTGCTTCGGTCCCTGGAGTCCAAGTATGGCCCCTATTCGATGCCTGATTCTGCTGGCAGTAGTAAAAAGAACACAGTTGTCGAGAAGCGGGCAAAGGTGGAGATAGTGAGAGAAAAAGCAGAAGAGGAGAAGAGCAAGCATGAAAAGTCAGTTAGTGTTACAAGGACCATGACACTAAATAACTTGCAGATGGGCTTTCCGCATGTCTTTGAGTCAATGGTGGGATTCTCAAGTGTGTGTATGCAGGCATTTGAGTCACTATATAACCAAGCCAAAAGTGTTAGTGAAGAGCTCGACGTCAAGAGGCTACTACCTTAAGGAAAGATCCAAATTCAGGAAGACTGGCTGCACCGTAATCAGTTTTCTGTGTATATCGCACATCACTTTAGTAAGGTTGACGTTTAAGTGGTTACTACCTCGAGGAGAAGACTTAGATTCAGGAGGAATGATGGCACTGTAATCAGTTTTCGTGTATAGATAAATGTGCATCCTTTTGTTACCATGACCGTAGAGGAGTCTAGCAGTGGAAGGATTCCCCTTTCGAAGAAACTTGACACAGTTTATGCAGATTAGAAAAACAATGACAGTAAAGTGGTTGAACATTTGGAATGCAATAGGTTAGGGAGATTCTAGTTAGTTTTAGCTTTTCTCATCTTCCGTTTTCAACTTGTTACTCATCTCTTGTTTAATTTCTTAGTTTTCTTGTGAGTTTGTTTGGTTGTTATTTGGTTATTCTTATTTAAGGTGTTTTTCGGTTGTTTACTAATTTATCTCACACTAAAAGTACGAACTCAGTACAATGTCCAGTACTGCTAATCATGAACTCGTGCCTTAGAAAGATCCATGAATTGCGACTAAAGTTCAAGCTCGGATGAAGTGGTGGTAACACCATTAGAGTAGTGCCCCAATTTGCAGTTTAGCTAGCACTGGTGAGATTCAAAATATCGACCCATTTTTCCCAAAAACCAGAAGTTCCAGGCTTCATAGTACAGATTAGAGAACATCAATCAATCTAACGAACAGGGTTGAGTACACTTTCTAGACAACCAAATCAAGCGCTTCTCGCCTTTCAGAGACAAGAACATTTCCCTTGCAACGGGTTTGTTGAACAGATCAAGAGCGGCAAAATAAACATGCTCCTCTACACCTTGCATCTTATCCAGTTCCTCAATACAATTAGATATGGTAAATCTAGCATTATGTTGCTGGGTCGCAGCTGTCCTCAGCTTGGATGCTTCTGCCATTTCCATTATAGCTCCGGCAATAGCATCTTCAATGCTCTTCCGCCCTCTTTTGCGGACTCCGGAAGTGCTAGGTGCACTAGGTTGAATCGTTCCTTGATCACGTTCAGCATCATCTGCTTCCTCCGATTCTGATGAGGACAATGACCAGGGATCCAATGGACGAGAAATTGCTGGACCGTCATTCGTTGGCAGCTCTGAAAATATAGTGCACAGCTCTTTATAGATTGGGCAACCACCGGATTTTAAACCCTCTGCATCGGGATGTTCCTGCTTAAAGAAGGTTCCTCTAGATCAGGGAGGTTATAGAATGGTGTTGTAAAGCAACAGATATCAAAGGAAACATACCCTGATATATTCAGCCCACACTTGATCACTTGCTACGATAGCCCCTGTTGATTCATCCCAGCTGAAGTCACTACGATCGAGAAGTGACTTGACGGTACCATACAGCCTCCTCAAAACTGAGCATCGGTTCTTCAGTTGTTCCTTGTCCCATTTCAGACCAGTTCTCTTATAGAACTCATCACACATGTACTTCCATGCTTTCGTGCCGAAATTGCTATTGTTTCTACCCCCCTTGTGTACTTGATTCACCATCAAGTTCACAAGTATCTGAGTAAGATGTGCCGTCCACCGAGCCCTCGATTGTTGCTGCTGATGCTGAGGCGTCTGTCGAGTAGGCCGGTTCGCCATCTAAATCAGAAAATACAAGGGATTAAAACGTAAGAAAGAATGAACTAAATATTGCGCATTTCGACATGTAAACCCTACAAACCATCTCATGTCATTTTAAACCCTAAATACATGAAATCATAATAAACCCAGCTGGGATAATGCAGAGTGAATATAAAATTGCAGAAAAAAACACACAATTTCAATTTTCAATTGATAAAAATACAACAAAATGATGGGCAACAAACAATGGAAGTGTTAAATTGAGTGCAAAAAAATTGAATGTAAGCAGAACGCTAGGGCGATTGTGTTTGGCGGTGACCTTGGGCTTATTCGGCTTCGACTGCTTCTCCTCCTCCGACTTGGCGTTCTGCGCCGCCGCGCTGTCGTCGTCGGTTCTCCTTACCCGGCGGCACCAACTATTTGATGGTGTTTCTCTCTGTTTCTTGTACTGTTAAGTCTTTTTACATAATAACAGATTTTTAATTGTATTAATTTTACAAATGTGGGTGGTAAAAAGAGGATTCAAGGGTGCAATAACGGAGACAAACATAATTATTAGAGGCGGTTGGGGGGGATAAAATCCGCTGCTAAAATGGATTCCAGTGGTCGCTAAAGGTCGAAAAACCGTCACTAGCAGCAGCAAATTCTCGAAAACCATTTTTAAAACAAAAATACCTATTTTTCTGCAGAATTAATGCGGACTCCTACAGATGTAATCCCAGTTACATACTTCAGCATATATAGATGATGTATTGATCACAGCTATGTCCTGCAGAATTAATCTACTTTCCGATAATCCAATTTTTAATTAACAAATGAACATTCTGTGCGAAGAAAAACTTGATATATAAAAAAAATTCACTTTGTGGTTTAACAATTGAAAAGTGATTAATCAAATCAGTTGGTTAAGCAGTAATTGAACATTGAGGAATTACAAAGAGGCAATTGAAGGGAGCACTTTCAGTTTGAGCCTTGATACTGGTTGACAACATATGGGTCTCAACAACTAGCTGGTAGAGACATGTGCTACTACCATTCATACAAAACTCTTTCTTACCAGGACCTAGCAAACTTTGATTACACAAATTACTACAATCAAATAGCTCCCTCCATTTAATGAGATTATGATATGACAAGAGACCTCATCCACATTTTGATTTCCCTATTTGCGCTCGTGTAATTGTATAAAGAATACAATCAGTTCCTAGACCATCTCCAATGATTGGAGTCATTAGCTTAAATTTGACATCACAAAATACAACTATTCATCTATATGAATTTGACATTGCTCCCAATGATGAAAGACTCAAATTTAACATTATACTTTAACTAATTGAGTTTAACCTTAATTTTTTGTCAATTAATTTTTTTTCTCAAGTTAATTTGTAAATAGAGTTTCTTAAGTTAATTTTATGAATATTCCAACCTAAAAAAAATTCAAAATCTGACAAATTTTTGTCATTCGGCCTAAAACCGTGTTAAAACGAAAGGTGCGGAATGCATGAATTGTTGGACTGCACATCCTTGATTATCTTTTGTCAATATTATTGAGTTATCTTCCACATTGCGCATTGGCAATTTATTGTTTTGAACAGAGCTGTAAGGGCTTCTTTTGTTCGAGGAGGGTGTTCAACCCCAAGAAGGAATTGCTCAAACTTTTCTTGGACACGGCTCCAAAACATATCCGACGATTGATTAACTCCGATAGCACGATCTTCAGTAATCTTCACCCAAGCTACACATATACTTTCATCTTCTTTTTGTAAGTAATTTGGACCTCTTGAAAGTTTTGGAGGCATATTGAACAAATTGAATGGAGATAGAAAATAGAAAGTGTTAAGAGGGAATGATGAAGAAGTTGTGTTGATTGTTAAAGAAAGAAGTGTATATTTATAAATTTTCTAAATAAGATCTAACCCAAAAGTATATTGTGCCCAATAATTTTAGCAAGAATCCAAAATTTTACTCTCTCTCTTGGTGGGCTCCATTTATGAGATTGAAGTCATAATTTGTGTCAAATTTGACTCAGAATTTGACTCCATACTCAAATTTGAGTCAGTGTATGCGGACCAAATACCTCCATTGGGAGGATTTTTGGCTCAAATATGGATTTGACACTCCACCATTGGAGATGGTCTTATTCAAACTGATACGACCCGTCCCGATTCTTTAGTTTGAAATTACCAAAATGTCCTTTTGGGTCAAATATGAACTTGACTAGAAAAGTTGACTTTTAATTCATAAGGAATTTGATAGTCGATATTGGACTTGTTTGAAAGCTCTTGACTATACGAGCAAGTAGACGAAAGAAATTTTCAATTCTGAGTTATAAAGAAGGCTCGGCGAGCCAAAAGGTGTTTTAATGAAAGTATAAAAGGGGGAAATTTTCCCAAATAGTTGATACGATCTGTCCCGATTCTTTTGCTTGAAATTACCAAGTGCCCTTCTGGGTCAAATATTAACTTGACTGGAAAAGTTAACTTTTAAACCATAAGGAATTTAATAGTTGATATTGGACTTGTTTGATAGCTCTTGACGATACGAGCATGTAGACGAAAGAAATTCCAATTTCGAGTTGTAACGAAGGCTCGACGAGGGTTGAGCTTGCCGAAGCTCAATAGGGGGAAAACAATCGACATAGATATACAGATAACTAGAAACAACATATACCTCATAAAACAGTTAGGGCACGATGATGATGCATGAATGCAATGATGACCTTCCTCAATTCATACCATCCATATAATAAAGCAAGTCGTCCTTAAATGTCCCATATCATGCTCGGACAACCGATGTGCTATGTTATATGAACGTAAACTCATAAAGTGAACACCCCCTATTTTGTTAGTTATCTTATTTAACTTTTCGTCGCCAGTCCGGAAACTCAGAGTGCACTCTGGACATACCTTCAATCCTGGTACATTCTAAAAGTTAAACTCAAACTCAACAAAAGATCATTTGGCTAATCTAACACATCTTTCCCTTTCACCACTCACTTAAATCACATGATTAACATGATGTATGAAATGCCAATGATATCATGGGAACATGAGAGATTACAACACATGAAGCAATAACTAAACTCATAACAACCATAAATCCATCGATATAGCCAAATAACCACTCAAGCAACCAAATAATTATGTCATGCTTACAGATAAGTTACACAATTATAACAATCAATGAAACAATAAACCAACATAAAATTAAACCCCAATAACCCCCTTACCTCAAATTCCAAAGCTATTAGGCAATTACACCACAAACTAACTGAACACCTTCAACTCCTTAATTCCTTCTCTTTGTCTCCTCCTTGGCCCTTTTTCCTTTCCTTTCTTTCTTTCTTTCTTTCTTTCTAGTTTTCATACTCCTGAGTCTTCTTTCTTTTCTTTTTCTTTCCTTTTCTTTTTCTTTCTCTTTCCTTTCCTTTCCTTTATGTTTCTCTCACCTCTACTAGGCCTGGGCTTCAGTCGGGTCGATCGGGATGAAGCCCAAACCCAAAACCCGTACCGAATAGCTCGGGAGGACATTTTTGAGAGTGAAACCCGTCTTGATTTTGATGGGTACACGATTGTTCGGGTACCCAATATTTCAGGTTGGGAAGGGTCGGTATCGGGAACAAACCCGAAGGCCAGATTTTTAACCAAACTTTGACTTTTTTGATGAACCGCAATAGATCTGTGGAAGAAGAGAAACGACTCGCCACTGGAATCGAGGGCCTCTAACAAAACGCCTTCTACATGCATCGCGCTCTGGTAAGCTCCCCTCCGCCCAATCACCACCGCTAATGCTCAATTTTCCAGACCTTTTTTTTCCCGGAATCATCATCTTGTCCTCAATGTCGATCTAATTGGGGTTTAGGAATTGCTTGTGCTGAGCTTTGTGATTTGTGGTTTTGGATGCTTCTAAGATATGAGAGCTTTTGACGAATTAAGGAGGCTACGCGGCCAGCAGCGGCGAGGAGGGGAGGAGGCGAAGCGGTGAGCGGCAAGGAGGCGAGGAGGAGAAGCGGTGAGCGGCGATGCAGCGAGCGGCGACGAGGTGAGTGGCGACGCGTGTTGAAACCAAGGCCGCGACGCTGCGACGGGGTTTAAAGACGAAGACGAAGACTCCATAGCTGACGCGGGTTGAAGACGAAGACGAAGACGCCGATGTTGGTTGAAGCCAAGAGGTGATGCATGTTTGGAAAAGAAAACCTAGAAGAGAAAATTAGGGTTGGAGGGCATTTTGTTTAATTTTTTAAATTTTTATGGGTATAATTTTAAAATATTAATATATCGTGTTGGTCCGGGTACCCATGGGTCCTGGATTTTGAGACCTGATCCCGATCCAAATTTCTCGATTCGATCCGAGTTTTTTTTTACCCCGTTTGACTTTTTTGGTCAAATTTCCCGACCCGCTCCCACCCGATGAGTCGGTTTGATCGAATTTTCAGGTATTTTGTTCGGTATGCCCACCCTTAGCCTCTACAACTCTCTTCACAGACAATGAAAGGCCAAATGGCCTATTTATACTAATTGGAGGCGGCTCCCAAACTTAAGCATTAAGGAAACTTAGCCACTAAGCAATTGCTGATAGGATTTTTGGGGTAAAATGGTAAATAGACTATATAATTAAATATATACAAATAAAACTCAAAATAATATTAGTATCTCAAATCATTTACATATATGTAAAAACTTGTACATACTAGAAATAACTCAATAAAACACATTTGAAATACGGGGCGTCACATGGCCGCACCCCCGGCACCTGGGGACGGGGTGCGTCACAAACATTCCCTTCAATTGGGGTTTAACCGACCAGAGTGTTTTACTAAACTATTTTCTTACAACAAAGCATAAACATAACTCTTATTATATCCTTATATTATTGGGAAGCCTAACATTAAAGAGGTCTCACATGACTATTTAGTTTAGCGGTAGTTTCTCTTTGGTGGAGGAGGTCTCAGGTTTGACTCATAGTGGTGGCGAAATTTATATATATATAAATTCAGTAATATCGATGTTTCAGTTGTAGAAATCTCAAGTTCGACACACAGTTATGGTAAAATCGAGGATATTTTTAATGAAGTTGCTGTTATATTGTGGGTCATTTGAGCTTGTTATGAGCTAGCTATATATAAATGGATTATACCCTCGTTTTATATAATTATAAATAGTAAATATTCTATTTTTAAAAAAAATTTTAAAAAAAAAGTTATCTCGCACGCCTACTGAGGGACGCCATATAAAGAGAATCTGAAGTCTCGAAAATGAACCCACAAACAAAAATCAGACGAGATCTCAATACACAACAATACAACAATGGCTACGACCAAAAAAAAAAACAAGACAACAAAGGCTCTCCCCAAACACATCCTAATCATCGACGAGAAAGACTTCGACGGCGAGATCAACGAGTACTACGGAGCAGCGGAGCTCTACCTCCGAACCAAGCTAAGCCCAGCCTCCACCTCTCGCCTCCACGTCAGCAAAACACCCCTCCGCCACAACAACACCACCATCCTTAGCCTCCCCAAAGGCGAAGATTTCGCCGACACCTTCGACGGAATCGAACTCAAGTGGAGTTACAGTGTCCGCCCGGCGGAGCATTCTTCCCAAAACAACAGCGACCACCCCTTCAACGGCCTTAATTTCCGCGGTAATTTCGAAAAGCTGCGCTACTTTGAGCTGAAATTCCCCAAAGAACATGGAGACAAGGTCATGAATTCCTACTTGCCGTACTTACTCGAAAAGGCCGATTCGATCAGATACGAGCAAAAAGTCCCCAAGCTCTACACCCTTGTTTCTGATTCATCCTACTTTGGTATGTTCGACCATCCCGGTCATAACCTTAGTATCGATGAATTTTGGTCCTCTGTCGATCTTCAAAGCTCGGCCACATTCGACTCAATAGCGATCGAACCGGCGCTCAAAAAGACGATTGTTGACGATTTGGACACGTTTGTCAAGAGGAGGGAGGTTTACAAGAAGATGGGCAAGCCTTGGATGAGGGGTTACTTGATGTACGGCCCTCCCCGTACCGGAAAATCGACCCTGATCGCTGCCATGGCTCATCACCTCAAGTTTGATGTGTTCGAATTGGGACTGACTAGTATTTACGAAATCTCAGATCTTAGGAAGGTGCTGATGGCTACTGCAAACCGGTCGATTATGGTGCTTAAAGACAGGGATTGCTGTGGTGATGATCAGAATAAGCAAAATCTAGGAGACAGGGATCGGATTCCTCCTTTCTATCACGGGTATGGCGAAAACCCCAAGTATAGGCTTTCGGGGTTGTTGGATTTTGTGCAAGAATTGTGGAATAGTGTAGGTGATGAGAGGATTATTGTGTTAGTGACTAACAAGCACATGGATGAATTGGACCCGGCATTGTTGCGTGCAAGGCGGATAGACTTGCGCATTGACCGGGTTTAAGGTTTTGGCATCCAAGTACCTCGGCATTGATGAGGACAAGCCTCACCGTCTTTTCGGGGAGATCCAAGGGTTGCTGGAGAGCACTGAGGTAGCTCCAGCGGGTGTCGCGGAGGAGCTCATGAAAAGTGATGATGCTGATGTTGCACTCGAAGGGCTTGTGGATTCCATCAAGAGGAAGAGAAGGGAAGATCAAGTCAGGAAGAAATTTGGTGGAGCAAGAAAGCAGAGGTGATGGGATCCCGACATACTGTATCTTTGATGGTTGTTGCTCTTAACTGAGTGTTTTAGTTCATTAGTACTAGCTTGAGTGGATGTAATAGAGTGAGGTGGTTGTATTTGAGTGGTTATGTATTCTGGTACAAGGATGTAATAGTTGCAGATGATCTCATAGGATCATGGACCGCAAGAGTACGTGGAGCTTATAGGCACTGGTGCTTTTATTGTACAGCTGATATATCAGCTAAAGAATATTCAATATATATGAAAGAACTCACACACAAAACATGATAGTGTGTGTGGGAATTTTACAGAAATTTCCTCTCCTCTCTCTACAATCCTTCTTCTACAAGCACTTTCTCTCACTAAAGCTACCAATCCAATACGAACAATCCCAGCAAAATCAAACAAATATATCACTCAAACACTAACAGTTGTGATCCAGAACTGGCGGCAGGCGCAGTTGTGGGTCGGGGCAAGAGGCGGAGCAGGCTGCCAGGCATCTGCCATGGGAGCTTACGGCCACAGGGAGCTCTCTGCCTTCCGAGAGAGTTGAAGATCCGGTGTAGATTAGGTTTTGATGATATGTAGATCTTGTTCAGATTAGCTAGTCCTTTCATTACGTGGCCATCAACTTTTGCTAATATGTAATCTACGACTTTATAGACTGCATAATTGTTATATAAGAATTTAGTTTCCGTGCCACCATATTTCTTTTTAATATTGACAAAAATATGTTCTGGGAGGTGATTTACATGGAAACTCAAACCCCTATCAAAATTAAGCTTTTCTTCTGAAGCACTCACTATGTGTTTACCATTCTTCTATGTCATCATCGGAAGTTTCGCTTTCATCATCTAGACTCATCATTTCGGTATTGTCTTCTCCCTTGTACCCTTGTGATGCCCTGAACCCAAGCCACTTCAACGCAGGTGTGTACTCGGTAGCTATAACTGTCAAATCTGATGCACACCTTCGATGATAAGCACCATATCTGCGTTGTACCATCTCCTTCTGCCATTGCACATCAAAAAGAAAAGTAGCAAACAATGGAGAGTAAGTACTATGGTAGTTAAAGCGATTAAGGTCCCTCTGAATATATTATTATTTATAAATATGGCATTCATCTATCTATAGTAAGTATCTAGTAATACCAATCATAAGTTCAAATTCCGGCAAAAGACAGCATGTGAAACAAAAAACAAGAGGCAATTTCAATTTAAATCCAACCTTGTTAAGCACTGATGATTGCTCCACCTGCCACAGCTTTGGTCGGCGAACAGCATGCCACCTGCATGTATGCAACCATTGATGACGTTATCTGATATTTCAAAAGTCCTTTCAATGTATGACAAATTCAAGGATATAGAAAATACCTGGAAGGCGATGGATGGAAATTTCCAAACAGCACACCACGAACAGCAACTGAAGCACCAGCTGACTGTAGGATGTTCTCTGCCTCGTACTGTCTACTTGGCATTCCACGGAAAGTAGAAAGAAGCAAGTCAGCATCACTTAAATATGAAGCAACTGTCCATGCATCATCTATTGCCTCCTCACTTAGGAAATCTAGAACTGCAAGATAATTGTGCCCAAGATTGGAAATAAGCAACAATAATGAAAGAAAACAGTAGCATCCAGTTGCTACCATTTTGCTCTGTCTCTCATGTCCACGTGTGTGAGTGGACAAATTTTAAATCTATCTATGAGATAGACAGAACAATTGTGATGACATTACCATTTTCCTGTAGAAAATCGGCAATAGGCCTAGCTTGTCCATGCGCTTGACAAAGAATCTTTTCTGGAGCTTCCATTTTTAGTGGTAGTCTAGACAGTCCCTCCCGCACATGAAATGCATCTCCATCTACAAAACAAAAACATTAGACAGATGCCAACCTTTCAAGTGAAATATAACCTATACAGTGACTATGTGTGTGCAACATGAGTTCAGTCCACCAAATAATTGGATAAAATAGAGGTTCAAAGCTACTTATTAATTTAACCAGAACATACCCAATTCCATGGCATTTTCAGTTTCTCTTTTGTTATGCAGAAACTTCCCAAGGGCATGGAATAGAGAAAGTGTATCATCTCTGCCAAATTGAAAGGAAAAGCCATTGTCTAAAGCATTTGCCTCATCTGGTTTTTCTTTAGCATGCGCAGGCACAGGGCTTGATGAAGACAAAGAATGTCCCAGAGTTGGTTTCAGAAAGAAAAACTGTAAAGATGTAATTGCATGTCTGATATCACCTCCACTTGCTTTTGCTATCAAATTGACCTGTTCAGCAGTCACATTGCAATGCTCTTCTCTACATATTCGAGAAAGTACTTTCTTAATGGAATTATCTGTTATAGGATTGAAGGAGACCTGAAAATTTCCAAGACCGTTCAAGAAGTATTCAGTAATAACCTTAAGAAAAGTGAATAACAAGAACAAGGAAATTGATTAAGAAAGTAACCTTACAAGCCCCAACACTTTCAAGAGACGACTGAAGCTGTTCTGAGTATCCAGTGGGGTGATCTTCTGAATCGGCTTTGCCATAGTCAGTGATCAATATAGCAGTTGGTGTCCGAGTAAATTGCACAAGAAGACGCAAACAGTTCTGAAGTCTTCTGAAAGCAACTTTGCCATTTGTTACTGGAAGGTCGTCAATTACAAGTATGGTTGATGATTTGGAACCCTCATTAAGGGATGATGGGATAAATCCATACTTCCTTGTTCTCTCCACAAAATTCTCAAATTCATCCAATTTTGACATGTAGCGTATTCCTAGTAACAGGTCAGTATATGTCAGTAACAGCATAGACTCCACTAGAACAATTCAGATTCAAGAACCACTATATACTGCAACTTAGAAGCTAGGTTTTGTATCATCCTGCCTATTTCAATTTGAGAATAATCAACTGCAGAGTCATGAACTCGATTCCATTTTAGAAACCTTAAGCTGTATGACTGAGAACTTTTACTTGACTTTCATCCTTAGAGATTTTTATTCTTTTCTCAGCTTGTTTTGAACAAAAAGTATCCAAGCTAACTACAGACACAACATTGGAGTATGTCAACTTTAGGCTTGGATTAATAGAAGTAAAGCATTAATCAACTGTGGCAAAAGCAACAAAATACTCCAGTCAAAACAACTCGAAGGACCAACAAGTTTCTAATCTGGAATAAGGAATTCAGTTCAAGTGACTACTTGAACAAAATTACTCAAAATACCTGCACTGCTGTTGTACAAATGTTCTTGCCAAACTATTGGAGTTGGTGTGCTCCATTCACATAATGTAGCCCCAAGGTGAGATGCAATCACATGAATAGTTGCCTAGAAGATGAGAAGCAGCGGTTATCAGCCAAATAAGCATGCCTTCTAGAGTGTTTGAGCGTTGATTCTATTAGATGAGTTCTTTACTGACACCAGTAGCAAATATAGCAAATTGCACATTCCTTCACATTATACACTGGTATTCACTAGCCAAACAGCAACTAAAACTATAATATAAGAACACGTAAGGATGACACAAGAACATAAGCCATGAAACTGACTAACCAACTGAACAAAAGCTCTCCCAAATAAATACATGAATGAAAACTACGAACCACATACAGATTTCCCAACTCCAGCTGGCCCAGTCATGAGAAGTACATGATCACCAGATGCACCCTGTACATTGTGGAAGAAAAAACAAATGAGATCCATTATTATGAATCAAGAACGCAAACAAAAGTCCCACCGAAAGGATAAAACTTCATTGATCTTTGTGATAGCCATTTCTAGCAAAACTTCACTTCTACATTTGTATACACAAGGCATTCATAAGAACAAACATGTAACCTTTGAACTTCTCAATCTTTCTTCAAACCAAACCTTAACTTCTTCCACCTGTAATTACAAGACAAACACCAGAAATTTAAAACGAGTAATACGGTAATCAAATGCAAATTAATTACAAAAACTAAAACCCAATCAACTAAAACCTTCTTCTTGTGAACAGCAAGCTCGTCAAAAGACCGTGGTCTGTATTTGTCAACCCACAAATCCTTCACCTTTCTCTTTTCACAACCTAATCCAAGTTTCCACTTTTCATTCAGCTCTCAATTAAACCAAAACTTTGAAAATCGTCACAAAAAAAAAAAAAAAAAACTAACAAGTGCAGCAATGGCGTACCAGCAGATACCTTGAACCCACTAAAGACCTCATCGAAATCGTCACGAAACAGCTTCACCTGCCGTTAAAATCAACCGCTCATACTTCATAACGCATTATTATCACATTTTAAATTGAACACAGATCGACCAAAAATAAATAAATTCCGAGATTACCTCGTCCCAATTGCTCGGCGCTGGGCCCAAGCTGGGCCGAGAGCTCGAAACCCGGGCCTTCTTCGACCGCCTAGGGTTTGTGCGCGGAACCGAAGAGCTCAATTTCGACTGCGTTTTTCTCCGATTCGAGCCCAGGGAACGATCGCCGCCACCGTCTTCGTCCGATGACAAGACCACCACAGTGTTCCGCTTCCCCATCGGAATGAAATAAAAAAACCCTAATTTTCCCCTAGGGTTTTGTGCGGACGATGATCCCTCTGGCTCGAATCTCCATAGCTGGAGATTATACAGAGCCCGAAACTGTTGTGTGACGAAGACGATTTCGAAGTGCTTTCAGAACCCAAAACGCTGCGTTTTGAAGTCTGGAAATGTGAAAGGAGATGAAGCAAAATTGCAGATATTGGGGCGAAGAGCTTTTTGGTTTTCGCGGGTTCGAAAGTTCGCGGGGTTTTGTCACTTTCAGAAGGCGTATCGGAGAAGCCGATCATTTCGAACCGTTGGATTCCCTCGATGATGGCCTGTGAGCTATTTGGACTCTTTTGTTTGGGCTTTGCCTACATTTGCCATGGGCTTCTTGCCTTTAATTTTGAAGCCCATTAGTAAGCACGTGGGGAGTATATGGCTGATGAGTACTTTAACCATGGAAGATAAAATGCAGAAGGGCTGTTAAATTAGAACCTTAGAGCATGGCAATGGAATTTAGGGATACCCTAAATATTATTAGCCTTTTTTTTTTGTAAAAAATCATCTTTAGCAATGAATGAGCTAAATTGCTAAAGGGCTACCAAGGGGGCCAAAGGGCTTGGGGGGTGGCTACCTCTAGCCCTTTAGCCTCTATCAAACTCTCTTTTTGTGGTGCCCACCATAATTGGTAAATACGTGTATTATACGCGTCCGTACGTATTTTTCAAAAATACTTCTATTTTTCGTATTAGTTTGAAAGATACAATAAAATACGCATATTTTTTAACTTTGATGTATTATATGCGTTTGTATGTATTTTTTAAAAATACTTTCGCTTTCCGTATTGGTTTCAAAGATACGATAAAATATGCGTATTTTTTACCTTGGATGTATTATTCGTGTATTATATGCGTCCGTACATATTATTTCCTAATAATGCATGTATTTTCTAAAATTTAATAATAATACACGTATTTTTCCCGTAGTTTATCCGTATTATTGAGAATATTAATTATAAACAAAGAAATTAATAAAAAAATTATAAGTGGCCGAATTTTTTACCGTATTTTTTCAAGAAGGTTACCGAATAAAACAAGTACATATTTTTAACGTACTATTCGCGTCCCGTATTTTACTAATTAGGGTGCCCACACCAAATTTGTAAAACCCACAAGCAAAGCCCCCCAAACCACTAAAGATGATAAAATTTAGGGGTAGTCTAAATCTTAAAAAATTATGTTTTGGAAGGCTAAAATTTAGCCAGATAGCCCTTTAGCCCCTTTATCTCTAAAGATGGCCTTATGGATATGGAAATACGACATATCAGATGTTTCTTGCTGCTTAAATTAGGGATTGTCTTCTTTCATCCTGAAGTACTAGAGCCAGATCAACTGTCACCATAGCTACTTTTCGTCACTGATTGATGAAGAGAGTGCTACCATATGACTGACTAGCCGGCACATTGTACTTCTACAAGAATGAAACCATGGTACAAGAATGTGTACCATTTTGAACCGAAGATAACAGAACGAATTAGAGTATATAACGAATTTAAACTGGCTTATATAAGTTGCTACTTTCTAGCAGTAGCAGAATGATTATTTTGAAGTGTCAATAATACAGTAAGTCTCTGAAAGTCTAATTCAGTTGTACATGAGACAGATACATGGAGAGAGGGACTACTTACTTGTGTTTGAAGCTGCAGGGGTTTAATATACTTAATGGCATCATCCAGCAACGAAGCTCGGTCTGACTATAATAAGAGAAGGACCATCGGTTCAGTAACCATGAAGATAAGTAAACGATGCATCAATCAGGAAAGAAATTTGTAACAGCAGCAACCTCGAAGGCCGAACGAAAGAAAACAACGTAGCAGACCATTTTCAGGCTGTTCATGATGCTAGTCAGCATGATCTGCAGAATCAGCAGCTAATCAACAGAGCCAACAGCTCGATGTTAGGTTATTATCGATCTGCTAGCAAGTCTAATACTATTAGTTAGGAGTCACAACTGATCTAATTGCTTTATCAGTATTTGATTAGTTAAATGAGACAGCTCACTGTTTTTTATATAACAGCAATATAGTGAAAATCATACTAAACTAGAGGGTACTGAAAGATCATTTCTTCTCTTTCAATTGACCACAAGACAGCAAAAGCCTAATTCAAGCTATTTGATAAACACTTTTTTCTTTTCTTTTTTTTTTTTTTTTTTTTTTACCGAGGACACGGTTCTTTGGACCCATCCACGTAAATTCCGGGAATTTCACCACCACGGCCTCCCACGTTAATCTTCTTTTGATTCCTGGAAAATCGAAGCTGCTGTGACCATATGGAACATACAAAAGCACATATTCACCCTAATTATGTATTCAAATTGCATATAATAATTTCCCAGAAGGTACAAGACCTACTTTATTAGAGTTGGGGATAAGTTCCGAGGCGACGTCATCAAAGGAGAGGCAGTTGAAGATGAGGTCGGAGAAGATGGGCAATGGTGTTAGAAGAAAAGAGAACGGAGAAGATGAGGGCAATTTAGGAAGGAAAAGTTTCATTCTCATTCCTCCTCCCCTATACCCCAGCTTAACCTATCAGATTTGGAGTGGGGCCCATAAAGCTTTTCATTTCCAAATGCGATGTAAAACTGAATTGCACCTGGAATGAGAATGATCAGGATTTGATTTCCATTCCTTGATTCTCATTCCTTTCAAGTAAACATGCCACAAGAGCTGAGCCTATGACTCGATGGAGAATGAAGTTTATGTCTTGACCCTCAAGAAACACGAATGAGATGGGTTGCATTCAAGTGGGGTAAGAGCCTTCCGAATTCAACTTCTTGCGCACAAGACGATTGACAGTGTGCTAGTTTGGTATGGCTTTTAGGTGAAAAAAAATACTTATTTTCAAAGCCAATCAGGAAAAATGTGTTTAGTAACTCACTTTTGGTAGGCTTTTTTTAGAAGTAGCTTTTTTTAAAAGCACAAAAAACAAAGGAAACTAAGAAGCTCCAAGTTTGACGCTTCTTATTGAAGCTTCTTTCCAACACTTTTCTTCTACTTTTTACACTAAAGCATTTTCACAAAATTAGTTTACCGAACACTTCACTGCTTTTTTTTTTTCACAATAGCTTATTCTCAAAGTATAAGCAACTTATTATCGAATTAACTTTAAAAATAAGGTCAGTCATACCAAACTAGGCCTTAGACCTATAGTATGACCGCTTTAATTGATTAACTCTCCCAATTGGATTTGGAAGCGATGAAGACGTGGGGTTTGCATGCCTTTTTAATATCAATCGCCTCAAAACTTCTAGCACATTTTTTTTTGATGAACCTCTAGTTGAAAATAACTCTGGAAGAAAGCAAACTGAATTCTTATTTAGCAAATGTGGTTTTAGCCCACCAAAACTAGTCATTTAAGTAAAAGTCCTAAAACTTTTAACAAAAGCCCAAATATATTATTTTCTCAAAATAATAATTTAACGTTATTCCATGCAAGCAAATTTTCCTTTTATGACTTGATGAGTCAGAAATTATTTAAGTCCTTATAGATTTTTTTCCATTAAATTAGCCGTTACAAATCTTGTTTTGATTTGTGAGAATTGGTATTGAATTGCCCCCATCAAATGGTATTGAATTGCTATAAACAATTCCTTAAGAAAGAAAATTCAACTCCTAAATTTTCGCACCTGACATATAGGAATTATATTTTGTCAAAATTTTTTACCGTACCTACCAAGGAGGTTTTGATAATTGCTACCTCTCAAAGAGGTCTATTAATGAATGATAAACTTTATAGTAGAACAATGTCAAAACTCTAGGCATTCTAATACTTGACGTATAGGAATGCAATTTGATTGCTAATCTTCCTTTTTTTTAACATTAGATAAGATTTATTTTGATATTTTTCTAAACCTATAGATCAGGTATGATGTAAATATGTTTGTAGCCCAGGTGATAAATTTGGGTTAAGTGTTTTCCTTGAGTTTTGTTTTCAATTTTTCGTCTTTTTTGTTTTTCATTTCATACCTACCGTAGAGGGTATTATTTTGCCAATGAGTAAGGAAAGAATATTATCCTTCCTAGAATTAAGGTAGAAAAATACTATTTGACCTAAGAAAAATAATATTTTTTCAAAAGCCTCCCCAATCGGAGCCTCCATTTTCTCCCTTGGTTGCTCCTCTCCCACCCTACTTTTTCTTCCTAGGTAGCAGGTAACCCACCACCCCAAAAACCCCCCTCTTCTCTCTTCTTTTCTTCCCCCACCCCCTTTCTCTCTTCCGTCCGCCACCCTCCTTTTTCTTTCTGGTAGCCCCCTCTCCCCCCACAACAACAAAATGGGAACCTTTCTTTACCTGCACAGCATATTTATAGGATATTTCAACTTGAAAAACGGGCTTGTGTAATTACTAGAGAAATTAATTTTTGAAACGGTAATTGAAACTAATAGTAGTTGACTTGAGTCATCCTATATTTTTAATTTTTGTTCATGCTGATTAGGATTATATAGATGATGACTATGATTTTATATTTATAATATATAAAAAAGGGTTGATTATGAAAGTTGTGCTATGCAAAGGGCTAAAATCACAATGCCCCATTCTTATTTCATTCGACGCAAACCGAAGATGAAGATTACATATGATATATTCATATTCTATAAAATTATGAGATAATTGAATACTCTCCGGGCCTGGGCCCTAGCCCCGCCGGGGTGGTGTTCTTTTATATATCTCCGACTCGTCATATTCCCAAATTTTCCGCATCTTAGCTCCACCACCAATCTTCTTCCTTTTGATGGAAATCAAAAGCCCTGCAAGGGCAACATCAGGGTCGTCAGTCCTCATGAGCTCCTCCGCAACATCCGCCGCCGCCACCTGCTCGCTCTCCAGCAACCCTTCAATCTCTCCGCACAGGTGATGAGGCTTGTCCTCGTCGATGCCTAGGTAGTTCAAGGCCAAAAGCTTAAACCCTGCCGGCGTGCAATACGACATGGGCACGTGTATGTCCATCAGCCCGGCCCGCAACGCTTGCTGGTCCAATTCATTCCTGTTCTTATTTGTGACACACACAATAATTCTCTCGTCGTCTATACTCGTCCACGATCCATGTATGTAATCCAGCAACCCCGAAAGATTATACTTGATGGGCTTTCTTTCACCCGAATATCGATCATACCGATGATGATTCTCTTGCTGATCTTCTCGCTCCTTATTTTCTCCGGTACAATCCTTTTCCTTAACAACCAAGATCGAACGGTTCGTAGTGGACGCGAGTATATGCTTCAACTCCGAGTGGTGGTATATTTTAGAGAGGTCCAATTTGTACACGTCAAACTTGAGGTAATTGGCCATGGCGGCGATCAAGCTGGATTTTCCGGTGTGAGGTGGGCCGTAGAGCAAGTAGCCCCTCTTCCAAGGCCTACCCATCTTCTTGTAAAACTCCCTCCTCCTCACAAACATGTCCAAATCGTCTACAACGAGGCTCTTGGAGAACGGGTCCATGGCCATCGTCTCGAGTTTGGACCATTGCGGTAGGTCCACGGCACCCCAATATTTGTATTTGTTAGAGACCATAGGATGATGACTAGGTTGGTCCGATGAGTCGTCGTGGGTGTAAAGTTTGGGTACTTTTTGGTCGTGCCTGATGGCGTCGGCCGTTTGGAGGACATAGGGCAAGTAGGAGTGCCTCACTTTGTCTCCGTGTTCCTTGGGGAATGTGAGCTCAAAGTAATTATCACAGTCGTAATGCCTTCGAAATCCGACGTCACCAATGTAACACCACTTTAGTTGGACGTCCTCGAATGTGTCGTCGGCTTCTTGGCCTCTTCCGAGGGAGAGGACGATGTCGTTTCGTGCTTTAGAGACGACCTGGAGACGCTTGGTGTTTGCCGGGCTGAGCTTGGTTTCGAGGTAGAGTTCGGCGGCTTCGAACAATCGGTTCCCCGAACTTTCGGGGGAAGCTGGCCCGTTGATGATTAGGGTGTGGCGGACGGATGAAGAAACGTTTGTGTGTTGTGGAAGAATCGTTTGTGGGCCCGAAGAATCAGAGGAATAATCTGAGTCGGAGGAAGCAGAAGAAGACATTGTGTGTTGTTCGGCGGAAAGAATATTGATCTCAAGAGGGATACGGTTTGCTGCTGGTTGATACTCAACCGGTTTAGGGCGTTGGCTTTATATAGGTGCACGCACATTGAGGCGGCATGTGTGATAACCCCATTGCATAATAACCCAATATATTAGGATTAGGAATGTTCACCCAATACCAAAAGGTTGTGTTAAGGTACTATTTAGATCATTCTCAAAAAAAAAAAAAAAAAAAAAAAGTACTATTTAGATTTGATTTAATCGAAAAAAAAATTAGGGAAGTACGTAATTATTACTCCTAAAGTTAGGAATCAATTTAACTACAGTGAGAATATACCTTCTTTTTTTGGTCATATTTACAATTATAATTATATAGTATAGCTCATCCATAACATGCTTAAATAAGACACAAGATATCATCAATTTCACTGAAAATATTTTCATCGATTTCGCCATTATTGTGAATCAAACCTGAATTCCCATTCACTTAAATGAAGAGAAAATACTACTAGACCAATTAGTCATGTTCAAAGTATACCTTTCTTCACAGCAAAAAAAAAAGTATACCTTTCTTTGATTCTTAAGAGTTTTAAGTCTTTATAGACCGCTTTAGTTTTAAATCTATCTTTCTTTGATTCTTATGAGTTTTAAGTCTTTGGAGACCGCTTTAGTTTTAAATCGCTAACTAAATACTAAGGGGGGTGTATTCGATTGGGATTTAGAAGGATTTTAAATGAGTTAAAATTCCTTAAAATTCTATGGATTTCAAAGGGATTTGACTGATTTTGAAGAAATTTGACTATGGATTTTAAAGGATTTTAACATGGATTTTAACAGATTTTGAGGAGTTTCAATTTCTTTAAAATCCATTGAAATCCTTTAAAAAAACTCAAGGGACGAAGGTGATATAAACATTCAAACTCGATAAAGAACACGCAAGTCACTTTAACACATAAAGAATTGACAAAACATCAGTAGCTACACCGCCAGCACACTTCCTCACTACATAATCATGAGCCAACAACCCTAAATACAGAGCACCCAACCCAGCACAAGCATTCACAACGCTGTGCATTGTGTACCCATCAGGCTCAACCATCACCCGCAATTCACCACAAAGCTTCAATGCAGTCTCAAACTCCCCCACCCGAACATACGAATCAATAATCACATTCCACGACAGAACGCTTCTCTCAGGCATTTCATCGAACACCTTCCGTGCTAAGTCAAAACACCAACGAGAAGCATACAAATGAATCAAACTGTTGTTAACATAAACATCCGAACCAAACCCAAGTTTCAAAGCATTCCCATGAGCTTGTTTCCCTTTGGACAAAGCAAACAAGTACGCGCAAGCTTGAAGAACGAAAGGGAAAGTATATTGATTGGGCATTGCAGCCCCTTCTACTAACATTTTACAGTATAGCAATATGGTATGGTTTTCGCGGGCAGAGCTCTCAATCTCCGTCAATGTTTCCGCACGTGACAAGCAACAAATTCCCACGCGATTCGGCCGAAGCCACGCCGGCGGCGGTGAGCTTTGGAGACCTCGAGTTGCCCACAGCGGGGGCCGTATCGTACTAACGCTCATCGTCGCCATAATCACTGGTGGATTAGAATTAACACTGACTCGTTGTTGATGATGTCCTCTGTTGCCGAGTGAAAAACACTATAGATGATGTCATTGTGCCTGAAGGCAGCGAGGCAGCAGGGAGGTGATGGTGGAGAGGAAGAGGGAATGAGAGCAAAATAAAAATCCTACCAAAATCTCAAAGGTTGAGGTGGGATTTGTTCAAGAACAAATTACACTATATGAATCCACCCAAACCCCTCCAAATCCATTAATTTATGAAATCCTTTAAAATCACCAAAATTTTGAATACACCTAAACTTTGATGGATTTTTAAAAACACACGATTGAATACACTAGGATTTAGATGGATTTAAAAAAAGTCATCTGAAATCCCAATTGAATACACCTGGATTTTTATAAACTCTTCTAAACTCCTAATTGAATACACCCAAATTTCTAATCCCATTTAAAATTCTTCCAAATCCCAATTGAATACACCCCCCTAAAGTTGTTCAATCTCTCAGTGTTTCAAACAACTGCCCAATTTAATTTTAAATCGTATTATTCTCATCTTGTCTAATTTTTTTTGAAAATTCCTCTCAAATCCATGCCACATACACATCCAAATTGAATTGGTAAAAATATGCTCAGCATCGGATGAAATTGGTGAAAAAGTCTAATGTATGACCAAGTGTACAAAAAATGACCAATTGTACTGGTCGGTCCATCTCTCTTGTGGCGGCCTCAATCAACCCACCTAACCCCGCCACATTTTTCATCTCCTTCCTTTCCTCTTCCTCCAACACACAATATGCCCCACTTTGCTTATCAAAAACCCACCCGCAATTCCACCTCCTCTTCTTCTTCTCCATCCCCGCCCGACCCGAACCAGACCGACTCCATGGCCTCCACAACCCACCCATCATTCTTCATCTCCCTATCTCCCAAGCCGACCCGGAAATCCTTATCCCCCAATACCTCCTCCGACCTGTCTCTCCGGCTTCGGAGCTCCAACTCCACCTGGATTCGGTGTTCGGTAGCTGCAGGTACTTCCTAATATAAAGATTGTTACTTTAGATTGATTGGCTTTGGTAAAAATGCAAGCTTTCTTTGACGTAGTCATGGTTGTTGTAGTTGATTGGTAATCCAATGTAGGCATGTTCATGGAAAGAAGGTTCTTGTGGTCACTAACAAGAACACAGTTGCACCATTGTACTTGGATAAAGTTACTAAGGCTTTGACAAGACAACCCGAATGTCGCGGTTGAGAGCGTGAATTTACCAGATGGCGAGAAGTATAAGAACATGGTGAGTGTCTAAATGCTTGTTGTTTAGAGTGTTTTTTGCTATATTATCTTGGGGTTCATTGGTTTCTTCTTTGATGTTTTTTGCTATATTATCTTGGGTACTAATTACTAAAACTTCCTAGAACATATATATATATATATATATATATATATATATATATTTTTTTTTTTTTTTCTGATAACAAAATGAAGCTGTAATTGAAATAACTCTGGAATAAAGCAAACTGAATTCTTATTTCATTCGACGCAAACCGAAGATGAAGATTACATATGATATATTCATATTATATTAAGTTATGAGATAATTGAATACTCTCCTGTCCTTTGATCCTAACTCCGCCGGGGTGGTGTTCTTCTATATCTCCGTCTTGCCCCCGCCCCCGCATAATAATCATCATCTTCACTAAACAGCTCCGACTCGTCATATTCCCAAATTTTCCGCTTTTTATTAGCTCCACCACCAATCTTCTTCCCTTTGACGGAATTCAAAAGCCCTCCAAGGGCAACATCAGCGTCGTCAGTCCTCATGAGCTCCTCCGCAACATCCACCACCGCCACCTGCGCGCTCTCCAGCAACCCTTCAATCCCTCCGCACAGCGGATGAGGCTTGTCCTCTTCGATGCCGAGGTAGTTCGAGGCCAAAACCTTAAACCCTGCCCGGGTGCAATACGACGTGGGCACGTGTACGTCCATCAGCCCGGCCCGCAACACTGCCGGGTCCAATTCATCCTTGTTCTTATTCGTCACACACACAACAATTCTCTCGTCGTCTAAACTCGTCCACAATCTATGTATGTAATCCAACAACCCCGAAAGATTATACTTGATGGGCTTTCTTTCACCCGAATATCGATCATAATGATGATGATGATTCTCTTGCTGATCTTCTTGCTCATTATTTTCTCCAGTAAAATCCTTGTCCTTAACCACCAAGATCGAACGGTTCGTGGTGGACGCGAGTATCTGCTTCAAGTCCGAGTGGTGGTATATATTAGAGACGCCCAATTTGTACACGTCAAACTTGAGGTAATGGGCCATGGCAGCGATCAAGATCGATTTTCCGGTGTGAGGTGGGCCGTAGAGCAAGTAGCCCCTCTTCCAAGGCCGACCCATCTTCTTGTAAAACTCCCTCCTCCTCACAAACATGTCCAAATCGTCTACAACAATCCTCTTGACGGCCAGGTCCATGGCCATCGTCTCGAGTTTGGCCCATTGCGGTAGGTCCATGGAACCCCAATATTCATCGTTTTTATAAACAGCGTGATGCTTCGGTTCGTCCGATGTATCGTGGGTGTAAAGTTTGGGAACTTTTTGGTCGTGCCTGATGGCGTCGGCCGTTTGGAGGACATAGGGCAAGTAGGAGTGCCTCACTTTGTCTCCGTGTTCCTTGGGGAATGTGAGCACGAAGTAATTATTACGGTCGTAACGCCTTTGAAATTCGACGCCACCATTGTAACCCCACTTCAGTTGGACGTCCTCGAATGTGTCGTCGACTTCTTGGCCTCTTTCGAGGGAGAGGACGATGTCGTTTCGTGTTGTAGAGACGACCTGGAGATGCTTCGTGTTTGCCGGGCTGAGTTTGGTTCCGAGGTAGAGTTCGGCGGCTTCGAACAATCGGTTCTCCGAACTTTCTGGGGAAGCTTGCTCGTTGATGATTAGGGTGTGGTGGACGGATGAAGAAACGTTTGTGTGTTGTGGAAGAATCGTTAGTGGGCCCGAATAATCTGAGGAATAATCTGAGTCGGAGGAAGCAGAAGAAGACATTGTGTGTTGTTCGGCGGAAAGAATATTGATCTCAAGAGGGATACGGTTTGCTGCTGATACTCAACCGGTTTAGGGCGATGGCTTTATATAGGTGTACACATTGAGGCGGCATGTGTAATAATTTTATTGCATATTAACCCATAGGGATTAGGAATGTTCACCCAATACCAAACGATTTTGTGTTAAGGTACTAGTTAGTTTTTTTGAGGAAAAACAGACAATTCTCTCTGCAGCGGTTACTTTTTCCAGACCCTGCCTCCCATCCCCATATCGATCAATTTCCATTGATTTCTTCTTGTTTTCTTGTCTAAATCCCAAATTTGAGTATGGATTCGCTTCCTACATCCTATCCTCTTTCTTTTGATCTTAGTTTTTTTGGATCGTGTTCAATTCGATTTTGGGTCAGTGTTTCTTAAGTTTTTTCAATCTTTTTCTTTCGTAGATCTATAAATCTTTCTGGGTGGTCTTTGTCGTAGTCATTTATTCTCCACGGTCGCGCTTCGATTTGTCCCGATCGTTGATACTCTCTGATTGTGTGGAAATCGAGAGGGACTAAAATGTTTGGGTTTTAAAAAGAAGATGGAAGGTTTATGATTCTCGGTCGACGTTTCAGACCCCGCCTCCATCTCCTTCTCTATTTTTCCTTCGATTTCTACTCGATTTCTTTTCTCAATCCCAATTTTGAGAATGGATTTGCTTATTGTTTGGGCCCGAATTGTGCAATTGGACCTAGAACACTATTGGGCTTGAGGGCAATAGGTAATTTAAGGCCTTCTAGTGGCCAAAGCCCAGCGGAAAGGCAGAATAATGATGAAGAATCCTATGTTTGGAAGGAAATCGGCTTGACTTCAGCGGCTAGGGTTTTGGGAAAGGAATTAGGAAAGTATTTCCCATGAGCCGAAGGAGATCAAGTTCAAATCAAGGAGGATTCTCAAGGAAACCCAGCTTAGGAAGGATTTCAGAAGAAGAGAAAGTAGATTTCAACTGGGAGATTCGTTACTTGCCGTCCAAGTTAGAGCCCAGTCCGTGGAGCACTACTATATAAGAGAAGGTCTTTCTTCAAGCTAAAGATCCCCGATCCCTCAAACACAAATCCCTAAAAAGATTTAGCCGCAAGGCACCACATTTCGCCGCAAGGCACCACATTTCGCCGCAAGGCAACCAGATTTCGCCTCAAGGCACCGACGCAGAAGACGGTCACGAGCACCGAACTTCCAAGGGACGATCACGAGCATCGCTTCCGGACGCAGCCGATCACGAGTATCGCGCTTTCACAACGACGCAGAGACTAGGCCGATCTAGTTCTCCTTCACCCGCAGCCGACACGCATCCCGGTTGTATTTATCTTTATTTTTGTTGCTTTGTTCATCAATTCAATAAGGATTTCATCCTTGACTATCGTTGTAGCACTTATAAATTTTAGTAAAGTCCTTTATCGCCCAAAGGCAAAAAAGAACCTTTGTCTAGACTTACTCTTTGCATGTCCCCTGTCTAGCACAATCGTTTGGTGAGAGGTCAAAGACGCGCAATCACTCGTTCACAAGTCCAATAGACCGTAACGGTGCTATTGGTGGCACGCCCGCTCATTCAAGAAAGTAAGGTTTCCTTACGTGGAAATTAGGGTCAACACTTATTTTGTCGTATTCTCCATTATCTGATCCCAATTTTCTTCTGAACTGTGCCAATTAGCGGGCTTTTTTATCCTAATCACCATCGTCCTCATCACCATTGATGTCCATGTCCTCGTGATTCGTTTTGGTTTTTGTTTTTTGAGTTGAGTTTGATTAATTTCTTTTGTCCTTTTGTTTCTCTCTGTTGTCAAAAACCACTCGATTGGGGATTTCAAATCCCGATCGCTCGCCGTTTTGTCGAGAATTGATTTGAGTAATTTCGAATTGGTCGTTTTTCATCCCAAAGCTTTGATGCTTCAAGTGGCCAATTGCAATCTTTACATTGTTTGTTGAATCGATTTGAGTTTTATTGATTTCTGGGTATGTTTAATTTCCGTCCCTCAATTAGAGGTGAGTTTTGTCCCTCAATTAGAGGCGAGTTTTGTCCCTCAATTAGAGGCGAGTTCTCTAAGTTTCAGTCTCTCATTATAGAGACCAGTTTTAAGAATTGCAGGTTGGCGACGCGGGGAGACGGATGCTGCTGCAGGCGGCTGAGATAGTTAGTGGCAGGGTGTCTTAATTTTCCGAATTTATGTTATGTAGTTGTCATGAAGTCTTGTGGCTGTTTCCGACGAAAACAGTCCGCCGACCAGGCTTGAAGGAGTAGTTTATTGCGACATAAGGCGTGTGGACCAGTTATGGCCACGTACCTAAACCGTTTTCCAGTTGTTTTTCAAATTTTTATATTTTTTGGATAAATTTTCTAACTGCTATTTTATTAAGTGACACGTCTTAGACGTCTTAGGAAAATTATTATTTGACAGTTTTCGATTTTCTATTTCTTTTGTGCAGTTTCTTCTTAATTTCTTTACTAATACTATTTGTACAGAGGCGGTTGGGTGAGAATAGATTATGTTGTATTTATGTTGCCGAACCACATTTTGGTGTATTTTATGCTGAGTTTTTAGAGTCTAATTTAACTGATAATGTCTGTATGCTTGGGTTTCTCTTACTGTTTTGGTGTTTAGCCTACACTTTCCTTTGCAGGAGAATTGTTCTTCCACGAGCGGTAAGTGTATCTTGTTCACTTATCAAGTGTTAGTTTAATGACCTTGTTTGATTAAGGTTGCTTTCTGTTGCCGGTGAGGGAGGTCTGATTGCTTGGTTTTAAGTTGCTGTTGAGGGAGGTCTGATTGCTCTGTTTTGAGGGAACATTGGTCCCGTTTTGATAGTCTCTGGGTTTTCAGTTAGCTATAACATTTATTTACTTTGTTAACTCATATTTACCTAGTGTACTAACACGGTCTTATATTAAATTTATCCTTCTTTTCAAGGTTGAAGCAGCTTTCTTTAGGTCCGGTTTAATTGGATTAGGTTTGTGGGAATTTGGTATTTGCACGCAGCTTTTTCTGTGTTAGGATGCAAGGTTTTGGTATGATGGGTAATTTATGTAGACGGTTAGAAGTTGTTTTGTTGTCTTTTGTTTGTGCTCTTTCCTGTTTTGGAATGGGTTTCGTTTCAATTTTTGGTTTTGGGTTTTCTTACTATTCCTTTTTATTCGGTTCTTTGTTGGTTATGTCCCCGGTTGTTATTTTACAATATTACAATGCAATGTGGTGTTGTGTTCGTTGTTTTCATTTTAATTTTCTAATTATTTTGTTTATTTTCCTGTGCAGTTGTTTATAGGTTTGGGCAGCTGTGAAGGAGGATGGTGTATATGAAGATTTGCTGTTTAGAATGGAATTGGTTTTGGCCTTGTTTTCAAGGCTCAGTTTTTATTTCAGTTTCTCCCCGTGATTGGCAGGCAGGGGATCTTTATTTTTAAGATCCTACTTTAGTTCCTGACTTCACGTTTGGGTTTTGGAATGGTTATACTGACCTTCCATGTAATCTGAGTTGTATACTCAATTGTCTTATTAATAAAGATCTTTCACAAAAAAAAAAAAAAAAGGTACTAGTTAGTTTTTTTAAAAGGTAATAATCTTTAGATTAGATTTAGATATAAAAAAAATTATGGAAGTTCGTAATTATTACTGGTAAAATTAGGAATCAAATTAACTAAAGTGAGTATATAACTTTTTTCTATCAGTGATAGTATATGTTTACAATTTACAATAATATACAACGAGCGTATAGCTCATCTATAACAGATCCAAATGACCTACAAAGTAACACTGATCTCACGGAAAATATCTTTTATCTCACCATCAGTGTGAGTTGAACTTGAGCTCTTATTTACTTAAATGAAAATAATATGCTGCTAGACGAATTAGTCATATGCTAAGTATATATTTATTTGGTTCCTATGAGTATTAAGTCTTTTTAGACCGGGATTCTTCTCCCTTACTTTTCCTTGGTTTTCCTTTCGTGAGTTTTATAACTGCTTCAACAGAGAGTTTAGTTTAGGTTGAAGGCCTCATATTCCCTTCACATTTGAAGGCGTTATTTCCCTTCACAATTTCTGTCGAAGGCGTTATATTTGTTTGTACTTTGTACTTCCCTTCACAGTTTCCTGTCAAGGCGTTCCTTTTAGACTAAATTATGCTTTGATTGGTGTTATTATGATTCATAGCCACAGGACCGGATATCGTTCTTCAAATTCAATGCAATGGAGATGGTTGCGACAGAGAAGGTTGATGATGCAGCGGAGACGGTTGGATTGAAGTTTTGGAGGAGGCGACTTGGGGTAGTTTGCCGGTTGTGGTGGCTAGTTTCGAATTTCCGGAAGTTGGGGCGGTTACACTATAATCAACTGATTTGAGATAAGTTAAATTTAAATTTTAAACTTGAATTTTTATTTGAACTTCTAAGACCGTTTTCAATTTTTGAAATTCTTAATGTCTCCTGTTGTAAGTTTCCGTGATGTCTGAAGGTGTTTAATTCTTTTTCAAATTTTGTGTTGTGGATTGAAATTATTGTGTCTACCTTAAGATCCTACTTTGTTTCAATTGGTTTTGGCATTGTTTATTTATCTGGGTTCTTGTTTTCTTCTGCATGTTTTCATTTAGTAAATCTTTTTTTTTTTTTTTTTTTTTTTTTTTTTTTTTTTATTTTTTCTCTTTTTCCTTTTTTATCACTCTATTTATTTAATTAAAATCTAAATTACCAATATACCTTTCCTTTGTAGTTTTAGGACAACTAGTTGATTTCTATGTTAGTTTAATAGTTTCTAAATGTTTCAAGACGATAGTTTATGTGTTGTCTGCAGTTGTTTATTACTTTTTCAAGTTTGTTTTGTGTTTGAAGTCACTGTCTACTTTAAGTTTCTTCATTGTTTAGTCGGTGTCGGCATGGTTTTTTTTAACTGGGTTGTTGTTTTTTTCTGCTTGTTTTAATTAGTTACTCTCTTTTCCTTTGTAGGTTTAGGAAAACTAGGATTTAGTTGTAGGATAGTTTGTTTGAGTTTAGTTTTGTTTCGTTAAGGTTTCCCTTTTGCCAAAAGCTTATTAGTTCGTTTGTTGTTTTTCTCTTGTCAGTTGGTTTGTAAATTATTGTTATTAAGCTCTTTACTTACGTTAGTGTTTTCGTTCGAAATGTATTATTGTTGGCTTCTTAACTTCTTGTTTTAGTTGCTTTATTTCCTTCGTCTGTTTGTTGTCTTTTCGATTGCTGGGTTTGGTTTTGTAGCCAGGTGAAGCGGTTGATTATAAATTTCAAATTTTGGCAAAAGATAAGTGCATCCTTCCCTATATCATAACTAATCTTTCTCATTTGAAGTATTAACTAGAGTTGACACATTTTTATTTTCTGCAGCAGAACAATTGAGTTGTTCATCTGAAGGAAGCTTGAAGTATGACGTCATACCTTATCTTAATTCTATCACATTTAACATGTGGTATCAGGCAGTGCATCTTCTTATGATGAATGCGCTTAGCTCCTGATGTTTGGAATTGAGGTTGACGTCCAGCATTGCTCTGGAGATTTTATTTCTTTGCTCAATAGAGCTATCTATAAAAAAAAAAAAAAAAAAAAAAAAAGTCTTTTTAGACCGGCTTAGTTTTAAGCCGCCAACTAAATACTAAAATTGTTCAATTTCTCAGTGTTTCAAACAACTGATTCTACAAGCCAAGACATTACAAAGCTGCATTCGAGGCCAATATTATTGGACTTGTGAGCGCATTTTGGTTCTCAATCGGAACTCAGACACCAAATATGCAAATTCTCATCATGTCTAATTTCCTTGAACAGCTAAATTCCTCTCCAATCCATTCCACATACACATCGAATTGAATTGAATTGAATTGAATTGAATTGTTAAAAATATGCTCTGCATCGGATGAAATTGGTGAAAAAGTCTACCATATGACCAATTGTACAAAAAAGGACCAATTGTGCTGGTCGGTCCATCTCTTGTGGCGGCCTCAATCAACCCACCTAACCCCGCCACATTTTTCATCTCCTTCCTTTCTTCCTCCTCCAAAACACAATATGCCCCACTTTGCTTATCAAAAACCCACCCGCAATTCCACATCCTCTTCTTCTTCTCCATCCCCGCCCGACCCGGACCCGACTCTATGGCCTCCACAGCCCACCCATCATTCTCCATCTCCCTATCTCCCAAGCCGACCCGGAAATCCTTATCCCCCAACACCTCCTCCGACCTTTCTCTCCGGCTTCGGAGCTCCAACTCCGCTTGGATTCGGTGTTCGGTAGTTGCAGGTACTTCGGTCGAGCTGAATCGGGTCGGTAAGTCGGCGGCGTCGAGGTCGGGGTCGAGGATCATGGCGAGCTCGGCGCAGGTGGTGGATCAACCGACGAGCAAGACCGGTCCTGTGGCTCCAACCGTCGTGGACGTCAATTTGGGTAATCGGAGCTACCCGATTTACATCGGATCCGGACTTCTCGATCAACCCGAACTTCTTCAGAGGTCTTTCATCCTTTTCACTTTCACTTCAAAGTTTTAATAAATTGGTTACATTTGACAAATTGAAGTTCCTAATATACAGATTGTTACTTTAGATTGATTGGATTTAGATGAAAGGCAAGCTTTCATTGAGGTAGTCATGGTTGTTAGTTGATTGTTAATCTAATGTAGGCATGTTCATGGAAAGAAGGTTCTTGTGGTAACTAACAACACAGTTGCACCATTGTACTTGGATAAAGTCACTGAGGCTTTGACAAGAGATAACCCGAATGTCGCGGTTGAGAGCGTGATTTTACCAGATGGCGAGAAGTATAAGAACATGGTGAGTGTCTAAATGCGTGTTATCTAGAGTGTAGTCTTTTTGGCAGTTGCATTATGAGTGACCATGTTGTTGAAATGGTAGGAAACGCTTATGAAAGTGTTTGACAAAGCGATTGAGTCAAGATTGGACCGCCGTTGTACATTTGTAGCCCTTGGAGGCGGTGTGATTGGTGACATGTGTGGCTATGCTGCTGCCTCCTTCCTTCGGGGTGTTAATTTCATTCAGATTCCAACAACTGTTATGGCACAGGTATTTCACTACCGATTTCGTTCGTTTTTATGAATCGTGCGTTATTGTTCAGCATGTCTCACGCATCAGATTTGTGTTCTCGTCGAACTGCAGGTTGATTCTTCTGTTGGGGGCAAAACTGGGATAAACCATCCTCTTGGGAAGAATTTGATTGGTGCTTTCTACCAACCCCAGTGTGTGCTTATAGACACAGACACACTGAAAACATTGCCAGAGAGGGAACTGGCTTCAGGGTTCGCAGAGGTCATTAAGTACGGGCTTATTAGGGATGCAGAATTCTTTGAATGGCAGGAGAGGAATATTCAAGCATTGATGTCGAGGTATGAATTTCGCTGTATGGAACAGTGAAAAGTTTCAGTCACAGAACCATGCTAGTGGTTGTGACTTTAAGGTTTTAACAGTATGCCTAGTGTTTTTTTTTTCTTTCCTCTGTTGTCAATGACTAGTCGTTCTTGTGGAGGATGCATTTTAGGCTAGTAAAGTTAATGAGTATAGTTGGTGCATTCCAGGGATCCAGGGGCATTAGCTTATGCTATAAAGCGCTCATGTGAAAACAAGGCTGAGATTGTGTCCTTAGATGAGAAGGAAAGCGGACTGAGGGCTACATTGAATTTGGGTCATACATTTGGCCATGTGAGTTTTAATTTTGTACTATTATCTTCACTGGCTGATTATTTCTTTATTATGAACGTTTTCCAAGCATTTGTTCTGTGATACATGATTTTCTCTTGTTATATTCTGCATAATCTGGTAGATCCTCTATCTGATTAAATGTTTCTCATGATCTGCCATATCCTTTTAGGCAATAGAAACTGGGGTAGGCTATGGAAATTGGCTCCACGGAGAAGCTGTTGCAGCTGGCACGGTAACTGCCCTCTAAGTTTTCCCTTCTTCCCTTTCAAAAGTATTCCTCAATGTTCTAAGAGGTTGTGTGCTATATTTAGGTAATGGCTGTTGACATGTCATACCGCCTAGGTTGGATTGACGATTCAGTTGTGAAGCGAGCTAATGACATCCTCAAACAGGCCAAATTGCCAATTGCTCCCCCTGAATCCATAACAAGGGAGATGTTCAGATCTGTAATGGCGGTAAGAGAATGGGGCTGTAAAGTTATCCAACTTCAATATCTTCTTTGCTTGTTTCTTAATGTGTCTTGTTTTGGTATGGCAGGTTGATAAGAAAGTAGCTGATGGGTTACTGAGGCTCATCCTTCTGAAAGGTCCTTTGGGAAATTGTGTTTTTACCGGCGATTATGATAGAAAGGCCCTGGACGAAACACTCCATGCATTTTGCAAGTCCTGAGTTGTGACGGCAGTTGATCTTGCACCAGCTATTTGCAAGATCGGCACCTGTGTTTTATTAAACTTTTTTTTTTTGTCGTCCACTCGCCCCCTGTACTTTCCTCGTGTTTTAGATACACTTAGCTTCCCTTTAATTTATGGCCTGCCAAGTGCCTTTACCAAGTTGTAGAGTTATAAATTGTTCCATTTACAATAAATTCAAGTCCTTGAAATCGCAGTGTATAACTCTTCCATTCTGGGTATCATGAATGAATTAAAAGTTTCCCGTATAGAAGTTGAATTGCATTGAAATTCTCCGAGCTGTGTTCTTAAAATCCAGGTTGCTAATTGAAATCCCCCTTCTAGACATCACCGGAGAATTCGAAAATGGCGGTAGCTATACCTTCACCACCAAAGTTTGGCAAACCAGGGACCGCAGAGCAGCTCATTCTGCATGCAGAATTGAGTAGTTATCCGTGGCCATTCCTATTTATGACTACGAGTGGGTTCTTTTCGTTCCAGCCTTGCAAAATGAACCAGATTTTGCAATGTAGTACTAAGTGGTGGAGTGCAACTCTTCCAATAATGGGGGAGGACAGATTGGCAGAAGATCTTATGACAAGGTGTCCTATTAGATTCCACGCTTACTTCTGTTAACTTTAGTTTTTATCAGTTGGCAAAGGAAACTTGGGTGAAAATGGTCCGACATTTCTGTGGAACTTTCTTGTCCCGAATAAAAGCTACATTATAAGAGGGAGATTTGAACACAGAAATTCGAATGTATATATAAACGCTTTTAACCACCTAATTACAAACCACCTAATTACAAGTCCCAAAGCTCAGATATCCCTGAACTCTTCTAACAGATAGGAAAAGTCCACCTTACCGAATCCAATGACTTTCATTCCTGCATAGTCTTTATCTAGTTTTTATCTCAGTCTTTATCTAGTTTTCATCTCCAATTTCTATAATCTTACATTACTTGTCTTGTAATTGAAGAAATTCGCAAATATAGTCACCGGAGTTTTCTTCAATCTGGGATTAGAAGAAGTTGTTGTCATTTAAATTATACTCCTCCTACAAGCTCCAACCACCTATTCTGTTTGTCACCAAATTGATTGACAAGCACATAGGTTGGTATGGTAGGAAGAACAGTGCCCCACTTTAAATAGATTATAGTAGAATATATGAAGCTCTTGTTGGGAAATTGGGTAATCTGATTCTAAAGTGGTACTGAGTGGAAAAAACATGTGTCGGTCTTCTAGTACCATACAAATAATTTGACTTTGCTTTGAAAAATGTACAATTCACAGTGTCAAAGAGCTAAGCAAACTAAGATCATTATCACCATCATAATCCGATAAGCTATATGTCTTAAAAAGAAAACTGAGTATCAACGAAACTAGTCTTGTGAAGATTATCATTTAGGATTTACACCTACTAAGACTCCAACATGTCCTATAAGTTCTAAGGTACACACATTACCATTCTAGTATTCCCATTGTTACGTTTTGCCACGTTGTTATCTACCTATCCATTAATCTTTGCTAATCTTCTCTCTATTTTTGCCTTAGTAAGGAAACAAACATGAAACTTGAAAGTCACGGTTTATTTGTTTGCACACTACCTTCATCATATGTATAAATGAAAGGGATAGGTAATAGTTTCATAGCATACACATGATGCGTTATTTTGTTGTCATACTCTCTATCTATATTGTATGAGGAGAGAACCACTAATTAGTAAAATACAATCTAGCACTATAACACGTTAGACTCAATTAATAAAAATAGACTATGCATTAATTCATCCGCTATCACATTGTCTATCTAGAACATACGTAAATAAGAAAAGGGTTAAAATTTTCAAAGACACCATTCTGTCGCTGTTGGATCAACATTGTCAATGATCCACAAAAAGTTGCCGATCCAACGGGAAGATATTTTTGAAAACTGTTCGTCCTGTGTCCCTTGATCCTCTCCCAATAAGAAATATACCCACATCAATAATCCAGGGAATAACACCTCAGCCTTTTTAACACACAAATAGAAACCGCACTTAAAATTCGGATGCCAGAGCCAACTATTCACGAAATTACTATAACTTGAGACCCGTTTTCCAAATCACAAGGGTAAAACTTCAAATCACACAGCAAATCACACAGCCAAGGTGTAACGGACCTTTTCACACACAATGAATCATCCATTTCTGTCACCCATCTAAAATCACTCACAAACAAACACAACCAAGAATACTATTTAAGAAACAAAGAGAGGAGAAGAGAAGTAGAAAAATGAAGAACTAGAACCTCAGAGTATTTGTTGGAGAAAAATCGCGGTTAGTTGGCCCAACGAACGCTTCAACGGCAAGAGTTCGCGGCCAAAAAAAGGAGCCATTTTTGTCCACTAGTTCTCTTTCCTCTCTTTTGTTTCATCTCCGAAACCAACCCAACAAACCACAATTCGCCAAATTTGCTCCTCTTTGAATTTCACTCGTTCGAAACCCCCCCAATCTTTTTTTTTCTCTCTCTCTCTCTCTTTGTCGCTCGATTTCTCTCATTTTCTGAAATTTAGGGTTAGGGTTTCGCTGAGATTCCGGTCGGTACAGATGCGTGATTGAAGAGAAGAAGAAGATCGGGTCCTCAGGTTGAAGATCTGAGGCTTGGGTTTTTTTTTTTCTTTTAATTTCTGGGTTTTTTGAAAGTCATCGGAAAATGAGTGCGTCGAGGTTCATAAAGTGCGTGACGGTCGGCGACGGAGCAGTGGGCAAGACGTGTCTGCTTATCTCCTACACCAGCAACACCTTTCCCACCGTAAGTCTTGTCCGCATTGTTTGAATTTTGGTTAAAAGTTTGGTTCTTTATTGCTTTGATGACATTTCCATATCTGGGTTTTGAATTCTGGGTTCTGTTCTTGGAATTCGTGGAGTGTATTTGGTAATTTAGTTATTGATTTTATGTGGGTTTTGTTTGGTTTGTGGGAATTGTTGGTGAATTCTGGTTTTGGTAGAAGAATTGCTGTCAAAGTAGCTTGCTTTGAATGCATTTCTTTGTTGTTCTTTTGTTTTTCTGGTCTTGTTAACTTGTTAAGACCAACAGTAGGCTTGGGGGCTTGTGTTATTCACTTATCTTAGTATTGCTGATGGATTTAATTGATTTTGGAAAAAAAGAATTCAGGTAAAAAGTTAAAATTGTATTACTTTTGGTCAAAGTTGGAGGAAAGGTTGGAAAATAAGCGGTTCTAGTTACCATTGATGCATGGAATTTGATCGTGATTTTCGAATTTTTAGCTGCTGTTCCTTTGATTTCACACATGTCCGTAATGTACAAGGAATCAAGGTGTTTTTTTTTTAAATACCTACATATTTTTAGGATTTTGCTTCAGCCATTTCACCTCTAAGATGTTATTTGATTTTAGATTTTGAAATTCTTCCTCCTAGATTGTCTGAACTTCCAATTTGTTGGCAAAGGTTGCCTTTGATTTCATATTGTCAATGTTGAATGAGGTATGGTAGGGAAATGAATTTGCCATAATGTGTACAGTTTATGACTTTCTTTTGAACTGTGGTGGGAAACAGGATTATGTGCCAACTGTTTTCGACAATTTCAGTGCAAACGTGGTCGTCAATGGGGCCACCGTTAACCTGGGCTTATGGGATACAGCTGGTAAATATGCTTAATCTGCGCTTTATTTACTACGTATGTTAAGTGGATTATACTTTTTCCCAGGTCTGAATTTGTTTACTATGTAACAGGACAGGAGGATTATAACAGATTAAGACCTTTGAGTTATCGTGGTGCTGATGTGTTTATACTGGCTTTCTCCCTCATCAGCAAAGCTAGCTATGAAAACGTGTCCAAGAAGGTGAGGTGTTGTAATACTGCACAGTTTTGTCTAAGCAATTCCATAGGATTAAGCATAATAGTGTGCTAATGTAATAGTTACTTGATTTTGCAATTGATGATATGCTGACAAATTTCACATATTGATTTCATTTCCAGTGGATCCCAGAATTGAAGCATTATGCGCCTGGTGTTCCAATCATTCTTGTTGGAACGAAGCTTGGTAAAAGTTTATCTCTTCAATTGTGAATACCTTTGTACCTGTCGAAAAAATGAAGTTGCTTTTCTTCCTCAACTTGGGATAAATCGTAATATGGGCCCAGCATTTGGCCATGTTGAGATTTCCTAATTAATGGTCATTCTAGCTGTGAAATATCTTTAATGAATACTATTCTTAATACTATTCTTACATTTTTCCTGTGCAAATTTAATGAGCCAGATCTTCGGGACGATAAACAGTTCTTCATAGACCATCCGGGTGCTGTGCCAATTACCACTGCTCAAGTAACGCTCTTGTCTTGTATATTGCCTAGTTTTGAACATTGTCTCTTTTTTCCTCCTATATATTTGAGATTTACTTACCTGTTGTACCTTTGTAGGGAGAGGAGCTCAGGAAGCTAATTGGAGCACCAGCGTACATCGAGTGCAGTTCTAAAACACAGCAGGTATTTAGATTAGCTGTTGAATATTGTTGGTGTCTTTTCAGTACCAGGACTTTCATTTGTAACTGTGTGCTTTGCTTCTGCAGAATGTGAAAGGGGTCTTCGATGCAGCCATAAGGGTTGTCCTTCAACCTCCAAAGCAGAAGAAAAAGAAAGGCAAAGGGCAGAAGGCATGCTCCATATTGTGATTGGAAACTAGGTGTAAAGAGATAATGACCAAGCCATTCTGCCTGTATTCCCTCCCACCCATTTCCTCCCTAATCTTTTCCCTATTATCATGAAGAAGTTGGAGTCTCAGTAAGTTGTCTTGTTTGACAATCCTATGGATCCCCTGAGAAGCATCAGGTGGTTTGGTGTTGCACTCTTGGAATTGTTGTGATCTCTTATTGTTGAATTATTATGGTTGACAACTTTTTTCATAACTCCGGTTTTGATTTTCAGTATGTATTAATAGACTGGACTCCCAGTTAGGTAACCAAGCTTGATTTGCATTTTCGCAGTTATATTTATTAATCTCTGTTGTGCTTAAAGACAACTCTCTTCAGTTCTTTCTATATCTGTGGTTTGCCTCGATATGTATAGATTCTTGTTGAATGGGATTGTAGATTATAGTTAGGGATCAATATATTTCATTGTGGGGTGAAATCTGTGGACTACATAATGTAGTTTGAGCACAATGTTATTGCAATGCACAGCATCTTGCATTTAGCTGGGATGAAGTTGAATACTATGACTTCTATGAATCCTGACCTGGTCTGAGGAACTGATGCCTAAGATACCTAAAGTTTATAGGCTTGAGTTATCGTGAGAATTTTCTGAGAAGAAAGTAATAAATGGACTAACGCAATTTACCCGTAAGAACTACTCAATGAAATAGGGCTAAAGCAAACGATCCCCCCTCCAGCACATTGCAGTTCACAAACTCGAATTCATGGTAACGATAAGCTTTTCCATTATTTCATTGGACGTCAAGGAAGCAAAGCAACATATTATGAACCAAAAGCCATTTTTATCAGTTGTCGACGGCACGGCATGGCAGTCGGTGGTCGGAGGTTTGTACACAAGGGGGAGAGTGGAAGAAGAGTTTGAAGTTGAAAGCAAACAAAAGATATGTATGATAATCAAAAAAGTTGCAAGTAGGCTAGCTAATTGATGTATGTTGTACATTGTACTACTGCAGTAACTCGATCAGTATACAGACTTCCTACACAAATTACTGCTTTACCCTAAACAAATATCCCACTGGATCCAATGGACAACGTGGGATGGAACTACTAACTCAACATCAGGGATAAAGGCATACATTCGATTCTCTCGACAAAACAAAACAAAACAGTCAAAAAGAAGGAAATCAGTCCCCAGCCTCGACGGAGAGGATCATATCTTTCAGATTAATAACAAGTGTTCTCTGGTATCTCCTCTTTAAGACAGTCACACCTTGATCTTGATAGGCTCGTATCTTTCACCAACAGCTCCGCCTTTCTGCTTCTGGAACTGGACATACCGGAGTGTGCTGGCAAAGAAAGCATCTGTGGCTGGCTCGGGTGACGTTGAGTCGCTTTGTAGTTCGGTTGTAATCAATTCAATCAGGCTTTGGACAGAAGCAACAGTTATCTGTGGATTTCCCTTCTCGAAGAAATAAAGGTACCTGAAAACAAATAAAAGTAAGCCCCTCCCTTCTGCAATTGAAGAAACTATAAATGAACTTCGGTACAATCAAGTCAGCAACTATTACTTGTTCAGTATTTCAACAAAGAGCGCCACTGAACCGGTGCTACCCCGCGTTGCATTGGACATCTGTTGGGCAGCATTTGCGATTCTCAAGGCTCGCTTTAGGCAAATGAGGACCCTGGATAGAAATTCATACAAATTATAACTAAACATGGCATAATGTCAAGTAGATAAAGAAACATGTGATATGTTACAGGTTTGTCATCATGAAAATCGACATTTTTGGGCAAAAGCCAAATGCATAGTAACACACCTTTCCCCATCTTTCATGTTCTCCTGGTCATCCACCCAGAAGAGATGTGAGCAAGCATAAACAGCTCGGCACTGATCAGGCTTCTTCAACAGTTTTGCAGAATACTAATCAAAGAAGTATTAAGTAAGGTTTCCATTAGAAAAGTACTGACAGCTGTATAACTAATGAAATTATGATTACCCCTGTGGCTTTGTGAGTTAAAGTATCCCTGTTCTCAACACCAAATACATGCATCCTCTGGAGAGTCCCAATTATTAAATGAATTGCAGTCACCTGTGCTTTCGAGTCCTAGTACAGTAAAGGCACAGGACATAAAAGATATAATTCAGTGCTCAAAACAAAAGAGTAAATGCAATTTAGCGTTCCATTGAAATCTAATAAATCCAACAGGGAAAAAGGGGAAACTTACTGAAATTTCTTCTTCATAAAGAATATATGCTTGGGTGAAGAATTCATAAGCAACAGGTTCCAAATCACAGTCATTTGCAGCCTAATTAGTGAAAAACAAGGGATATAAATTAGGAATAGCATGGGTTAGGTCATCCATTTTATTTCTAAACCAGGTATTACAATGTACCTCTGCACATTGTAGGTACAACCGTAGTGCTAGTTCAGGTGCTGGAACATTCAACAGCACCTCAATAGTCTAAAACAAAAAATCAGAAGTGTTAGTAAATAACAAGAAAGATCAAAGTCTATGCTTAAACTGTCTAGGATGTCTAAATTGTGAGCACTCTGAAAGTTTTCCCTAGGAATTTACCTGAGTCAAGAGCTGAAAGATTTTCTTTGGAGAAGTTGATGCTTCATCTCCAAAGGGATTCTCATCCTGGCCGCCTTGCAATTTCCTGACCAACTGCACAGTACAGATAAAATTATCTACAAAGCAGCTAGAGATCAGAAAAGAAACAACCATTGATTCATTGAATAATAGGTCCCTCGAAACTCTAGGATCTTGAATAACAAAAAAGGAGGGGACTAAAGACAGCTTCCTCTCACTTGAACAATTTCCCATGCGTTTCAAAGGATTGTATAATTGGTCCACAACATACTGACAAAAACCCGAGTTTTAGACCAGGTATTAAGATGCTCATGCCACAACAACCATGCTTACTTTGAACTTGCAATCACTCAACTTAAAAGGCTAAAACCTTAATAGCATTAATACATAACATGTCAAATTGTACACAGTCAGGGTAGACAGTGCAAACCTTCAGAGAAGAGAAAACTAGGGGCGGGACAGTAAATGGTAGACGCTTTGGTCCTCCAGCCAGGATGTGCTTCCTCACAGTACATATGATCTGCAATTCAGTGCAGGGATATTCGGAAACGTCAATGGTGCTCCAATTCATGAAAACTCCATGGGTAATAATACCATTATAACACCAGAATTACACAAGCTGGGGTAGTAGAGAATGAAATCAATGCACGACAACACATCAAAGAGGCACATAAACATTATACTAAACATATCAAATACCTTTAACATCTCTTCAGAATCTTCATTATAGAACATTTGGATGAGTCGAGCAACGGAATTCTGCTCCTCCTTGAAATCCTCTTCATCCACCTAGAGTTAAGAAGATATGTTCATCATCCAAGGTGAATGGATTAATGAAAAAAACAATTGCATAACTTGGAGAGAAATAACAAGAAATATAACATATTGTCAAATTTATGACCAATAAGATATACAGAAATCACCTCATCATTAGCAGTCCCATCTAAATCCTCAATAAGTCCTTTTATTAATTCGAATAATGCCTCAACCTGCACGAAATAGCAGGCCATGTTACTAAGCAGCAACCTCAGAAGAAAGACCAAGAAGTTGAGTAATGGCATACCTTCTCAGCAGTTAAAACGTGAGTTGTATTTTTCATAACGCTTTGAATTATAACAGTCGCCATGACTTTATTTGTTCCACTATCAAGAAATTCAAGGACACGAGGATAATTTGTAAGCTTCAAACAAGTGACAATATCATTGTATTTCTCAAGAGGAGCACTTAAAAGTGCAACAACTTGTTTTGTCGCCCTGCTGTCTTCTATTTTCCCTTTTCCAGACAGTTTCTTAACAAAAGACCCCTGGAGAAAAAGAAGGAAGGAACAAATTACATTGGTGTAGACTTTCAGGCATTAGTAAACTAACACAACTACATGAAGTGGCTGTGTTAGCAAGGAAAACTCAAGTAAAGAAGAGACCTTGTTGGACTATACGTTATTGTAGCATAAAAAGGAAAATTGGGGTTCACCTAAAAGTGCCAATTTCTAAAGATAGGGCCTAAGCATCAGCCTACTAATACCCTTAACAGCTATGCTGTACATAGAAGATAGAACAAATCATAAATATGTTAATGGAAACTTACCAATACTTGATCAGCATAATCAAGTCTATCAGGGTGCACGTGGAGCGTAAATTTAAGAAGAGATGAATACAAAGTTACAACACCAATTATCGGCATGTCAACCTGTGCTTCAATCACCTGCATTGGCATTTTGTTTAGGAATCAATATGACTGCAAATAATTACACAATAATATGCACATAAAACACAAATATCAAGTGGAGAGCATATAGTTGCAGTGAGCTCTTGATGGTAGTTCATATGTAATACCAACTTCTTTTCCAAAGAACAAGAAGTTCACAAAAGTTTAGGGAGTCTATGTGCAACCACTAGGTATTAAAAAAGATAATCACCAAGCATAAGCCTTCGATTGCCAATTTATTATAAACAAGATACCTTTCCAATAGCATTGCTCAGTTTAGAAAAAGCTTCTACTTGTAAAAACTCTGGCAACACTTCTGTGCTTGAAGCGGCATAATTAGAAAGCCTTTCCATTAACTGGGAGAGAACTGTCTTGATATCAACAGAGGGCTGTAAAAAGAAAGTCACACAAGGTTGGAGAAAAACTGAAATAAATCAAAAGGATGCTCAATAGTATAGTTCACAAAATATACAAAGCCTGACAACATTCTCAAGATTAAGAGTATACCCAAATGTCGTCCATAATCTGTTAGCCCTACAATTCATTGATTTATTCTACAAAGCAGAACAGAATGTAACATTCCATGCATCAATTCTTCGAGATACGATGTTCTATCTTCCTAGGAAATATTCTAAACATTTATCTTGTTACCTACCTGAAGCTGGGGGCAAGCACCCAACAACACATCAAGAGTTTGCAAGTGGTACTCATCAGGAAAGACTTGAATTATGCAATCCATTAAGTAAAACTGTGCAAGCTCATCTTTACAATTGACAACCTGTTGAAAGATCGCAAGACGATTAAGCAATTTTTATGAGGTTCACAGGTAGAAGTCCTACATCATAAGTTTAAGAGAATTGACTTATAATAAAGATAAAAAGAGTATCTAACAGACCTGCTCCAGGACTCTGGGAAGCACTGTTTCTTTGTACAATTCCAGATCAACTCCTTCTATCTGGCTGAGGACATGCAGGTTTTTACCAACCTAAAGGAACAACAGAGAAGCCTTCTGTAAGCATACACTGCATACGTGCAGAATATAATAGCAGTGAAGTCAACCAGCTATCAGTTACTGATATTACAAGATCACGTAGCTCGCTCCTTTCTTTCTCCCGTTTCTCCTTTTCACGGGCAGGTCCCTGCAGACGAGAAAGCCCGAGAGCAAGCCTCAACTCAGGATCAGCAAAGACTATGAATGATTCATGATTCAAAAGCACTACAACACCTGCATGACCAGAAAGCATGCCCTCATGACATATTGTTACCTTCATGACATGCAAGCATTGTGGCACCCATGCATGCCCAAACGGGACACTTCTCTACAAAAGTACCAACCAACCTGATGTTGCATCCGCACCCAAAGTTTGTTCATCTCGGTGAAATTTTGCAGCACAAACTCAACAGCATCCTTGACTGTGTCAGCATCTCTGCACAATTCGACGAATATTGACAAATCAAATTGACTCAAATGCCTATCATACATTCAGAAAAATATATTATAGGATCAAGCGAATATCCGATTTCCTTACCCTTCGTATTCAGAACCAATATCAGGCAATTTATCCCTGCTCACTTGAGAAAGGTAACTCCTCAAGAAGAGCCCCCTCACCGGATTCTGAATGCCACGAGACATTTCCACGAGATCTTTCAACACATCCTTAGCCGGAGCTTCCTTCGATTTGATGTACACAGATCCTACTGTACAGAGAAGATACCTAATACATACAGATCACAAAACACACAAACATAAGCCATGGAACGAACTTGAATCCAAACGCAAACTTGAACCAACTCAATCAAAATACAACAAGCCAGGCAACTCATAAGCACAATGCCAATTAGTCAACTAAGTTCTGATTCAATTACGACAGTTTAAACGACAAATTATGCAAGCTGAGGTTTAACTACGGCTTACAATCTAGGCAAAATGTTGCCGGCGTGCTGAACAAGCTCGTAGAGATCGATAATGGAGCAACCACGGCGAGCCTCCTCCTTGAAGAACATCTCCAATTTCCTCAATTCGTCAAAAGCTCGCATATCTGAGAAGCACCCAAAACCACAAATCACAAGCTCAGCACAAGCAATTCCTAAACCCTGGCTGGATCGACAACGAGGAGAAGCAAATCACTCACAGAGCTCGTAGTATTTGTGAGGCGAGAGCTTCGAGGTCCGGAGCTCCGAGAGCATCTGAGCTGAGTACTTCAAGGCGTCTCGGAGATTGTTCGAATCCTGATTGGACAGATTTGAAGAAAACAGAGCGGAAAAAGAAACGATTTTAGCTGAATTTTCCGGGAAACCAAACAAGGTCGGGATTGAGCATCGGCGGTGGTGATTGGGCGGAGGGGCAGCTTACCAGAGCGCGATGCATGTAGAAGGCGTTTTGCTGGAGGCCGGCGATTCCGGCGGCGAGCCATTTCTCTTCGTCCTCAACTCCGTCGGAGATCATCGTCCTCGTCGTCGTCGTCTTCCTCAATGTCTTTTGCTTCTCTCTCTGGGGAAGTTGCGTTTTGACCAGTCTGGTTTTTGGCCTCAACTGTGCGTCTAATTCTATTTGGTTTGGTCCAACTACGCGCGCCCGGGTCTGGACCCGGTTTATTGGGTCGGCTTTTTTGGATCTCTTGGGCCTGTCAAATTAGAAAACGAGTTTACAACCCAAAAATACTCATTTATCCTTCCAAGGAGACGTCCATTACTGAAACGTTTACTTACTTAAAATTACAAATATTAATAGTCCAAAAGGCGGAGTCTAATGTCAATTGTTCAACATAGCAAATGTGAGAAGAAGTTTTTCACTTGGATGTAACACCAATTACTCAAACTTAACACCTCATAGATACATTTTATACTTGATAAAGTACTCGTGTTATAACATCGTTGAATTAGTAAACATCACATAAAAAATTCTTATAATTTTGTGCTAACCAATTGCTTGTGAAGTTGATAAGTTAGCTCCGTCATCATTTCGCTTTTGAGATCATTCTAAGTGAAGACATTGAGGACATAATACCTACACTTACTGTATTTGGAGGAAGTAATCACATAATAAGTAATAGGGTTAACCCGTGACCTAGAATGGTCTATTTTAGGGACCGGCACCTAAAACAATGAAGGCAACAGGACGTAGAACACGATGCTGATCAACAACAGAGATCCAAAGGGGCTACCTACCAAAAGCAGTGGAAGAAAGAAATGCCAAAGAGATGAAAAACGGAATCATATTATAATTGGTCAAAGAATTGCAAAGTTGTGTGATACATCAATAAGCCATCTACCTACACGAAAAAACTTTTCAACCCTCATTCTCTCTTCCATTTGCTTGCTACGTTGAACCCAACCAGGAGTCGCTCCGGGCACACAAGGCACAAAAGCAGCAGAAAAGCCGGAAACAACCTGTTCACGCATTCAGCACTGAGCAGGCATACGAAGATCAAAGTTCACTGGCGCTTTCAGCCCCTCGCTTGTCTTTCTTCCACTTTCCAAGGACAGTTTAGAATGGTACTGTAAACGGCAAAGCATATATATCGACCTCAGGCAAGTGACGAGCACATGGCCAAGACGTTGACACTGAGTCTCCATAGCTCGTGTCAGTGACAACTGCAGGTCTATCAGCCCCACAGTTCCGGTTCTGCTTTGTTTCAAACAACCATCCCTGATCATCAATATCCATGGGAAGAGTTTGCAGCAAAGGAGGTTGAACCCAGTTTTCGATTAGCTCTCTGTATTTTGACGACGTAGAACAGTGCTTTTCTTTACCACTGCCACTTGATCGGTGCTTTTCTTTACCAGGCCTGGAAGTGGAAGGAAGTTCTTTGCCAGCATTTCCAGAAGTAGAGCAGGAATGTTCTCCCTCATCTCTGTCTGGTCTACGAGAAGGTTCTAATGTGCCTTGGATAGGGGTGTTACCCGTCCTTCCAGAGCCAGAGTAAAGCTGTTCCTGGCTGGGTAGCACTTCAGAATCTTTGAGCCTTTGGAGAGGTAATCGGAAAGGCTGTTCTTTGAGTGGCACTTCAGAATCTTTCAGCCTTTGGAGAGGTAATCGGAAAGGCTGTTCTTCTTTGAGTGGCACTTCAGAATCTTTGCACTTTTGAAGAGCCAACTGGGAAGACTGTTCCTCTCTGGGTAGCACATCTTTGCGCCTTTGGAGGACCAACCGGGAGGGCTGCCCCTCCTTAGGAAGTACTTCAGAACCTTTGGGTCTTTGGAGAGGCAACTGGGAGGGCTGCGACTCTTTCAGTGGTACTTCAGAAACTTTGCGCCTTTGGAGAAGCAACCGGGAGGGCTGTTCCTCTCGGGGTTGCACTATCAGATCTTTTTGCTTTTGAAGAGACAACTGGCTAGGCTGTTCCTCTTTGAGTAGCACTTTTGTATCTTTGTGCTTTTGAAGAGACAACTGGCTAGGCTGTTCCTCTTTGGGTAGCACTCCAGGATCTTTATGCCTTTGGATGGGCAACCGGATCCGAAGAATGCTTGCTTCAAATCAATAATAAGATATCGAATAAAGAATATCAGTGCCCATGAGGAGCTAACAAACCCAACAGGCAAACAGCCCTCTTCCAGATAAGGAAGAAATAGAAACACACTCACCAGAATTATGCCTACCATCAGGGGACGAGTCCTGCTTCTGCCTTTTGTTGCTGTTAGAGGTGCTATCAGTGGAGTTTTGGGAGCCAACTGGACGCTCATGTTCTTCGGTAAGGCTACTCTTGTCAAGGTTTTCTGTTTCATGTTTTCTCTTCTCTCCACGGTCTCCACCTTTCTCATCTTCTTGGTGCCTTTCATCTTTATGCCTTTTCTTATGACTCTCCTCCTTTTTTTCAAGCTCCCCATTTTTTCTAGCCTTCTTTTCTTTCTTCTCTCGTTTTTTCTCTCTCTTCTTTTCTTTCTTGGCCTTCTCATCTTCTCTTTGGAGCTTCAAATAACAAGAGTAACCGTCAACTTTTGCAATCATTAAGAAACAGTCAGACACAAAGTTCCAAGAACAAACAAACAAGAACAGAGCACATGTTATTCAAACCTAACAGTTACCAATTAAGAGGAGCATTGCTAGTAGATTGAGGTCAAGAGGACTTTCAAGAAAAGAATAGAAGTGATTCAATCAACATGCCAGAACCAGCTTCATGCGATCCACAAAAATCATTTTCAGCATTGATCAAGACAACTATGTCATCTCTTCAAGTGCTGATCAAATTATGATATACCTAGCTGCATACAGACCCACTAAAAAAATTTAATCTTATACTGCTGCATACAGACAGCACTGACCAGTGTCTCTTCTTCCAATTAGATGGCAAAATTATTTATATTCAAGATGTAGTAAGTGTATTTTTCGAAGAAAATGTGCTCGATGCAACTCCAACAAAACACAACAAGAACTCTCTTTTTTTTTTCTTTTTTCTTTTTTTTTTTTTTGCCTTGAAGAGGACTCGAACCTCCACGCTCTTAAGCACAAGACAAGTTAGAGTCTCGCGTGTCTACCATTTCCACCACCAAGGCATCATTATACAAGCTTAACACACTACATATCCCAAAGAAAACAGTAACCTAAAACCTGCAATATGTGCCACACCCCAACCGTGCAACAAATGCACACTGAGAAACGAGTCAAATGAAGCAACTCTATAACTTCTTAAAACACTAGTGCAAACTCAAAGTCTAAGTTAACTCGAACCATTTCCAACGAACATTTAGTCTTAAACTCAGTGAGAACTGTAATGAGCTTGAAAGCAACAAGCACATACTTATTTGTATAGTTGTAGACCTTAAACATAGAATGCAAGGATTCCTGCTATCTCCCCTCATATATCCTACTACCAAGCTTACTTAGCCTAGAAGATGCCATACACACATTCAAACATGTACATTGACAACAACTTATCCAGCTAAAGTGCAATTGACTGCAACACTAGTATCCAGTAAACACACAACTAATGCCAAACGAAGCAGCAGTTTTTCGAACTTATTCTCCCAGCTTTCAAAATCACCACCAATTCCTACAAGGCAACAATAGCGTCCCACATACATGAACACACAATGCAAACACTGCAGTACCAGCACAACTTGAACATAGTTGGCCGATGTACTTCGTGCTATTTTGCAGCCTTTGTTATGGAGACACCAACACGATGTCTTCAATGTACTAATCAGAGGGGCCAATTGCTAAACAATTGCACACTTAAACCAAAAGTCTGTAACTTTAGCTAGTTAAAGACCGATCGAAATCGAAATCTGTCCAATCCAACAAAAACCCATGTGTAAAAAGGGTACTTTAAAGTGTAATCGATTGTAAAAACCCACATTAAGTTCTCCAATCCACCCAATTTCTTATATTTTCCCTCTCTTTCTTTGGGCTCTTTTCTGGTTCTCAAAACTACACAAAATCTACCATACCAGAGCTCAATACACAGATATCATCAACAAACGAACCCAATCGGAAACACAGAATGTCGAGCATTTAAAGTCAAAAGACCCACAAAGTACCGATGCTCAACGAACCTTAATCGAATCGATCAGGGCCTCATCTTGGATCCCCTTCTTCACGTACCCAGGAGGCGGGTACGCAAAACACCGAGACATTTTAAGCCCACTCCAGCAACCAAACACAAATCGTATTTCGAAAATCCAAACCTATCGGATCTCTGGGGAGACAAAAAGGTTGGCCCCCAAACCCTAGCCCGTAGATCGCGAATTGAATTGCCCGCGCTAGGGTTTCGATCCTTGTCCGAAGAAATGTCCCACGCAGACTAGCTCAGAGTAGAAAGCGAGGGAAAAGGATTTCTAGGGTTAGGGTTTGGTTTGGAGGGAGAGCTAGAGAGAGAAGAATCGCAACGAAGCGCAGTTTGGGACGGGAGCGAGAGAGGCCCCAGATCCAAAATGTGAATTCTGACCCCGTAGAGGGCTATTTATAGACGCAAGTAGGTATTGCTTGTGGCTGCCAACGCGTCTTGGACACCACCCCTCGTGGTGCCAAACGACGACGTCTTTGTGCTGCAAAGGCTAGAGATAGGCTGTCATTTTGTCAGCCCAACAAAATACTATTTAGGTCATATGTATAAGCCCGCTCATCTATACTAATCTATATCTATACTAATATATAAAAAGAATAGAAGTTTTCCACTGTTCATGAACAGTAATTTAGATTAGGGAAAGTACCACTTTACCCTCATGTATTAATCAAAATTTTTAAAGTTTCTAAAGTTAAAAAGGCAAATGGGTCATTTGACGAACACAGATCTTCTCTTCCAAGATCTGTGTTCTACTTTTGTTCCAAGATCATTTTTTTGACATCTCCGACGATTTATATTATGATCCAAACCGTTCACTTTTTTTATTGTCTAGCAAAGATCATCTTTGCAAAAAATCATTCAAATCCGTGATTTTTTAGGTTATATAAAGACTCGGTTATGTTTTATAAAGTCGATTCGGCTATGTTTCATTGTTTGATAACCGAACAATTACGGATTTGAATGATTTTTTGCAATGATGATCTTTGCTAGACAATAAAAAAAGTGAACGGTTTGGATCATAACATAAATCGTCGGAGATGTCAAAAAAATGAACTTGGAACAAAAGTGGAACACAGATCTTGGAATAGAAGATCTGTGTCCTCATTTGACCACATACAATATTGTTCATGAACAGTACCGACTGGGTCACTGTTCACACCTTTTACCAGAATACCCTCATGCTCTATTTTTATTACATAAAAAAATCAAATTTCACTCCTTTGCAATGCAAAAATATTAATAGGATATTTTAGTCCAACATAAAAAACTTCATTTTACCATAGACAAAATTAACCTTGAAACAAAAAAGTATCATAACTAGAACATATTTTGTTGACATGGTTAATATTGGAATTTCAGAAAAATAACTCATAAACTCTTTAGATATCCCCGTCCCCTTCCGCATTCTCTCAATTTTCTCTTGTCATTTCCCTCTCTAACTCAAGGCGGCAATCGACGAAAGCCCGATGATGAATTTGCAGCCATTGGAGGTAAAAGTTCAATGGATTTTCTTTATTAATTTTCTGTGAATTCTTTCTAGCTTGAGATTTGTGGTTATGGACATCTGGGTTTCCACTTGAGATAAGATTCAATTCTCTCAGTTTCAAATCTTCACTTTCAAAGTCAATTAAAACCGTCATATTTAGTTTGGGTAAGCCTTTCATAACTAAAACTACATTCGATTCAATTTAAAAAAATCAACATACACGAGAAGTTTCTTCATCCTCTCAAATTGAATTCATGTTCGCCCGCGAGTATCGCGGGTATTGTGTCTAGTATTTTACACAAGAATACTGAACTAATGACATAACAGGCTCAGAATCATTTCGCTTTACATCAATCAATGCCATTTTTTTTAGGATGTAGTTAACCCTTATTGGATTAATTACATATAAGCACATAAATTATGGGGTTAATTTTAAGTTGGTACCCAAACTTGTAAAACTCTACAAACACATATCCAAATTTTACAAAACATTACAAGTTAAGTCCTCCGTTAGTAAATCCGTTAAAACTGCCGTTAATTGCTGACTGCCTGTGCCCAGTTGGCAATTTCCTGCTGACGTGAGCTTTTGACTGACCCCAACGCTTCATTTCCTTACTCAAAAGGCAACCACTGGAGATGGTAGGAAGTGATTAGTGTGAGCATGTTCTAGGCCACAACTTTTTGGGGAAAGATTGGTATTTGTGGTACAATGGTATTCTGAACATGTCTATTTTGGTTATGTGATATGCAATAAATTATCTTATATGATTATCTTTTTGAGTTGTGTATGAAACTCATTAAGTGGTCATTGATGGAGTCATTGTTTGGAACTCTTTTTGTGTAGTAATGAAATCAGGTTATGTTGGCTGCACTAATGATCCAAATTGGTCTTTAAGATGCATATCTGCTGTGTATATTGTGGTATTTAATTTTGGAAACAAGGCTTAATAACAAACATGAAGGAGCTATATTTCATTGTGGGGCTAAATCATAAAGGGCGGGAAAATGAAGCTTTGGGGTCAGTCAAAAGCCCACATCAGCAAGAAATTTCCAACTGGGCATAGGCAGTCAACAATTAACGGCAATTTTGACGAATTTACTTAACAAAGGACTTAACTTGTAAGGTTTTGTAAAGTTTGGATATGTGTTTGTAGAGTTTTACAAGTTTGAATACCAACTTGAAATTGACCTCATAGTTTGTGTGCTTATATGTAATTAACCCTTATTTTTACTTGTAACATTAATAAGGGTAAGAATATCGTTATTGTTCACGGTGAGTACATATCACCTTACAGTGAACAATATTGTTATTCAATTGGTAAGAATCATTACTTCACTATTATAGTTAAGTATCAGTTATTGTTCACTGTGAGCACATATCAGCTTACCGTGAACAATATTATTATCCAATTGGTAAGAAAATCGTTATTTCACTATTATAGTTAAGTATCAGTTTTCGCTCTTAAAATTTCAGTTGTTGGGTTACTAGGTGTATGAAGAAAATGATGTTTGACTTCTAAACTAACCACGATACTGAGATACCATTTAACTCGACCAAGATTTACTTTTCAGATTACTTGGCAAAATGTATGTGTTCTTTGTTGAGGAGAATAGTAGGCTCAACTTTTTTGGTACGACCATAAATGAAAATGTACCTACCCTCAACTCTTATGTTAAAATCACATTGGTTGGAAACTTGGAATCAATCTTTCAAAACAATCCCCTTCCTTTACATGAGCTATTTTTAAAGCTACAAGTTAAACCATTACAAAACTTTCACAGGCCTAATTACAAGGAACTTTACATAACCACACAAGCATTTGGATTCTCATCACTAAACGCGGTCGTATACTTCACTTCCGTGGAGCTGGCACGTACGAGGGCCGAGGCCTCCGGATCATCCAGCACATTCCGCACGTATCCGGGCGGGGCCTTCTTGTCGTAAGCCTCCGGAGCATACGGATGCGGAACAACATCATACGGTATATATGGCCACAGATCGGCCTTCTTCCCCGTCCGATGGCGGACACGTTGCAACACCTTGTTGGGATCCACATAGCCAATCACGGTGAGCTTGCTCTGCTTGGGGTCCACTTCAACCTCCGTGACTCCCTTCATGCCTTCCACTGATTTCTTCACTCTTCGCTCACACCCTTCACAATCCATCTTCACTTTGATCTCGACAGTCTAAAACAAAAAAACAAAATTTGCGTTATTATGTATAGATAAGCATGAAAAATCAAATTTCATGGTGTATATACATTGATAGTTATTGTCGAGATAATACAAATAAAATCGTCAATTACATATGAAAATTAAACTTTCTTTTTATTTTTCTGATTAATTTGCGACCACTACATAAAAATGTATAGAGAATCTGGCTAGTAGTTTTTCCTAAGTCCAAAGCCAGAATCATGGTTCGTAGTATCTTTAGCACTCATTACTTAACTCAGAGTTGTAGACAGAACAAAATATACTCCTAATGACACAGTAATCCTCCCCTAGCACATACCTTTAGTGACTTGTTCCTTTTGAGCTTGCCACGACTATGAGACCTCAGCTCCGAGATTTTACTGAGAAAACCCATCCTACAAATAAACCTAGAAGTAAGCAAGGAGAAGGCAATGCTTCATATAAAGCATAAATTGTAGCTGCAACACATATATAAGACAATCAGCATGAGCCGCTATTCTGTTTATGCGTGTTTTTCTCGGTGGTTGACACGTCTTCTGTTTCCATGTGGAGGAGTCTAGAAACTACACGTAGTTTCGAGCTTAATCACATTTTCACTCAAGTTTCATACCTAGGTAGTACGGATACAAGTAAAAGCTGTAAGATCAATTGAGATAGTCCTCCAGGTAGTACGAGTACAGTTAACGTTAGATCAATTGACATAATCATCGTACTTTCTTATTTGAATGTACGAAGTACGGATACAGGTAAGTCAATTTACAAACTGCCTGTGAAGAGATCAAAACTTGTCAGAACTGAAATTGAATCTTTTCCTCTATATTCCTTTTTCATAATGAATATAAAACAAGAGAGTATTGTAAACCTAGAGTTCATACAATCTGATCTGCCAACCCAAACAACTATCTTATTAATCTTGACAATCTTTTCCGCTTCTGCCTTTTCCTTGCTGCTGCTTCAGCATTGTTTGTGCCATTCGAAGTCGAAGGACGAGTGACCGAAGCTGATGGCTTCCAAACACTTGTTCTGCCTTTCTTGGAAACCCACTGCACTGGCAGCTTATTTATCACGGTTCCAATGTCGGCAGAATTACTCACTTCTACAAGATTCCGAATTTGATCAAGCATCTGCATAGTCCAGGCCATCGACTGATCTAGTGCAATTGAATCGTCCATTGGTTTTTTCAATAGGTCCGTCAGTATCTCTTTGAATGATTGGGAAGACATGGAATGGCGATTTTCACAGATCATATTGACTTTGATGACATGCTTGCAAAGGTTGCCTTGCAATGACCACGCACAATCGCAAAAGGAAAACTCTGAACCGGGATTCCACACTAGATGCACAATGCTGGTGTCCTTCTGGCTTGAAACCTTGGCAAAGAGGCGATCTTTATCGTCCAAGGTAACAGCAGAATCAGGAATTTGCATTGCCCTGTGCCATGATGTAGAAGTAATATATTCCTCTTTAATGTTCTGGAAAGAATCGCATTCATCTGCATAACGGTCAAGCCAGTAGCTTGAATGAAGCTCAGTTGTCAGCTTGTGCACTAACCAATCAACTCTTTGGAATGCTCCAAGATGTGAATCGTCAAACAATTTCACTTTCAGCTTCACGTGGTATGCTTCAATGGCTCCAGATGCCTCCTGGCTTGCAAGGGGAAGACTTCTCATAGTCGAGAGCCACATATCTGTGAACAAGAAATAATAGATGATAGTTGTTCTGAATTTATGAGATAGTTGTTTCACACTGAATTTATAAGACCATTTCACATTACGGGGTGAAGAGAGAGGGAGGAAGAACTTACCAATCTTAGGCACCCAAGAGCGCTTGAAATATTCCATAAATGCAGTCTGATCAACAAAATCCTGGCTCAGTTCTTGTAAGGCCTGCAGAGTATCATTTTCACCCCATATACCATAGACAATTTTTCCAAGCCGTTCAAAAATTTCCCGTTGAACTTCAATGTTATTGCATCTTTTCACAATATTCCTCATCCATGATCTGCGAACACGCCATAAGGAAAATAGGACAGGACAAGAAAATATATCTCTGAAAGACCATAAATGTAGTTATTAGAATAAACTATATTCTATGTCCAGATAGAGTTGCTGCTAGAAAAATTACAGAGCAAGAGCAACCTGCCTGATGGGATCAGTCTCCGCTGCTGCATCATCAATTAAAAACCCATTGATCTTCCACCCAGGTTCAACACTCCGAGCTCGGTTAAGTAAAGCTTTCATCCATTTAGACACATCTGGTTTAGAAATGCTACGCGTGATGACCCATGCTATGGGGAGTGCATGTTGTCTTGAGTCAAAGACAAGAAGTGTGCACAAAGGATACTGCCATTTTAAACACACATTTACAAATGTTTATCACTTTTATTCACATTCCCTAATAGATATGAAAGCAAAAAGGCACTGAGTTATACATTCATCACTCACTAACGAGAACATTCCAAAATGAACCCTACATTTGAATCAGAACAGGATGCGAAAACAGTTAACTGCGAATTTAACTATATAACCATGCACAAGAGTTTGATTTGTTTATACCCATGCACTTCTTGGAAATAGAGTCCTATTAAACCAAGAAATCAGGATAGGAATCTCATAGGGCATGCAAGAGGGTTAGTCAGTTCACAAGCTTGTACAAGCAGCATCAGTGATTTCGATTACCTTAAGTCTCTTTATGCCAAATGTTGAATCAGCTGCAATGAGACTAAGATGGCCAAAACGAATCATTTGTTGCAGCTGCCACTCCGTTTGAATCCCCAGAATAAAAGGATCTGTTTCTGAAGTATCCTGATAGAAGAATATGGATTTTTTATTGCGCTCAACCCACATGCGGATACTCGCTTGATCATCAAGATCCAATTCATGGGAGGACCGTTTAATAATCATCCCAAGCTTGTGGACGTACTGGGAAGCTAGGCTATTGACTTTTGCATTTGAACCACAATACCGCTCGATCCCCTCAATGTGTTTCTCCAGTACATTTTCTTCAGGAATTCCAAGGTAGATCATAGACATTGTTTGTTGCTGAATTTCATTACAGATATATGGAACTTTATTGGCTCCGCGGCCAATGGCATCTCTGTCAAGTGGGCCATGGCAGACAAAACCAGATTTGTTAACATGGCGCCTCTCGTGATATATAAGCATTGCAACTGATGGACGTGCATACAAGCGCTTCACTACAAAATTGCATATGCATCCCCGCATGGATTGAGGTCTAGCAGCACGATTTCGGGTGTTGAGTCGATATCTCCTACTAGGCAACATACCTCCTCCTTCCCCATAATTTTCAGGACCGAATGAACACCAATACCTTCAAAGAGAAAGAATGATCAAATTAACAACTGTAATGAGTATACTGACTGCGTAGGTTGAGTAAACAACAGTGACAATGGAATAAAAGGTTGAGGCGGATGACTTTTGAAGGCCCGCCTAAACACTAATTGCCCATATCTTGTTCAAACGACTACACTTATATATGTGATCCAATGATCTACCCATAACAAGGCTTAAGTTCCAGTTATAACAATCCCAAGTACTGATAAAAATTGGAGCAAAACGAAATCCCAATGTTGGTCCTCACAGACCTGATTTATGTTGCCAAATCAAGATGGTCAAAATTAGATGGGAGAAAAACATACCCCACACAAGCAGACAATTCAATTATTTAAAGAATTTTCATTAACAGTGAATCCTCAAGCAGAGGTTAGATGAGCTGGAAAACTCAAAGGCTTGAAATTTCAACACAGTGCCTCATGAGGGCAGCATCATACTTTGTCCGTGATATATGGAAAAGTGAGTTTTTTTCCCTCTGGAATTAGAAAATGTAAGAGCAATAGAGTCATATAGAATCAGAAGTTCTTTACTCACAGCCTGAATTCCAAATACTCATCATCCTTGTACTCCTTTAAACTGCCCATCTTTCTTTTTCTTCCCCTTTCAATATGAAACCTCGTTGGATACTCCAAAGTTTCCGATTCACCAATTAAAAAATCTTCCACTCGTTCATAAGGAATGAGGGCTGCTTCATCATAGTGCTCAGAAGTGCCAAACTTGGTCCAAGTCAAATCAGCAGAAGAAAATTCCTCCTCTGGTGGATCTTGAACTTGAAGGTCATATAAAGATTCAACAATAGCCATAGGACTTACTAATTAGCAGTACATCTGCAAAATACAGCAAACACAATCCCATGAATTAACAAAAGGACGTCATTAACCAACCAAATAAAACAAGTTCCACATTGTTAGACTTGGAAATACCATAAGAAAAGAATCAAATACAAAATGGAAATTAGACTATACCAACTTTCTGGGCACTATGAATCAAAAGAAATGGACAACGAGAGAAAGATCACTAGCATATGAAACAGAGAAACTTGAGATGATGCAAAGCCAGCAGCAGTGTATCCTTCTAAATCCATAGACTCCACTTGTTCCATGAAATGAAACAGTACTGGCGTTCCAGATAAGAGAAAGTTAAAACCATTCTCCTTTCAAATACTAAAATCTCTGAAACCCTGGTTTGCTCTGGCTTCTTTTGTTTGTGCAAATTGAACACAGCGAAAAACATGGCTGACAAATTGGCAAAGGACTCAGTTACACCCTACCCATTACTCTTAATACATCCCCACCCTACTGCTGAAACACTATTCTATTTGTTTTCTTAGCTGCAGTTCCCCGCCGCTATCTACTAACAACGATATGTTCTTCTCTCTTAACCACCAACCAAATCCAAGGCTTCTTTATGAACATTCAGATTGCCACCTCAAGCAAACAACATTCCTTACCTCTACTAGGTACAAAATCTGCCTAAAACCCACCTTAGAATCACCACCAAAAACCCAAATATCCTTTCAAAAATACGAAACAAACATTCAAGCAGCCTTAACTAACAGTAGAACTAAAGACGAACAAATGAAAAAGAGCCACAACCAATTACTCAAAACAACCAAACATAAAGGACAATTTTGAGCTTGCACAGCATTTCAGTTGGTTGATTGATGCATAACTTGAACCAACACCACTATTCAACAACAGATATTCATGCGAAAACAGTAATCAATATAAAAAAAACAACACAAAAGAAAGAAAACCCATAACAAAATTTGCCGAAAATTTTCACCTTTCTTGCAGTTGAGCTCGTTTGGAAGAAGTTGAAGAGAAGAAAGGCAAGAGTTGCAGGTTTAGATACAGAGAAGTGCCATTTTCAAGCTCACCAAGGTTTCAATTTTACAGCGGCCAGTAGTCCGTGGAGAGGAAGAGACTATTTTGATAGGACTCGAGAAGTTTTGGGCTCAATTTTAATTTTTGTATGGCCTGGTGATTTTGCTCGCAGAAAACCCACTCCAAATTGTTTGGGTCGGTTCCTTAAACCCTAATTCTTCTTTTTATTGGGGGCAAACAAACCCTGAATTTTGGAAAAGAAAAACGAAGGGCTATATTCACATTTGGCTAACATGCCATGTCACGCTGTTTAATGGAGATTTTCTCTGATGTACAAATGATTTGGCATTTTAGATACGACAACATTTTAGTCAATATTCTAATTAGTAAACTAATCCTTACATTTTAGTCTTTACCAACTAGTCATACTTAGTCCTTCTTTATCCGAAATGGGATAATACCCCAAATTGGTCTAATATTCTATTAGAGCAATTCCAGAATTTGGAGGAATAGTTCTTGAGAATGCAACAATAGTTTCTGGATTTGCAGGAGCAATTCGTGGATTTGCAAGAGCAATTCCTGAATTTGTTGGAACAATTCCTAGATTGCAGGAGCAGTTCTCGAAGATGCAGGAATAGTTCATGAAAAATGGTGTGACTTGGTGTGGGAACTAAATAGTAAGTTTATGATGATTTTGTAAGAAATGAAGTGGGCTAGGTATCTTGACACGACTTTATTTTCCATAAGATTATTTGAACATAGCCGGAGCACTCAACATTCTCAAAAATTACGTACACTTAACAAATTTACATACTCGTAGAGCTAGGTATCAAATTTTTTTTATTTTTGTCAAATATGATGTATCAAATTTGGCGCAAAGGCGATATTTCTTACCATGTTAATTATTCGACCACGTGAAGATACAAGACGTGCAGTTGAACGAATTTATGTAGTATGTATGTAGTAGGAACAATATAGATTAATTATCGTCCTTTGTTTGTTGTAGAAATTAGTTGATTAGTTTCTATGTTCTTACACAAATTAACTTCTTGCGTTACTCGTAGAGCATGTAAACAGAGCAAATGAGCCCTACAACTATCAAATTGTTTGTACGACAATCTCAGATTTGCCATTTTTTAAAAAAAATCATCCCTAAACTTACTTGTTGGGACACAATTCTGTAATTGGCCCATTATAGAAGACAGTGTGCACCAACTACGTGCTCTGGAGAAAATACAGTTAATATTTCGTGTCTGTAAGTTTTAATCAAGCAGTTGGGAAAAGACTAATAGCAGCCCAAAAGGATGAATTGATTAATGACTTTAGGTTGTAGAAATATGATCTGAAAACCCAGCCAAAACATAGAAACATGATGAAGGTATATGGTTGCTGTCCCTTCTAGTATAACCGATAAAATGGGAACGGTACAAAAAGAGAAGGTAAATTAGTTTTTGAATGCAAGTTTGGACTGCCCTGAGTGGTAAACAAGCAGGACCGTAGCATTTGCTCGGATACCAATTATCTTCTGCCAGAAATTTACGTAGATGCAGTAAACAGAGCAAATGATACTAACTGGTTATTAGTTTATTGATCGCAATTTTCGAATCGCAGGATCTTGTTTATAAAAAGAAAGGTTGATTCTCTTAAAGTTTGTTGCAGATTGTATGACAGCCACTCTACAAATAAGAATGTACTACAATAATGCCAATCTTTTCATCGAAATGCACGACAGCAAATGATGTACTAGATTTCTGTTCTTCTTTTTGTGACCAAAAAAACCCTGATGCAAGATTAGGGAATTTTCATCAGCCAGCTGCATTCAGATGAAAGTTTTATACATTGACAGAAGGTGATATTATTGAACTTAATTACCATTGTCATGTTAGAACAACTATCACACTTAACTACATTAATCTATAACACTGAAAAATAACTGACAACTACTACAATCTACTTTTATCTGAGCCAATAAATTGCCTAGTGCCATCACTTTTAGGAATGCTTAAAAAGACCAATCAAAAACTTGAGCTATCAGTGCATTTCCCTCTTCCACTAAACACTATGCATTTTCTATTCCAAGGAATTATCCCTTCACCAAATTCATCTATCAAGGTTTTATCAATAATCATAGCCTTCTTCTTCTGTCACAACAATGCTGCTGTAACGGCACCCGGAAATGAAAAGATTCCTGCATTGATTGTTTTCGGGGACTCAATTGTGGATCCCGGCAACAACAACTACATCAAGACCATAGCAAAATGCAACTTCCCACCTTATGGGAGGGACTTCCCGGGAGAAGTGCCTACTGGCAGGTTTAGCAATGGCAGAGTCCCATCTGACCTCATAGGTAGGTAATGTAAGTACTTTTTTCAGGTTCTGACAACGAAATACAGAAAGATTAATTCTTTATACGGAATTCTCAGCGGAATCAGTTGGTGTCAAGAAGAATTTGCCTCCGTATTTGGATCCAAGTTTGGAGATCAAAGACCTGCTTACTGGTGTAAGTTTTGCCTCAGGTGCTTCGGGATATGATCCTCTAACTCCTCAAATAGCGGTAAGAATCCTCGTAACTAACTGAATTACAAGCCCCTTGCTCCACTTATATCTTTTAGTAGACTTATAATGTGATACATCCTTGCTTAATTTTACCTCTTCTTTTTTTTTTCAGTCTGTACTGTCATTAGCAGATCAATTAAACCTGTTCAGAAACTACACAAGCAAGATCAAGGCAGCAATTGGGGATGAAAGAACAGCGACTATATTGTCGAAAAGCATATACATTGTGTGCACAGGGACCAATGATATTCTGAATACTTATTTCTCTACACCGTTTAGGAGGCCTGACTATGATATTTCAGCATATACAGATCTCTTGATCAATTTAGCGTCAAATTTCACTCAGGTAAAATTAAAAAATTTCTTGATCAATTTTATTTGTGCAAATTTCATCCACCTTATTCAATAACGAAAAAACCTGCAAAAAAAAAAAAAAGCACCAAAGGAATTGACTAAACCCCACTGGGGGGTTTGCCAAAGGCCTCCGATGCCTAAGTCAAAAATGTATTCTTGAAACTTAGGAGTTTGTGGAGGATTTTGTGACTACCTTGAATGGTGGATGCTTGACTCTATTTATAGAGCTTGTAGGAGGAATATTCCTTTGGCATGGTCATAGTGCATTAAATAGGATTACATGCACTTTATGTCTATGTGATCTCGGAGGAAGCCTCCTGAGATGTGTTGGTCTGCCGAAGGGATCTATCGAGGAGAATTGATCTCCCGCAGGGTGGTGGTCTACTTGGATTCTGAATGACCTCTCGAGATCTGTTGATCTTGTGGTCTCTCTTTGACCGATCTCTCTTTGACCGAGATGATGGCAGAGCGGTTTGTAATCTCCGTCAAGGGTATGCTTGTTCTTTCGAGGCTAGAATGTAACACATTCTAATTGGTCGAGATTATTTTGGGCTTCACAAATGCCCCCACATCTGCTTGTGTTGATGTAGGAAACAAAAAGGAGATGTAGTCCTTTTCTTTTTCTTGGCTTCCGCTCCAAGTAGGTGTCGAATTTAGAGCCTCGTAGGAGAAGGATTTCTAATTTGGCTACCTCAATCACACTTCTTGTGATAGCAGAAAAATGGATTGAGCTAAAAAAAATTTTAGGTGAGTGACGCCTCCAAGGTAGTAGGTCAACTCAGAGATTGGCCTACTGAGGCGGTTCGGGCAATTGTCGGCGACTTAGGCTGGTAGCAATCGGGGTTAGTCTAGAGTTAACTTGATGTCCGGCTTGACTAATGTTGTGCTCGCATCTAAGATTTTGCAATGTGATGCAGGCCCATAGGGGTTGCGGCGGTAACCTATTTGGCCGAAGTGATGGAGAATGAAGAGTAATGAGTTGTTTTCTCCTGTAGAGAACGTAAGGATGAAGGAGGAGGGGACAAACTTGCATAAGTTCACATCGCCTATCTAAGTGATTGATTTCGCGACCTTGCGTGAGGTCTCTCTGGTGAGTCAAAGAGAAAGTTGGTTGAGTCTGAGATGAGTAATGAGACTGATTTCTTATCTCTCTCGAGAAGAAGAGGTCGTGATATGAGGATTGGCCGGCTGAGAGCTTCACTGGAGACAAGGTGTTGTCTGCGTGTTGTTCGAGGGAGAGGACGTTGCATGTCTTCTCGCAGAGAAAGTAAAAAGCCAAATTCACTTCTTAATGATGAGTTGAAATGTTTAAGGCTGAGAACAAAAGTAGATGAAGCATATCACTTCTCCGTGGTGATCTCCCACATGATGGTTGTCTACTTGGAGTCTGAATGACCTCTCGAGGGTTGTTGATCTCGTGGTCTCTCTTAGACAGATATGACGACGTAGCGGTTCGTAATCTCCGTCAAGGGTATGCTTGTCCTTTTGGGATTAGAATCCATGTGGTGCGTTCTGATTGATCGATATTATTTTGGGTTCCATAAATTTAGCACTCGAAAATGAAATAGTTAATTTGATATCAACACCTGCATTTTTCTAAGATACACTTAAACTTAAGATTGCAGTTTTCGCATTACTAGTACCGTGAAAAGCAAGCAAATCGGGGAACTAGTAACGTAAAAGTAAGAAAATCTAGCTGTAAGTTGCATTATTGAAGGTTAAAGTGTGACATAATGTTAATGTGGTAAAAAATTTCTGTATTCTTGCAGGAACTATATGAACTTGGAGCAAGAAGGATTGGAATAACAGGAATTCCAGCAATGGGGTGTGCGCCGTCACAGAGAACACTGTATGGAGGGGCAGAGAGAGGGTGTTCAGAGAAAGTCAACCAAGCAGCAAGACTCTTTAACTCCAAGCTCAATGCCCAAATATCTTCCTTCAATCAAAGATTTCCAGAAGCAAGGCTTGTATATCTTGATGTCTATTACACTTTGCTTTCACTGATCCAGAAGCCTGCTCAGTATGGTAAATCATCATTTTCTTTTTGAAGTTTTGGCTGATCTTTACTTGCCATATATGTAAAAAGTGTCATGTTGACATTCACCTTGTTGATTGTTGTCACACACCACTTGTGGTGTTACCAATTTACTCGTGTTATATTACATGTAACCAATGCATGAAGTATCATACTTAGTATATCAACATATTATAATACTTGAATTAGTAGTACTAGTTACATTACGTGACAGTGTGATCGACTTAGACTTTATTTTTTTTGGGTCAAGAGTTAGACTTTGATCAATCTCTTTGATTTGGGACAGTTTTGATTAAGCTCTCCCGTTTGCGATAGATAGGAATGATATAGCATTAATTATTGATCCCAGAAGATAGTCAGTAGATAGTAGATACATATTAAATTTGCATCATTGCCATGTCCAAAACCCAACTAATTGGGGATGAGTTAGCTCATATTTTGTCCGAGCCATGGAAGGTGGTAACGGGTTAGGATCAGTATAAGTTGAAGGTTTGATTTCCTCCCATCTAACCTAGGGACAAAATCCCGAAACCACAACAAAGCCAATGCATGGACATTATTCATTATGATGATGATATAACGTGATTTTGTATTTGGATTCAGGATTTGAAGTGGCCAACAAAGGGTGCTGTGGAACAGGATACATAGAGGCCAGCTTTTTGTGCACCCCATTCTCCCCAGGAACTTGCAATGACTCCTCGAAATACATTTTCTGGGATAGTTACCATCCATCAGAGGCAACATACTCAATCCTTGTTTCCATGCTTTTAAATACTCAATTTCAAAAATTCTTCTGAGGATTATATTCTCTGTTTTTTGCGTTGGCAAATGTAACATTTATGAGAGGGTTTATGAAGTATTAGTTCTTGGTTTTGTGATATTACTAAAGAGTTCTTTTAAGTTTGTTTCTCTTATATCTGATCTACACAGCTATCTATTTGGATGCTGCTCTTTATTTCTGTTTTGGCTTGATTTCTGCTTTTGACTCAGAATTAATTTTGGATTAAAATGGATGATCCCCCTTAGAGAAAAGCAGACTTTAAAACTGCTGATTTGTTTGTCATTCATCGCTTTTGGTTGTGCTACGTGAAGGAAATTGAGGTTCCACCTCAAAACCAATTGGCAATAGGGGGAGTAGCCCAATCCTTTATGAATACCACCAAGGTCCCTTCACTAGCCAATGTAGGACTTTTCACATCACATTCTCAACACGCCCCCTCACGCGTGGCTACTCTCAAGCCAAAGCGTGAACAACACACATTGGGGACGCGGAGCACATGCGGCCATTACGCCAACACGTGAGCAACCTTGCTCTGATACCATGAAGGAAATTGAGGTTCCACCCCAAAGTGGATTGCGAGATCCCACATCGACCAACGGAGAGGAGGGTGATGTGTTCATAAAGGATTGGGCTATTCCCCCATTGCCAATTGGTTTTGGGATGAAACCTCAATTTCCTTCATATATATGCTAAATATTTTAACATAGCAAGCATCATGTTCATCTTGCCAAATATTTTGTAAACTACAAAATATATCCTTCCCAACCTAAGCTATACAAACTATTTACCAACTCTTTACTTATCTATACTATTATTTAAGCAAACCAATTTTTACTGTTCCGTGCACTGTTCATGAATAGTACTTTATGTGGGAAATTGACGTCTTTGCCCTTCCAACTTTGAAAACTTAAAATTTTTTGATTAATACATCAGGTTAAATCGGTAAATTACCCTCCGGGCACTATTTAGGTACTGTTTATGAACAGTACTGCAAATTTTTTTTTTTTTTTTTTCTTTCTATTAACTCTTCTACACCACACAAAAATACACTCTCTTATCACACCTGCATAGCGGGTGTGCAATTTTCTAGTTTACATTTATGCAGATACTCTTATTAGACCGTACTTTTAATCTCGCGAAAACCGGTGGGGACATAACTATTAAATTGTTTGTACAACAGATTTGCCAGTTTTTGAAATCATCTTAAACTTGTTGGGACACAATTCAGTAATTGGCCCATTAAAGAATGTGTGTGCACCAACTACGTGCTCAGGAGAAAATACAGTTGGATATTTCGTACCTATGAGTCCTAATCAAGCAGTTTGGCATTTATACTATGAAAAAGACTAACAGCGGCCAAACGGATGAATTGGTTAATGACTTTAGGTTGTAAATATATGATCTGAAAACCCAGCCAAAACATAGATGCATGAAGGTAAATGGTTGCTGTCCCTTCTGGAATAAATAACCGATAAAATTGGAACGGTACAGAGAAGGTAAACTAGTTTTTAAGTGCAAGTTTGGACTGCCTTCAGTGGTTGTGTACGGTTGTAAGAAATGTTACGGAAACAGAAAACAAGCAGGACCATAGCATTTGCTCTTCTTCCAATTATCTTCTGACAGAAATTTATGTAGATGCAGTAAGCTCTGGCCAACCGTGGAACCGTATATATACCAATCGCATTTTTGTGATATTAATTAGCTCTTAAGTCTATTGATCGCAATTTTCGAATCCCAGGATCTCGTTTATTAAAGAAAGGTTGATTCTCTTAAATTCTGTTGCAAATTGTATGACAGCCACTCTACAAATAAGAATGTACTGCAATGATGCCAATCTTTTCATCGAAATGCACAAGAGCAAATGATGAACTAGATTTCTTTTCTTCTTTTGTGACCAGAAAAACCCTGATGCAAGATTAGGGAAATTTTCTGCATTCAGATGAAAGTTTTATACATTGACTGAAGGTGATATTCTTGAACTTAATTACCATTGCCATGTTAGGATAAGTATCACACTAACTACATTAATCACTAACACCGAAAAATAACTGACAACTACTACAATATGCTTTTATCTGAGCCAATAAATTGCCTAGTGCCATCACTTTTACGATTGCTTAAAAAGACCAAGCAAAACTTGAGCTATCAGTGCATTTCCCTTTTCCACCGAACACAATGCATTTTCTATTCCAAGGAATTCTCCCTTCACCAAATTCATCTATCAAAGTTTTCTCAATAATCATAGCCTTATTCTTCTGTCACAGCAATGCTGCTGTAACGGCACCCGGAAATGAAAAGATTCCTGCAGTGATTGTTTTCGGGGACTCAGTTGTGGATCCCGGCAACAACAACTACATCACGACTATAGTAAAATGCAACTTCCCACCTTATGGGAGGGACTTCATGGGAGAAGTGCCTACTGGCAGGTTTAGCGATGGCAGAGTCCCATCTGACCTCATAGGTAGGTAATGTAAATACTTTTTTCAGGTTCTGACAACGAAATACAGAAAGATTAACTCTTGATACAAAATTCTCAGCGGAATCAGTTGGTGTCAAGAAGAATGTGCCTCCGTATTTGGATCCAAGTTTGGAGATCAAAGCCCTGCTTACTGGTGTAAGTTTTGCCTCAGGTGGTTCCGGATATGATCCTCTAACTCCTCAAATAGTGGTAAGAATCGTAAATGCTGACAACCAATTGATTTACGAGCCCCTTGCTTTGCTCTTTACTTGTCAGTACCATGATGTACATCTTTGCTTACTTTGAGTTCTACTTCTTCCAGTCTGTTATATCACTACCAGATCAGTTAGACTATTTCAGAGAGTACATAAGCAAGATCAAGGCAGCAGTTGGGGACGAAAGAGCAGCCGCTATAGTATCAAAAAGCATATATATTGTATGCATTGGGAGCGATGACATTGCGAATACTTATCCATTTAGGAAACCTCACTATGACATTCCAGCTTATACAGATCTCTTGATCAATTCAGCTTCGAATTTCTATCAGGTAAATGTCGAAATATTGTAGATTTCAGGAACAATTGTCAATCTGCATAACTATGCAACAGACTTGAACTTGTGCACATGCACATCATCAATTTGCAATCTGGTTTCAACTGAAAACATGCAAATTCGATTCAAAACAAAAGTCTAGCTCTGAGGTGCATTACTAAGGGTAAAAGGTGGGATAACCTTCTACGTAGTACTTTGCTCTTAATGCTGATGTGGTTAAAACAATTCCTCTGCAGGAACTATACGGACTTGGAGCAAGAAGGATTGGGATCATAGGATTGCCGGCAATCGGGTGTGTGCCATCACAGAGAACACTGAATGGAGGGCCAGAGAGAGGATGTTCAGAGGACAACAACAAAGCAGCAAGACTCATGAACTCCAAGATCAATGCCGAAATAGCTTCACTCAATCAGAGGCTTCCAGAAGCAAGGCTTGTTTATCTTGATATCTATTACACTTTGCTTTCACTGATCCAAAAGCCTGTTCAAAATGGTAAATCATAATTTTATTTTTTTTGCCGAATTTCTAGCTCATTTTCACTTGCCTTATGTAAAAATTATCATGTTAACAACCAACCTCCTAATTTGCCAAATGCCACTTGGTTACTCATCCACTCGTGTTATAACACGTGTATTGATTAGTAACACTTTGTGGAAGTGACTTTGATCAATTATTTTGGTTTATGACAAATAGGAATGCTATACCATTAATTGTTGGTATCAAAAAAGTACCATTAATTGTTGGTATCAAAAAAGTAGAAGGTACATGTGTTAAATTTACATCATTGTCATGTCCAAAACCCAAATAAATGGGGCTCATGTGGTGTCCGAGCCACGAAAGGTGGGATAAATGGTTAGAATCAATACAAGTTCACGGTTCGATTTCCTCCAACCTAACTAGGGGACAGACCCCAAAATTGCAATCAATGCATGTTCATTGTGATGACAAAACGATTTCTACTTGGATTTCAGGATTTGAAGTGTCCACCAAAGGGTGCTGTGGAACAGGAAACATTGAGGTGAGCGTTTTGTGCACTCCTTTCTCCCCAGGCACCTGCAATGACTCCTCAAAATACGTTTTCTGGGATAGTTACCATCCAACAGAGGCTGCATATAAAAAGCTTGTTCCTGTGGTTTTCGATACTCAATTTCACAAGTTCTTTTGAGGACTAATCTCTCTTTGAAGTCTCGACAATCAAAAAAATGCCATTGGATTGATTTATTCATGTTTCTCATTCAGTTTTCTTTTTCATGTTGTACTAATGTTTCATGTGGATCATAAGAAACTTCCCTGTTATATCTTATATGTTGAATAACTGTTATCACGTTGTATCTTACTTGATTGAGATTAGTCAATAATTATCTTTATATCTAGGTATAACGTAATCAGATCGTGTGCTGAGGTTTTGGTTCTTCTTAAACCCTTTCTTGTTAGTTTTGATCACTGGTCCTGTTTCGTGTTTTTGAATGTTCGGTGGAGATGAATGCTCTATTGAAATGCACAACAGCTAATGATGAACTAAAGGTTTTTCCTTCTTTTGTGACCAAAACTCCAATTCAAGAGAAGGGCAACTTTCATCAACAATAAGCATTCAGATGACAGTTCTATATATATTGACAGAAGTTGATACATTTGAACTTTAACCAACATGCCATGTTAGGAAAATATCAAAGTAAATACATTCATAAATTACCTGGGGCTTCAGTTCTACAGATGTTTGAAAACCCCAATCAAAACTTGAAGAATCAGTGTATCTTTTCCAGTTAACATAATGCATTTTCTACTCCAAAAACTTGTTTTCTCAGTCATTACATTCTTGTTGTTCTGCTACCATAATACCGCTGTCAAACCACTTGAAAATGAAAAGAACCCAGCAGTGTTTATGATGCAGGGCATATCAAGAGGCAAGGCTTCACCAAGCACTAAGTCCACTAGTAATTACATTAGAGATTAATAGCCTAGGAATTGTAATGTTTCTTTAATAATCGTATTTAATGTCCTCTTTAGAATAGTCTAGAATCTAAGTTGTCATCCTATATAAGCATAGCTTTGTAACTTATAAGGCTGTTGATGTTGAGTATAAGAATATTGAGTTGGTGTGGCATAGATTTGCCCCAATTGTGAGTCTTGCTTTCATCCGGTTTCTACGTGTCGAGTGCTTGTTCATTTTGTCCCGTGTTCGTGATACCCGAACCCCATCAGTTTACTAGATACCGGCAACAACAACAACAACATCCAGACTATAGTCAAATGAAATTTTCCACAATATAGGAGGAACTTCATGGGAAAAGTCCCTACTGGAAGTTTTAGCAATGGTAGAGTCCCGTCTGACTTTATAGATACCAAACATGTTTATTTATGTAGCAACCAATGAGATTAACTCTTTGTACGAATTATTTTACAGCCGAATCAGTGGGAGTCAAGAAGACTTTTACCGGCGTATTTGGATCCAAATTTGGAGATTCGAGACCTACTCACTGGTGTAAGTTTTGCCTCAGGTGGTTCAGGATATGATCCTCTAATCTAACTCCTCAAATAGTGGTAAGAGTCCTCGTAACTAACTGAATTACAAGCCTCTTACTCCACTTATCTGTTAGTATACTTAAAACGTGATACATAGTGCTTAATTTTACCTCTACTTCTTTCATTCTGTACTGTCATTACCAGATCAATTAAACCTGTTCAGAAACTACACAAGCAAGATCAAGGCAGCAGTTGGGGACGAAACAGTGACTATACTGTCGAAAAGCATATACATTGTGTGCATAGGGACCAATGATGTTGTGAATATTTATTGACCCTACACCGTTGAGGAGGCCTTACAATGATATTCCAGCATATACTTCTTGATCATTGTAGGGTGAATATTTATTGACCCTACACTCTCGATCAATTTATCCTCAAATTTCTCTCAGGTGAAAATCAAAAATTTCCTTGATCAATTTAGCACTCGAAAATAAAGTGGTTCATTTGGTGTCAACACCTGCATTTTCTGAGATATACTTAAAACTTTAGCTTGCAGTTTTCGGGTTACTAGTACCATGAAAAGCAAGCAAATCGGGGTACTAGTAACGTAAAAGCAAGAAAATCTTGCTGTAAGTTGCAATATTGAAGGTTAAAGTGACATAATGTTAGTGTGGTAAAAATTTCTGTATTGTTGCAGGAACTGTATGGGCTTGAAGCAGGAAGGATTGGAATAACAGGGATGCCAGCAATCGGGTGTGTTCTGGCACAGAGAACACTGAATGGAAGGGCAGAGAGAGGGTGTTCAGAGGAAGCCAACCAAGCAGCAAGACTCTTCAACTCCAAGCTCAGTGCCCAAATATCTTCTTTCAATCAAAGACTTCCAGAAGCAAGGCTTGTATATCTTGATGTCTATTACACTTTGCTTTCACTGATCCAGAAGCCTGCTCGGTATGGTAAATCATCATTTTCTTGTTGAAGTTTTGGGTGATCTTACTCGCAATACATGTAAAAATTGTCATGTTGAATTCACCTTGCTAATCATCGTCATGCACCACTTATAGTGTTACCAACTCACTAATGTTATATCATATGTATGCAATGCATGAAATAGCATACTTAATATGTGAACATATTAACACTTGAATTAATAACATCAAGTAACAATGTAATCGGCTTAGATTTTGATTTTTTTTTTTTTTTTTTTGGGTCAGGAGAGTTAGACTTTGATCAATCTCTTTGATTTGGGACAGCTTTGATAATCTCTCCAGTTTGCGATAGATAGGAATAATATATCATTAATTGTTGGTCCCAGAAGATAGTAGATAGTAGATACATATTAAATTTGCACCAGTGTCATGTCCAAAACCCAACTAATTGGGGGATGAGTTAACTCACTTTGTGTCCGAGCCATGGAATACAAGTTCAAGATTTGATTTCCTCTAATCTAACCGAGGGAACAAAATCTTGAAACCACAACAAAGACAATGCTCAGACATTATTCATTATGATTACAAAGTGATTTTGTATTTGGATTCAGGATTTGAAGTGGCCAACAAAGGGTGCCGTGGACCAGGATATATAGAGGTCAGCCTTTTGTGCACCCCTGCTCCCCAGGAACTTGCAATGACTCCTCAAAACATTTTCTGGGATAATTACCATCCATCAGAGGCAGCATACTCAATCCTTGCTTCCATGGTTTAAAATACGCGATTTCAAAAGTTCTTCTGAGGATTATATTCTCTGTTTGTTATGTTGGCAAATGTAGCATTAGACCAATGTGTTTACATACCTTTCAATCAACTTGATTGAGGTTAATCATGGGTTTATATCTATGTCATATCGTAGTCAGATCGTGAGCCGATGTTTAGCTTCGAAAACACTTTTTCTGTTTAGTTTCCATCACTAGTCCTCTATTGTATTTGAAATGTTGGGTGGAGTTGAATGCTGTATTTGTTTGGTGCTGCACCAGGGCACCTATTAAACAGGGAACTCAGTTGAATGTTCAATTATATGCAGAGAAAATGTATAATATTAGAAGGTGCAATCAGTGTAGTTGACAGGAATTTATATACTTGTACAGTTGCTTGTTTTCTGCTGGACAGCAAACTCTTGATATTTAAGGGAGTTTGGGTCAATACATATATACATACAGTTACATACAAGACTCTGAATCATCATAGTGATAAAATAGAAATCTCATGTGAACTAAAATGACACTAGCATATGGTGAACTGTGTAGTTGGTTATACAGTCTAGGCGATTTCACACCCCAGTTTTATCCAAACAGCAGAAAATGAAGAAGAGTGTGCATGTTTCCTTCATGGGCAAGCTTGCAATTTGATCATGTTGTTGTACACGAATTGATGTTTACTTCACTGAGTTTCCCTTGCATTGCACGTTTCATATCTCGAAAAATGTAACTTGCAACTAAGTTGATGAAGAGCATCTATCAGTGCATTCAACGTTCATATTCCCCGACCTCATTGAAAAAATGAGAGGTCACTCTTAGTTTTAAATGGTCCATAGATATAACACAAAGGCAACAAGCATTGGTCAAAAGGTCCAATCCAAAAAACAAAAGCACAGTCCAAAGCCATTCATCCAGTTCAATCCAAAGCTTTAGAGTTCTTCCGCCATGGCCTCTGCACAATTTTCATTAATTAGCCGCATTCAGATGAAAGTTCTATACTTTGACAGAAGGTGAGATTCTTGAACTTAATTACCATTGCCATGTTCGGAAGTATCACACTTACTATTTTTTTTAATATTTAACGCTTACCAACTACTACAATTAGCATTTTCGGCGCCAATAAATAACCTGGGGCCTTCAATTATAGGAATGCTTAAAAGGACCAATCAAAACTTAAAAAATCAGTGCATTATTTCCACTGAACACGATGCATTTTCTATTCAAAGGACTTCTCCCTTCGCCAATCAACGTTTTCTCCATAATACTTGTCTTACTCTTCTGTCACAACAATGCTGCTGTAACGCCTCCCGGAAATGAAAAGATTCCGGCAGTGATTGTTTTCGGGGATTCAATTGTGGATTGCGGCAACAACAACTACATCAAAAATACTATACTCAAATGCAACTTCCCACCTTATGGGAGGGACTTCACGGGAGAAGTGCCTTCTGGCAGGTGTAGTAATGGGAGAGTCCCATCTGACTTCATAGGTAGGTTCTGTTCTGTAAGTACTTTTTTTGGATTCTAACAACGAAAACAAAAAGATTTAACTCTTTACACAATTTTTTCAGCTGAATCAGTTGGTCTCAAGAAGATTTTGCCCGCGTATTTGGATCCAAGTTTGAAGATTCAAGACTTGCTTACTGGTGTAACTTTTGCCTCAGGCGGTTCCGGTTATGATCCTCTAACTCCTCAAATAGTGGTAAGAATCCTCGTGACTAACTGAATTACAAGCCCCTTGCTCCACTCTTTATCAGTTATTGTAATTATAACATGATACATTCTTGCTTAATGTTACTTCTACCTCTTTCAGTCTGTACTATCATTACAAGATCAATTGAACCTGTTCAGAGAGTACATAAGAAAGATCAAGGCAGCAGTTGGGGACCAAAGAACAGCGACTATACTGTCGAAAAGCATGTACTTTGTGTGCATGGGGTACAATGACATTGCGAGCACTTACTTCGGTACACCCTTTAGGAAACCTCACTATGACATTCCAGCATATACAGATCTCCTGATAAATTCAGCGTCAAATTTCTATCAGGTAAACCTCGAAATTTGCAGAACAATTGTCAATCTGCAGAAATGTCGGCGTCCCATGTATCATACATGAACTTGTGCACCGTTATATCATCAATTTTTATTCTAGTTTCAAGTAAAACACTAAACTTCGCTTCCTAGCAATGTAAACACGCGAACATCTTAGCTCTGAGTTGCATTACTACTAACATAGTTTACTGGTATACTTTGATCTGAATGTAAATGTAGGGTGAAACATGTGACTGCAGGAACTGTATGGACTTGGGGCAAGAAGGATTGGAATCCTAGGGTTGCCGGCAATCGGTTGTGTGCCGGCACAGAGAACACTGAATGGAGGGACAGAGAGAGGGTGTTCAGAGGAAGAAAACCAAGCAGCACGCTTGTTCAACTCCAAGCTCAACGCCGAAATATCGTCCTTCAACCACAGGCTTCCAGAAGCAAGACTAGTCTACCTCGATATCTATTACACTTTGCTTTCATTGATCCAAAACCCTGCTCAAAATGGTAAATCATCATGTTCTTGTTCTAAGTTCTAGCTCATTTTCACTTGCAATACACGTAAAAAGTGCCATATTAACAGATTCAATTCAACCGCCTAATCATCACTAGTTATGTGGTGTTACCAATCAACTCGTGATAAGTAATAGTGACTTTGATCGATCATTTTTATTTGCGGCAGATAGGAAAGCTATACCAATAACTGTTGGTCCCAAAAGAGTAGTAGATACGTATTTAAGTTACGTCATTGTCATGTCGAAAACCCAAACAACTGGGGTCAAGTCACATGGTGTCCGAGCCCTGGAAGGTGGGGGATAAGGGGCTAGGATTAATACAAGTTTTCGATTTCCTCCAATCTAACTGGGGACGGACCCCAAAACTGCAATCAATGCACATTCATTATGATGGCAAAATGTGTCGTACTTGGATTTCAGGATTTGAAGTGGCCACCAAAGGGTGCTGTGGAACAGGAGACCTTGAGGTGAGCATTTTGTGTAACTCTTTCTCCCCAGGCACCTGCAATGACTCCTCAAAATACATTTTCTGGGACGGTGCCCATCCATCAGAAACTGCATATACAAAGCTTATTCCTGTGGTTTTCGATACGCAATTTCACAAGTTCTTCTGAGGATTAATCTCTGTGAAGTTTCGATAATCGACAAAATGCCAGCGGATTGATTTATTCATGTTTCTCTTTTTCTTTTCTTTTTTGTCTTGTACTAATAATTCTAGTTAGTAAAATACGGAATTGGTATAGTACATTAAAAGTACATACGTGTATTATTTGGCAAAATTTTTCAAATAATATAGTGAAAAATTCGGCCATTTATAATATGATTTATATTTTTTAATAATACGTGAATAATATGTGTGTTATTGTTAAATTTCTAAAAAATTATGTGTATTTTTCGTAAAAAATACAAACACAAATTGTATTTTTTTAAATTCGTATGTATATGCGAATTAACTAACCAATTTATTTGAAATTTCCCTATTTTATGTTCATAATTGTTTTCTGTTTTGAAATATGAAACAATTACATTTTGATAATACTTGAGGAGCAAAATACTCAAAAACACTACTACATTTTAAATATTACAATATAGTACTATTTTGACACATGTTGATTTTGTACACTTTTGCAGCCCGGTTTTCTCATTCTTCCCTCAGGCAGAAGCAGCCTCTCCAGAATTTTCCAAAATAAAAATACTTCAAATCTTGTTTGGCTCATAACTTTCTCATTCGATCTCCAAACAATACAAGATCAGTTGCGTTGGATTCTTGTCGATTTCCTCTTTCTTTTGGTACCAAGATTGTTACCTAAAGATCTATATAGAAGGAGAACGAACCCAAAATGTTTTAGTATTTTTCAGGCGGAATTCGTCGATTCCGGCCAACTCTAGCCACCTCCAAGCTCAAGTGAGGTACCAATATTCAAGTTTTTTCGTAATCTACAATGCCCATGAGTTATTTTCGTAGTTTGGTTAGATATTGGAAAAACTTTTGTTGGTAATCCTTGTTTTACCGCGACTCCTTCAAACTGAAGGAACAACTTCTAATTTGAAGGAACAACTTCATATTTGAAAGCACAACTTCATATCTGAAGGAGCTATTCCTTCAAATTTGCAAGACACCTCCTTTAAATTGAAGGAACACCTTCTTCAAATTAACGGACCAACTTCATATTTGAAGGAGTTGTTCCTTTAAATTTGCAAGAGCATATCCTTCGAATTCCATAATGTTATTCTTCATATTCGTCATTGCGTTGATCTGCACAAAGAAAAAACGAACTTTTCCAATAGAAAAATTAAAAAACATAGAGATTTTTGAAAAAACTCGAGCTTTTGATCATAGCGGATGAGAAGCCGCTCGAAGAGGTGGTGTGGGGTGCGTGAGCCTCACGCACGCGGGGCTGTGGTGGGCTTCTTGGTTTTGGTTTGGTATTAAATTGTAACAATAGTAGTAAATTGTAAGAAAAAAGTGAGGTAGTTTTTGGTAATACTAAGACCCATATAGTAGTTTTTGGTAAGAGCCCCTGAAATATTAGGTGGAGATGAAAGCTCAATTAAAATGAAATGCATAACAGCTGATGATTAACTACTTTTCTTTATTTCCATTGAGACCAAAACTCTAATTCAAGAAAAGAGCAACTTTTATCAGCAAGATGCATTCAAATGAAAGTTCTATATATATTGCCTGAAGTTGATACATATTTGAACTTAACCAACATGCCATGTTAGGAATAAATCCAAGTAAGTAAATGCATTCATAAATTACACCATTTCATGATTAAATCAAACGATAAAAAATAAAGAAGAGTGTACATGAGGATGCATACGAATTGAGATGTGTAATAAAAAACGCTAGGCGGAAGCTAGGCGGTAAGCAGGGGACTAGCGCCTAGAAGATTAATCGGGGATTAGTCGGGGATTAATCGGTAACTACTTAAAATAAAAAATATAGTCATATAGCTATATTGGCAAGTATAAACATGCAAAATTGAAAGATAAATAGAACAATTTATCATAATTGATTGAAAACATGAGTCAAATATATAAGTACTACAATGAAAATAAGTAAGTTAAAACTTCAAAGTTGAATTTTAAAAAAAATTCATCCCAAAAAGAAAAAAAATTCCCGCCTAGCCTCGCCTAATTGCCCGCCTAGCCCCGCCTAGCCCCGCCTAGGCGCCCGCCTAGACCGCCTAGAAGCCGCCTAGCCCGCCTGGCCGATTTTCAGCCGATTTTGCCCAAAATCGGGGCGGAGAGGTACCGCCTAGCGCCTAGGCGCCGCCTAGGCGGCTCTAGGCGCCGATTTTTAGAACAGAGATAAAAACACGTTTCCTTCATGGGCAGTCTCGCAATGTGACCATGTTGTATATGAATTGATTAGTGGCGTGTATTGAGAGGTGCGAGCAGTGCCACCGCGCCCCTAATTTTTTTTGTCGTTTATATTTATGGTTATATAATTATTTAATATTAAAAAGTTATTTTTTAAAAGTTAAAAAAAGTCGATAAATTTTCAAGTGAAACTTGGATGGTGCATAGTATCAAGATGCTGAAGATATTATGTTTGTTGGTTTTACTTTCTATTGATTTTGTTGCTATAAGTACTTCATTCATCGTACACTGTGATTGGATTCATCTTTGATTGAATCTTCTTTGCTAAATTTATTTAATTATATTTTTCTTTCTATCGTTAATATGTTATGCGTAAAGAAAATTATTGTATAATAATTATTTGTGGGTCTTGATTAAAATTTTGTACTTGTTGATGTTAAAAACTAGGGATCAGCATTTGTGAAATAATAGTGAGGTTGTGGAAGTGGGGGCTTCCATGTGGTCTAGTTGAGATGACTTCGGGGAAGCCACGAATGGGAGGCGTCGGCTAGGAGAGGCGACGAATCCCTGGGATGGTCTACAAGAAAGCCAAAGATAAGTATCGGAGTACTGGTGTGGTACCGGCCAATGGGGCTCCGATGCCTAACTCAGTAAGAGTAACAACAGCTTTAGAGTTCGAGTAATAAACAGTGAGTAGTAGTCGGGGGTGGCAGATATTGATTACCTTTGACATTTGGGGTGAGTTCCCCTTTTATAAGGGAGATGTGGTTGACCTTGGTTGGTCTCACCTCCGATGTGGGACTAAATGCCTACACTAATTGCACCTTTAACGTAGTGTTCGTTGCGTGTTTAGGACCTTGTACAGAGCGCATCGCTCATCGTGCGAGGCGATTTACCAACTCTGCAGGTTGGCAATAAGGGGGGTATTTTAAAATTAAACCCTCTATTTTAACAAACAGCACAAATAAGATTGCAAAGATGACCAGTCACCGTTGCAATGATTCCTTACAGTTTACTTGAATTGTCCTTGCCTTTGTTAAACTTTTTCCTATTGTTAGCACATTCAACAGATATATGACCAGTCCCACCACAAGTGAAACACTTAACTTGACCCTTTTTAAACTTGTTATCTTTAGATCCAAAGTTCTTTTCAAATTTCTTTTCATTTGACCCTTCACCTTGTGGCTTAAATTTTGAATCTCTCGGGTAGCTCGCACCACCTCTATAATCCTTTCTACCCTTGAGAATTCTTCTAAACCTTTTAACAAACAAAGCCATGTCATCATCAACCGAAGATGATTTTTCAGATTTTGAGCTTTTCAGCTCAGCATGATCAGTCACACTCTGTAGTGCAACACCTTTATCCTTCTTATGCACACCTTCTTCCAATTTTAGCTTAAGTTCATAGGTTTCTAATTTTCCTACAAATTTGGGAAGTTTGATGTCGGACATGTTTTGACATTCCTTAATTGCGGTCTTTCTCGCGGAAAACCGTTTAGGTAACACCCTTAATATTTTTTGAACAATTGTTAACTCTGAAATAGGTGATCCTAGACTCATCGCGGCATTGATGACTTTCTCAACTTTGAGATAAAAATCAGAGAAGCTCTCTGAATCAGTCATCCTGAGTTCTTCAAACTCGGAAAGGACCATTTCAAGCTTTAGGTCCCTTACTTGGTCATCACCCTCGTGAATGACACGCAACCTATCCCATGCTTCCCTAGCTGTTGTACAGTGCTGAATATGTGAGTATTGTGTACTGGAAACTGCAACAGCTATGGCGTTCCTAGCCTTTTTGTTAGCACTAGACGCACTGACCTGAACCTGTGTCCAGTCATCTCTAAGTATATTCACTCTCTCACCGTCAACAATTCTAAATGGAGGACGCCATTCAACAGACAAGTATTGGAAAGCAAATTCATCATACGCATCAAGAAAGATTTCGAACTTATCTCGCCAGGCAGCGTAGTTTGTGCCATCGAAGTATGGAGGTGAGTTGACCGAACCGGCTACTCGTTCTCTCTCCATTGTCTAGACCCTTAAACCAACCAACCCAAGACCTTACTTTAAGTATGTTTAAAGCCCTGCTCTGATGCCAATTGCAGGTTGGCAATGAGGGGGGTATTTTAAAATAATTCTCTCTTAATTAACAAACAGCACAAATAGAAACACAAAGATGACCAGTCACCGTTCTGGTCAAGCTTGACAGTTAATTTTCAGATTGTGTTTAACTTGACAGATGTTTTAAGAAAACAATCACTCAACAAATATAACTTGTGGATGCTTGTGATTTGTTCAACAACACTCAGATGCTATGCCAACTTAGGTCCTCAACGAAATCAGTGAGTTAGATATTCGCGAGCTATCCACAACTACAGCTTATTAAATCCAGCGTTTCTAATGCAGCAGTTAAGATGACCAGTCAGGCAGATTTGTCCAGATTGCATGTTAAAAGAGTTGGTGCTGAATTAAGTCCAATTTTAATTAAGCCAAGTATTTAACAATATACAAAGATGGACACACGATTTTGGTACCCGGAAAAATCTACAAAGGGATAAAAAACCAAGGGTCTATCAGAAGACCGGCCTTCCACTATGAAATGGCAAAAGATGTCTAATACAAGATTTCAACCAAGCTCAATATCTAATGTACCTATCTTAGATGCAGCAGTCTCTTGTGCGGCTTATTCTCAATCACTTCACTTCCAATGGATGCTTGTTTGATCAACACGATATACGGACATACACAAGTATTCCTATACGTGGCACCTTAGTATGAATGCAGTGGTGATTTATGAACAGTCACAGTTGCATTCCTAGAAAGCTACAAAGCTTCAGGAAATTAACAGTAACTGTGTTTACTGCTACAGTTATGAACCGGGCAACAAACTAACTAAGGTCAATGACCTCTAAAACTCAACTAAGTCTATGAACATGGAAGACTTTAGTTGCACACTATTAATTCGACTTAAAGTAAGAGAACTTTAAAAACAAGCCGAACTAGGAAGATAAACCCTCTTCAAAGTTTTGCTCAGAATATTTTCTTGTGAAAACAACTTTGAAAATCAAGGGTTTAATAAACGCATACCATCCTCATAAATCTTATGATGCTTCTATGTAAGTGAGCTTAAAGTACTCAAGAAGGCAAGAAGAAACCGGAGAGGAAAGTATGAACAAAGGTGAGAGCTTTTCAAAAAGTTTTGAGAATTATAACTTGAAGATCCTAATTGAAATGGCTGGTTTAAGGTTGCTTAAATAGGGGGTAAAGGCTTGAAGATCTACGGCTGAGAATTGGACAACAAAAAATCACTTTATTACTTTACAAAGGAAAATCCGGTTAAAAGAGTTAACCGTGACCGGACTGCTGGGTAAAGACTGGTTTCGGTACAATACTTTATCCAACCGTCACTGTCACCAACTGTCAACGCCCCACGTGCATGAAGTTGGTGACCAGCCATGTAAAAACAGAAATCCTTATTTTAATAAAACCATTTGCACAAACCTAAGTATTTTGAAAATGTTTGACATGATAAAGTAAGGACCTATGCTAAACACATTTAAAATGCAGATATGATATGCAATATGATTGTCACTCTTGAATGCATCTTCAACAAGCCATCTATCTTCAATCTTCAAGCTCCTTCAACAATTATAAATATCTAGGAATAAAATCTAATTGACTAATTGAGCTTGTTACATTTATTACAATGTTTTTGTATAAGGATAGTCAATACTAAAATAACCTACAAATGTTACGACTTGTAGACATGATGAATAGTGTACGTCCTTCGATAGTAATTGGTAGCACAAGTCTTCTACTTTGTACTAAGGTCTACTCTCTCTATGGGGAGAGATATTAGTATATGCTGTAGTACAAGTAGGGACCTATATTTGCCTTAATATATAGAGACTTAGGTAGACTAAGTTCCTCTCATAAATGACTCATAATCAATCATAATCCCTACAGTATTTGTACATGAGATATAGTTAAACTTAACTTCATAAGGTGTCATTCCTTGTGCACTTGGGTTACTTCGTGCTTAAGTAATCCGACTTAGTTTATTGATAGAACTCCATACATTAATCCTTAACTATGGTTTAATTGTCAAATCCTAATACAATCTACATTGGTCCATATATTCCAACAATGTCGATTTTTTGTACGAGGTTTCGAGGTCTTTAGTTGCTTGTGAAGGCGCGTTACTTGTCGTTGATGCTTCACAGGGCGTAGAAGCACAAACGTTGGCCAATGTTTACTTAGCTTTGGAGAATAACTGCACAGGGCGATAGATAGAAATAATATAGCGTTAATTATTGGTCCCAGAAGATAGTAGATAGTAGATACATATTAAATTTGCATCAGTGTCATGTCCAAAACCCAACTAATTGGGGATGAGTTAACTCACTTTGTGTCCGAGCCATGGAAGGTGAGGTAACGGGTTAGGATCAATACAAGTTCAGGGTTTGATTTCCTCTAATCTAACCGAGGGAACAAAATCTTGAAACCACAACAAAGCCAATGCATACTCAAAGGGTGCCGTGGAACAGGAAACATAGAGGTCAGCATACTCAATCCTTGCTTCCCTGATTTAAAATAGGGTAATTAGCCAAAATCCCCCCTCAACTTGTACCTCACTTTTGATTTGCCCCCTTAACTTGAACATTGGAAAATTAGCCCCCTTAACTTGTTGTTTTAGCTAATTTGCCCCCTTCCGTCAAAAATGATTCACTCCGCCGTTAAAAAAGTGGCACTCAATGGGTATTTTCGGCAATATAATCTCTCTTTGCCTTCCCCAAATCCAGATCGGCGGCGCCATGTTTTCAAGGAGACCGCAGCATCCAAGTTCTTGCAGCATGAGATCCCAATATCAGTCAATCAAAGATCCAAACTTTTCCATAAAGTTTCTTCTTACAACATGAATACCTAGTTGGGTTTTACCCAGATTTCCCAAATCTCAACACTTTAACAAGAATTAACTAACAGCCAGAAAAATCAAATAAAATCAAACCCAACAATCGGTTTCACAGAATAAACCAGACAATGCCTTGAGTTACAATCACCACAACTGGGCCAAAGAAATTGGAGGGGGCTGGGGACCCATTTACGGCAACAAGCACGCAGCAGTATCCAGAGTTATCAAAAACATTACCTTTCAAAGTTGCCTATAAGAAACTAAAACCAATGCAACGTGTAAAGGAATCTTTTGCAGATCCAAGGTGAGATGTTTTGCTCAACTCCGAGAAGAAGTCGATCAACGCCGCATGCCCAATCTGCGCGTCCTACGCCGTGAATCCCTCTGCATTTGGATCACCGCAGGAGTTGGCCAATGACGACGTATCGATCAGGTGAACCACTCTCAGCTCCGGGCAGTTGGATGAGATCGACAGCAGGGCCTCCTCGCCGACGAAGTCGATGTACCGAGGATCGAGCATACACACGATCAGAAGCTGTTGGAGCTTGGGACACGCCGCGGCGATTGATTTGATCTCGTTGGCCCGGAACCCCTCAGTGAACGACGCCGTTAGGAGGTCGAGCTTGGTCAAGTTTCGGGGGACGTCGGGGTGAGACTCCATGACCGGCGGGGCATATTTTGTTGTTCTTGTGTGTTGGTGTCATCTGGGTTTGGGGAAGGCAAAGAGAGATTCTATTGCCGAAAATACCCATCAAGTGCCACTTTTTTAACGGCGGAGTGAGTTATTTTTGACGATATGGGGCAAATTAGCTAAAACAACAAGTTAAGAGGGCTAATTTTCCAATGTGCAAGTTGAGGGGGCAAATCAAAAGTGAGGTACATGTTTTTGGCTAATAACCCTTTAAAATACGCGATTTCCAAAGTTCTGAGGATTATATTCTCTGTTTTTTATGTTGGCAAATGTAGCATTAGACCAATGGGCTTACATTCCTTTCAACCAATTTGATTGAGGTTAGGTTAATCATGGGTTTATATCTATGTCATAATCGTAATCAGACCGCGAACGGATGTTTATCTTCGAAAACACTTTTTTCGTTCAGTTTCCATCACTAGTCCTCTATTGTATTTTAAATGTTGGGTGGAATTGAATGCTGTATTTGGTGCTGCACCAGTGCACCTACTAAACAGGGAACTCAGTTGAATGTTCAATTATATGCAGAGAAAATGTCTACTGTTAGAAGTTGCAATCAGTGTAGTTGACAGGAATTTATATACTTGTACAGTTGCTTGTTTTCTGCTGGACAGCAAACTCTTGACATTTAAGGGAGTTTGGGTCAATACATATATACTTACAGTTACATACAAGACTCTAAATCATCATAGTGATAAAATATTAATCTCATGTAAACTAAAATGACACTAGCATATGGTGAACTATGTAGTTGGTGATACAATCAAGGCGATTTCACACCCCAGTTTATTCAAACAGCAGAAAATGAAGAAGAGTGTACATGTTTCCTTCATGGGCAAGCTTGCAATTTGATCATGTTGTTGTATATGAATTGATTTTACTTCACTCTGATTAAGAGCATCTATCACTGTACTCGAGGTTCATATTCCCCAACATCGTTGAAAAAATGAGAGCTCACACTTAGTTTTAAATGGTCCATAGATATAACAAGCAAAGGCAACAAGCATTGGTCAAAAAGTCCAATCCAAAAACAGAAACACAGTCCAGACCCATTCATCCAATTCAATCCAAAGCTTTTGATGGCCTCTGCACAAATTTCATTAGTTAGCCGCATTCAGATGAAAGTTCTATACTTCGACTGAAGCTGATATTCTTGAACTTAATTATCATTGCCATGTTCGGAAGTATCACACTAACTAATTTTTTTAATATTTAACACTTCAAAATAACTTACCAACTACTACAATTAGCATTTTCGGAGCCAATAAATTACCTGGGGCCTTCAATTATAGGAATGCTTCAAAAGACCAATCAAAACTTGAAAAATCAGTGCATTACCCATTTCCACTGAACACAATGCATTTTCTATTCAAAGGACTTCTCCCTTCGCCAATCAAAGTTTTCTCCATAATACTAGTCTTACTCTTCTGCCACAACAATGCTGCTGTAACGCCTCCCGGAAATGAAAAGATTCCGGCAGTGATTGTTTTCGGGGATTCAGTTGTGGACACCGGCAACAACAACTACATCAAGAATACTATATTCAAATGCAACTTCCCACCTTATGGGAGGGACTTCACGGGAGAAGTGCCTTCTGGCAGGTGTAGTAATGGGAGAGTCCCATCTGACTTCATATGTAGGTTCTGTAAGTACTTTTTTTGGATTCTAACAACGAAAACAAAAAGACTAACTCTTTACACAATTTTTTCAGCTGAATCAGTTGGTCTCAAGAAGAATTTGCCCGCCTATTTGGATCCAAGCTTGAAGATTCAAGACTTGCTTACTGGTGTAAGTTTTGCCTCAGGTGCTTCGGGGTATGATCCTCTAACTCCTCAAATAGGGGTAAGAATCCTCGTGACTAACTGAATTACAAGCCCCTTGCTCCATTCTTTATCAGTTAGTCTATTTATAAGTTATAACATGATACATTCTTGCTTAATTTTACTTCTGCTTCTTTCAGTCTGTACTGTCATTACCAGATCAATTAAACATGTTTAGAGAGTACTTAAGCAAGATCAAGGCAGCAGTTGGGGACGAAAGAACAGCAACTATACTGTCGAAAGGCATGTACCTTGTGTGCATGGGGTTCAATGACATTGCGATCACTTACTTCGGTACACCCTTTAGGAAACCTCACTATGACATTCCAGCATATACAGATCTTCTGATCAATTCAGCCTCAGATTTCTATCAGGTAAACCTCAAAAGTTTGCAGAACAATTGTCAATCTGCATAAATGTCAGGCGTCCCATGTATCATACATCAACTTGTGCACCCTTATATCATCAATTTTCATTCTAGTTTCAAGTAAAACACTCAAATTCGGTTCCTAGCAGCGTTTTGCGAACATCTTAGCTCTGAGTTGCATTACATAACATATTTTACTAGTATACTTTGGTTTGAATGTAAGTGTAGGGTGAAAAATGTGACTGCAGGAACTGTATGGACTTGGGGCAAGAAGGATTGGAATCCTAGGGGTGCCGGCAATCGGGTGTGTGCCGGCACAGAGAACATTGAATGGAGGGCCAGAGAGAGGGTGTTCAGAGGAAGTCAACCAAGCAGCAAGACTCTTTAACACCAAGCTCAATGCCCAAATATCTTCCTTCAACCAAAGACTTCCAGAAGCAAGGCTTGTGTATCTTGATATCTATTACTCTTTGCTATCATTGATCCAAAACCCTGCTCAAAATGGTAAATCATATCATCATTTTCTTGTTCAAGTTCTAGCTCATTTTCACTTGCAATACATGTAAAAAAGTGCCATATTAACAGATTCAACCGGCTAATCATCACTAGTAATGTGGTGTTACCAATCAACTCGTGTTACAACACATGTATTGATTAGTAATAGTGACTATGATAGATCACTTTTATTTGCTGCAGATAGGAAAGCTATACCAATAACCGGTGGTCCCAAAAGAGTGGTAGATACGTATTTAAGTTATGTCATTGTCATCTCCAAAACCTAACTAATTACGGGCTAGGATCAATACAAGTTTTCGATTTCCTCCTATCTAACTGGGGAGTGGGACAGACCCAGAACTGCAATCAATGCACATTCATTATGATGACAAAATGTGTTGTACTTGGATTTCAGGATTTGAAGTGGCCACCAAAGGGTGCTGTGCAACAGGAAACATTGAGGTGGCCGTTTTGTGCAACTCTTTCTCCCCATGCACCTGCAATGACTCCTCAAATTACGTTTTCTGGGACGGTGCCCATCCATCAGAAAGTGCATATACAAAGCTTGTTCCTGTGGTTTTCGATACTCAATTCCACAAGTTCTTCTGAGGTTAATCTCTCTTTGAAGTTCAAAATGCCAACGGCTTGATTTATTCATGTTTCTCATTCTGTTTTCTTTTTCGTCTTGTACCCAGTTAGTAAAATACAAAATGGGTATAGTACGTTAAACGTACATACGTGTATTATTCGTAAAAAATTTCAGATAATATGGTGAAAAATTCGGGCATTTATTATATATTCATTAGATTTAATTAGATTTTTTTGTTATAATTTTTTTTAACAATATGTGAAAAAAGAAATATAAACGGATAAAATACGTAAATAATACGTGTGTTATTGTTAAAATTCTAAAATTTAAGCATATTATTCGTCAAAAATATGTCAATACGTGTATAATTCATGTATAATCATTGTAATGTAAAAAATAGATCTATTTTTACCGTATCTTTGAAACGATATGGATACAGACTGTATTTTTCAAAAATTTGTATGTATGCAATGCATATAATACGCGAATTTACTAGCTAGTGAGATTCATGTGGATCTTTATTTGAAATTTCCCTGTTTTATGTTCATAGATGTTTTATGTTTTGGAATGTTAGGTGGAGATGAATGCTCTATTAAAATAAAATGCAGAACAGCTGATGATTAACTACATTTCTTTGCTTCTATTGAGACCAAAACTCTAATTCAAGAAAAGAGCTGTAAGAATATGGACTATACACAATTCACATATAGTTATGTGACACTTAAAGATTGCTTAAGGATCAAGTAACATGCTAATATGTATTATACTCAATCTCTAAAGACCTTAATGAAGTAGGATATGAGTCATTAAGTTGGAAACACTTCCTAATAGGACTAGGTCACATTGGCCAGTTATGGGATGTTTAAGCCTTGCATCAATAGGAGATTAGGGTACTTTAGTCTTTTATGGGAGGACTAACGTAACCCTAATCACCCCTATATAAGCACCAAGGTCCCTACACACTAAGCATCTGATTCCATTGAGTTCTAGCCCCATAGAGACGGAATCAACCTCTTAGCTGTGTAGAAGACTCAGTGCTATACCTATTCACCATGACTTCATCACACAAAGGTTGGTATATGATTATGTTCATGTTTAGCTGATGATAGTTGTATTTGTGATCTCATAAGCATATTCAATTATGTTTACAGTTGGTATCAGAGCCAACGTTTATGAGACATAAATCAATTAAACTTGATGTATTGAAATTTTGGATTGTGTTGCATGATTGAACACAAAGAATGATGATTAGGGTTACATGATATGTGATTTTGTTTTAAAAAAAATTGCAAATGGATTCGGTGTTAAGCTTTCGGGTCAAACTTTGACCCAAATAAAGACACATATCGACCCGCGTGTTTCCACGCGGATCTTTTTTACCCGAATGAAAATCGAAAACGAGTTTAAGTGCGGTTTTAACTTCTATTGCCTTTTCTGGGCTAAAAATCAATTTGGGGCTAAGGGTTCATATTCGATTCACCATCAATCAGCAAAATTGCTCGGTTTGGTCGAATTAATTCTGGGTTTAGACATGTATGCTAGTTTACGATATTTCCCATATTCGATTTTGGGTTAATTTAGTTTTCGGTGTGCTATGGACGTTTTGGATGCCAGATAAGTTTTCGAGAAACTCTTATGAAAATCATCGAATTTATATTTTCCCGAAATTTATCATGCTAGAGCGTTCTTTCAGGGGGGGCGCATAGGTTGATAGAATAGGAAAACGATGAATGTTGGCCCTGAATAGTATGCCATGTTAGATGATTGGTTGATGTTGATTTTCTGGATTGGCGTGATTTGTTTGTTTATGCTTTTTGTTTACTTTCATGCTAAATATTATGTATCTTGTTATTGAATAATGAAACAGAAAATATCTCCAAAAATTTAAGTCAATTGTGCTTGTAGGTTTGTTCTGCAAGCATAATAGAATGGATTCATGACTAAAAGCGAAGCTCAGTCTTGAATGTGAGGATTTCATTCTGGGTTTTTATCTTGGATTAGTGAGGAGGTCTGTTATATCATTTTGCCTCAACAAACTTATAACGGGTTACTCCTGCTTTTCATTAGGAATCAAGATCAGAACAGGCATTCTTGTTCAATTGGCTGGTTCTAACATGTCTCTATTTCAAGAGATCTTAGCTAACAACTACAATTATGCAAAAATGGCATATAGTGGGTGTTAATTGGTGCACGTTCAGGTTCTATATCTGATTATCTTGCCAATAGGTGTTATCAGATACTGAACACTGTGCATTGTGCCTAGCTATGTGACTTAAGTGATATCTCATGTATATTGCCTTAGGCTAGCTAAGATAAGATTATGTAGATATGGGGTTAATTTAAAACTCAAGAAAACAAAAGTCCTTGTTTGCTTGTTTGATTGTTTGCTAAGTAATTTAGAAATTCAGTTCCCATTAAGTTTTTTCCATTAAACAAACACTTAGCAAACCTCCTTTTATGTTTTCATCTTTAAACCACTCTAACATCACTCTCCTAACTGGTGCTGCTAATTTTAAGAGATGGAAGAGGGATGTCGAGTTTGCACTAGCCTTAGACGAATTTGACATAGCCTTTAATGATCCACAACCCCCAAAACCCACTACCACATCCACAAAAGCTGAGAAGACTGCACACAAGGAGTGGGCGAAAGCCAATAAGATGTGTCTGCTGTACATGAAGGGTAAAATAGATGATTCAATTGTGGATGGTATTGATGATTCAGATTCTGCAATAGGTTACGTGGCAAATATTGCTAAGAAGTATGTGGAGTCTGATAAGGGTAGGATGGATGAGCTACTGGAAGAGATAATGGAGCTGAAGTATGATGGAAAGGGAGTTAGGGACTACATCATGAAGAAAAAGGATTATGCAGTTAAGTTGAATAGGTTGGGGATGAAATTGGACGACAAATTCATGGTTTGTCATATTATGGGATCACTGCCTCCTCAGTTTAAGCCACTGAAGACTGCTTACAAATATGTGAAAGAGAAATGGGATATAGACACCCTCATTTCTATCTGTGCTAGTGAGGAAGGTGAGCTGAAGAAAGAAAAGGAGAAAGGGAAAGGAACAGACGTTCATTTAGTGACAACTGTGGATAGATCCAAATTTAAGAAGCATGGGAAACCATACAACGGCAAGTTTAACAAAGGATCAGAGGCTGGAACCTCAACTGAGAAGAAAACTGCTTTTTTTCCTAAGACAAATCCCAAACCTAAACCTCAAGGAAATGAAAAGGACAACTATAAGAAGTCTGACAAGTGTTTTCATTGCAACAAAGTTGGACACATTAAGAGGAATTACATAATCTTTAAGGAATGGCTAGCTAAGAGAGGTACTGCAATTCAAATTCCCCTTATTCCCTTTATGATTGAAGTTAATTTGATTAGTATTGCTCCAAATTCATGGTGGCTTGACACTGCATCACCAATTCATATATGTAATACCTTACAGGTATTGCATGGAAGGAGAGCACCCACTAAAGAGGAGCAAAACGTTGGAGCAGGGACTGGAGCAAGGGTTGCAGTGAAGGCTATTGGACAAGTTAGATTAGTTTTAGAGTTTGGCCAAGTTTTGGTGTTAGACAATGTGTTCTATATTCCCTCGATTAGGAGGAATTTAGTTTCGTTGTCTTGTTATGTTAAGGATGGTAGTAGTTTCTTTGGAGACCAGAATTCTATGAAGTTATTCAATAATATTTCTCAGCTTATTGGTTCAGCTTCTTTGATTTCTGGTTATTGGAATTTGAATTGCTCTCAAAATTCTGAAGTGTTTGCAATTGAGAGTTCTGTTGTGGGGAATAAGAGGGATAGATTGAATGAAAACTCTGCAGATTTATGGCATAGACGAATGAGACATATATCAAAAGAGAGATTACAGATTATGTCAAAAGATGAGTTGATAACTGGTTTGGATTTCTCTGATTTAAAAGATGTTTGTGTTGAATGTGTAAAAGGAAAGATAACTAATTCAAGGAAGAAGGGTTCAGTACGCAGTACTAAGCTATTAGAACTCATTCACACAGATATTTGTGGCCATTTTCAGGTCAGAAGTATCTGTGGGAATTACTACTTTATAACATTCATAGATGGCTTTTCTTGGTACTGCCATGTGTTTCTTAAATCTGATAAATCACAGTCCCTAGAAAAGTTCAAGGTTTTCAAAGCTGCATCAGAAAAGTATCTAGGGAAGCCAATAAAGGTTGTCAGATCAGACAGAGGAGGAGAGTTTTATGGAAAATTTGATGAGGCAGGTCAGCACAAGGGTCCATTTGCACAATATTTGGAATCAGAAGGGATTAAAGCTCAGTACACCACACCTGAAACACCTGAGCAGAATGGAGTTGCAGAGAGGCGTAATAGGACTTTACTGAACATGGTGAGGAGTATGATGTGCACAACAGGGTTACCACTATTTCTCTAGGGGGATGCACTTAAAATAGCCAACTACTTATCAAATAGAACTCCTAGTAAATCAGTTAAGAAAACACCCTTCCATTTGTGGCATGGACACAAAGCAGGTCTCTCACACCTCCATGTTTGGGGTTGTAAGGCTGAAGCTAGACCTTACAATCCACAGGAAAAGAAATTAGATGCCAAAACAGTGAGTTCTTTCTTCATAGGTTATGCAGAAAATTCCAAAGGATATAGGTTCTATTGTCCTAATCATTCTCTTAGGATAATTGAGACCAATAAGGCCAAGTTTTATGATGAAATGCATCCTAATGCACCTGCAAATCCCTCTGACTATGAGCCTGAAGAAATTCCACAAACTGAAGCATCAATTCCTGAATTTTCTGAAAATCCTGAACCTGCATCAGGAACCTTCTTTTCTCCCTCAACCACATCAGATCCCATGTTAACCACTACTGACATTCCATTAGAAACCATTCCAAATGAGCAAACTGTGACAGATCATGACAATCAAATTCAAGAAGAGGCCATCACTGAGCCTGTTCTTCCTGAAAATGATTTTCATATGCCCGAACCTATTCCTGAAGCTGATAATCAAGACCACGAGTTTCATGAGGCTCCACATGAAGCCATAGAGCCTCACCAAGATCCAGTAACTTTAGAACAACCTCAAGGTCTTAGACGATCAACTAGAACCCCAAAGCCTAATCAGGATCCAGCTTTTCAGTTTTACAACATTGAAGGAGGCTTTGATTGGGGGGAAGATGATGATCCTACTACGTTTGCTCAAGCATTGTCTAGTTCTCAAAGCAAAGAACGGTTAGAAGCAATGAATGCAGAAATGAAGTCCATGGATGACAATGGAGTATGGGAACTTGCTGAACCTACTAAAACTCAGAAGTCTATTGGCTGCAAATGGGTTTTCAAGACAAAGAGGCATGCTAATGGGACTATTGAAAGGTTTAAGGCCAGATTAGTGGCCAAAGGGTTTACACAGAAAGAGGGAATTGACTACATAGAAACGTTTTCACCTATTTCAACCAAGGACAGTTTCAGATTGATTATGGCTCTTATGGCTCATTTCAATCCGGAATTATACCAGATGGATGTGAAAACTGTGTTTCTAAATGGTGAGCTGGATGAGGAGATCTACATGAGGCAACCTGAAGGTTTTGTGAAACCAGGGAATGAGCACATGGTCTGTAAGTTAAGGAAATCAATTTATGGACTGAAATAAGTTCCAAGACAATGGAATTTGAAGTTTGAATCAGTTATAACTAAGGATGGTTTTGTTCCAAATCTGTCTGATCCATGTGTTTATCAGAAAGTCACCAATACAGGTTTCATCTTCTTAGTTCTCTATGTAGATGATATCTTGTTAGCTAGTAGCACTATAGGTCTCCTACAAAAGACCAAGTATTTTCTGTCTAGGAATTTTGACATGAAGGATTTAGGTGAAGCTTCTTATGTATTAGGCATTGAAATCACTAGAAATAGACAAAAGAAGTTGCTTAGACTATCACAGAAGGGCTACATCAACGAGGTGTTGGCAGAGGTTCTCTATGAGCAAATGCAATCCAGGAGATGCACCAATGTCTAAGGGAGACAAACTGAATAAAGACCAAAGTCCAAAGACTGATTAAGAGAAGGAGGATGCCAAACGTTTACCTTATGCTAGAATGGTTGGCAGTATAATGTATGCACAAGTGTGCACAAGGCCTGACTTGGCTCACTCAGTTGGAATCTTATCAAGATTTCAATCAAACTATGGCAAGGAGCACTGGAATGCTGGAAAGAAGGTTCTGAGATACCTTCAGAGGACAAAAGAATTCAAGTTAGTGTATAAACAATTTGAAGAGTTGGAGATTGTTGGCTATACAGACTCAGTCCATGCTAGCAACTATTCAACAACACACAAATCTATCTCAGGATATGTTTTCATGATGGCAAGAGGTGTTGTGTCTTGGAGGAGTGTTAAACAGAAGATCACAGCAACTTCATCTATGCAGGCTGGGTATTTAGCTATTTATGAAGGATCATGTCAAGCTACTTGGCTTAGAAACTTTCTAAGTCAGATTAAAGTAGTTGACTCAATTTCTAGGCCTATAGTGATGTATTGTGACAATTCTGGTGCAATATTCTTCACCAAGAATCATAAGAGATCTGAAGGTTCAAGGCACATCGATTTGAAGTATTTCAGTGTCAGAGAGAGAGTCAAAGATGGACAATTGGATGTTGTGAAGATTGGAATGTGTGCACAGCTTGCAGATCCATTCACTAAGCCACTGTTTCCAAAGATTTTCCATAATCATGTAGAAAGCATAGGAATCCTTCATTCTTTAGATGCTTAAGTTGAGTGGGAGTTGGAACAAAACTGTTTTAATGTTTTCAGTTATGAGTTTTGCAGCTCCGCGTGCAAAACAAACCCTTTATGATATTATGTTTATGCAGTTTAATGAATAAATCCATGGTGTTCAGTTTTATCAAAGATTTTGAGTTTCATTTTAAGTTTTGGTACCAGTTATTCTTATATCTTTCATTGCAGTGGTTATGTGTTGTTACAGTTTTATGAAAATAGCTATTTACCTTAATGATTGGATTCTATCCAAAATTATTTTTTAAGGTAAATAAAACGAGGGGTGTTTTTTTTTTGTTTGTTGGTGTGAGGGTGTGTGTAATGAAACTCTTTTATTTTCTCTTTTCGTTTTTTTTTGTTTTTTTTAATAATCTTTTTTTGTTTTTTTTTTTTTTTGTTTTTTTTTTTTTTTTTTTGGTGGTGTCGGTGTTGTTTCTTCTTTTTCTATATCTTTTTCTTTTTCCTTTATTGTTTTTTTGATTAGGTGGGAGAAAGAGGGGTGGGGGTTTATTTTTAGCTTTTGTACAACTTCAGTTTAGATACTTAGTTGATCATATCATTAAGTGTCATGTGAAATGGTGTGAGTCCAAGTGGGAGATTGTAAGAATATGGTGTTGTGCGGAAGCGTCAACCAAATAGGTACTAGATCGTGATTGACAATACAAATATGACAGGTGATAAAGTAAGCAAACAAACAACAACAAGAACACCAAGATTTATACTGGTTCGGCCTCGGTAACGAGCCTAGTCCAGTTTGGAGACGACGAGTATTCCACTATAATCAATGAGAACAATTACAAAAGTGTTTACACTCACAAACCCTTAGCCCCAAATAACCCAAGCTCACTCACTCAAGTTTACAATGAAGAAGAAGAACAAATGAAGGTATGGTTTCCTTCTTTCTTCTCTCTATTTTGCTTCTATTTTGCTTTCCGTGCATAAGCCTTCTCCTTTCTCTCCTTATAATAAAGAAAGGGGACAAAATGAGCATGGCCAAAATCAAGTGGGCAGCCAAATGGTTCAAGTCTACTCTACACAATTATAGACTCTTCAAGGTCTTCACAATGCACTCAATGCATTGACTCTTGCAAAGGAACCATGCAGCATCCTATGTGTGGAAAACACTCTTACACAAAAGTCATGAGAGTAGTTGCCAAATGATAATGCATGCAACCACTCCACACAACTTGCTAACATATTAAATTATGAGCCAAAATCAACAATCTCCACCTTGGCTCAAAATTTAACCAATTTCCCAAATAGAACACTCCATTGTCGTCTCCCAATCCCCAAAGGGGCAATCAACAAATTTTACAAATGCCAATCAAGTCTAAGCAATGCTTAAACTTGGGCAATGTAACAATCTTCGTCAGCATATCTGCAGGATTGTCTGCAGTTCCAATCTTTTGAAGAAGAATCTCTCCTTCATCAACAATCTCTCGGACAAAATGGAACCGCACATCAATGTGTTTCGTTCTTGCATGATGAACCTGATTCTTTGCTAAATGAATAGCACTCTGACTGTCACAATAAACATCCACATGTTCTTGACAGACCCCCAAATCATCAAGCACCCCTTGAAGCCAAATAGCTTCCTTTATAGCCTCTGTTGCCGCCATGTATTCTGCCTCAGTAGTCGACAAAGCAACTGTAGATTGCAAAATCGATCTCCAACTAATTGGACCTCCAGAAAGAGTGAATACCAAGCCTGTAGTAGACCTCCGCTTATCCAAATCACCGGCAAAATCAGAATCCACATAACCAACACATTTACCCATAGAAACATCCTGCTGAAACACCAAACCAACATCCACAGTACCTAAAATATACCGCATAATACATTTCACAGCTTCCCAATGCATCTTCCCTGGATTATGCATATATCTACTAACTCTACTCAAAGCTTGTGAAATATCAGGCCTTGTACATACCATTGCATACATCAAACTACCAACAGCACTAGCATATGGAACTTTATCCATATATTTTCTCTCTTCAACTGTGCTTGGAGACATAGAAGCTCTAAGTTTGAAATGAGGGGCAAGAGGGACACTAACCGGTTTTGTTTTGTCATTCATCCCAAAGCGGTTCAGCACCTTCTTCAAATACTGCTTTTGACATAGACTAATCTTGCCATTTGCTCGATCTCTTTCAATCTCCATACCAAGAATCTTCTTAGCTTCTCCCAAATCCTTCATCTCAAATTCATTACTCAACTGAATCTTCAATCTTGTAATCTCCATTTTGCTCTTACATGCTATAAGCATATCATCAACATATAAGAGCAAATAGATAAAGGCCCCATCTTGTAGCTTGCGAAAATATACACAATGATCATACTGACTTCTTGTGTACTTTTGCCCGAACATAAATCGATCAAATCGCTTGTACCATTGCCTTGGAGACTGTTTCAAGCCATACAATGATTTCTGCAATTTGCAAACCCAACTTTCCTTTCCAGCAACTTTGAAACCTTCAGGCTGAGACATATAGATCTCCTCATCTAGATCACCATGTAAGAATGCAGTCTTGACATCGAGTTGAGCCAACTCAAGGTCAAACTTCACAACCAAAGCTAGCAAAATACGAATAGAAGAATGTTTTACAACAGGAGAAAATACCTCATTGTAATCAATGCCTTCCCTTTGAGCATAGCCCTTGGCTACCAATCTAGCTTTGTATCTCACATTCTCTTTCTCCAACGACTCCACCTTCTTGGCATAGACCCATTTGCAGCCAATTTCTTTCTTTCCTTTTGGCAACTCAACAAGCTTCCAAGTTTCATTCTTATGAAGAGATTTCATCTCCTCATCCATAGAATCATTCCACATCTTACTCTCAGGACTTCTGATTGCTTCTTTGTAAGTGTAAGGAATGTCATCTTCAATAACTGGAAGTGCATATGCCACCATATTAGCATACTTAGCAGGAACCTTCTTAATCCTCTTTGATCTACGCAAAGGAATGGAATCTTGTTGCTGTGGAGGCTCTTGGGTAGGAACCTCCTCTTCATCACTCAAGTCCTCATCACCATGGTCAACTGTAGGACTTGTGTCTAACTCATTAGACCTTACTGGAACATCTGGAGTTCTTCTTACTAACTCCACCTGCTGCGAGTCACTCTTGATCTCGGTAACTTTGGATTCACTTTCCTTGTGCTGATTCAACATAACAGTCTCATCAAATATCACATCTCTGCTTACAACACATTTTCCCACATCTGGACACCAAAGCTTGTATCCTTTCACACCAGTGCTAAATCCCATGAACAAAGCTTTCTTTGCCCTTGGATCTAACTTGCTTTCCTTGACATGAAAATAAGCAGGACAACCAAATATATGCAAATGATGATAATCAGTGCAAGGTTTACCAGACCATTTCTCCATGGGCGTTTTTCCCTCATTCGCTGCAGACGGCAACCTATTAATGAGATGGCTAGCATAAGTAATAGCCTCAGCCCAAAACTCCTTGCCTAATCCAGAATTAGACAACATACACCGAACTTTCTCAAGCAAAGTACGGTTCATGCGTTCTGCCACCCCATTCTGTTGCGGTGTCTCTCTAACCGTGAAGTGTCTTACAATACCCTCATCTTGACAATACTTCAAGAATGGATCAGATTTGTATTCACCACCATTATCTGATCTCAGAGTCTTGATCTTCCGACCACTCTGGGTTTCAATCATCTTTTTCCACTTCAGGAATATTTGCATGACTTCATCTTTCTTCTTCATGGTGTACACCCATATTCTTCTTGAGAAGTCATCAACAAAAGAGACAAAGTAGTGAGCTCCTCCCAAAGAAGCAGTCTTGGAAGGACCCCAAACATCAGTGTGAACATAATCTAGAGCGCCTTTAGTACGGTGAATAGCGGTGCCAAAGCTCACTCTAGTCTGCTTCCCCAATACACAATGTTCACAAAATTCCAACTTGCAAGTCTTTGCACCTTTCAATAAGCCTTGCTTTACCAATCCTTGTAAAGCTTTTTCACCAGCATGACCAAGACGCATATGCCGTAAACATGTAGTGTCTGACCCAACTGCGCTTGCATTTTCAAATACTGATGCTGCTCCACCTAACACTGTATTTCCTTGCAACAAATACAAGTTAGCATGTCGTGGTGCCTTCATGACCACCAATGCCCCGTAACTCACTTTCAGGACTCCATTGTCAGAATAGAACTTATACCCATTTTCCTCCAAAGTGCCAAGAGAAATCAGATTCTTCTTCATACTCGGAACATACCGAACGTCTGCCAATTCTCTAACCACACCATCATGCATCTTGATACGAATTGTACCGATCCCTTTAGTCAAGGACTATCATTTCCCATGAACACAACTCCACCATCCAACTCCTCAAAGTTGAAGAACCAGTCCTTGTGAGGACACATATGATGGGTACAACCAGTATCCATAATCCACCTAGTGGAAAAATCAACTGATGCTGATGAGGCTAAAGCAAATTCAAACTCCTCCTTTTCTACTTCTGCAACATTAGCTTCTGAGGCAACTTTCTCTTTAGTTTTGCCTCTCAACTTTGGGCAGTCTTTCTTCCAATGGCCTTTCTCACGGCAAAAGGCACATTCATCTTTAGCAGGGTACTTCCCTCTCGACTTAGACCGAGACTTTCTACCCTTACTAAACTTCTTCTCATCGGATCGACCTCTTGAAACAACAAGTGCATCTGATGGTGAATTATGAACCTTCACATCCTTTTTTCTACATTCATTATTCACCAAAGCTTGAGATACAACATCAAATTTCACCTCAGATTTCCCATGCAACAAAGTAGTTGTCAAATTATCATAATCATCAGGAAGCGAATTTAGCAAACACAATGCCTTATCCTCGTCAGGAATCACCACATCCAAATTTGCTAAATCAGCAAGTATTTTATTATAATCATTGAGGTGCTCATTCATTGAAATACCTTGTCGATAAATAAATCGGTAGAGACGCTTCTTCAAGAAGAACCGGTTCTCCGCACTCTTAGTCATATACGTCTCCTCCAATTTCCTCCACAACTCCTTTGCAGAAGTTTCCTTCATGTAAGGATATTTCAAATCCTTCTCAAGAGACGACCGAATCGAGCCACAAGCATAGAGATTAATTCTCTTCCAATACTTCTCATCCATGTCTTCGGGTTTATCCTCCAAAGCAACATCTAACTCTTGTTGATACAACACATCCATCACCTCACATTGCCACATTCCAAAATTATTAGAGCCGTTGAATTTCTCAACCTCTAATCTCGAATTGGAAACGGGAGGCCTAGAGGATGTTGAAGGCGACAATGATGACGTCGAGGCCCTCTCCAAAACAACTTCATCTTCTTTAGCACCAGCCATCAAACTCAATCACGATCAACACCACCAGTGTCAGAACCAAGAGCTCTGATACCAATTTGTTGTGCGGAAGCGTCAACCAAATAGGTACTAGATCGTGATTGACAATACAAATATGACAGGTGATAAAGTAAGCAAACAAACAACAACAAGAACACCAAGATTTATACTGGTTCGGCCTCGGTAACGAGCCTAGTCCAGTTTGGAGACGACGAGTATTCCACTATAATCAATGAGAACAATTACAAAAGTGTTTACACTCACAAACCCTTAGCCCCAAATAACCCAAGCTCACTCACTCAAGTTTACAATGAAGAAGAAGAACAAATGAAGGTATGGTTTCCTTCTTTCTTCTCTCTATTTTGCTTCTATTTTGCTTTCCGTGCATAAGCCTTCTCCTTTCTCTCCTTATAATAAAGAAAGGGGACAAAATGAGCATGGCCAAAATCAAGTGGGCAGCCAAATGGTTCAAGTCTACTCTACACAATTATAGACTCTTCAAGGTCTTCACAATGCACTCAATGCATTGACTCTTGCAAAGGAACCATGCAGCATCCTATGTGTGGAAAACACTCTTACACAAAAGTCATGAGAGTAGTTGCCAAATGATAATGCATGCAACCACTCCACACAACTTGCTAACATATTAAATTATGAGCCAAAATCAACATATGGACTATACACAATTCACATATAGTTTTGTGGGGCTTAAAGATTTTTTTAGGATCAAGTAATATGTTTTTTTTTTTTTTTTTTTTTTTTTTAAAAGCTTTTTTGAAGGGGGGTGGGGGTTTTTAGTAGGAGAACACTTCCTAATAGGACTAGGTCACATTGGCCGGTTATGGGATGTTTAAGCCTTGCATCAATAGGAGATTAGGGTACTTTAGTCTTTTATGGGAGGACTAACGTAACCCTAATCACCCCTATATAAGCACCAAGGTCCCTACACACTAAGCATCCGATTCCATTGAGTTCTAGCCCCATAGAGACAGAATCAACCTCTTAGCTGTGTAAGACTCAGTGCTATACCTATTCACCATGACTTCATCACACAAATGCGATATTATGTTCAACGCATTTTAAATGAACTTTCTTCCGCTTTTCTCGGAAACCAAACGGAAATAGAAACTCACCGGACCTAGAGAAAACCTCAACTATTCACGATTGCTTCAGAATCGGAATGACAAACTTTCAACGGAAAATCAAACACTAGCCCAGGTCAGCCAGCGGCCTAGGAAACAAAGCTACGATTGAAGTTGGAAGAGGCCAAGATTGAAGGGTTTTGACGGATTTTCCGGTGAAGATGAAACGCTCGCGGTCGGGAATCAGGCTGAAAAGTGGGAAAGCGAGATCTCCGGTGACTGATCGCCAACGTGCTCGCAGAGGACGGCGACGCCAATAAAGGTGTCCACCATGGAGTCGCTGTTGGAGAGGCCGAAGGTGATGGCGCTGGAGTTGAGGGCGCGGTGAAGCTCAGGTAGAGCTGGACGGTGTTGTAGAGCTCGTTGGTGTTGGCATCGTCGATCTCGGTGATGTCGAAGTAATAGTCCGGGGAGAACCAGTGTAAGAGCTTGTTGAAGAGCTTGGCGGTGGCGAAAAGGAGCTTCGGCTGGAAGATGGCTTGGAGGAGGCTCTACAAGAAGGCCAGGACGCCGAGTCACCAGAGAGAGGTCCAATATACTTCTTTCTTTCTTTTTTGCAACGGTGGGAGAAGTTTGACCACGTGCCACTCACATGTCTTTTTAACGGGAAAATGGGTTAATTTAGACGGGAGGGGGGAAATTGACTAAAAATACAAGTTAAGGGGGGTAATTTTCCAATGTGCAAGTTAAGGGGGCAAATAAAAAGTAGCATACAAGTTGAGGCGGCAAATTGACTAATTACCCTTTTTTTAATATTTATTGTTATATAATAATTAATTAAATGCTAAAAAATTATTTTTTAAAAGTTAAAAAAATAAATAAATTTTCGATTGAAACTTGGATGTTGTACAGTGTCAAGATGCTGAAGATATTATATTTGTTGATTTTACTTTCTATTGATTTTGTAGTTATAAGTACTTTGTTCATTGTACATTGTGCTTGGATTCATTTTTTTATTTAATCTTCTGTCCTATAGTTTATTTTAATTATATTTTTCATTTTGTCATTAATATATTATGTGTAAAAAACATTATTGTATAATTATTATTTGAAGGCCCCTATTAAAATTTCACTCTAGACCATTGAATTCTTAGCCACATCACTAGAATTGATGTCCACTTAGCTTAGAGCGTTTCCACCGCGAGCGAGAAAGGCAGGGGCAAAGGTGTGGAACGGTGATGTGTCGCCCCTCCCAGGAAAAAAGCGGTTTCCACCGTAGAGGGGCGGGCAAGCACTGTTCACAGCTGACAGGGGCAACGGTGCAAGTTCTCGCCCCTATACTGTTCTGAGCGGGCGGAGAAGTGGTTGACGTCATGGATGACGTCACTGTCCACCCAGGCCTTTTTTTTTTTTTACGCTAGCGCGTGCAATAAATGGGCCAGAGCCACGCGTGAAAGCGTGTGAAAGAGAGCCGTTTGAATGCAACGGCTAGTTTTTGCTGACGTCAGCATGCAACGGTCAGTTTTTGCTGACGTCAGCATCAACGGCTATAAACAAGAGTATTTTAAGCGCTACCACATGGCTTCTTCCTAGCCGTCGATCTCCAAATCAGAAGGCCACGATTTATTTAGCAAAAAAATCCAGAAAAAAGGTGAAAAAAAGGTAGGAAAAAAATTGTAAAAAAATTTCTATAATTACTCATTCAGATTTTTGCATTTACCACAACAAATCTTCACAAATTCGCTATCCCTCTTGTATCCCTCTTATATCTATCTTTCATTTGCGTGATTCTTTTAGTTATAAAATATCGGTAGCCGATTCCGCAACTTGGACAAAGGAGGAAAACATCCAACTGTGTGAAGCTTGGTGGGTAACTTGTCATGATTCAATCACCGGCAACAAGGTAAAGATAGATTTATTGTAGACTAAAATCAAGGAGGAATTCGATAAGCGGTGTCCCGGAACATCCCGCACCGCCTCAGATATTCAAACTCATTGGAAACGTTTGGTCATACAGTTCAATGCTTGAAGGTATGCTATTAAAGAAGGACGCAAGATTGTGCAACCAAGTGGTTCAAATGCACAAGCTTTGGTATTTTTTTATCATTGTCATTTATATAAAAAATTTTATTTATCTTTATATACTTGTCTAAGTTTGTATGATTTTTTTTTTGTGTGTAGGAAGATGCCATACAAGCATTTTACAAATCCAAGACATCAACCACTGAGAATTTCTCCAACCATGATCTATGAGATATTGTGAAGCATAGTCATCGCTTCAAAATTGTGGATGATACACCGATCAATATGCACATCAGTGACAAAACGGTCGGTGAAGATTCCCCAATCCCGGAGAATTTATCTGATGATGACACCCCCATTCGGGTAACAAGGCCTCAAGGGAGAAAAGCAGCCAAGGAAGCAAGAGTGGCAAGGAAGAAAACTCCCACTGAGGATTCAAGATTCTTTGAGCAAATTGCACAGCAATGTGCAATTTCTATTGAAGAGAGCAGGGCAAGAGAAGGGGACAGAAAGACGAAACTCCAACAAAGAATGGATCAAATTGCCAAGGCTAATCAAGATACGCAAGATTTTCATACTATGTCAATGGATACATCCAAGTTTTCTCCCCTAACAGCCAAATATTGGAAGGTAAAATGTAGGGAAGTCATGAAGAGACAATCGTTTCCCATTGATGATCCTGAGCTAGGTGGAGAGTCAAGCACTGGCGGAAGTCATGGAACCCCGTACTTCCCAGAGCAACCTTGGATTAATGATGATGAAGAATAAGTTGGATTGTATCGATTATTATTTTGTATTTAATTTTATGTAATGGTTTGTTTGAGATTTTAAATAAAAGCTGATGTATTTTTTGATTGGATGTCATTTAATTATATAAGTACCAAATTTGTTTGAGAAATTTTGGTAAAATGTTTGGACATATCGATCGGTGGAGATTTTTAAGATATTTTTTAAAAAAAAATTTTGTGAATAGTGATCACCCTTGCCCTCGCCCTTATTGGGGTGGAATGAAAAATGAAAAGTATGGGCAATTCGGGTGGGGCCATTATGAATAGTACTTGTCTTTGGGGCAAAACCCTTGCCCCTGCCTCTTAGAGTGCAAATGCTCTTAGTTCCTTTGCTTTGAATGTTTTGTACTATAACTACCACCTCAATGATTAACAACATTTATTATTGCATAATAAAACATTTAAGATTCATATTCACTAAGAGCATGCCAGATTTTTAATATTAAAGACGTGGCAAATTGGCATATTGTGAAATTTTGAGCTTCATCAAATTTATTATTATTTTATTATATATTAGGATTTCAATACATTAGAGGTGGGCTCAAGCTTTAAAAAAAAAAATTATTGAATTGGCATCAAGAGATGTTTTTGTCAATTATGGCAACATGTGGGTTGATGTTATTTCATGTCACTGCCACATTAGATTGGTTGTTCGGATGTATGAGATTTTTTTACCTTTTTTTAATCTTTTTGGCTGATGTGGGACAAATTGACATATCGGATGGAGATGCTCTAACCTCGTCAAAAAAATGGAAGCTCACAACATGGGCCATGGATATCTCACACAAAGACAACATGCATTGTCAAAAAATCCAATCCAATCCAAAACAAAACAACAGCCCAAAGCCATTCATCCAATTCAATCCAAAGTTCTTCGGCCACCTCCGCCATGGCCGCAGATCTCTGTTCTCCACCACCCCAAGCCTTCCTCCTCTCCACAACCACCACCACCCCCCAACGCTCCCAACCCAGAACCACCGCCTTCCTCCCCTTCTTCACCAAACCCACCTCTCTCCACCTCTCCAGAACCTCCCCTGGCCGCCGCAACCTCCGCCTCCTCTGCCAAGCCACCACCGGAGCCGAACCCATTTCCCAGCTCGGCCATGACCGCCTCTCCAAGGTCCCTATTTCCCATATCAGAAACTTCTGCATCATCGCTCATATCGACCATGGAAAGTCCACCTTAGCCGACAAGCTCCTCGAGACGACAGGAACAGTCCAAAAACGCGAGATGAAGGAGCAGTTTCTCGACAACATGGACTTAGAGCGCGAGAGAGGCATCACCATCAAGCTCCAGATTGCTCGGATGAGGTATCTTTACAAAAGTGGTGAGCCCTACTGCTTGAACTTGATTGATACTCCAGGACATGTCGATTTTTCGTACGAGGTTTCGAGGTCTTTAGCTGCTTGTGAAGGCGCGTTACTTGTCGTTGATGCTTCACAGGGCGTAGAAGCACAAACGTTGGCCAATGTTTACTTAGCTTTGGAGAATAATTTAGAGATTATACCTGTTTTGAACAAGATTGATCTTCCGGGTGCTGACCCGGATAGTGTGATTAAGGAGATTGAGGAGGTTATTGGGTTGGATTGCAGTAATGCGATACTCTGTTCGGCGAAAGAAGGCATTGGGATTACTGAGATTCTTGATGCCATTGTTGAGAGGGTGCCTCCACCAGGGGATAATGCTGATAAGCCGTTGAGGGCGTTGATTTTCGATAGTTATTATGATCCGTATAGGGGTGTTATTGTTTATTTTAGGGTGATTGATGGGAAGATTAAGAAGGGTGATAGGATTTATTTTATGGCTAGTGGGAAGGACTATTTTGCTGATGAGATTGGGGTTTTGAGCCCTACTCAGTTGCAAGTTCCCGAGCTTTATGCCGGCGAGGTGGGGTATCTTTCAGCTTCTATAAGGTCAGTAGCTGATGCTAGAGTTGGGGACACGGTTACCCTGTATGGTAGGAAGGCAGAAAGTTCATTGCCGGGTTATGAGGAGTCGACTCCAATGGTGTTTTGTGGCATGTTTCCGGTTGATGCTGATCAGTTTCCTGAGTTGAGGGATGCACTTGAGAAACTGCAGCTCAATGATGCTGCTTTGAAGTTTGAACCCGAGACTTCAAGCGCTATGGGTTTTGGGTTTAGGTGTGGGTTCTTGGGGCTTCTGCACATGGAAATTGTTCAGGAAAGGCTGGAGAGAGAGTACAATCTGAGCCTCATAACTACTGCCCCAAGTGTTGTGTATAAAGTGAACTGTGTAAATGGTGATGTTATTGAATGCTCAAATCCGTCTGCACTTCCTGAAGCTGGAAAAAGGAAGTCAATTGAGGAACCTGTTGTCAAGATTGAGATGCTTACTCCGAAGGAGTATATCGGTCCTCTTATGGAGTTGGCACAGGACAGAAGAGCAGTGTTTAAAGAAATGAAGTTTATTGCTGAGAATAGAGCATCACTCACGTATGAATTGCCCTTAGCTGAGATGGTAGGTGATTTTTTTGACCAGCTGAAGTCCAGAAGTAAAGGTTATGCAAGCATGGAGTATTCTTTTCTCGCATACAAGGAAAGCGATCTAATACGACTTGATATTCAGATTAACGGCGAACCTGTAGAGCCATTGGCAACCATTGTGCACAAGGATAAGGCGTATGCTGTGGGGAGGGCTTTGACACTAAAGCTCAAGGAGCTTATACCAAGGCAGATGTTTAAAGTGCCTATTCAAGCGTGCATTGGTACGAAAGTAATTGCTAGTGAAGCTTTATCTGCAATCAGAAAGGACGTTTTAGCCAAATGTTACGGTGGAGACATTTCAAGGAAAAAGAAATTGCTCAAGAAACAGGCTGAGGGAAAGAAAAGAATGAAGGCAATCGGTAGAGTCGATGTCCCTCAAGAAGCCTTCATGGCTGTTTTGAAACTTGAAAAGGAGGTATTATGATACTACAGGTGTACAAGTTTACAAGTTTTTGTGAATTCTAACATTGCTGTGTAAATGATAAATATTTTATTGGAATATGAGAAGCTTCTGCAGTTTCCTTCCATTTTTGTCTTTGCATACTTGGTTTCAGACCAGTGATGGTTTTTAGAGAAAATAGCAAATCAAATCAAACCAAAATTGATATTCTAACCTGGTGTTTGGACACATTGGCGTTCTTCTCTATTAGTTGCCTCCAATAGCTATCCTATCTGTTATGTGCACCTACAAGGGTATAACAAGAACTTGGAAACCCAGGAGCTTTGACTCTAACATATAGGATAGGTATAGGCATTTGAAAGGCGTATAAGTAGTTGCTTTGAAATATTCTCCTGCTACACCGATTAGCTATTGATCTATAGGAACTTCTCTTCCCAATGGTGGAATAGATCTTAGTTCGATTCTCTCTACCCCATTAACTGCAAGCAATATATTGTGCTGCTACCAACCGTTTCATTGCAGTTCATAACAACAAACAACATAGACGCAGGTCCAGGTACTACTAAGTGTAACTTTTCATATCCCAACAATAAGCTAAGCTTGAGACTTTTACTTGTGGACATGTTTTAAGACCTTATTCGGAAACAGCAGAAATATCCATATGACACAAGGGCTTCATCTGTCAGTGTTTTCAATCACCATAATTTTAGTCATTCTACCACTATGCTGTGGTTATAGCGCCGTTACAGAATGGAAATGTTCCGGCCGGATCGTTCATTATTGGCGATTCAGTAGTAGACACTGCAACAACAACAATCTCAAAACCCTCATCAAGTCTGATTTCTCACCATATGGAAGGGACTTCATGGGAGGAATGCCTACCGAAAGGTTTAGCAATGGAAGAGTCTCCTCAGACTTCTGACTACCTAAACTCTTTTTGCAATTCGAATATCTGACTGCATTCGCAATAATTTGGAGTCAAAGAAATTCTTCCAGCTTATCTGGACCCAAGTCTGCAGCGGCTTGAAGACCAACTTACCGGTGTAAATTTTGCCTCTGGTGGTTCAGGTTATGACCCTCTAACTCCCCGGAGAGAGCTGTGTAGCTCTCTTTCTTCCCCTTTACCCTGTTGTATATATCCTTGCTTTTTTCACTTCTGTTTCTATCAGTCTGTCTTATCATTATCAGATCAATTGGACATGTTCAGAGATTACCTAAGCAAAATAGATGCAGCAGTTGGGAAGGTCTGAACAGCGACTATACTGTCGAAGAGCATATACATTGTGTGCCAAGGGAACAATGACATTGCATATACTTATTTTACACCACTGAGGAGGGCTGAATATGATGATAAGATCATATACAGATCTTATGGTTAAGTCAGCTTCAGATTTATTTGAGGTACATGAAAAAATTTCCGAAAAAATGTATAACTAATCAAAACTGTTCGATGTCAAGTTTATGTCTTGTAGAGTAAAGGATGAAGGGGTTCATCAGGCGTTTGTATTATGTATATCGACACTTGATTTGCTGTGCCCTGCGTCCTTGACCTGCAATCGATTCTCTATTTTCCACATATTTTGTTGCTCCATGTTGCATATACACGAGCTCACCACATCGTTACTATGAATTCAGTATGCAATGGTAATTTTCTGTTCATTATGTGCTTATTCTTCACAGCTTCCTGCAAATACGCAAGCAAAAGTGAAGTTCAGCTTTGTTTGTGCTAGAGAGATTTCAATCATCGTATTTGTATTTCGCTAATGGGGGAAAAATGGGACTGCAAGAACTATATGAAGTGGGAGTAAGAAGGATCTTAGTAATCGGTTTGCCACCAATTGGGTGTCTGCCATCACAGAGAACACTGAGGGGAGGGATAGTGAGAGATCATGTTCAGAGATCTGCAACCAAGCAGCAAAGCCCTCTGCCCAAATCTTTTCCCTGAATAAGGCACTTCCAGAAACCCAATATGGTAACCATCATAGTCTTTAACAAAACCTGAGATGACCCATTTTACACTTGAAGAAGGCTTGGTTGTTTATTTGGAGTTTGTTGCTGATAAATGACTTTGATCAGGACTGTCCTAGTGTATGCTGATGCTATGACATATGGATTCAGGATTCGAAGTGGCGGATAAAGGATGCTGTGGAACAGGAACCATTGAAGCCAAGTATCTGTGCAACCGTTACTCCCCAAGTATTTGCAGCGATGCCTCCAAATACGTATTTTGGGACAGTTTCCACCCCACAGAGAAGGCTTATGAAAGGATCATTGCCACTATTGTTCAGTAAACTGAACGAATTCTGAGGTTCCTTCAGTTATTGTGTTCATTTAATAAGTTCCGCAAGACATAAGCAGCTTTTACAGAGAGCAGTCGACAGGAAAAGTTGCACATCTATGTATTCTGTCATTTTCAGGTTCTCCTAGCCAACCATGATAATGTTGAATGGTTTTCTTTCTGGATATTTTGATGAGACATTTGGGTGAACAGCCCAGAAATATCAAAAATTCATAAAATGTAGATCAGTTCGCTTCTAAATCAACTTGATAGAAGATAGAAATCAACGATATCGCCCAGAAAACAACAAGCCATTGTTTCATAACTTATATAGGAAATATACAAGTAACCAGTTTAAGAAAAAACATTGTTCCCACAACCACTATCTGAATTCTTTTGCCTCCTAATTCAAATATGAGGTTCCTTATCTCCTAAACTGCCCCCGGAAACTCTACAAAACTGCATACTTCCTACCCTGACCATCAAACCTATAGATATCATACGGGAAATCAACTATATACATATGGAAACATGAGACGACCAGCAAGTTCAAAGAAGTTTATTCTGAGCAACAGCCTGACACAGCTCATCCTCATAGAACAAAACTCGGTTCTTGCACAGGGGCTTTGGTAAGACAGATGGCACCATGCATCTTGAAGGAAAATTTGACTCCTGAAAGAGAACAGCTGCAACCTGCCGCATTTCTGAGACTTTGAGGCGAGATGGAGGCCGAGGACCATGCCTTGGAGCTTTCGGGGTGTGTGGACTTCGAATCAATATACCTTTTGCATCTCCCTTGCTGCAAAAGAACATGTGGGATCCAGTGAGAAAAGAAACCTAATAGAACTTATCACAAAAGTAGCCTAATAGAAAGGGTAAATAGTGAGCAAACATAGTCCAGAAACACCTACTTTAGAAAAGGCCAGTGTTCTGTTGGGTGGGGCGTCATTGTATTTAACATCTCCTGTCTAGAGCGATCTGGTGTTGTATAATTAAAGTAGAACTGCCTTGCAATTACAGCCTGTTGCAAGAATATGAACATGGAAGGTCATTTCTCTTCAGGTGCCAATGAATGCAAGTCCATGTTAAGATTATCATATCACATGCATATATGCATAGAGAGAGTGAACGGAGCTTACAGCTTTTCTAACTCGTTGTGAAACATGGAAAACGGCCTTCAGTTGGTCGTGGTGCAAATGACACAACAATTTAACCTCAAATCAACAAAAGGGAGGAGTCAGTACAATAAAACGGATACATCAATTGACAAACAGAATCAGAAAAAAGTATTTGACTTGCATAGATCATTGACTTGGTTGTTTTTCATCATCACTTAGTTCAAAAAAAGATGATATAGCGGGCATTTATACGAGCAGGAAAAATGTAAAGCTCATGTCAAACTGAAAGATCAAATTCCATGTTTGTGTGTGTGTGCACTTGCAAGAAATGAACAGTAAGCATCCTTTGTCCTTGTTACATCTAAATAATAAAATGAATCAAACTCAAGATCCAGTTTCTTGTATAAAGGGAAAACCAAGAAGTTAAGACAACTAAACTACAAAATGAATACCGGCAATGGATTAACATCAACGTACACAACCTAATCCTACGTGCAAAGTTCATGCCAAATCTACAAACAAAATCCACATTGAACAAAGGAAATAACCAAAAAACTAAAACAGCGAGAAAAAACAAACGCGAAATCACATAAACCATACCAGCAAATCCATGGGAAGGGACTCAAGCCTAGACTCCGAATCACAATCTTCAATCCTCGGTGTCTTCGGAGTTTTCATCAAACTGTTCTGCCTAACCAAATTCACAGGGGACACCATCAAAGGGCTTAACATCAAGGGACTCTTATCGATTCCCTTATTATCTTCAATCACCACCGCATCGGTGGCATCGAGCTTTTCCGCATCCAATACCGCCACCCTCTTCCTCCCCAAATCAGTACACGACTTAGCCGAAGCGACCTTGTTGTACTTGAGCTGCGATAGAGCCCCGGGCTTCAGATACTTGTTGCCCGAACTTCTTCGCTTCTTCTGTTTCATTTTCTTCGAATTCCTCTCTTTCGGTGACACTTTCCCCATTGATTTTCTCGCCCAATTTTTGGTTCACCCTCAAATTATTCAAACAATTCCTCAACTTTTTTTAAAAAAAATCACTCAAACTAATCAATTTCTTCACTCAAATTCACTTTCCCCATTAATTTTTTGCCCAAATTTTAATTCAGCCCCAAATTATTCAAACAACTTCTCAATCTTGCTGAATAAATCACTCAATCTAATCAATTCCTTCCCTAAATTGGAAACCCTAGGAATTCTCCAGCTATCAAAACCTGAAACGCATGATTTCAATCAGAAACCCCCAAATCGGCTGAAACCCTAGATTATCAAACTAGCTCGCCGAAACAAGAACGAAATCAACAAAAATTAACAAGATTAGATAAAAATTCATACCTTGAATCAAAACCGAAGCGAGAATCCGAGAAACACAAGCATAACAACAGCAACAGAAATTGCAGAGAAAATCCAAGAAATAAATAGGAGATAAAAAATAAAATAAATAGCGGAGGAAAAAACGCAAGAAGGAAAGTTCCGAGAGGAGGAGAGAGAAATGAAATTGGGGCCGCTAGGGTTTTGCTCTTTATTTGAAATTGATGCTATTGCCCGCCAAAGTTCTCCACCAAAAACCAAAACCGTAGAAAGCGATTAGTATTAAATAATCAACCTGGATCTTACGTGGCGGGATTTTGTTGGTTTGAGGATTAACTGCCCGGAGGAGTGGGACAGGGGGTGACTTACTGCTTAGGTCAGTGTGCCATATCCGACGGCGGAGATTGCGCGATGGATTGGGATAATTGGGTTTTTTTCCTATTTAATTTGAAAAGGAGGCTTGGAGGGAAAATAAAAAATTGGGAGGGAAAGCGAAAATAACTTCGGGAAATGACGCCGGTGCCCTCATTGTTTCGGCTGCAGTTGTGGTTGCGAAGAGGACATTTTGGGGAAGCGTTGGAGGTGTTGAAAGGCGGTTCTTCAGGTATCTTGAATTGCGTGAGCGCTGGGGTTGGTGAGCCCGGATCAGGGCCATCTTATGATGGATTTCAATGCTGCGGAAAGTACAGAACGGACCTTTAATGGCAGATTTAATCACGCGTGACAGCCGCTGCTGTGTGCTTTCTTGTGGAGGGCATTGATGTCAATGCCAGTTCAAAATTTTACACGGCCAATTGGTGACCTGGTGAACAGTTGACTTTCTTTCCACGGTCAAAAGTTTTCTTATTGGGGCTGGACCTAATTGTTCTCTGGGCCCATCTATACTCCTGGTCTTTGGACAGTGACCGAAAAACCCAGTTCATGATGTTCTCTGGGCCCATCTAATTGATTTGGCTTCTTGGAGAAATTCCTAGTATTGATGTTCCTCTCACGTCGTCGATGATATTTCTCTTTCCCAAGGTTTTGTTCATTCTCCAACATTTCTTTTGTTGTTGTGCGTTGTATCAAACTTGTCATTTTCTAGTAGTTAAGGGGTGACCATCGGCGTTAACATATTCTCGTTAAGTGAAAACAAAACAAGTTCAATGTCGGAAGATATTTTTTACTTATAAGATATTATGAATTAATTAGATATACATAACTTGTAGGACAATGCTCCACCAAAAATGAAAGGCATGAGATAGAAGAAAGGACCACCAAAGCAGTGGTATATGGCTTAAAAATGAGTACAAACAAACCCTATAGGGATTGACATTTTTCGTTTTTAGGTACGCACCAATAAAGATCTCCATCAAGCATGTCTTGTTGCCATTGGGCTTTTTGGCTTCGTGGCACGTAATTGAAAAAAAAGTAACTAAAAAGCCAGCAAAAAAATGTTCATAAGTAATTAGTAATTACCAATTGTGAGTTTCCGAAAAGATAGAAATTATGTCAATTAATTCAGTTCATCGTGATGAGAAGGGATATAATGTGTTTTTCCGTGTTTGGATTCTCCTCTAGGTTAAAAGGAAGGACCGTAATAATGCTGTCCACGTTGCTCCAATTACTCATTTGTCTAAACATCCTTAGGTGTGAAATGACAAGTAGTTGACAACCAATAAAGTAGGCGCTTTCTACGTTGCTCCAATTACTCATTTGTTAAAAAACATTATATGCCTTGCTCACTCCTTTAAATTAAATGACACCCAATAAAGTAAAGTAGGGACAACAACCAACAAAGTAATAAGGACAATTTTCACATTTTTTTACCCCCTCGTACCTGTAGATTCACAGAAAAAGTCATTGGGACAATGAGTAAATGTTAAAGGAAACACTACAGAGATTCGTCAATTATAATAATGTAAAGCATGAGTTTTATGCAATTGTACACCTCAAAGAAAGAGATTACAGCGTCGTGAACCTCTTGTGGAAATGTAGAAAATCAATTTAGAAAATCAACACAAAATGCGTACTGAGACCCATGTAGTGTGAATTGAACTTGAAAATTGTTAAGCAAATGTGTACTTTACAATTTCTTACCATGAGAAACATGCCAACATGTTGTTATTAATCTCATTTGTATTATTCCTATTTAGATTCATTAAGCCGATCGAAATTTTAGAGCCAAAATAAGATCAATCAAGTATGAATAAACTTACATATTTTATTCTAAGAAATGAGTAAATAAAATTACATATCACCGTATAAGTCAATGAAATCAATCTAAAATATTTTATGTCACGTTCCCACCATTTAAAAAAGGGTGCAAACTTTTGTCCATATTCATAGAAATTTATAGTTCCAAAAGGCAAAAAGACCAGAATTGAAAAATACAATGTTGTTGCTACAGGCTGTATGCTTGTGCCAGCCAAACATTGTGTACCATATTTTTATTCAAAGACACTTAATTTTAGGCTCACCTATAAGCTAAATAAGTACAATTTTAATGTTATAGTACATCATTTTCATGCGTTCTTAACCTAAGTAGGTTTGCACCCATCTTGTATTATAGTGGGAATTGTTGGTCCCAACCCATCCTACACTTAATTGCCTACTTCGCACTCCAAGCCTTTTTGGTGTGCATGCCTTTCTTAATGCGCATTAGGCCACCATATCACATGCATACCCCATTATACCATTAATGGGGGTATAAACTATAAACTATGAATGTGTGAGACAAAATCTAGAGTTTATTTACTTTGTCATTGCCTTTTGAAGGCTGGATGACAAAGGAACTCACGGTTTAATATATTCAGCAGATAAAGAAATACATTAGTGTTATGATTAGTTAGAATAAGTTTGGTCTTTGTTTGGTTTTGCCAAACGCTTTTATAATATATTTCTGTTGATAAGTAGAATAAGATTGGTGAGTGTTGGAACATTTTTTGATTGAGGAAAACTCGTATTCATATTGTTTTTGTTATGTGAAGATACAAATTTTTTTTTTTTTTTTTTGACAAGGAGTGAAGATACAAATTGATATCACAGTTTAGTTAAAACATTAAATGAGAAGTTAATTGGAGTGATCTATCTCAAACCAAATCAAAACCATCTATTGCCTTAGCTTTAACCAAACTCTAGCCTACTTCTGGCTCAACGGACCATGAGCCTCTACATTTGCTTATCCATGCATTTGGTGCATTTGCTGAGGTGTCATGCTTGTAGCGGTTGGATTATGAAGATATGTTTAATTAAAAAAATGCTTGTAGTGGTTGATGGTTGATGGTTGACACTAGGGGTGGGATCGGGATGATCCCGATCCCGATTACGAAAATCCCGATCCCGTCATGATCCCGATTGGAGGCTAAAAATCCGAATCCCGTCCCGATTGAGTCGGGATCCCGACAATAAAATCCCGATTAAGTCGGGATCCCGATCGGGAAACCCGATAAATCCCGACAATTGAATCTCAAATATAATATGAAATTTTAAACTTTTTTGTGTGCATGAATTTATAATGTACTAACAAGTACAACTTATACATGATGAAAATAAAACATACTAACATAGTAATACAATAACTTGGGGTTGTGTGTGGCTTCTTCTATTATCATGAAGGCCATGTGGCGATGAAGGTGTGTCTTGGCGTGGGGAGAGAGGGAGAAAACCAAAAAAAGAAACAAAAAGTAGAGAATACGTAGAACTTGGAAGAAAATGGTTGAACTGTTAAGAGCCCGAGAAGACCACTTTACGTTGTTCAAATCAAAAAGTTTCTTCTTGAAAGTTGTTCATTAGCTCGATTCCTATAACATACCAAAAAATCAAATTAATCGGATCACTGTAGCTACTTCAGTTAGGGTAAGAATTAAAACATTAATAAAAAATAATTAAATAATATATAGTGTTGTGGGGATCCCGACATTAAAAGAAAAAATGACACAAAATGACAAATTTTGAGGAAACAAAATCCGACTAGACTAGATTGTGATCGGTTCGTTGGAAAACGATTAAAACCTCTTGTTATTTGAACTAAGAGTTTTTCTCTAATACTCCAAATTTTTGTATTGAATATAAATGCAAAGAAAAAGGTCTCACATATGGCTTGACCCATTTGAATTTTGTGGTTGGGTCCGTTCCTCTTCATCATTCACTTTGTAGGTATGTCATGATTCAACGTGACTGCTCTTGTACTAATCAGCATTGTCATATGGTTAGAACTGACCAGGACTAACTTAAGTATTTTTTTATTCTATCAGCCGCCGTATGATTCTAGAGTATTGTTTACGACAACCCCGTGACTAATCTTCATTAAATTATATGCCTGCATCCATTCAATTGGTTACAAACAACCAATGAATGAAAAGTGCCTGTTAATTCGTATATCCCCACAAGTATAAAAGAACAGATTAAGACACAATTGACATAAAAGATTATGTATTAATCAGACAAAGAATCTGTTTATTTGTATCTCGTTATATTCATCCATCAATTCAATTGGCCTACAAAAAACCAATGAATGAAAAGTGTCTGCTAATCCGTATATCCCCACAAGTATAAAAGAACAGATTAAGACACAATTGACATAAAAGATTATGTATTAATCAGACAAAAAATCTGTTCATTTGTATGTCTAATAATGTAGGCATCAAGCAAAGTCCAAAAACGGTCAAGCAGATCATCAAAGGTTTACTTTAATTTCCCATTCGGAGGCTCCACCATCACTTTCCTCCCTATGTCCCCACGATTTGTCTTATAATTTTCTTTTCCACTGTGAATGTCTACTTTTTTTCCACATTGTGAATTTATAGATTACTTTTTTCATAATTAATGGTATATTTTCGTTCGAATTAATTATCAGTCTAGCGGTGTTGAGTGAAATATATTTTAAAAGTAGAATTTCAAGATTCAATTAAATTATAAAAGACATATATAATAGATATATACACCCGTGCCGTGATATAGAAGTTGTTTCTCCTTAGTCCTTTCCTATCTCACAGTGGAAGTGGACGTGGACTCCGTGGAGTAGTTTAAGAATTGATTGAAATACCATTTTTTCCATGGTTTTTCTTTTGCTTTTGAAAAACATTATTGTGGGGTGTGGTGTTAACGTGGATTTGGGAGACAAAGAGCTATCAACGGGGTTGTGGTGGAAGGACTTGAGCTCGAAATATACACGTGGCTGGAAGGTCATGTGCAGTTCGTCACGGTCGTACCGTAGTTGGGTCCACATGGTAGTTGCCAGAGAATGATGTTTAGCTTTTTAGAATATGCATATTTTGTTTATAGTTGAGCGCTTAAATGACGCTTTTAACCTTATGACCTTGTCGGTTGAATCTCATTTACTCTTCCTACCTTCCCCAGCTGTCCACCTCCTGTTTTCATTGATAAAATGAATCTTAACCTAAACATTAATTTTCATTAACTTTTCCTTTTACCTTTCAGAAGTAACTGTCACTTTGACCAAAGAGAAATGGGAGATTCTTCATCTATTTATATTAAAATATATAATTTAGGAACATTTGAAGTATTTTATCAACAAATAGGAGTTTTGAGTCTGATTAAGTGAGATCATGAAACTCAACATGGACATCAAAGTTGGTGTTGAGGGAAATTAACTTGGGTAGGAACAAATAAGAAACCAATGAACCCTAACACACAAAGGATATTACATAGGCAAACATTTCGCAACTAGGTCATGAAGACTTTTATGACTAAAGAGAAAAGTTTTACCTCCATATGGATTTTGCAATTTAAATTTAACGAATTAGGTCAATGGTATGTTCTAAATAAAATTGTATTGGATATGCACCAATGCAATGCGCGGAAGTCTCCCTGCGTATCACGGAATAATTCTAACCATATACGTAATCTTCAATAATATCAACCTTAATTTTTAAACACTTCACCTCATTATTGTTTGTGTATTAGAAGTATAACGTGAAACCATCCGTGTTACCACAGTGAAGGTAATTGGCAAGTGCTGTAAAATTGGAGGGAAAACATGGGCAAGCTCGTCCTTTACCACCAGCACCACTATATCCAAGCTCGTCTGGCTTGGAGACACAAAGCACGGGCAAACAACACCAAAGCACTGAACCCCTTTTTCAGATATAACAAATAAAAAAACAACAAATTGAAAATGGAGAGAGAGATGGAGAAGAAGAGTCAGTGAAGAGTGGGAGTTTTCATCAGAGCTTTTCTTCTGCACACACCACCAACAAGAAGACGAAGAAGAAGAAGAAGCTTGTTTCCACAGAGCAATGTCTGCAAGTTCTCAGAACCCAATGCTCCAGTTTTGACTTTTTTCTTTCAGTTTTTTCATGCACCATAAATCAAACGCCCTAACAGTTCACCGAAATTACAGGTGTGGAAATTGTTCTCGTCTGCATTCTCAGTTCTTGATTTAATAATATTTGCATTTTCAGATTCTATATACTAGCTTCTGATCTTTCTCAGGTGGTGCTTCTTTTGCTGTTTTTGATTTTGGTGAAGAAAAGGAACGGCTCGCCGGCTTCATCTCGAGCTGAGACGGGGACGGCGGCGCAGAACGGTGAGTTGACGGCGGTAAAGCTATCATTGTATTCTTGGTTTGATTTTGATTTATTATTGTTTTTTTGTTTGCTTTTGTTTATTTTTTGTCGCGTTGAAAAGTGAGTCAAGAAGCGTAAAGGTGAAAATTGGAGATTTTCGTTATCTCATTGTTGCGTCGTTTTTACCTGCAGTTGAAATGCAACGCTCTTAACTTGAAGATCTACGTTGAAATGCTGTTGAATTTCTAAAAAACCAGTAAATTTTACCGAGATTTCAATTTTCCAGAGTAATTGTTGCTTCAGAGCTTCAATTTTGGTTGGATTGAAGTCAAACGGAAGTGATTTTAGTGAAAGGAAGTCTATAGAATTGTGTTAAGGTGTTAGTTTTTTACAAGCCGAGTTTTGGAGCGTTTTGAGAGGCAAAAATGGCGTCGTCGTGGGAACATTTCGGGGAGATTGCAAATGTCGCTCAATTGACGGGGATTGACGCCGTGAGGCTGATCGGAATGATTGTGAAGGCGGCGAGCACGGCGAGAATGCACAAGAAGAATTGCAGGCAGTTTGCTCAGCATTTGAAGCTGATTGGGAACTTGTTGGAGCAGCTGAAGATCTCGGAACTCAAGCGGTATCCGGAGACGAGGGAGCCGCTGGAGCAGCTGGAGGATGCTCTGAGGAGGTCATACATTTTGGTCAATAGCTGCCAGGACCGGAGCTATCTGTATCTGCTTGCCATGGGGTGGAACATTGTGTACCAGTTTCGGAAGGCTCAGAACGAAATCGATCGGTATCTGAAGCTCGTCCCATTGATTACTCTGGTGGACAATGCTCGAGTCAGGGTATTGAGTTCTCTTCTTAATCATATATGTATTCATGTATATTGTTCTTACTTATGTTCATGCAATCGTTGCTTTGATTTCTGTTTCTATTTTTTTCTTGTGATCTAATTGATGAGTATTGGTAGCCAAGGAATTTGTGTTTTTCCTTAAAATTTAGACATTTTAGTCAACTTATCCTTGGTTTGGTGATGATGGAACATCGACTGTTTTTCGAAATTGCATGTCCTTTTTACATAAGCAATGGTCTTGTAGTTGATGTTTAAACAACTGTTTTTTTGCTGTACTTCTTTCTTGGAAGTCTAAATTACTCAACCTTTAGGTAAGATATCTAAATGTTGAAGTGACAAAGATGGCTTAATTGGAGTTGCTGGGATGTCTAGTTTATGCAGTGATTTTGTTAGAGTGTCACAGATGTTTAAGTGACAGGGATGGCTCGATGGAAGAACTAAGCAATGAGAAGTAGCTTGTGTGAATCTTTTCGCTTTTCATTATTTACTTTTATTTACGATGACTTACTTTTGTTTCCCATGGATGTGCAAACTGACATGGATTAGGCACCAAGGTTTGATTAGCAGATTGTGATGCATTGAGAATAACCAAAGTCATAATAATGTGTAGTTTGTTGTTCATAATTACGAGATTTGGCACTATATTTCATCATTAACAAGAATGTTCAGCTCCAGTTACTTGTGTTTTAGCTCTAGATCTACCGTAATCTGAAATTTACCCCATATGTACAACTATACTAAATGAGCTTAACATTGCTATTCTTGAGCTGTTCCTGGTTTCCTATAACATTTTAACATGATTGAATTTCATTAATTCTTCTGTCAACTATAGGAGAGACTGGAATACATTGAAATGGATCAACGTGAGTACACATTGGATGAAGAGGACAGAAAGGTACACGATGTCATCCTTAAACCAGACCCCTCGAAAAATGACACTGTAGTGCTAAAGAAAACACTTTCATGCTCCTATCCAAACTTGTGCTTTAATGAGGCACTCCAAAAGGAAAATGAAAAGCTTCAACTCGAACTACAACGGTCTCAATCTACTTATGATGTGAGTCAATGCGAAGTAATTCAGCGTTTACTAGAAGTGACAGAAACTGTTGCTGCAAAGTCTTCCCCTGAAAAGAATGATAAGAAAATAGAGAGGAATTACTCAGATGCCAAGAAAGAACATTCATCTACTGAAGGCTATAAAAAAAGTGAATCTCGCAAAACTTCACGGTTAGTATATTATGCAAGTGTTTTCCCATTTCTTTATGCACGCATATCACTGATCGCTGTGTGTTATTTGGAAATATGATATCGTTCTACTTCTAACTATGCAGAAACACGTCTTCGGTTTCTTCTGGACATGATTTGCTGTCAACTAAAGGTTCACATCTCCATGAAGAATGGAACACTGATCTACTTGGATGTTGCTCAGAACCGTCTCTGTGTAAGCTTCTCCATGCTTTTCATATAGTCAAGGTTATTTTATTGATTTATTCCATCAGCATGACTTCTTTTTATTCTTATATTCACTGTGCATCTCTATGCCGTATGAGCTCTGACAAGAAGACTTTGTCCTGATGCAGTTAGTTGTCCTCAATATCAAATGTTTAGTGGATTTTCATGGATCATTTGCTTTGCAGGTCTGAAGACATTCTTCTATCCGTGTGGGACGTTGTCTAAAATTGCTTCTGTGGCAACTAGCAGGCATATGTGTAAGTTTTCTCTTAATTATCTGAGTCTTATTAGTTATTTATATCTGTTAAACTGTTAATGTGGAATGAAATTTAGCACCCTTGGCCACATGCAACCATTCTGCATGTGAAGACAGAAAACAAGGGTTTGCATCCCCATTCTGCATAACAAGTCACAAAGTAAGGTGGGAGTGGGGGATGAGAGTCCTTGAACCCTAAACCTCTTAGATACAAAGCTTTATTTCATTTTGACAGCCAATGTATCCAAAATGTTCAGGAGACAATGTGCCTATAATGCATGGCATGGTAACCATGACGTAATGGTTTCATTTTAGTGGACGGTAGAATAATTCCTTGCGAAATCTGATTAGAAAAGTCCCCTTTATGGATCTTGGTTTCAATTTATGGCAGTGTAATGTCGATTGTGTTGTACAGTCTGGATTGTGAAGTTGCCTGACATGTGTGCTATCAGTTTCCATAAGCTGCACACAACCAGATCTTTAACACTCCATGTACAGAGTATTACATAATACTAGCTTCAAAGGATCTTATTTCTCTTGGGCATGACTGTACTGAGGGTAAAGCCATCATTAATATCTACACTACATGATATCTAATAACAGCTGATGAGGTCAAATTTCTGAATGCTGCATGATTTGGTTTAGGGATAATAATATTGTGTTGTCAAGCAAATACTACATACAGAAAAGTAGTTTTTGTTGTGTTAGTACTGCCTATTTTCTATGTTTTACATTGTTTCCTCAATTTCTACTGTCAAATAAAGTTGCAAAGCTGTCATTCACGTATTTCTTGGCTTGCTGTGATATTAAAATTCAACAGATCGATGTTGTGTACTGGTAGAAACTCATACAATACTATTTTTGATGATTTTCAGCTTCAGCAGAAGCATGTAATGAACTCATGGCTTATTCGCTAGTATTATCATGTTGCTGTTACACGTGCTGCATTAGAAGGAAACTTCGCAAGACGCTGAATATCTCGGTACTTCCTTTGCCTACACTAAAGTTGAAAACATATCTTTATCTTCGCCACCTTATGGTTTGATCTTGTGGATTGTGGTTCTCTGGCATGACATGAACCCCATCTACTCATTCTCCTTTGTTGAGTCCTATTAAATGAAAATGAATCACCAATCACATGAACCATAAATAAACAGATTAAAATCATATTACTGTCACAAATTTGAACGCATTAGATAGGATTACATGCCATTCGCACACCACTCGGGATGAGCACCAGCATTCAGATGCCTCTTTGTTTGATGCATTAAGTACGGGATCCTTTAACCCTCTGTTCTGCTCTTCTTAATCCTTTCTTTGGCAGGGAGGCTTTATTGATGACTTCCTTTCACATTTTATGTGTTGCTGCTGTGCCCTTGTCCAAGAATGGCGAGAAGTTGAAATACGAGGGGTTCATTGTGGTGGGTGCTTCTATGCTTTGACCTGTATATACCTTCCACTTAAATTCATTGTTTTCTTCTTCCAAACTGGTGCGCAAAGTGTTTGATGTAGCGCCAACTTGCAGGTGCTGAGAAGACGAAAATTAGCCCTCCCACATCACAGTACATGGAACCCTAAGCTACAACGAAAGCACTGTTCTGTCATTTCGAAATCCGTCAATGTACTTTGAAAGCCATATGTAGAGGTAATGGCTAGTTGACAAGGCTACATATATAGGGAAGTTTACATCTCATTATTTGTCCCATGTGTAAAGTCGCTTTTTCCATAATTTTTTTTTTCTTTTAGATTGAGCACTTTGTGTATCATACGTGGACTTTGTTTTTCATTTTCGAAAGATAGTATAGAAGTGCTTGGCTTTAGCCTATTACCAATTGGTTGGTTTTACATGGTTGTGTTTGCTTGCTTTTGGCCTCCAGCGTTGAGGGATCCACACATTTGTGGGTTGCTTTTCAGTGATAAAACATAGCAATCAGATACATCGAAAACAATAAAAAAAAAAATAGTTTATTGGAGTTGCCTTTGTTCTTCAACCCAAAGAAGTCCGGCTTATTGTTTGCTTTGATACAGCAGAAGGCAAACATAAGTAGACGAAAAACGTTACGTCCTGTTACAGGTTGTCGTTATGACCTCGTATTGATCCCCCATTCTCATTTCATTTTCATGGAACTTCAGTTCTTTTCAGAATTCAAGTACAAATCCATACTTCACCGAATTCCTTTTGGGCGTGGCGGTCATTAGTGTGAACGACAATGAGGATTAATATACGTGTTAATCCTCATCCTCATTGATAAAGGTCTTATAAGATAAGTGAGCACTTATCAATAACATCTAGTAGATAATGGTCACCACAATGAAAAAGGCCAATGAATCTACGATTGCGTTTGCACACAGGCCTAATAATTGGGTTGAATTCTGCACCACAAGAATCTCGTTTTCCTCATTTTATGCAGACGTGCATTTAGGCGTGCCAAGGCTTTTTGTTTATATCATCCTTACCTTCAATGTAGTAATTATGAAAAAGCATGCCCCTATCAATTTGAACAAAATTGAGGTAAAATGAAAGGTCAATTATTTTTTGTGGAGGCACTATTATCATTTCCGTGTGAAACTTCAATTGTCACATCGAACAAAAAGTTCAGAGCCCTTCTCTCCTGCCTTCTCTAGAACTCAACCCTAACAAAACCCCCGGCCGCCGCCGGCTCCTAGCTTATGCTTGGGGTCGGCAGGCAACCTTCCCCTCCTTCACTTCTCCTACCCATTTCTCTCTCAACCTTTTCCCACCACCAATCCCATTTCTTCAGCCCTCCTTCTAGCTTGGCGTAGGAGTTTTTCCTGCAATTTCTCGCCGCGTTGCTCATTATTGAGCTTTGTTACCGGTGGTAATGAGCCTCTCCCCTGTATCCTTGTGGGTTTGGCATCACTCAACCGGAATTTCACCAGATCTACATGGTTTGGTTGGAGTTTTAAGTTTTGGTTGCTCTCCTAGCTTGGTCTAGGCTTTTTCCGGCGATTTTTGCTCCGAATTCGTGGATTTGCTCGTTGTGTGACTTATTGGTCTATGGATTTGAGTGGATCTACTCTGATTCGGTGCGAATTTTGCTGGTATGCTTTGTGGGGTTAGATTTGTTCCAGATCTTCTTTGCTTGGGTGTCCGTTGGATTCGTTTCGATGGGCTTTGCTTCTTGTCTCTTTGTAGGTGTGGAGGTGATGACGGTGGTGGCTTATCTAACTATTTATGTCTTTCCGTCAGGAGGTTGAGAGGTGCGGTGGTGGTGGCTCTAGTCTTCGGCTTCAATCATTAGTGGTGGAGATAGAATTGTGCGACATGCGGTCTCCGCTCCTCTATTGTTTGGAATGTGCCTTCGTTGGGTGCTGGGGAATTGAGCGGCAATGCCATTCTCCGAAACGTTTCCTCGACTGCTTTTGATTGTGGGTTGCTGTTTGCACTAATTTTGTTGATCTATTTTGTTGGATTGATATGTTTTCTCTCTTTTTATGGCTTTTCCTATACTTATTTAGTTCAGTTTTAACTTGAACTTTATGAATGGGTAGATTTTTTTGGTCTTATCTTCTTAATTGCCTTCCGGACTTCTTGGTGTTATGTGAGCCTGGGATACCCTTGTAAACTTGTATATCCTGCTTTATTCAATGGTACTATTTACTTACCCAAAAAAAAAAAACTATCAATTGTACCTCTGTGGTGGCTTTCCTCATTCACACTTAATCATCATCTTTGTTAAGTTTTCCATCCAAATGTAAGGGTAAAATCATCTTTTTCATTTTTTTAAAATTTTTTAATCCTTTCACCCACTTGTAATCTTTTGTGATCATATATTTGGTGTTTTAAGATGAAAATAGTCTTATAGACTTTATCATAAAAGATTAACGTAGTGGGTAACAAATTAAAAAATTTTGCAAAAAAATAAAAAAGCAAAAAAAATTGAAAAAGATGATTTTGCCCTCGTATTTGGATGGAAAACTTAACATAAATGGTGTTTGGTGTGAATTGTTACGGAAAGCCACCATGGGGGTACAATTGATAATTTTTTTACCACATGGGTGAATTGATAGTGAGTGTCCACCACAGAGATATTTAGTGATAATTGCCAAAATCAAATTACTTGGCATTTCACCTACTTGTTATGTAATCACAAAGTAAACTAATCTTGTTAATGTTTATTGTTTTCGAATGAAAAAAGGATTCCTAGTTATGCTATAGGAATAAGAATTTGATCAACTACTTTTCCCAATTTCTTTGTATCATATTTAGAAAAACGATTACACCCTTCGAACGAGTGAAGTAAGAGCATCTTCAAGAGATTTCACAAATGTGACTGTACAAATCCATCTGTATTGACTTATGTGGCACTTTATAAACTAAAGTTTGTGAAGTGAAAAATTTATTGTTGAAGAGACTCTTCAAACTTTGGTTTACAAAAGTCAAGAAAGCAGAAGAGTGGGTTTATAAAATTTCAAGTTTGAAGAGTAGTTTACAAATTTTCACTTTGAAAAGTAGATTTGTGGAGTCTCTTGGAGATATTTTTGTATGTTTTTTTCTTATGTAGCTATATAATTTGAAGCAGAATTTAATTTTGAAGAGTTTGTTAGAAATGCTCTAAACGGGGGAATATCATCACCCCTAGACAATTCAACGTTCAAGCAGATACGATTCATGATGTTGCCCGGAATGATTACCAAAGTCAAAGGTTGCAACCGATGGTGCAAAGATTGTATTGACCTCTTCAGTTTTGGATACGCACCTTTTCCCCAACATCACAACATTAATCTACGCAATACCCATCCGCCACGTAAGAGCCACCGTCCAAAATTCCCGGCCCTACGTTATAACGCCGTCACTCTTTGTCAATTATCTATTTATTTCCGGTGCGAAAACCAATAGAGTCACTCCCAATAACCAGAGCGGCCCTATCTTTTCAAGGGATTTCAAAACCCGTCGTCGTTTTCCAAAACTCGTCGTCGTTTTTTGAAGCTTTAGCGCCATGTCGTCGTCGTCGAAGAAGATGATCACCCTGAAGAGCTCCGACGGCGAGTCGTTCGAGGTGGAGGAGGCGGTGGCGCTGCAGTCGCAGACGATCAAGCACATGATCGAGGACGACTGCGCCGACAACGGCATTCCGCTGCCCAACGTCACCAGCAAGATCCTCGCCAAGGTCATCGAGTACTGCAAGAAGCACGCCGACCCCGTCAACGCCGAAGACAAGGTCAGCGACGACGACCTCAAGGCTTGGGACACCGACTTCGTCAAGGTTGACCAGGCCACGCTCTTCGATCTCATTCTGGTACCCTTGCTAAAAACCCTAACTCAATTGTTGATTTCTTATTTCGTTTCCGTAAACTTCGCGATTGAATTTTGGATTGGGGATTTTAGGGTTTCGGGAATTTGGGGGTTAGGGTTTCTGAGTTTGGATGCAATTGAATTTGGGGGCTAGGGTTTCTATGCCAGTTGATATGTTGGTCTTTTGTAATTGATGCAATATCTTGAAATTGTGTGCTTCTTTTGATTCATTATGCTGGGATAGCTTTGGATATCGAAATTTCGTTCTTTTTCGGATATCAATTTCTGCTCAAAGTTGAGATAAAGTTTGCTAATGAGAGATTTGCAATGTGCTAGTTTGTAGAGTAATCATATAGTAACAACTGACTTGGTTTTGTATAGCCATTATCGGTAGTTTGGATATCGCATTATCGGAGAAATTTGAAATAGTAGCCAATTGTTGAAGCTTACAGTGTTTTTGTAACATGTTGCATTGTTTATATTTACAGGCTGCAAACTACTTGAACATTAAGAGCCTGTTGGACTTGACTTGCCAAACTGTTGCTGATATGATCAAGGGGAAGACACCAGAGGAAATCAGAAAGACCTTCAATATCAAGAACGACTTCACCCAGGAGGAAGAGGAGGAGGTTCGTCGCGAGAACCAGTGGGCGTTTGAATGAAGTTCTTCTCTCTGGTGCTTTTTAGTTGGAACTTAAAGACATTGGCATACCGTGTTGATGTATTCTAGTTAATCGACTGACTTCCTATCATTCTATGTTTTAAGTGCTTTTCATCGAAGTCGTGAGTCATTTTGAATTGTAGATAAAAGTTGGATTCTGGTATTGGTAGCAGTTCGTTTCGTTCCGCTGTCAATTCCTCCGTCAGTTTACTGTTATGAATTAAATCTTTTGCTTCCATTAAGCTGTTTTCCTGAAATTTGTTTGGAGCTTTGTATGTGCGTGGTTAGTTGTCGATCCAACAGAACTGGCCAGAAAAACTAGCAAATCACTTGCCTTAAACTATTATGTAGTTTCTATTGACTATTGAAGGCAAATAAGGACTCCAGAATTGAAGCCAAAAGAAGAAGAGACCACTCTACTTTTAACTAAATATTTGACTAGAGACGTGGGGAAAGAATGGAAATTACTCCAATCAAACCTTTAATTGAGAGCATCGGTTTTCTTACAATACAAAAATCAATTCATATCTTCTTTGCACCTCAGAGGAAAAGCTAGCAGTCCTCTATGATCCATCTTCCGTGTTTGTTGAATGTTTGGTACCGTCAAGTTCATAAACCACCATCTATGCCCATCCTAGTAGCGTCGGGCTTGTAACAAAGCATGACATAAACCACCATCTACAATCTGTCAAATCTTTAGCACTCGACGTGAGCTTGTAGGTTGTTCGTAGTCGTTGCGGTTAAGAATCAGTATTATTTCTGAGTCACCTCACTCTGCAAAATGCTGGACCTCTTGCCAATCTCTACGAACTCTGAAGTTGTGCACAATTTCGTTCAAATCCACAAGATTGCAACCAGGCATTACACCAACCTTCTTTTCTTTCATCATCTCTCTCACCCGAGCAACATCCTTCCATCGACCCGCCACAGCATAGACATTCAGCAGCAACCTGTAGTACGCAATGTTTTGAGGTTCCATGTTAACGAGGGACTTCGCAGTCTGTTCTATCAATGTGATATCTCCTTGAAAGCGACATGAACCAAGCACATTAGCCCATATCAAGGATTCGGATGACAAATCCTTGGCAACCTCTGCAATGTTCCTAATAGCTTCCTCTGCCTCTTGTATAAGACCCGCACCAGCGAAAACATTAGCCATGCACCAATAATGTGCAAATTTGGGCTTTACATGGAATGCATTAATCATTTGGCTGAAGTAATCTCTGGCTTCTGCTACCAATCCACCACGGGCACAGGCACAAAGAACACCGATAAAAGTAATCTCATCCGGGAGAATCCCTCCTCGGCCTTCATCTCTACACTTCTTCTCAGGAACGGTTTCACCATCTTCTGACTCTGTTCTACCTACCAGTTCACTATATAACTTAAGTCCATCTTTCGGGTTTCCATTGATGCAATGCCCCAAAATCATAGCATTCCAGCAAACCAGACTCCTGTCTGCCATACTCTCGAACATTAAGCACCCTGCTTCCACCCTCTTGCATTTGCAATACATATCAATCAAAGCTGTGTAGACAGCTACATTCAAGTCCAAGATTGTCCGAATCAAATGCCCATGAACCGACCTTCCTTCTTTCAGCCTAGCAGACCTACCACAAGCCGCAAGCACATTCACCAACGTCGTCTCATTCGCCTTCAATCCCAGCCCCGCCATTTTCCTAAACAGCTTCAACGCACACCCTGGCTTCCCGCCCTTCCAATACCCACCAATCATACTATTCCACGATACCACATTTCTCTCCGGCATTTCATCAAACAACTTGCGAGCAACATTCAAGTCACCAAACCTTGCATACCCATCTATAATGGCGTTCCACGAAACCAAGTCTCTCTCAGGCATTTCGTCGAACACCACCCGGGCAAACCCAACTTCCCCACAACTACAATACATGTGAATCAACGAGTTCCGCACAGGCACCACATTGTCTACCCCACGCTTCAAAACCTGCCCATGGCATTTCCGACCCGATTCCACGCAACCCATCTTCGCACACGACCCGAAAAGCGGCACAAAAGTGTAGCTATTGGGCGAGCCCAACCCATTTCTCAACCATTCAAAATACACCACCAGAGCCTTCCCCGGCGACGAACTAACCGAGTACGCCTTAATCACCGTATTAATACAAAAACTACCAGGCCCATCAATACACCTGAAAATCAATATTGCATAATCGAAACTCTTGAAATCCGAATAGCTCTTGAGAAACTTTCTAGCCCAGAAAGAATCGAAAAGCCCACGAGTGATCAGATGGGCATGGACCTGGGTGATCTGGGTCAAGCTCCGACTGGCATCGAGAAGCGAGAAAGCTAGCTGGTGAAGAGAAGGACTGATCGGAGAAGAAGAAGAAGAAGAAAGATTGGATTTTGATGGGTTTGAAGTGAAAATGGAGCTCCGGAATCGAAACAGTTCCCGCGCGCAAATCCTAGCCATTCAATTGGGACACGGTGCAAAACGAATCGTTTCGAGCTCCACTTGGTTTTCGCCATTAACGCACATTCCTCTTAGCTTTAGCCTTTTGGAGATTTTCAGGCGAAAATGAAGCTCGGTTACAAAGCGCTAAATTTTTGTTCCTCATTTTTTGGAGCGAAAACGCGCCGTTTTGAGCAGAGACGGTTGACTTTTCTATTTGGGGTTGTGTGGTGGGTTTACTCCAAAACGGTGCGCAGCGGGAAGGGGGAATTGTGATTCTGGGGCGAAACAGAAAAATCTGAAAAACCCTAATTTTCCAGAAATGGTGAGAGGGAGCATTAAGCTCCTGAAGGAAGCCGGGTCGGGTTTGAACAAGACCCTTTTGGATATTCTGGTCTGCCCGCTTTCCAAGCAACCTCTAAGGTCAGTACTTTTGACAATTTACAGTGTTTTAAAGGTACGATTTTTAGTAATTTTGGTTGGTTTTAATGGGCTTGTTCATGTGGGTCTTTTGGTAGGTTTTGTGAGGAAACAAATTCACTAATCAGTGATGCCATTGGTGTCTCCTTTCCTGTGAGTTTTAAGCTCCAATTTTTATGCAGAGATGAGTTTTCTAGGTTCAGCTTAATAGCTGTGTTTTTGTAGAAGTGATTAAATTTAGAAAATAGAAGTGATTTGCTAACATTTTGGTATCTGGGAGTTTATTGTACATGAATAATGACACATTTATGATATTGTCTCTGTACGGATTGGCAATGCACTAGTATATGACACAGGTTTTGTGTTCAGCTGAGCATTCATGTTTGATTCTTTGTTTCTACGGATTACTTGACAGATAAAGGATGGTGTTCCTTCCCTGGTGCCAGCTGATGGCAAGATCCTCGAGGGTGAGGATGCGATAAAACCTGACAACGCTGCTGAATCGTCATCAGGGAAGCACAAGGGAGATTGAGGAGGCGGTTGCTGGTTAGAATTTTGAAACTTACCGTATTGTTATCAAGTGAGTTGCTGTTGTGAGTTTCTGTCACCTGTTGGTCAGGATTGTTTGTGTGTTTGTGGCAGATGGAAGGTCACATCATCAAAGTTTCATAAAATGCCTGAGGAGTTCGTGTATGGCTTGTTAGCCGTACCCTTTAGCTTCAATCTCCTACATGAAAACTCATACTGAGAATTGTCAATGAATTTTATCACTGAGCCAAATAAATTCATTTATCATTTCTAGTTGTGGATGTCAATTTGCCAATGACTTTTATCATTTAAATTCATTTATCATTTCTCAAACATAGCTTTTGCTTTTGGTTGAGCTTTCACAAGCTTGCCCTGGTCTGAGCTATGTTGGTGTGCCTAGGGTTTACCAGATCCATACGAAGTAGGACTAATACTGGTATTAATTTCTGATAGAGATTCAAAAACTTTAGCTGGTTATCATCTATCTTACTCACCCCATCCTTACCTCTTACTTCAGCTTCACTCTCCTCACGGGATTTTGAGGTTTCTGCACAATTCCTCCTTGTCAATCGTATGTTGTTATATCTACTTCAGTTTGAAGTCGAATGAGGCATGTGGTCCATTTTAACTCTTATAGATTCGACATAGTACTTTGTGGTCCTCAGAAGTCACCTCTTGCTCAAATTAGTAGTCTGGGTATGAAGTCATCTTGATTTGTTAAATGGTACTCTTGTTTGAGTTGGGTGAGCTATGAATGTCAAGCATTTTTTTGATGATTTACAAAGCTACGACCACGCCAAGCTAAAAGGACAGTAATACTTCCCCAATACTATAAAATTACTTAATTCATAACAATACTTATACAAGCAATTTTGGGAGGTGGGAGAATTCAACTTGCGAGCAGGAGGTCAATGCTCTTCATCTAAGTTTTTTTTTTTTGGGTCTGCCACTTCTGTCACAGTACGTTCCCGTGGTTAAGTGGATGTATGGATTGATACTCTATTGGGGTTGGTCAATAGAAAATTACGCCTCAAATGGAAGAAGATAAGTGATCAAGTATTTGATTTGTACTCAACATTTGATTAATTGAATTTAAGAAAGGTCAAGAGTAACACTCCCTTTAGGTGCAACTGCCTCTTGACAAACCCTTTCAGAAATCGTTCCTTACTATTCCATCACTTCCAAACCACGCAAACCCATTAATCTCACACTCTTCCGTCAACTTCAAACTCTCTATTAAATACCTCGTTGAAAATGCTAATCTCTCATCAAATCAAATGCTAATCCTTCATTAGATCCCAACAATGGTTCTCGAAAGAGTAGCTTCCTTCATCTACAATTTCTTCACTCAAACAATCGATGAAGAATCTCCGTGTTTTTATCCAGTGATTGGATCGGAAGTTGGCCTGAGGGAGTCTCCAATGATGGGTGGCGGATTAAGGGAGAACAATGTATGTTGTGTGTGTTTGTCAAGGTTGGTGGAGGGGGAGGAGGACATGAGAGTTCTCCCTTGCCTCCATGAGTTTCACAAGTCATGTGTCGATAAGTGGTTCAATGCTTGCCGGATGACATGCCCGCTGTGCCGGTTTCCGGTGGGAGGGGAAACATCTCAGGTGGTGGAGGTCCTCACCGAGGAGATGATGTTGTATTTTTCTTCCTTTCATATATCTGGATTCTAACTAAGCTGTAAGCTCCAGTTTAAAAATCTTGCTGTTGCATACTTGCATTATTGGCCTCTTAAACCCCCACAAGATGTTGCAAGTCTCAGACATGTGCAGACATGTGCAGAGACTGTTGCAGATTTCAATAGATTCAACTCAAACCTGGGTCTTCTAATTCAAAGAAATCAAAACACACAAGATGTTAAGAACAATTTGCATTCTTCCACAGTATTGGGCCCATAAACAAATAAAAGAGTGAAAAAATGCATAAAAAGTTCAAAAAGTTCCATTGCCGGGAATCGAACCCGGGTCTCCTGGGTGAAAGCCAGATATCCTAACCGCTGGACGACAATGGATTGTTACAATTGTCTTTGCCCAGACGTTATATATTCTCAATTTTCTGGCCTACAATACTTTGGCATCTCCGATCTCTGCCGACCGGCACTACACAATCCAAGTAGTCAATTTCTCTTCTTTTCTGTCCTTTTCTCAAGTAAGAGCCAAAATTTTATTTCATAGATAAGACTTGAATGAAAGTTTGCTTCAATTTCAACCTATTGATTCGAACTATTTAAAACGCCATGCTAACATGTTCACCGAAAAGGACTCTTCATTGATGAGAATCTCAAAACCCCATTTCACTTTAGAGAATGCTCACTTTTTTGGAATGCAACTGTTAATGAATTCAACTGTTATTGAATTTGACATTAACATTGATAAGTGACACATTTGCTTTTCTTGTGGTTTGATTACCAAAATCTAGAATGCTTCTCACTAACACCAATAATTGCAAGAGAACTATACCTATCAAGCGCCTTTTTGGAACTATAAACCTTACCTTCTTGAACACACAAGAACTTGGATTCCATGACCTCATACGTGTCTCGGAAGTAGGTCATGGACAGGGTACAAACTCAAACATGCATTTAACCTTGTCTTCTTGACCCCACAACAACAATCTGTTAATATCAGTCAGATCATGTTTGACTAAACCCTATATCATAAAGTTGCACACGCAAGCACATAATTGCCGACACATTAAGTTGCTTAACATCAGAAAATTGCCATTAGTGATGTTTACCCCACACATTATCACCTTTGCGATGGCATTGACCACGGCATAATATCACAAGCAGACAACGTAGGACATAGCAAAGAAAAAAAGTGGAGGTTTGCGCAAAGAGACTTGCCCCCCCAAGAGGTTGGTGGAGATAAAAGGGATAAGAAGAAGACAACAATTGGCCAACCCATTGTTTTTCAAGCTATGTGCATATTCTTCGCATCCTATAATGTGTCCTTGACATGAGCAATAAAAACGTCGGAACAAATTCTATCACGAACGCACTTAATACGTAATTAACAGAATAATTAACATGAGCACTAATATATGAATTCGACTATGATTTGTATACCGACTCAATAAAAACTGAAGTTGGACATAGTTGGCCCAAAAAAAACACCCAGTTTAATGTCAACCATGGAGAAGGGGGAAGAGATAGCTGCAAACAAAACACAGAAGACCCACCAAATAATTAAGTTCCTACTTGTTAGGAAATACTTCCATTTGATTACATACATAGGAAGCCATTGCTTTAAATATTCTAAGCCCCAAAATCTCTACTTGTAGAAAGATTACAAACAATACACCACCACCTTAAAATCTCTCCAAAGTGTAGGAGCACCTTGACTTTTCCATAAGAGGACCATGGGAAAAAGGAGCGAAACAAAGCACTGAGATTTCTCAAAATGGAGCTGTTGAAGATCTGTGAAAATTGTGCCTTTTGGGTTGTTGAGAAGCTGCTGCATAAGATACCTGCATTGATTTTCAACAATAACAAGTCAAAAAACACTGAAAAAGATCACTGTTTTTTTTATTGGAAGCTGTTGAAAAGTGCTTTTGCTTCTCTTACCAGTTCTTGCTGCCTTCTGAGCTTTGCATTCTCTTCCATCAAATGTGCCACTTCTAGCTCCAACTCATTTGTGTAAGCCTGTTTGAACCATTCAGAAATCATCAACACACAAAAAGCAGAAGCCTTTTGAGTCCTAAACAAAACCAAAACTTAAATATTAAAACTTTAAGGCCGTTTGATAACTATTTCGGTTTTGGAGAAATGAGGGAAAACTAAAGACTAAATACGAAATATTTATCAGACGCGCCCTCAAGTATCGATACCAGTTTAATTAGGGACAACATTGGAGAGATACATTCCTGTTTTCGGGCTCTAGATCGAGCAGCAGACTCTCTGTTCTTGATCATGCGCTTATGTCTTCGATCTCCCGAATTGCTGTGATCAGAATCAGGGAATGATCTCTTGCCAAAAGAACGCAAGCCAGAGGAGGCAGCCAAGCTCTCAAAAGGGCAGCCGCTGATAGAACTCGAAACGCTGCTCGAAATGTTGTTAGGGTTTGATTGAAAATGGTGAATATCATGATGTTGGTTTTGGTTCTGGTGGTGATCAAGTTGAAATTCAGAGTTTGGAGGCCTAATCAGAGGGTCAGGGAGATAATAGAGTTGAAATTCTGCATTAGGATTGTTGAGGTTGAGCATAGTGGTGGCAGGGGGCGGTGGAGGTAGGGGAGGGGCAGGGTTGTGGAGGGCGGTGTCGGCGGAGGAGGAAGGGAGGAGGTATGGTGGCTCATTGCCAAAGGGTCTAGCAAGGAAGTCTTGGAGAGTCATGTTTCTGAAGTTTGGATGATGGTGGTGGTGGGGCCCATGGGGGAGGTTGATGTGGAGGAGGGATGATGATGACCTGTTGGGGTTTGGATTGGTGGATTCTGAGAGGGAGGCAAGATTGATGTCGTTCCACACCTCTTCCATGGTTTAGGGTGGTTGGTGGTGGTGGTGGTGGTTTGGAGGGAGGAAGAGGGTGGTGAAAACGGTGAGAATGGGGAAGAGGAGGAGGAGGACCAAGATAAAGAAGGGACTCTGTTTAGGGTTTGGCCACTAGCACTTGATGACAGCATCAGTAGACCAAGAAAGAACGAGATATCTGTTTTTAAGTCTCAACTGTGTTTGAATCTTTTGCAGAGTAGGGGGTTCTTTTGGGACTGTTTATAGGTCTGGTTTTTAATTTGATTTTCTTTTTTTGAGTCGGCAGAAACACTGTTGGAATCAATTACTCAATGTTGTACTATTGTTGTTGTTGGGAAGGAGGACATTGTTGTTTTTGTGTTGGAGACTTGATTTGGTATGTGCAATGTCCATTTTTATCTCTATCACTTTCCGTTTTTAATTTGATTAGGGTTTAGGGTTTAGGTTTTTTGGGAACATACTTCAACAGTCTCAGCTTTAACTAAATTTTGATGTCAAGTTGGATTTTTTTTTGGACTGATGTCAAGCTGGTAAGAGTTGGTAAGTACACTTTTCCTGTGTAGATAAGCTTGGAATGCCAACCATTGTTATGTCAAACTCAAGCACTTGTCTTTTTAAGGCATGGAGTAAGGGGTTGTAAGAATGTTTCTTTGTGTTTTACAACTCCCTTGGAAAATTAGTGATCAAAGCTTTTGGTGAAATGCGAACGTACTAAAGCTTTTTAAGCTATCAATATTATGTGCCATTTATGTTTCAGCCTGAAAGAATAAAAAGAAAAGCTAACTTGGCAAAGCTATCAATATTCTGTGCCATTGATGAATTCCCTCAATCATCCCGATCCCGATTACGAAATTCTCGATCCAAATTAGAGGCTAAAAATGATCCCGAATCCCGTCCTAATTAAGTTGGGATCCCGATAATAAAATCCCGATTAAGTCGGGGGTCTCTATCGGGAAACTCCATAAATTCCAACAATGAAATATCAAGTATAATATGAAATTTTAAATTTTTTTTATGTGCATAAATTGTTATTGTGAACCAATAACTTCTCTTTTTTTAATTCGTTGGACTGTTATAGCATCTAATATTTTTTAAATTAAAAGGTATTTTACCCAGTCATTTAACATATCCAAATTAAAATATTTGATTATTTTCTTTGTATTGGGCCCTTTTTGTTCCTCAGCCAAGTGCCACACCACACGCACACCACACAACTGCACCCACCATCCTTTTTCTTTATTTTTTTCCAAAACCTGTTGTTCCTTCTTCTTCACCAAACGCCGCCGCACCTTCTTTTTCCTAAATTGAAATCTGCCGCCCATCATTCTCAACACCCTCTCTGAATTCAGCTGATATCTGTCTTGCATCCTAATTTCTTTTGTTTGTTTTTTCTTCTACCATCAAGATCTTTGCTACCCAAGCAGACAGCCGAAGATTGACGCCATCGTCTCCACAACAAGCTTCCCGTTTCTCTTCTCATGAACTTTGAATGTGTAAGTCCGATGTGAAGGCGTCCAATATGAAGAATCTGAGCAACAATCTATGTTTTGAATTGAACTGAATTCAAGAGAGGAGATTGAAAATCTAGGATCGATTCTTCAATATATATGTTGTCGGGATGTCGGGATCCCGACAATTTCTAATGTTTCATCCCGATTCCATTCCGATTTAGTCGGGATCGGGATAAAATCCCTACTTATCGGGATTGGGATTATCGGGATCGGGAACGTCGGGATTGAAAGTTAAAGTGCATTGTCCTCTTTTCCAAACTGAAAAATCTCAGCCCCAAAGAAAACTAAACTGAGAAGGAAAAAAACAAAGAGCACAAACGAATGCTGCTTCAACCTAATTTTTAATTTCTTGACCAAATTTCATCTGTGATGGCTTTTTCTATACAAAAACAAACTGTGGTCTAGGGATATGCAGCATGCCAGCTTATTCTGCCTCGCTTATGCATAATAATCATTTATTTTTCTTTTCTTTTAACTTTTTATTGCATTTAACTTACAAATGTACAACTTTTAAAAAAAAAAAAAAAAAAATTTACAAATGTACAAGGGGGTTTCAACTTACGAGATCTGGACACCTGTATTGTTCATGGGGTACCTTGCTGGCCCAGCAGGTGGCATTGCCCTGCTTACCACTTTCATTGCTCATTGGTGAATTACTCTCTCTGCAATCATTATCTTGGTAGTTCTGTTTGTCCGTGTGGGGGTGTCTGGCCTTTTTGTGGTGTTAGATTTGGCTTGTGGTTTTTATGTGCCCACGTTACTCTCAAATCAGGAAAGGATGCAGTTTGATTTAACGCTCGTATTGAATTGTTCATCATAAGTTGGAGTACCTAAAGTCTACTATTTTGGTAATAAAGCAACTCAATCTTAGTCTAGTAACTGAAGTAAAGCTAATCTTTATTGTTTTCATGTTTCAGTTTCAAGTGCGCATGTTTTTTCAGAATTCTTAAAATTGATGCTTATGAGTTACGATGTGTTAACATCAATGTTCTAAAATGTGCATGGTTTTTTATTCCAGAAATCTTAAAATTGATGCGTATGAGTTATGATATGTTCCCATCAATGTTCTAAAAATCCCCATCTAGGCGTTAGGCGGCGTTGCTCTGAAAATTGGCTAGGTGGAGTTTTTTTTTTATGAAGAGAAAAAAAGGTTTTATTTTTTAAAACTTTGAAGTTTGAACTATCTTATTTTCATTGTAGTTTTCATATGCTAGACTTATGTTTTAAATCAATTATGACATTTGTGTTCTATTTATCTTTCAATTTCGGATGTTTATAGTTATCAATACAACTATACAAATATATTTTTATAAGTAATCCCTGATTAATTCTATAAGCGTTAGTCCCCTTCTTATCGCCTAGCTTCCACTCAACCTTTTCTTAGAACATTGGTTCAAATACATAAAATTTATACTTAAAAAAATTTAAGAGGAATTCTGAATATTTTGTGTTTATTATTATAACCAAAAGTCTGTAACTATACCATCTCCGATTCATAATCAAATGCATACAAAACAGAAATCAAGTAAGTACAAATGTCATTAATGCCAATATAGAAGAACACCAGTGGATGCCAGCTACAGTACTTCTACATTTGGCCTGTCGCTTACATGGTCACGACCAAGGTTTAAAAATTTGACCGAAATTTGACAAAGGTATAAAATTTTGATTGATATTTGACCAAGGTATAAAATTTTGACTGAAATTTTAAAATTTGGGTCAAAATAACTTGGCCGAAATTTGAATGAGAGTGCAAATAATTTCATCTGAGATTATCAAAATTTCAATAAATTTGGTGATTTCTGTTAAGATTCGGTGGGGGGGGTAGAATTTTGGTTCAATTTCAAGAAGTTTTGATGAAAATGTTGAATATTGAGAAGAACTGGAATGATTGTGTGGGGTGGTGGAAAGTCTATCGGGTAAGAATGGGAGAGAAGAAGAAATTTTTTTACTGAAGAGACAAAAATAATAAACAACTTAGTGAAATGCAAACGTTAATTCATTTACTTTATATATGAATTTGATCTATGAGTAAATAATATTACATAACTTACATGTTAAATATGTGTCTATTGGTTGATGTTAGAGCTTATAGAAGATTATGACACTAATTTATAAGTATTCTAGTATATTTTTTCGTTTTTTAATATTTTTATGGAAATTTCTATAAATTTTTAGACTATTTAAATTTCCACTAAAATCGAAAATAGAATCCTTGGTCTCAACTCACATAGATCATTAGATTTTTATGTGATATGATTCATTTTGATTTGTAGTCTTTTTGAGAGACGAAAGGAAATTTGTATTTACAGGGAGACATTGAAGGGCCGTACTTAGGACCATCATGCACTCTGAATTTGCCATATATCATACAAGATAAGAAAAAAAAGTACTACCTGCTAAGATGAATGGGACCAAGAACTGTTCACTAGTTATTGGATATTTCATAGTAAAGCTCTACCCAACCAAATGGTAACAGTAAATCTCTAAAGCCAAGCAGTAGAATTTACTGAATTTTAACCACTTTGTTTTGTCATTGTGAAGAGAAGGAAGCATGCCAAGTTTGCTCAGAGCATTATTTTCCTTAAAAAAAAAAAAAAGTTTTGCCACAGCAGAGATGAAAGATTGAGGGATTGATATCTGGATTTTGCACAGAGAGTAGTCTATGCAGCTGTAGACAGATGTCAGCACAGCATTACTCTGCCCAAACTAAACTCCTTCACATCTTTTATACTGCCATTCTGAAAAGAAACCAAATCTTCCCTACCATTGCTGCTTTCCTGTTTAATCAATCACTTTCCTCGTCCACATCACCCCACTTCCCCAAAAAAGTACCTCAAGAAAACAAAAATGAAAACCCCGAAAATTCTAAAATAGAGAAATAACAAAATACTTAGATGTATACATCCCGTATACAGTATAGCATACATTCGCGTATCATTGAAAGACTCAAAATTTGTTTACAATTTACTTTGTATAATTTTATACTTCGTATATATTTCAAGAAAGACCTCACACTGTTATGGCTCTACTCCATTCAAGTCTCGAAAAAAGATTTCGCGTTGCCCTTCAAGCTCCTCCTCTCCATTCTCTTTAAATTTAGTACAATATTCTACGTTGGACAGTTCCATGTTTTAAACGAGCCTTTTATTTTGGCTAGAAATATGCATGTTCAACATACCATTTGCACATATAGATGTAAAGTACAAACCAAAACACCTTACAAGTTTGTATGACTAAATTTGTTGATGGAGGAATTGTATTCGTAGGTGTAAAAAGGAACTAGCAACTTTCACTTTTATAAAGCAAATAAAAAGAACCCTCGCACCTTTGCTCCATATTGGTGATGTTTGATTTGATCGAGACTAATCGGCATTCCATAATTGAGCTAGCAGAGAAAAACAAACAAGAAATAAAAATATAATTCAAGCAGATTCTGATTCTATTGTAATGGATCTGATTGGTCAATTTCTCAGGGCTACAGCCCGTAGGTTGCAATTAACCAAAGGAACAATCTCTAAACCTCTGGATTCTTAGTCCAAATGGGCACAAAATTCAAGAAAATCAGTGACTATTTTCACAAATCTATGATTGTTTTGGACTTTTGGCAACTTGCAGTTTGTGGACGAAAATTCTAAATCCACACACCAAATGGAGGATAACCGTTTGCAATCTTTCCATATTAGAGGTTTTTTTTGGTCCTTTTGAGTTTATTATTTGGATACTTTTTTATCTTGGAGTGGTAGGTTTAAAATGAAGTGAAGTGCCCATGTAAGTACTTTTTTTATGAAGAAAGAGTATCAAATTGTAAACCCCAAATATAATAATTTTTTTGGGTGAAGATTTGGAATTTATACCAATTCGGTAAATAAATATCACAAACTCAAATGAGAATGTCTAAATTTGACACCCAAAGTTAAGGGGTTAGGCCATTTGTCCATTCCCCCCAAGCTGCACGTTTTTTCTGATAAAGAAAAGGGGTTTGTATAGATACTATAGTTTTTGTGGCTACATTTATTTATGTGGGGGCAAACACAAAGTGGGAGCTCACACGTGGGAACACACAAACTGGTTTCTCTTGTGCCTTTTTTTGGGGGACCATGGAAGGACAGATACTTTTTTTTTCAACCAATGTGTTTTATAAAAAAGGGTTTTTATCATGAATGGGGGGCTGAGGACGACGGCAGCAACAGCAGTTTTTGGGAGGAGATAATATATTTTGGTTTTGCTGATTGTGCATGGTGGGGCCCACTTCCTTGACATGTGGCATAGTCCACCTAAGCAAGTTGGCCGGAAAACGGCCAAAGGGGGCATATTGTCTTCAAAAATGACTTGAAAGGGGCATAAAGTGCCCATCTACAATTGCAGGCGGCAAAAGTTCCCTAAATGAGAGTCGCAGGGGGCACAAAGGCTATTAAGTGTAAAATTAAGAGTGGTGTAGTCTAGATTTTTAGTTAGAGGTTCTCACACAAAGCATTGTAGATCCTAAAATAAGGAAATAGATGATATGAAAAAAGTAAGAAATTTTTGTGTAATAGTCCTAAAATAATTAACATCGTGTTGAAGGAAGAAAAAATATCCCACTAGTATGATGATAATATTCTCGAGACATTGCTATTGATGTTAAAAAAATAATACATGCTATGCAAAATACAAGAGAAATGCAAGATTTTACACAATATAGATTAAATAATTACTTAAAAATAGATAAAATGAACACATATTAGAGACAAAGGAGTTGGAACCTTTGATCCTAAGTTAATGGGGCCAAGCATCAAACCACTGAGGCAACAAATCACAACCATGAAATTTTGCCTTGTTTAAAAGTGCAGTGGAGGCCTGGGGGCTCCCCCACTGCTTTATGATATAGTCGCCGTTTCTTATAATTGCAGTGTTGTAGAAATTGAAGTGATGCCTAAGTCTCAACTGGCGTTTGCTTCTGCTTCTAGTCTTTTAGACCATCTTCAATGGTGAAGGGTCAAACTCATATTTGAACTAAAAAATTTCTCAATGGTAGTATTTGGACTGTATACTCCGGCTCAAATTTAATATAGATTATGACTCCAGACTCATAAATGGAGCCCACCAATTTTAACACAAATTATGACTCCAATCTCAAATTTGAGTTTGAAGTCAAATTCTTGATCAAATTCTGCACCTTTTGTTTGAACTCGATTTTAAACCGAATGACAGAAAATTGTCAGATTTTGAATTTTTTTAGATTGGAATATTCATAAAATTAACTCAAGAAAAAAAATTAATTGACAAAAAATTAAGGTTAAACTCAATTAGTTATAAAGTATAATGTTAAATTTGAGTCTTTCATCATTGAGAGAAATGTCAAATTCGTATAGATGAATAGTTGTATTTTGTGATGTCAAATTTAAGATTATGACTCCAACCATTGGAGATGGTCTTAGACTCCTATCAAGAAAGGTTAAGAGAATTGAATACAAGTGATCCATTCTTCAAACCTATTTGAAAATGTGACAAATCAGAATGTGTGATCTATTGTTGATTGGAATTTGAACATGTAGATGCAGTTTAGATAGTGCCGAAACTTTGGACTAATACTGCTTCCCTTGTTTGAGGAAAACTTGTGGAAAAGGAAACTTAGAATTTTTTATGTGCCATATACTAAGATTTTAGGCCGATTACGGATTCATTTTTGTTGGGGCATTGACATAGATGAGTGAGTGAGTGAAAAAAAACCTAGCCGCTGCCGCTCTCTCTCAAAAAACCCCAAAACCAAAAACCCCCCGCTGCCGCCGGCCCCTTGGCTTGCCTTGGGGTCGGCCGGCCACCCTTCCTCCTCCTTCTAGATCTGATATCCTTCTCCCCTAGTTTAACCCTCTTCGTGGGGTGAGTCGCGGGGGATTGTAGTTTTTTTTTTCATGTTTTTGCTTTTATGTGTTTTGCAGGCTTCTCGTTTGAATAAAGGTGTGCAAATCATTGTCTTGCACAAGGCGAATAATGGAAGATCTAAGTTCGGTTTTAACTTATTTGGTCTGTTGTGATGGATTCTATCTAGTGGCGGCGGGTGTAATTTTATTTCCGATTGTTTTGATAGGCATCGAATCTCGATATTTGCCTTGCTTGGCCGGTGTTTTTTCAGGTTTTGGATTTAGCAGGTTCAGATCTCACTCGTCCTAGTTGCCGCTTGTGCAGTGGGTGAGATCTAGTGGCGGCTTGTGCAGTTTCGGGTTTCCCTTCTACCAAGCTTGGCCGGTTTTGTTTGCTTAATCCGAGTCAGTGGCGGCTTGTGCAATTGTCAGATTCAGACTCCTTGAAGGGCTTCGGGATTCAGGTTCACCATGCTTTGCCGGTTTAGTTTGTTAAGTTGATTTAGTGGTTTAGTTGTCCTGTAATAGATGTAGTTAATCGGTCAAGTTTATCTTTTCCGGTTGTACTGATGCCTTCTCTAGCGAGTTGACTTGCTCCTGCTGCCTAGTTGCAGTGAAATTATGGGTCCTGTTTAGGAGTATAGGCATTCCTTTCGGTCGATGTCTGATTTGTACTCCTTTGTTTGGTTTCGCCAAACGCTTCTATAATATATTTCTATTGATCAAAAAATTGAGGAAACAGTTGGGCGGATTGATCTTTTTCTTTGGTTAATAGAAAATTATATATTATGTTGTGTCTGTCGATAAATTATTTTTTTTTTTTTTTTTTTTTTTTGGGAGGGGGGGGGGGGGTTTTTCTTTTCTAAAAACCGAAATGTATTTAGCGGTGTTTTATTTTTTTTTTTTTTTTTTTTGAAGAGGGGATTCAAAATTAAAATGCCTCCCCCCTTTTATTTTTTTTTTATGGAATTTTTTTTTTAAGGGGGGGAGAACGAGTTCCCCCACCATTTGGTTTTTTCATTCTTTGTAATTTTCCCGGGGGCAAAGATATTTTTTGCGGGAATTCCATCCAAATCTCAAATAAAAGAACACATATGCTTGTCAGTATTATCCGTGTTTTAAACTCCATTACTGGGAGAACATCCTGCATCTTGACATGATAGTTTTTACAAAACAAAATCATCAAATGCAACTTTCTTGACATGATCGTTTTTACAATTTTGTATCTCCACAATTTTGTATCCAGTTGCTTTTATCCCCTTTGAGAGCAAAATCCAAAGAAATTTGGCTTTATCTTTAACGAGTCTTTCCCTTCTTTTTTCAATCTGCTGTGGTAAAAATGGTTTGCTGACACAGAGAAAAATGCTCCCAGTGTAAAAAGGGTAAACACTAGAACTTTTTTTTTTGTTTTATTGCTAAAAAAAAAGGAACGTTTTTTTGTTCATAAATAAGGTTTAACCATATTAGATTGAAAAAGATAAGAGAGAAAACACTCAGGGTCCCCCAACAATCGGCACCCCCTACGTCTTTCAAAATTTATTTTCAGCTTTCTGTGACAATTAAGCAAAAAGCAATTGATATATAGAAAGGAACCAACAAATAAAAAAACAATCTGCTACGTTTAATTAATTAAATACAAAACAAATTTTGATCCAATGATTCTAAGCAAGTCCACAAGCCCCACATGAAGTAGAAACATCCAGTTCGGACCTGGATTCATCATCCGTTTGTTCCACCAGGAACTACTATTTATGCAGTAAAATCCTCAAAATGGTGAAGATGATAAAAAGGTTATACATATATATATATATGTATGTACGTCAATGTAACTCGAAATAGAATATCAATAGTAGCCAAATCTGCTGCATGCATGCACGACATTCCACTCGGTACGCAGAGACAACCCAGACACTTCATCCATCCATGACAGAGCTCAAAATCACATGATGTCCTCCTGAAACTGGACGTTGCTTGACCCCAAAGATCGTAAAAACCGGCTGAGGGGCAGTATATGGGGAGAAGACAGCAAAAATTCCCCAGGAGAAAGCATAAACCATGCCACCATAAAAACTTAAATGGAGCGAAAATGGAAACTGCCCTCAAACAAAAAGTACAGAAATCCCAATAAACTGATGCTACTAGCTTGAGTCATCAACGGTTTTAGCATTTTCGTCCCCAACTAGTCTTTGCTTCTGTTCCTAGACAGTTCTCTCTTCCCCATTTTTAATTTTTTTTTTCTTTCTATTTGCCTGGCGAGAAAGCATGTTTCATCATTGCCACAGCATAAGTACTATCTAAAAAGAAAGAGAAAAAGAAAAAACAAGATATTCACCATAGCGTTTCTTAAACACCTTTCTTTTCCCACATTTCATTTTCCTCCAAAAGTATGTGCATTGTTAGTGCACAACCCTCTTAACTCTAATTTCTTGCTGAAATAGAGCGATCTCCACCAGCTTGAACACTGAATTGACCTGCTCCATCGCCACTGGACTGCTGCGGCTGACTATTGTTTTGAACGCTATTGATCTTCTCATCAAGTGTAACACTTTGGATATCAGCTGATAGCATATCTTGAGAAGACTTTCCAAGAATCTGAGATCCTGATGCATTTGGAGGTTGAGCAGTTGGCATTACCCATCTCATCCAATCATTACGCCTCCTTATTTTATCATCCTAAAACAAGGCCATTATACCAAACATGTCACCAGAATGTGAGAACTCAAAACTCTTACTGTATATATACTATCTGATAGGGAGGAGGGGCAAAAATGAAAAGAAGATCATGATTAAATGATTATGTCAAAACCTAAACGATGAATTCTAGAGTTACCTGTACTTCCACAACAGTAGACATTCTCAGAGCATCCAGTATAAGCTGAATGTTATCTGTCAAATTCATAACCTGAAAAGGGGCAAACAAGAAATTGATTCGTTTTGATGGCATTAAAAGAAAAAGATATCTGTGGCAAAATCATGAGCTATCATCAATCTCGATTAGTATATAAATGCATGAAAGTTGATATTTTCCCGGCCCTGTACGGGAATTTTAACTTGAAGGTGAGTCCTGAGTTTACACAACCTCAGTGGGGAAGCAAATAAGTATAGCAAATTCTGACCAATCTTATAGGTGTCTGCTTAATCAAAGGCAATATACTACAACTTTTTGTGCTAGTATACCACAATGAAATCTCCCACAAAAGGATAATTAGTCGGTTGGCCATTTTGTAGTTGATTAAGTTGACTAAACTGAAGAAGCTATAAAAGGCTTACACATCGAGATAAGTTGTATAAACTACAGCAAAGATGGCTGGATATGGCATTTCTTATAAATGAACAAAGTATCCAATTTAATTAGTTTATCCATTTAACTTTTCTTTTAAAAAATGACCGATATGAAATAATAAGAAATGAACGTCTAATAAGTGCAAAACTACACATAAACATGTATTCATCATAAAGTAAGTTGTGAAACCACTATTCAGTAATTCCAATGTTTACTAATATTTACTTCAATGAGGCATTAAATGATTAAGGCTTGAGCAGCAACTCACTCTGGATAGGTGTTGAACAGTCAATAGTACAAAACTAAGTGTTAAATAAAACTGGTGAAGTAAAGCACTTAATTATAATGTACTTTCAGCAGAGTTATTGACAGAGACACATACCTTTGCCAAAGTCTATAAACAAATACAATATTACCAGTGCTAGAAAAAGTATGTTTGTGCTTATGTTTTTGGAAATTGCACATATGACCTCACAAATATCCCATACAGGATAATTGGACACAGAATAGATTTGTCAAAGAACAGTAAAATGTGTAGAAACTACTGATAAAGTTTAAGAACATACTTTAGCTAGCACTTCCCTTACACAAGGAATTGCTGCCTCACTAAGTGATATACAACTAGAAATATGACAAAGTTTAGGAAGTGATAGCCTAAAGTAAACCAATGGAATTCTAGATAATGTAGCATGCAATCTAGAAACAGGAATCCTACCACCAGAATTATAGAGGTAAGTAAAAACAGATTAAGCACAGTTAACCAAATTGAGTGGAATCTGGCATGAATTGACAGCAAGATCAGACAATATTTTGACACATGACGAAGATAAGTACCCGCGCTATTAAGTGCATGCATTTGACAGAGCCACAGGGAATTAAGGGTTGTTGGTCACAAAAAGACCGGATGTCCTCTAATTCCATAAGAAACAAGGTTCATACTAAGTCGATAGGTGTGAAAAGAATTTACAAGGCAAGCCAACATGCTTCAGAAGGTAGCAAGGGTTGTTAAGGTAAATGAAAATACTTACAATCTTCAACAAAAGGGTACAAACTGTATATTATCCATAAAGTACCTAAATCAGTACATCCAAATCCTATAAAAACCCAAAGCCTTATGAAGTGCGAGTCCACAACGCATAAGATAACAGAATATTTAGGGAAACTAATTGTACAGTCAAGCTAACAACTGAAACAAACCTTCACAAAAAGACTGACACTACTTCAAAGAATAATATAGTGCAGAAATTCTGCAGACTTTTGCCTGCTAAGCAAACTCTTTCAGCACAAATTAGCAATTTTCATTGATATCTCCCCATGACAATCTTCTTTTACTATTACTTTTAATCAAAATCTTACGTTTATCATCCATTTACTTCACACGTAATATATTATGCCATCTGGATGCAGAGAAAACAAAATCTCACCACCACAATAAGTGACCAGAACACAACCACTATCTGCATATACGTACATATATATATTTCATGCAGAGAAAACCAGATCACTACCACTATAAGTAAACCACAAAAGAAAAAATTACCCAAAAAACTCACTTTATTGAAGCCTGCTATTAATTTAATACGAACCCATCCCTGGTCATCCATGTTGCGCCTCAAGAATGTATCTTTTATTAAATTGTCATTACTGCATTCAAACGAGTATGAAGTACAACAGCAGTTAAAGTTACAAAAGCCTTAGATGTAGACATGATGGTAAATAACCTTATGTAGGAAAAGGAATACCTGAAGTAATAATCTATTTGATTAATTATCTTAGCGTGCAGATGGGGATCTGGAGCAGGAAAGAGCACAGGATGTCGCAGTGGTGGAACAAAAGGCATTCCTAACGGGTCATGTGGTGGATGAAGATACACAAGTTGAGGTTGCATTTCTGAAAAGAGACACATTAGAATAAACTAATCCATCAAATGTATCAATCTTTAGTTCAAATCTGATATAGTGATTACCAAACCCTATGGGGCCAAAACCTCTTATCTGCGGTTGGTTGAGAAATTGGGCGGCATTAGGAGGTGGTGGTGGAGGAGTTTGGTGGGGCCTCATCATCCTAGGGACAGTTCTTTGAGGATGCATGTGATTGTCTCTACCATTAAAACTTCGCTGAGTGTTCCAATCTTGACTTCCGCGATCCTGATCACGCCTGTAGCTGTGATGGTGAGAACCGTCTCCACGTGGATGTGGACCACTGTTTCTGTTCTTGAAGGAGTTACTTCGCTGTGGATGATCATTACTGCTATGAGATTGTGACCCAAATCCACTCCTGTGCGAATGTTCCTTCGGAGAAGGGATATTTGGAGCCATTTCAACACCTTGACCAGCTGACAGTTGATGCTGGGGGGCACCATTAGAGGATGCACTTGCATTATTTCGCTTCATTGATCTCGGGCGTGTAGTTCCAGTATGGTTTGCAGCTGGAGAAGGGTTCACTTGTTTTGGGGATGAGGTAGGCGTGGTTCGAGTCCCCTATGCAACACACGGAAAGCAATATGAATGTGCACATGCACATAGCACAAAGATAATAACCCAACAAAAGGGAACATAAAAACCCAAGTATACAAAATCAGAATACCATCAATCTTCCTAGCTATGCCCCAATCAGATTTAATAAATTTTTCCAAAAGAACGTTACTTTTACAATTTAAACAATCCTAACCAGCTTATTCAACCTCTCTTTTCGCTTACTTTCCCACACATAGCATAAAGATAATACCCAACAAACAGTGAACATCCTAAGTACACCAAATCAAAAACACCATAAATCTTCCTTGCTCTGCCCCATTCAGGTTTATTCAATTTTGTTTTAAAGAATGGAACTTTTAACAGCTCAAACAATCAGAACCCCTTTATTCAAACTTTCCTACAACTTCTCAATTGCCTAACAAAGTCTGTCACTTTATCATCAGGCCCAATAGCAATTTTATGGTACAACCTAGCTTAAAGAGCATAACCACTTAAACCAAGTTTTGCATAATCTTTTAATCATCCTCAGAACTAAAGCAATATAAGCAAGGTTCAAGCAACAAACCTGGGGTATAGAAACAGACAATGGCACTTCCGATACGGTTTTGAGCTCCGGAGACGATTTGGTGGAAGCACGGGCCGCCTCCGACAAGGCCGGCCAAGACACAGCCCCCATTACAGGCCCAACCTCAATAGCTCCATTAGAAGGCTTATTCCAAGCCGGCCTCTTTCCGGCATTGCCGTTATCCGAGCCCTCACCGCCCACTGACAACTCCTCCGCCGGCGGAGGTGGAGAAGCCGAACTCGACCGAGCTCCCGAAGAGCTAAACTGAGACAGGGAAGCCGCCGGCGACGAAGAACTAGAATTAGAATTAGTCGGCGGCGGCGCAGCAGCAGCAGCGGAAGCGGAAGCGACAGCTGGGGGAGGCGGCGGCTCAGTCACAGCTGTTGACGTCACTGAACCCGAACCGGGACCGGAACCGCCGATCGGCTCGGTTTCGCCGCGCACGATTTGGGTCCACGGGGACGAAACCCTGGGGGCGGCGCGGCGCGACTGCTTGGTTGGGCTGCTCTCCCCGCCGTTACGCGGCGACTGTACGGCCGGAAACGCCGCCGTGTCCGGATTCCCCTTATTCCCAATGTTAGTCGTAGCCATACCAAAAAAACAAGCACCTAGGGTTTGCGGAGGCGAGGGCGAATTTGTCTGTCTGATCGACGACGGGACACAAGGGGCAAAATCGGAACAAACGGATCAAAAAATTTCGGGTTGGGCCGGGCGGGTAATGGAGGAGGTGATTAGGGTTCCGAGCAATGTGGCGGGTCAAATTAGGGTTAGGGTTTCCAAAGATTCGGCGATCGGGATCGCGGTGGAGGAGAGGGGAGAGAGAGCGGCGGCGAAGGTGTGTGAAGAGGAGCAAAGGGCTCTCTGAATTTTCTTTTTCTCTCTCTCTCTCTCTCTTTTGCGTGCGCTTTTGTTTCCTTGTAGAATTTCCTGGTCGCGGAGGTTTTCAATTTTTCGATTTAGAAATTACTTAAATACCCTTCTGGCCGTACCCGCGGCTGGGGGTATGTTTTTGTCTAGGTCATCAACGCCTGAGGAGCATCGGAATCAGAAGGTAAAATATCATTAGGACTCTAGAACTCTAGAAGAAGTGTCTTTTTACTTGTACTGTTTTACTTTGGTGAATTTACCGTCCAACGTGGGGGAGGGGTTTACTGGCGAATGGGGTTGGGACATGTCATAAAAATGCATAATGTGATAGATATGCTGGATGTGATTGTGTGTGAGGTGTTAAATGCTTTCATAAGAAGTTTTCATTTTTATTTTTTATAGAGCTTTCATAAGAAGTTATCTGTGAACAGTTGGTAATATATTCCAAAAGTTAATTTCTTGCTAGATTTGGAATGATACTTGTACCTATTTTGACACCATAGTAACAAGCCTCAAAGGAAAGTTTTCTTCTTCGTATGTTATTCGAAGGATACGATAGTTGAACTCTTATCGTGAGGATGGGAATCAAAGTTGATTGTATGATGAAGATGTGATCATTCCTCGCTTGGATTTGCATTAGTTCATTACTTTTTAAGAGTTCTGTTTGGGACAAAGCAATAATTTTAAATAGCGATTACACAGAATTTGGACTTGTTCACAAAGTGAATCGGAATATCTCAGTAATTCACTAATTTATAATTATTTTTAACTTTTTTTCAAAAAAGAAAAAAAAAATTTATGCTTGGGACTCACTTGCATTGACAATTAATAGCATTCCGTTACCCCTGCATCTACACAAGCGCGTGAAGAATTAACTCTAGCATTTTCAGTATATTTCGTTTTCGATAGGACTCATTGGTTCTGGGCAGGCTTGTATTTGTCAACTCACAAATTGGGCTCACATAGTTGTATTGAATTCAAAACAATTGGCCCATCCAAAACAAAAGAGTCCATGACTATATATCGTCATGTTCAATTCCTTCAAACCCAAGAGACCAAAAATCTCACCTCTTTCTTCACAAAGATGTCACATGGTCTTACTCTATATAACCCCACATTTCTTGCACCCAAATAAATCCCACATTTGGATTCTTTTCCGATTTAACATGTACAATATACGTTACGCCGTACATTTGAACCCACTCAAACTTTTGCTTATAAGCATAAGAGCGGAGCACATAAAAAAGAAGAGAAGAGAAGGAATACAATGTCAAAAGAAGTGATTGAAGGAGGACAAATGTTAGTTGAAGAGCAGCAAGGGAAGGACTATGTAGATCCACGACCATCCCCTCTTTTGGACATGGAAGAGCTCAAGAGCTGGTCCTTCTACAGAGCTACAATAGCTGAGTTTGTTGCAACTCTTCTCTTCCTTTATGTCACCATTGCCACCGTAATCGGCCACAAGAAGCAGGCCGACCAGTGTGGCGGTGTTGGACTTCTTGGTATCTCATGGGCCTTCGGGGGCATGATCTTCGTCCTTGTTTATGCACTGTTGGAATCTCATGTATAGGGATGGCAAAAATCTCCACGGATATAGGTACCCGTGGGTATTCACCCCTAATGGAGTGGGTATGGAGGAGATAAATGGGGATGGAGGCAGGTATGGAGATTTTTAAAATCCCCATGATGGGTATGGGGTGGATATGGTATTACTAGTTCCCAACCTGAACCCGATCGGATTATATATATATATATATATATAAATTAATATATATAATAATTATAGAACTTTTAGAAAACTCAAAATCACCCCAACTTAAATGAAGGCTTTAGGGGTTCCATTCCAAAACTATAACACTAACAATATAAAAACTTTGCAAACATGTTTGTGAGTCCTCTTTACGTGTCTTACTACTCCCTTTTCCTCTTTTTAAATATGCAAATATGAAGATGAATAAAAATATTAATAAATTATGATTATTTATGAAATTTTATTATTAATATTGTCCATATTTTTTTTTCTATATGGGATGGGTATGGAGATAGTAACCTCCATGGAGATGGATATGAGAATACCCGATTAAAAATTAATGGGTATAGATGCGGGTATGAAGGTGAAAATCACAAACGGGAATAGGTATGGAGATAATACTCCCCTGATCCGACCCGACCCATTACCATCCCTACTCAGGTACATATCTCATGTTTAGTAAAGTTTGAAAAATGTTTATCCAAGTTCTTATATAGTATTACATGTTATGGTGCGAGGGTAGTGCAATGTGAATCAAATAATACACCATGTCAAATATTGAATTAGTACTTTTGCTTTGGCATCATATGCATAGGTGGTCACATCAACCCGGCCGTGACTTTTGGGATGTTGGTGGCGAGGAAGGTGACATTGGCTCGAGCTGTGGCTTACACGGTGGCGCAATGCTAGGGAGGAATCAGCGGCGTCGATTTAGTGAAAGCATTCATGAAAGATTACCACAAGATGCACGGCGGCGGAGTCAACTCCGTCACGCCTGGTTACTCAAATGCCGCCGCATTGGGTGCCGAAATCTTGGGTACTTTTTTGCTAGTTTACACCGTCTTCTCAGCCACAGACCCCAAACGGAGCGCACGCGACTCCCACGTGCCGGTGAGTAAGCCGGAATTGCTTGACCATTACACTTACAAAATGCACTGTTTAAAGTTTAAGTACTTGAGGCCATAAATACTAAATTCTACAAGCTCCTGCATTAGCGAAGATCACAAGAAAGAATAGCTTTCCATGATTGCATGCGCATACAAGTACAACCCAGTTAGATTAGGTTGAGGCTTTTGAGTATTGTCGTGCCCACCAAATTGCTATTTGATTAGGTGCCCACCCCAAGCAAAAACTCGCTTACAACGTGTATATGTGTCAAATGCTTTGCAACATTGAATGACGACCATTAAGTTAGAATGATGTTTCACGCACTCGTTGCATCACTTCACCCCGGAATTCATTTTATCTCATAAATTAACAAAGCAAAGAGTTGGTGTAGGTGTTGGCTCCCTTACCAATAGGGTTTGCTGTGTTTATGGTGCACTTGGCTACCATCCCCATTACTGGCATTGGAATCAACCCCGCTAGGAGCTTTGCTGCTGCTGTGATCAACAATGACGAAGTCTGGGAGGACCAGGTACGACTACTCTCAATCGAACCGCTGAAATACATTCGTCTAACTATTATCTTTACAAGCTTTTCTGATGACTATTGATTGATGGTAAACAGTGGATATTCTGGGTTGGTCCATTCATCGGAACACTAATCGCAGCAGCATATCACAAGTATGTGCTGAGGACATCAGCTAGTAAATGCTTGGGATCGTTCAACAGCAATCTCACCACCTGAAGAGTCACTTGATGATGATGCTGTCGTTAAGTGTGGTATATCAATGATTTGAGTTTCTAATCAACAAAACTTCCTCTCGACTAGATAAATCCAAGTCAAACTTGAGAGAGCATGTCAGTTGAAGTGATTAAACCTGTATTTGACATCACTTAAGATCTCAAATCCAATTAAAGAAACGCTCAATTCACGAAAACTGTTGCCCACATGCAAAAATTTCAATTCTGTATTGACTTTTTTGCCTGAAGACTAGAATAAAAGGTCAAGGAACTAACAACAAGACACTAGAATAAGTAAAAGAGAGGGAGTCTTTAGTTGAAGTGATAACTTTACAGTTACATTGAAACCTACAACGGCAAAAGGATGACAGGGCAAGGAATGAACTCAGCAAGCAGATTTGCATCAATATGCTTGGAATGAATAGCTTCCATGCTTAAAACAACCAAATCCAAATTCAAGTCATCAGCAACCTCGCCAATGATGGCAGTCGGCTTGTTCCCTTCCCCAAGTCGCTCCAACAGCTTGTACTCTTGGAACCCACCTATCAGTCATTTTTAGAATGGTTAACAATCACATAAGGTTCAGAGACGTTGTTCTAAACACATAGAAATCATTAAGTAGATAAACAATCAAAGTCTCTTATACATAACTGAAATCATCCTAGTAAATTTCTCAACCAACCTATTGCACCAAGATGGTACATATTTGAGCCCTATAATCAGACCATTGATTCGAAGATCCTCCTATTCTATATTCAAGAGTTTTTTTTTTTTTCAGAAAATAACAGAATACAGCCCTCAATGGTATAGTCTTGGGTGCTTTACCCTTCTGTGAATCAATAGTACTTGAACTAACAAAAGCATCACATTTGATCTAAGGTTGAATGTTATCTTTTCTTACCAAATTTAAACTATGGCCATGTTATCCAAGAAATTCTCAGTCAATATCGGAGTTACCAACTAGCAGATCAGCAATCTCATTCCTTTTTGTAATGAAAATGGACAATGTGACCCTTTTTTCATTGTCATTCTGCTCTATTCACCTTCTGATTCAGGCAGTAGTACAAAAACATGAACTCCTTGCAGACAGATGCATCTCATCATAGTAACACTTCGGAAAACTCAATCAACACAACTCAATCTATACACGCAACATATTGTGTGCGTTCGTTTCGTTACTTCACACCCATAATGCGGCCTCACATTACAACAATCTTTTCCACCTTCACAACCAAATTTCAAAACAAATAGCACATAAAATCGAAAATCATATACTCAGTACACACACCTTCAGAGAGATGCCAGCGGACACTAGAAATTCGAGTTTCGTGTTCCGGCAGCGACTCCTTCTCCTTTGCATCAATAACTGCAAACAACAAAAAGTCCTACATTGCTACACACATTCGATCAACGAAGGGTTTATAACACTAAAACAAGCACCAATGATCAACCCCACCACTATTTACTGCTTGGTTTCCACCACATAAACAATGTGAAATAGTAAAAACAGAGAGGTAAACGGTAATCATACCTACAACCGTAATGTCTGCCCCATACTTTTTCGCCAAAGCAGCAGCAGTAGCTATGGACTGTAAGAAAGATTCAAACTTTTTCACATGCATCATGTAAAACAGCCATTAAAATTACCTGGGTAAAAAAAGTAAGGTGAAAATTACCTGTCTTGTTCCCTCGGAAAGATATGGGTTCTCATCAGTGATGGGCAGAAGCAGATGCTTGAAATTAGAGAAGGCATCGGCAGCTGCAGGGTTCGCTTGCGGCTCGGCTTGAGCCGATGGGGTGGTAAAGAATTTACCTTTATGCCCCGACCTGTTGATTCTGGAGAATACGGAGAGCCTTCGAGGTTTGAGGGGAAGAGGAAGAGTGAATGGAGATGGAGATTGCGAAGTTGGTTTTAGAATCGAATTTTTTGGGTGGGTTTTGGTTTGGATGGAGATGGTTGGTGGGCAGTGAGCAAACGCCATTGGAGGAGTTAGGCGAGCTTCCGAGTTCACTCAGTGAAGCAGATGAAGAAGTTGGAGATGATTGGGGGATGCTATTGCTTGCTTCCAGAAAGCGCTAGCAAAAAACTACTGAACTTCAAATTTGGTTTGTTTTTGGATAATCTCAATGGGGCTATTTTGGTTTCTAGGCCCAGTAAACCCCATGTTGGACTCATGCCTCAACTCCGCAAGTAATTATAGAATAGTAGCGTAATAGTCCCTAGATTAGTAAATAAAAGAGTGCTTATGTAGGCTCTGAGTCACTTTTAAACTTGAAGGAAGCATATCCTACTTGTGAAAAATGCTTGAAGTGCTTTGTAGATGTGAAAAATGCTTTGAAAAGGCCATGGAAAACCTGAGAAGTGCTTTTTTTACCTACTTGTGACTAAAAAGCACCTATGTGTTTCCTTCAAATTGAAAAACGTATTTGAGCCTCTAAAAAGCACTTCCCAAATGGGACGAAGTATTCAACTCTGGATCAAATTCAACTAAGGTAGATAGATATTATTCATCTTCTACGAATTAGTCATGTGTTTACTAAGAAAGTAAGAGCGAGTAAAGAAATTCTACATGCCCGTCTGATTTCGAAAAGTAAGTGATTTTCATACACTCTTTTTCATTTCTAACGTATCTTTTTTAAATTATATTCATTGATCGCTTAAATCATTCAATTCAATGATCAAAATTAAAGAGGAGTTTTGCTAGACGTAAAAAACAAAAGAGGTTTGCTAGACGTAAAAAACAAAAATGTGTTAATGAGCTCATTTTCGAAATAATTAGATGACGGAGCGAGCTCCGATTTAAGGCCCAATGCGCCTTCATTTGGGCCATAATTGTATGAGGCCTTCTCAATCTCACCTCAAATCAATTCGTCCCCGTGATACGTCTTTCCGGTGGGCAGCGGGCGAGATATGGAGGAAGTCAGCGACTCGGCCGAACCGGCCGATACGCCCATGACGACGGTGTCTTGTCACCATTTCGGGGACGAACCGGACGACGAACCGGCCTTCACAGTCTCCGTCATCGAGAACATGAAAGAAGACTACGGGCTCTTCGTGTGGCCGTGCAGCGTCGTCCTGGCCGAGTATGTTTGGCAACAGAGATTGCGCTTTTCCGGCTCCGCCGTGGTCGAGGTAAGCAAAAATGAACCTCTTATCCTTATCTGGGTTTAACCTTATTCCTTGTCTGGAGTTAAGGTTTACAGTGTTTGGTCTGCAGCTTGGTGCCGGAACGTCATTGCCTGGTTTGGTTGCGGCCAAAGTCGGCGCTGACGTCACCCTCACTGATGACTCGAGTAGACTGGAGGTACTGAATTTCAATTTCATTTGTTGTTGATATTAATTTGCTTGGTGGCTGAATTTTATTTTGGGAAATGTTATGCAATGTTATGATTGTGTTGTGCATGCCTAATGTGTTGGTGTATTTTCTTTTGTGGTGGGTCAAGGCATTCATTCATATGTGTTTCCGTGTTTTTCGGGGTTTGGTTGTTGTAATTTTGTAAGTATAATTTGGTTGTGAACTGCGTGCATTGATAAAGAATCTTGTTTGTCATGGTACTTTACTTTGGTTAGTTAGTCCAGGCTTGTTATTTCTGTCTTTAATGTCGAAAATTAGTGACTTACGACGATATTGTACTGAATCTGAAGGTGCTGGAGAACATGAAAAGAGTGTGTGCCCTTAATAAACTTGGGTGTAAGGTAATTGACATGAACTGAACTAATCACCGTTTTCTTATTTGCACATCACATAATACGACGATGTTAATTGTATCTTACTTCGCTCCATGATGTTGTCTCTCTTCTTAGGAGATCGAGTTCTGTGTTTCAGGTACTGGGATTGACATGGGGGACTTGGGATGAGTCTGCATTCAGTTTACATCCAAAATTCATTCTTGGGGCTGATGTCTTATATGATGCTAGTGGTAGGATTATCATCTGCTATATATGTTTTGTGTTCTCTTAATCTGTTTGGTGAGTTTTTACCTCCGTCAACACCTAACTGGAGCTGAAATGTGGATTTTATTTGTGTTGGGAAGCCTTTGATGACCTCTTTGCCACTGTCACATTTCTGCTCCAAAGTTCTCCGGGGTCAGTTTTTGTAACAACATACCATAATCGAAGGTAGAGTTGACCACTTTGGTTTCTAAACTTTTCACCTGTGGCCCTGAACTATTGCATTATTTTCTATTGAAAATGACTCTCCAACGTCATTTCATATGAAAGTTACTTTTCATGATTATGTGCAGTGGACACCATCTCATTGACTTCTTGATGGTCAAATGGGGATTGAAGTGCGTGAAGCTTCTTGACGCATTCTCATTTATGCCATCCTCCAAGGCATCCGGGCTAAGTGGCAACCTTCAATTGGCGGAGATTGGTCTGGATAGTCAAACAGGCTGAGATACTGGTTCTGCATAACAGTTTCAGGAATGTGGTGATGCTGCCACTCAGACTTCCCTTCAGGCTTGCTGTCTTTATCTGTTTGAATACTTCTGCAGCAAGCTGAGTGGTGTAGTTTATGCATATGTGCAGATCGTAATAGAGTGTCTGGTCTATTCAACCAAACCGGTTTGAAATACACAGATTTCATACAATGCTCGAAACCCGGAAGTCTATTGTTGTCTTTTCCAGTACACATATAACAGCTTGGTATTTATAATAGCCTCAATAGGCTTTTGTTGTACAAGACCTTTCTTTTCAAACATTGTGAAATACAACACACAATAAACAATTCTTATCTGAAATCTCTCAACAGCAAATAACAGAGAGCCATCTTGTTTGATGGATTCTTCAGCTTGCAGGGTTTAAAACTGACTACACACTAGCTTGGAGGCCCCCTCATTAATTTACAACCCTGCAGTCTTTCCTGATCTCTTGTCCTCCTGTAATGCTGCTCATCTTGATCATCGATTTTGCAAAAGCATCCCAGAAAGCTTCCTTTGAGGCAGCAAACTTCGTAATCAGATTTTTCGTGTTTGGAATACTGAGCAGAGCTGTGTCTGAAGAAAACAAACTCTTCCCTTGCAAGATCAATTTGTAGTATGTATTGTCAAAAATTGTCGGAGAATCATCCATGGTAGCACCAGCGTTTTTTGGCCTGTTCTGAAGGGGACATGTTTTCTTTAAGCTGGCTGCAAAGGATGAATGTAGTGAAGGGTCGACGTCGAGTGTGGCATTGAAGTCGTGGATTCTGTTTTGGAAAGACGAACAGTGAGAGAACCCTAGTGTGTGCCCACCTGCAGATGTATCAAAACTCAAAAGTTAACAATCTTCTTATCTTGAGCTAAATTAGAATTAGGAAATTACACTTCCCAGTAGCGTTTTCAGATTCACTTTACCTGAAAGAGCAACCAAGTCACTCAAAGAAAGACCTCTTTGAGAGAAACTCTGCTGCAGTTGAGAAATGTTGAAGGTTGGAGCTGGCAATTGTCTGGTTTCACTAGCCTTGGATATTCTTCCATCTTTTCGCCCTTTCGGAACATTCCAATTGGGTCCTCCAGACTTCAAGATTACTGACAGAATCAGAAAAGGCAACGAATGTTTATGAACTGAAATTCCACTAGTTTTGCTTGCTTACTTGCACAACAGCATCTCTTGCTGCTAGAGCCAAGATATCAGCACATGAAACGACGCCGGGACATGAAGCCTCAACTCGCTTCTTTGCATTGTCAATGACATAAAATGCATGCAGAGAAATATTTGGTGGCCCATCTTTCTCTGCTGTGTTGCTCCCCTTTGAGTTTAACAGCACAGATGCATCACAGCCCTGCAAACAAAAGAAAGATTACTTTTGAGTTAATTTTACTAAACTACTACAATAACTTGTAGAGACAAAAATATGTTATGTACCCTTATGAAGCAGTCATGAAAATGCATCCGGAGCAGCGCAGCCGGGACAGTTCTGTCATTAGCGGCCGCTTTCTTGACAGCGTTAGCAACAATGTGCTCCACATTAGGACAGCTTTTAGCGTAATAGTTTGAGCTCAGCGCATTAATCGCCGGAGAAATAGCTGCAAGAATTATGAGGATTGAGCTCAACAATGCAACACTAGAAACCATTGTTAGAAGAATAGAACCCTGTGAACTCCTTCTGTAAATTTGGTTAAGTGTGAGAATTAAGAAGAATTATGTTTGTATTTATAGGCAATGGAATAGTTTTAGTTGATTAGCTGCTACTGATATGATGGTGACCCCAAATAATGAATTAGTTAAGAAAGTATGTCAAGAAGTAATCATGAAGGCACCTTACTGCATGCCAACCTGCACCCCATCTTGCCTTTTCTACCTTAAAACCCTTCTGAAGGTGTTGTGGACGTGATTCATTTACTTGTACTAATCAATTGCGGTTCTTTCTGAGAAAATCAATACTATTCGGATGCAGGACTTCCAAAGTGAAAGGACAAAATATTACTTGCAGACATGCAAGCTGTAAGATTCTCAGTACCACCAAAAAAGCAGAAGATTCCGCATTTGGAGACATCGTTCCAATCCAACGACTATAACACCTGACTAACAAGCATTGTTCATTATAAAATCCGTACAACCCTTCTGCATGGCATGGTAGGTACTCCTAATTTTAATTTCTTTCCTTTCTTTTAAAGCTCTTGGAGTCTTGGACGCATCAGCTCCTATGTCAAACAGTTGAATCCCCAAATTAATCACCCACATGGTCATAACTAATCGGCTTTCGTTTTCATAATCAAGCTTATTAGTCTCATTTGACAATCTCGGTGGAACTAACCCGCAATTAACTCTTAATCTGAAGCAAACAGATCAAATAATTTTGATTATTTAGCAGGAAAAGGGGCATGTGGGGGAAAGTGGTTAAGATGGAGCCATCAAAAGTTGTTATTTTTGTTGTCAGAGACTCGAAGCTTAGTTTCAAAGTCTCAAGCTTTGTTAATTGTATTCTGTGATGGTTTAGCTGATTTGTGCTTGTGGGGAGCTTGTCATGTTTGAGACATAAATAACAAACTTCAGTTCAACTCAACAACCATGTCTCCAATCCACTTATTTATTTTTCATATAATTCAGGATGTTTTAGGTGAACAGTGGAGCAATTAGCTAACCTAATTCTACAATGGTAAACAAAAGATTTGATGAAAGCTGAAGAATTTCTCGGAAATCTTATCTTGACACAGTTCTTCTCTAGATGAAAGCTGAATATCACTGATGATAAAACACTAATAGCACAACACATTCTCAATATCACTACAGAAAAACCATTCTTTAATGAAAGAACATCATGCATATAAAACTTCTTTGTACTCGATAGCAGAATTTGATTGGCTCTGGCATGAATTTGATTGCAGCATTTGAAGATATACTATACGTCCTCGTAAGCTGTAACCAAAAAAAAAAGAGAGATTGAATATCATTGTACGGAGTCAGTATTTTTTTTTTTTTGAGCAATATTGTATGGAGTCAGTAGAAATCGCAACAACTTGTCCCAGAGTTAATCCAATTATTATGGTACAATCAAATTCGAAAAAGAAAAAAAATATTATAGTACAATCCAATTTATTATTATTCTTATTATTATTTTCCAACTTAATCGTTAGACTTATCTGGTTTGGTGGGTTAGCTTGTAGTCCCAAGCTCCTATTAACTGTATAATATTAGGCACTCTGTTTCTTCTTTAGTAGAGACTAGCCAATTTTTCTTCAGTTCCGAACTGCTTTAAAATCAGACTTTTTTGTCGCCTTGCTACAGTATAGTCACTGTAGCAAAAAGCGGGCACTGCGCATGCACCTCAAATAGCAAACATCATCACCACTGACTAGTGACTTTACAAGTAAACAAATGAAATGCGCAAAGGGAAGGGACCAGAGATTCTGAGAAAAAACTTGCACGGGATGGATGGACGAGATATCTCTTGGAATTAATTTTTATACCATCATATGCGCTTTGATAACTACATGTCTTCATAGTCGATGGAAGAATATGTGAAAGTGAAGAAGATTTAGGTGGAGAGAAGCAATCAAACCACCAAAGATGTTTTATGATGAAATGGAGAGGAGCACATGGTCTGTCATTGGAGAATCCCACAACAAAACTTGGTATTAAATTTAAATCTGTCAAATATGGTGCTTATGACAAACTTGACACCATTGAGCCACACATATATTGATTGACCAAAAGACAAGAAGAAAAGGACATGTCATTCATAAGTTCCAAACGAGAAAAATTATTGTGTAGAGTAATGAGAGATGATTTTGGCGTATTATTGACATATTGCATACCTGATTTTAAATTTTGGCTGTTTGATTGAATTATTTAAAATGGAGTCAACGAATATAATTAAAGAATCATGTACTAAAAATGAAAAATAGGGTGTTAAAAATATTCTCTAATTGAGTTGCCAAAAAGTACATGTCAAGTGTATAAAACCCTCAATTTGTAAACGGATTGTTCTGGCACTCAATATTACCACGTGACAAGAACAACTCTACATCAGATTGATCCGACAACTCTAGATGGATCATGCGGTGACACTTCTTAGTCGGGTAAAGATGGACAAAAAGCCCACAGGATCATATGAATTTGGATCGGCTCAGTTGGGCTTTTCAAGATACCTACGGGCAATCTGTGCATTTTAAGATCCACCACAATTCTGCAGACAAAAATTTCTCCAACTTTTTTTAAAACCCTAACGTCCAGCTTAACCCCCTACAACATACCCGCCACCACTGAACTGTCCCTTCCCGCCGTGAACCGCGCCGCCTTCAACTGCCGGACCACCACTCTCCGCCATGGGCTCCAACAAGAAGAACAAAAAGAACAAGGCCAACACCGGAGACTCGTCGGAGCCTCCGTCGCTCCCGCCGCAGGACAGCAACAGCAGTGCGAAATCTAATTCCAATTCCAAAGGCAAATTCAAAGGCAAAGGCGATGGCATCATCACCGACCCTCGGTTCTCGTCGGTACACTGGGACCCGAGGTTCCAGAACGTTCAGAAGCACAAGGCGAAGGTCGCCGTCGACTCGCGGTTCGACCGCATGTTCACGGACAAGCGGTTCGGGTCGGCTTCCGGTCCGATTGATAAGCGGGGCAAGCGCAAGGACCCGGACCAGGTGAACCCTCTCCGGAGTTACTACCGGGCCGAGGAGGACGAAGGCAAATCCAAGCCCAAAAAGAGGGAAGAAGAAGAAGAAGAAGAAAGTACTGAGAGCGATCTGTCGGAATCAGAATCGGAGGAGGATGACGTGGCGAGTGGCGAATCAGAGTCCACGACGGATTCCGAAACCGAAACCGATGAGGAATATGAAGACGATGAGGCTGTTTTCGAGGACGCTGTGCCTGAAATTCAGGTAATTTTCACTAATTATTTTCATTTTGAAATTCCTTTTAAACTGTAAGTAGAGAATGTTGCTTATGTTAGTAAATTGATTTACTTTGTAACTAATACAGGAGGAAAATGTACCCGAAATCGAGAAGGAGACTCACCGACTTGCGATTGTTAATCTGGATTGGGATTATGTAAAGGTATGCATTTTAAGCCTAGCATTGTATATATGGTGTATACTTAATGAAATGACACGTTTTAGAAGCATAAAAGGTTGTTAAATTAATGTCATTTTAATTTTTGGTGAAATATATGAGTAGGGTATACTGAATGAATTGTCATGAAATGTGTGCTTTGGTATTGAGTTCATGTAGGCAGTGGACTTGTATGCGGTGTTGAGGTCTTTTGTTCCGAAAGATGGAGTAATGAAGTCTGTGGCTGTTTATCCATCTGAGTTTGGACTCCAGCGTATGAAGGAGGAAGAAACCAGTGGTCCTGTTGGCTTATCTGATGACGACGATGAGAAAACAGATGAAGACGATGATGAGGACGGTGATGATGATGATGATCTGAAAGTGCGTGCTTATATAAAAAGCAGGCTAAGGTGGTTAATTATACTAGTTTTATGCTATTTTCATTTTTTTTGTTTCGGAATTGTATGTTAATGTATCTGTTGCGGGTATACCTTATGTCCTCCCAGGTATTACTTTGCTGTAGTGGAATGTGACTCAAGTGCCACAGCAGATTACCTTTACAAAAATTGTGATGGACTGGAGTTTGAAAGATCATCAAATAAACTTGATTTAAGGTTCATCCCTGATTCAATGGAGTTTAAGCACCCACCCCGTGACATTGCAACGGAGGTATATGCTTCAACCATTAATTTACAAGTTTAGAGAGTTTGGGCACTAGTTTCACATGATCCATTCTGTCAATAGTATGAGAGGCTGGGAATACATTTGCTTCTTTCTTTCCATATATAGAACATAGCAGTGATGGTATAGCCGTTGGTTTTTGGCAGGTACCTACAAGCTATGCGGGTTTGGATTTCCAGACTCCAGGTCTGCAGCTGACTAAATGTGATGTTCCTTTCGATCAAGATGACCCGGGACGTAGGTCATTGAGACGAGCCTTCGATGAAAAACAGGTCAGTAGAATTATCTGAAGTGGTTATACTGCTTGTCATTCTTTATTTTATTACTGGAGCTGATATCTTGCTCCTTGCATACTTATATTTCCCTATTTGGACCTGTCTGAACATTCTTCTAGACTTGTGGGATTGCAACGATTACAACAAGAGCACTGTAGAACTATCGGCTCCCTAACTTCTTCCTGTACTTTTTGCTTCTGGCTGATATGATTTTTGTTTACTTGTAGCTTGACGACTTGAATCAGTATATGGCTTCTAGTGAGAGTGAAAGTGATGGGTCTGAAAAAAAGAATAAGAAGCTAGAAATGTACCGTACATTACTCTTATCTGGGAATGGAGATGGAGATGAAGATGGAGATGCTTCAGATGGAGATGCTTCAAATGGAGAGAGCAGAGACGAAGGCCAGCATATGGAGATAACTTTCAATACTGGCTTAGAGGATATAAGTAAGCGCATTCTAGAAAAGAAGGACAAGGAAGCAGAAACTGTCTGGGAGGGTACTCTCAGAAAAATGCGTGAGAAAAAGAAGGCTAGGAAAAATAGATCTAAGGATTCTTCAGAGGATGAGAGTAGTGACACTGATGGAGAGGCAATGGAAGAAGATGATTTCTTTATGGAAGAGCCTTCTGTCAAAAAAAGTAAAAAGATGTCTCAAAGTAAAAAAAGTAAAAAAGAAGAAAACCAACTCCAGGATGATAAGGAAGCTGAAGCAAGCAGAAATGAGCTTGAGTTATTACTTGCTGATGACAACAACGGAGCAGAGAAAGGTCTTAAGGGCTACAATTTGAAACGTAAAAAGACAAAGGGAAAGAAGGGTAAAGAAGCTCCAGAAGAGGACAGAAGACCAAATGTTGATTTGGATGACCCACGGTTTTCAGCTGTCTTCACCTCGTCCGCGTATGCTGTGGATCCAACAGATCCACAGTTCCAAAGGTATGTCCCTTGATTTTTATACTTATCATCAACACCACCCAATTTTGTCTAATATACATAGTGATATTATAAAACAATCATGTCAAAACGATGTTCTGTAGCTTTGAAAAGATCTATCATGTATTTCATTTGTTTAGAAACTTCTAAAAGATGGTTCAGACAATTTTGTCTAATACACATAATGATTGATATAAGATGCTATATTTTTTAGCTGCAACTTAGTTTTAAACATTGTGGTGTTTGGTGTCGCAGGAATGTATCCTATGCTAGGCAGGTCGCACTGAGACAGAGCAATGGTGGCCAAGACAAAGCTGAAGAAGAAAGGGAAGTAAAATCCGACACTGTACCACGAAAGATTGAGAGATCAGCACTAGTTAAATCACTGAAGATGAAAACCATGCCCTTTGCTGGTAAGATGTCAAAGGAAGAAGAAAATTCGCAGTCCAGGGGGAAGAAAAAGGAAAAGAAAGATAAGCAGGAGCCCCACCCTACCCCGGTTGAACCGGTTATGAAGAAGCGAAAGGCCAAAGCTTAACAAACGTTCCTTGGAATTGGTGGAAGCCATGACCAAAGATGGCTGCTCGGTTCATTTCCTGATAGCTGAGCTGCTCTTCATCGAATTATTGCCAATATGTTACTTGGGTTGAAAATTATTGTCCATTAGGAAAGTCAGAAAAATTTTGACCTTGTGTTTTGGAATTACAATTTTTTGTTGTTGAAGAAGCCAAAATTTTCTGTTCAGTGTTTCTTTTCGGGTTGTACTGCATGGTTATAAGATACAGACGAGATATAGAAATTCGTTTTTCTTAAATATACTTTCATTTTGGGTTGATCTACAGATGAGATAGGATGTGACATTCATTTTTATCCACGCTCGAAATGACACTAGGACGGTTAAATTTGTAATGTATCTCATTAATGGAATACTATTGCAAAAAGAGTCGACATGCATTGTTTCATCCGGATTGAATTCCAAGCAAAAGGAACAATTTATTTACTACTGTAAGAAAAAATATTTATTGTCTGTGGTCACTGGTCACTACTAAAATTATATGTACAAACCCCATGTGTCGTAATCAGTATCAAAAGTATACCAAAAACAGGAAGTTAACTACTTCCAATCTGCTCCGTGTATGCTATACCTCAAACCATTGCCCTATGATCAATACTTATGAATATGATACAAGGCTGAAAAAAGAGTGAGCTCCAAGAAAGAATGATCAAACCATGGCAACGAATACCAAAAGAACCATGGTCAGTGCACACGCAAAAGAGTTCAACTTGGGCGAATCATTTTTTGGTGTTAAATGAGAAGTGTTGTTAGTCCCAGCTGTGGCTTCAGGATTGACGGTGGGAGAGGCTGCTGGAGATTTGGATGGTGTGACAGGAAGCGTGCTGGTTTGCTCGACACTAGAACCTGAAAGAAGAAAAAGAGTTCTGTTGTCACTGACAAAGAACATCAAGGAAACGTTGATCATCTCAAATTCCATTCAAAATGGTTGAATAAAGACTCACAATCGGACTCCTTCCAACCCAATACCATCTTCTCTCGGTCGAAAATCACACGATAACCAGTCATGAAGTTTTCTGCATGAAGAAAGTCACACTGTAAGCAACGACTAAAGCAGACATGAACAAATATAATGGAATGTAATGCAGTGCAAATCATCAGGGATGGACCAAATTATGAACAACTTTTCAAGATAATCCAAGTGATTTACAAAGAGATACTCACGTCCGATGATATTTACATCTCCACTTTTGACAACACCAAGACAATACAACATTATTTTTCCTTCCTGGGGATCAAAAGAGTAAAGTTTAGCATGACATGGTGCAGGAGCAGCCGAGCAGGATGCAATTTCAAAAAGTTTGTTTTACCGAATTTGAAATTTCCACTACTGGTTCAAGCAGATGATACTGATTTCCACCTTTCATTGTCAAATTCAGTGTTTGATTTGGACTGCACATAAAACTTAAGTCAGGGCATGAGGGGCTTCGAACATAAAACTGAAACAGAGTTAATCTTCCCATAGAAAAACCTTTTATTGTAACAATATTCGAAAGGGAGATCAGCATCCTTTGTTGAAACCCGCTTGCTTATTAGCGGAGCGTTGAACTGAAACATAACAAAGTCTTAGTAGATCAGAAACTGAAAGATAGTATTACATAACACTCAATTGAGGAACTTACCTTCTCAGTGATCTGTGTGTAGACTGGATTGTTTAGGTATGTATATGAGGTACCAGAGTCGAAAATTGCGTAGAACTCAAGATCAGTGACACTTTCTCCGACGGCTATTTGAGTGACAGTAATGTTGTAAGTTAAACTGGTCACAAATTCAACAGGGAAAGGTTATCACAGTTTGCATGGTATTAAACATTTACTTGAGAAACCAGTAACCTTGCGAGGAGCAACCTACTATGAATGTCTATGCATGTTGAATGGCGTCTCTCGCTGGTCTAAGCTTCCATTTTCACCAAAACTGATTCTGCCAATCCCGTCAAGTGCAAAACACATGGAAAAAGAATTTGAAGCAAGCCCTTGACTCGCTAAAATGCTAGGAACGGATAAATTATTCATACCAAGTCCCAATAGCCCGTTGGGAGCTGCACCATCCAAAAATATACCAGTCTGTCGCTTACCACAACTGCAATAGATTCAGAAGTGCCTTAAAGAGCATAGTACCAAGCAACATGACATGCTACAATTCAAAGGAAAGTAACAATTACACACCCAAAAGCAATTTGTGCATCAACATCTTTTTCCTTGGCATCATCAGAAGTAAGGTGCAAGACATCCTCCACCAAGACCCCAGAAGATGAGGTGTCATTTGACAGATACTGGATTTCGTAACGACAATCACTGCTTGCTGCGCAACGCTGTGGTTGTTGGCAATATGAGTTGTCGCAGGAAACCTTCTTGCTTGTTGTAGATGTGTTCGGACTATAGATATCAAATTCTACTACCTGGTTGACACAAGGGTTCAACGCATAATTGTCAATAAAATAAATGTGACCAGACCATACCATTTTCCCTAGATCCAATGGAGACCAACATTTAGGTGCCCCATTATGCATTCCTTCATGACCAAGAAACTCTTATCCGAAAAAGACTACATAATTAGAGAGTTTCTCGAACTTGATTCCGATCAGATCTCAGTGTCCACAAAACAAAAACACAAGATAATTGAAACAGATAAAAGGCATAGCCCTGAAAGTCCATTCCAAGTAATAGCAAGTCAAAAGACTACAACTACAAGCTAACTTACCTTTCAAAATGGAAAATTTATACGAGATTCAACAAATTTAAAGAAGAAAAATTGATAGAGTTCACATACATCTCCATTTGAGAACTTGATACCGCGCACGCAGCTGGAGCAATCACATGGCAACCACAGCAAATCGCTGCCCGTGTCCAACGCCACAAGGTATGATGTGCTTGGAGTTCCCACGGACACATTCGCATAATGCAAACTGCAATGCCACACAACACAAACTAAACAATCTAAACTTTATGCAACAACAACATTTCTTTCTGTGGACTAATCTCGATTCTTTTATTAAAATACAAATTGTTTGTCAATATAGTCTTACCAGAAAAAATTCGTAACATGTGATCAGAAATCGATAATTTCTATATCTTTATGCATAAACCCAAGAAAAAAATCCAAAAAATAACGAATTTTGATTAGAAAAATATCTGATAAGAGAAGAGTCCATACTGTCCAAAGGCACCAATCTGGTAAGTGATGTTCCCGTAAACGAAAGTCACCGGCGTCGTCTCACCGGCGGCGGCGGCGGAGGCCAGATGCCGGCCGCGAATGAACCGATCGCGGTGGGCCATAGCAGCGTAGTACTCCGCACTCCCCTTCTCCGGCAGCTCATCGCCGCCGAGAATCGCCTTCACGGGATCCGAGAACCGGTGGTGCACATCGAACCCGTACGACCCGAACCCAAAACAAGCCCGGAAGTTCCAGCCCAACACGAAAAGGCCCACCAGCAGCCGCGCTGCGGCGGCGGAGCTGGAGGAAGTGACCGCCGTCATGGGTTTAACGATTTGAAGTGGAGCAGCAGAGATTTTGGCCAATTGGGTTCGGAGGCATCAGTGGGAAGAAAAAAAAAACAGGGGAGTGCGAAGAAAAATGGGTTATATATATTTATACATGTATATGTAATACCTGTACGGTTCAGAAAACGCGTTATCGGAACACCAAAGTCGCCGTTGAAGCTGGAGAGACAAAAGAATAGAGAAAAAGAGATGACGAAGATGTTTTTTGGTTGTTCGAGTTTGGTCAGTGGTAGTCGAAGTCGCGGGTAAGTGGGGTCCTCTGTATTTGTATGTTGTGTGTGAATATTGTGAGGAAGGAGCTTGAGTGATAATGTTTGAGAGCTGGCGACTTACTTGAGGGGTTTTGATTCCTAAGTGGATTAGTAAACAATGGGAACAAAGGAAATAGAATGATTTCCGATGATTCTAATTCCTTTCATTTCCTTTCCAAGTAAATAAACGTGTCCACGTGTAATAATTCAATGAAAATAAATTCGCATTTAATAATTCAAGAAATAGACAATAGATGTCAACAGAACACAAGATCATATGTTATAGGGTTGTGAGATACTTAGTGGTGGTTAATAATGACTTGTGATTCTTATGAAAGATGTACATTTTCAAGAAAACTCAATAAACTAACTAATTATTTGATTATATAGGTAATGAGCAAAATGAGAGTTTTGAGAACAGTCACCAGAATGATTTTGAAGGTTGTTAATTGTCCACAGTTGCAATGAATATGTTATAAAATTGTCCAAAAGACATTGACTAGGTGTAGTTTATTAATGGGAAAGGTACGACGTGGAAGGCGTATGTTAGATCACACGTCAGTCAAAGCCACTTGTCGGAAATCAAGGTCTGAAACATTCAACTGATTTGCTCTTCCTTCCATCATACTCCAGTGAATGTTAGTTTGGCTCTTTCCATCCTTGATGTAGTTTTGTGGATAGCAAACAGTTTTAAAGTCATTTCAGTCATACTAAGGATGAATGATTCTGAGACTTGTTCAAAATGTTGATGTAAATTGTCAAGACTCATTTAGCATTCGTCATTGTAATTTATTAACCTAAGAATACGGAGTCCAATTTAGCCGCAAAAGGTGCTTAACTTTTCTACGTTTAGATTAGAAGACATTAGACAAATTGACACCAAACCTAGAGGAGATTGAGGCGAAAAAACTAGCATCGTCTACTTCTGACCTTTTTCACCATCTTTTTCCAAAGGAAAATTCAGTTTCGTCTTCTTCAATTGACACCTCAACCATATCATTAATTAAATATTCAAAGCAAGGACAACGATTGAAATATGAAAGTAAAGAAAGTCATGATTTGGTTTTCGGCTGAAATTCCTTTTTAAAACCCTAACCCAATTGCTGTTTGTATTCGTATGGCCAAGGTTGAGTTTGTGGAGCTTTATGGCCAAGGTTACGCCATGCATTGATGCATCCGATTTTTCAAGTTGAATGTCGAAAAGAATGTAAAGCTATGCACTTCTATGAAAGTACTTTGGCCAAGGTTAAGTTTGTAGACTTTTATGTTTTCTTTTAATCCTACAAACAAGCACGAACAAGGAAATTCCAAGAACAGCTCAAAGTCCTCTTCTATCCCTCATGGAAGTGCATGAGTAAGCACTTCGAGATCAATTCTATCTGCAGAACTAAAACAGACTTGAATGGTTTTCATCTTCACTGTAAAAATTTACATCCATGTAGATATATAGCTCCACACAAAGAATGGGAGGATCTCTGATCTCTGTACAACTCTCAACTACGACAATAATATAGAAATGCCTATGCTACATCAGCTTTATGGCGGGACTTGAAGGGAAATTTTAAATGGAGCATGTGAGGTTTTTTCCAAAACGAGGAGCAAAGCAGAACAATCTGGCATGTCCACGAACTGAGGATTTACATCAGTAATGAGTGGAAAAGAAGATGGCCAGGAAACAGCTATACTAATAGGAAAAGGAGAATGGCAAGTCGAAGGCAAGTTAGAAGGGAGGTAGGGCTTCGGTAAGGCAGGGATACAAGTGAAGTCTGATTGTTTCGCGTTTTTTTCGCTGATTCTGGAGTAGAATGGTTACCTAGTCCAACGGCAACATCAGGTGGGACATTAGTAGAGTTTGGTTTAGATGCTAAGTTATTGTGGTCCTCAACGTCATAGCCTGTATTAGGGGTCCAGAAATTTGGTCAGGCAATTAGGTCATACATAAAAGCATGGAGAAAATTTGTGTGCGTAAATGAAAGAAGAACTTACAATCAGACTTCTTCCAGCCAAGTGCGAATTTCTCTCGGTTAAATACAACATGGTAGCCAGTCATGTAGTTTTCTGCAGAGAGAGCAATAACTCAAGCATAAGCAACTGATTACTTCAAAGTCAAATACAGAGCTTTGACAGCCAGTTAACCTACAGATACTAAATTCAAATCCACTGCAATGCGAAAGACTTACGGCCAATTATGTTTAGGTCCGCACTCTTGACAACAGCCAGGCAATATACCACCTCGCTCTGCAAATGATTAGCAACGATGAAATTTATGACCATTCTCAGGGAAAGGGAATAAATAAAACTGAGAAGAATGTTAATAATAAAACATTACTTGAGTGGAGATGACAATAATCGGATCATAGACTTGAAATGGGCTTCCACCTTTCATTGTTAAACTGAGACTAGGTATCAAACTAGCATTTGCATCAGAACTGCATCAAAAGGAAAGAACGTTCTATGAATAAAGGAAAGAACTTTTAAATTTCCATAGAAACAAAATAAATGCGGAAAAACCAAAATTACATAAACCTCATATCATAACAGTATTCAAACGGGATCCTTGAGTCAGGTGGGTGGCGCTTATCTCGAGCCTGTGAATTGAACTGAAACAGTAACAGTAACAAAGCATCGATTGATTTGAGTTATAAGTGAGTGTGCACATCGATGATCTCTTGTTTAATACTGATAACATGTTGTCAATCTGAAAACATGAAAAGGTTAACTTGCTTACACGTTCTGAAAGACTTGTATAAGTTGGGTCACCCAAGTATGTGAAAGATGTACCGGAATCAAAAAGAGCTGAGAAGTTCATTTCCAATAGATCTGTCCCCACCCGAATTTGAGTTACAGTAATGTTATAGGTTGGACTGTAATATGCATCACAAAATATAAAAGACAGAAACAATGTTACAACCTCCCTTCAGCGGAAGATATAATATTATTGAAAAATAAGCTCAAAGTATCTGAGAAGTTACCACTTACTGTGTCGGGTTAAAATTAAAAGGGGTCTCTTCCTGGTCAAGACTCCCCCGGTCACCAAAATCAATTCTCCCAACCCCATCATGTCCAAAACACATGGAAAAGGAATCTGCTGTTAATCCTTCACGGGATAAAATACTAGGGACAGATATCTTCTCCATACCAAGCCCAAGCAAACCATTAGGAGCTGCAATGTCCAGGAAGGAACCACTTTGCACCTGTCCACAACTGCACAAGTGAAAATGCATCTTTACTTACGAGACCTAATGAGAAAAGGAACAAAAAGAAGTCCAAATATTCCGATTGACAGTCAGACCAAAAACAAAACTATGTTCACGAACTCACCCAAATGTAACGTTGGCCTTAACAAGTTCTGGCTGACTATCTTCTGTTGTTAAGTGCAGGATATCTTCTACCAATATCCCAGAAGTAGAAGTTTCAGCTGACACATAAGAGACCATGTAAGGACAATTGTTGAATGTCTCCACGCATCTTTTACGGTGCGCACACAAACTGCTATTGCAACTGACTGTCTTGCTTGTTGATGACCCTTCGGGGTTGTATTTGCTAACCTCAAAATCCTACAACAGTAAATCATCTTCAGGGACTAAAGTGCTAAGAGCAGAAACAGTAAGGCATAAACTCATACGAAGATCAATGTCATCATTCTCGTCCCTCACACCCAATCTAACAACATCTTTCATACCATTCTTAACTGTTTACCCCTTCATGCATAGGAAGATTGCACACATCTTCCTCCTGTCAAAACCAATTAACCTAATCTCTTAACTTAGAATTTCATTTCTTGGTCAGCCATAAAAATAATAGTTTCTACTTGCTTATAACTATCTGATTAATCTTGAAATCAAATGCTGTTGAGTCGGGTTAAGTGACCAACCCAAATACAATTATACAAGTTGCATTAAGTATGCTTAAAAGCAAACCGAAAAGACCCCTAATTTCTAACATTCTCTCATCAGTCATACTTCTCAACCACCAATCCCACTATCCAGTATGGACTTGCAACACCGAAAATGCATTCGAAAAGTAAGACATTTCCTCTTTTTCACATAATGTAAGAAAGCCAAGAAGCTCCAAAACCATAGAGACAATGATGATCACATGAGTGCATACATACCGGAGTATAAGCTGTGCCCTCACAAGGCACCCAAAACAGATCACTCCCCGTATCAAGCGCCACCATAAACTTCATTCCCGGCGTACCCAATTCCACCGTCGCGTAATGCAGGCTACAAGAACCCCATAAAAATTCGAAATTCGAAATTCAACCCCCAAAATCCAAAACAACATTAAAAAATCAAATCTTTCTAAACATAAAGATCGAAACTTTTTTAACAAAAAGAAACTTACAATCCCAACGAGCTGATACGAACAGTCGAGTTGCCATCGGAGAACGCCAGCGGAGCAGCGCCGCCGCCGCTCTGGGCGAGATTGCGGCGGCGGAGAAGGCGGTCGCGACGGGCCAGCGCCGCGTAGTACTCGAAGCTCCCCTTTTCCGGGAAATTCTGGGCCGGAGAGAGTTTTCCGGCGGATAAAGACCAGTTCTTGACGGGGTCGGAGAAGCGGTGGTGCATCTTGAAGCTGAAGACGCGGCGGCCATGGCAGCTCCCCGGTGGGCCCAAAATCGAGATGAGAAAAGCGAGAGCCACGAAGAGCTTGCGGAGATCAGTGAGAAGCATAACTGTTTTGATCGGTTTGCAGATTACCCTAGAAAGATTTGCATTTGGGGGAAGACGACGATGATTTGATTTCGATGGATCAATCGAAGACGACGACGTAGAGGTTTTGGTGTGGGGTGTTTGTGTCGGTGGGTCCCACTTGTTTGATTTTGACAGTTGGAAGAAGTTGTTGAACTCGGAAGCTTGACTCACTGAGTTGCGCGCGCGGGGATGGAGTTTGGGGAAATCTTAGCGCCAAAAAGAATGAATGGGGAATTGACACGTACCAGAGCGGAGGTGTTTATCAAACGGTCGTCTTTATAGGACTCGAAATCGAGCTTAATTATCAAAAAAAATAATTTAGAAAAAGAAAGGCCTTTTTTTTTACATAAAAACCTATATACATGACAAAATTTGAGGTAAAGATCTCATATTAATTATTTACAGTTTGGTACTCACAATTGGACTGGACAAAATTACAAACATAAACTAACACTACAAAAGTATAATTAATATGAGATAAAATCGGACACAACAAATGAGGACACAAGTATAACAGTGCAATTTCTGAGGCAGATCAAATCGGAGAGGCAGAGGTACCAAAACCAAATTTATCTGAGAGCTTTGTTCTTGTAAATGGAGAAACAAGCTCCATCTGGTGAAGGAATTGCACATCATGAACCAGAGGGTTGTGTGTTCTGCTTGGTGGAGAGCCTGAGTAACATGCTGGTGAACACTTGGTGCATACGTATTCCCTCCCGTCGAATATCTCCTGCACATAAGAACGAAACGTTATTTTGTTAGACTTATATTGTCCGTGTTGTCAAATTGTTCAATTGGCCCACACTAATTCGGTTTTTTGTCAATTTAAACTTTTCATAACTATGTAGTCCAAATTCACAGTCTGACAATATAAGTATAGTCTATTATTAGATAGTGGAGCGAAATAAGATTTCTCCGGCAACAATGCCACTGCTAACCTTCTCACTGATGAGATTCAGGATCCCACTTCTTTCATCAGAGTTGTGTCGGCTGCAGGTTACAAAAGACGAAACATAGACGAGCTGCATAAGTTAGTGATTACATCCTCAAAACAGATTATCAAGTTTTTCGCAGTTTCACTAAGCGAAAATTTCTTGGTTTATAGGAAAATGAAAATCCAGCATTTGCCAAAGAACATGATAACGAAAAGCAAAATCGAAAAACAATGAAACCTGTGCTTGTTGCATCTTAGAGGCTTGAGCAATTCAGGAATGGCAGGGCCAATACGACGCGGTTTGGGGCAGAGAGGCTGGTCATTGTCTGCAGAGGCTAGCTTGCTCGTTTCTGTAGATCCCGAATCAAGAAGATTGCTTTTCTTCACACCTAAATGGTGCATAATTCTTCCTATATACACAAAATTGGAGAAGAAGAAGAAGAAAATCAAAGTCACAAGTACGAAGAGAAAGGATTAACTTGTGACTGGAAATTTCAACTGTAGCTATTTATTTATCCTCATTGAAATGGTAATTAATATACAAATTTACCTGCCGGATTAATTCGAATATTAACCACACAATTAAGACAGAGAGAGTGAGAAATTACTGAGAAGTGGAGCTCCACATTTTGGTTGAAGACCTTGTTCAACTAAGCCAAGTATGTTGTTGAGGCTCTTGAAGAAGCAAGCAGTTTGCTTGGCCAAGAGTGTAGTTAGGATGAGTCTTGGCTTTTGATCTCCTACTATTCCTCCATTTCTAATCTTCGCCTACGACTTTTTGGGTCCGATTATGTTGCAATTATCCCATTATTGAACCATTCCTTTTTCCAATTTTATGATTATCAACTTCAAGTGCATGGTTCCACTACTTTCACACCAATCTAGAACCTTCCATCTCGCACAAGTACATTAGATAAGAAGAGCACAAAACTTTGGCCAACTCAGCTACACCAAGATCCGATGTAACAAGGATAAATTTACTCAACAAGGTCATAGAGTTTCAACTATATTGTCCATACGTATTATAACGTGTAAATTTAAAAACCTACGCTACCCAAAAATTGCTTGTGTTCCAACTTACAAAGTTTACTCATAAAACTCCCCTTAATTCAGACAATGAAATCCCTTAATAGACTTTTTACCCTTTTCTCAAAACAATAAAGCAGGAAACCAAGAACAAATTCTTGAAACCTAAGAAACTTTTACTCACAAACACATAAGATAACGGCAATATGGACAATAATTGCAGGGCAAGTTACAAGTCAGCAACTGGTGAAACAGTTTGTAGCTAAAATCATGAATAATATGTGTCCCAATCAAACTTGGGTTGTGAATAGACCTCATAATCAATTGGTCCATCCACAACACTGTCTACAGTCTGTACGCCTTCCAATAGTGCTGGATGGAAACTATCATGATGGGAAGGCAACAATTTGTACATCACTAGTACCCCAAGTGTGAATATGGCTTGCAGCTTCGTTGAGTCTCCGTGGACTGAAAAGAACAATAGCATTGCGAGCAAGAATAGATCCACACAAAAACGCATTATGCACAATACTGTATCCATCAACTTCCCATCGTTCCCAGCAGGAAATCCCCTGACCCTATAGACAAAGAGAAAGTTGTACTTGTCGACCACATATCTATACCCAAAGTACACAGCGCCGACAGGAACCACAAGCGGAGAAAAGGAAGAGTATATAAAGGTCAGGGCGAATATCGTCAAGTTAAATGCGTAATATTGTGCGAAATCGAATGTCTGCTTGGGGGCTGTTGAGGTTCTGCTGATAGGGTAATCAGAAAGATCATGTTCCTGCAGATCAATTCCATTCAGCCGGGGAGAATCATATCCGATGTCCACAATCAAAGGTCTTTGTAGATTATCAGTTTCTTGAGTTTCCAACGGATATTCTTCACTTTGTTCTGGGACCAGCTGCAGCATGTCATTCTTCCGAAACTTCTGTATCTTCCTTTTTATCCACGGGATTGGAGCCAACAGATCATAAGATATTCCCAGGAAAGTACTTGTTATCAAGAATGCCAGAGAGGAAAGACATGACCTTGACAAAAATGATGCACTCATGTATTGCTCAATCCTCTTGCAATCTTCTCCATCCAAATAGCACCGTCCCATTGAAAGAATGGCACTCTCTAAAGATGATTCCACGAGACCCTTGAGAAGTATGAGATTCACCAGGAAGAAACAAACCATCTTAAGAAGTGCAGCTCTTTGCTCCCCTGACACAGTAAGATGCCGCTCAAACTTGGAGAGATACGAAAGTGCTGAAGGAATGATTATATACATACTGACAAAGATAAACACATTTGGCAGAAACTGAAATATAAGACTGCCAAGCCAGCTTGAGCTTTGCACCCAATTGAACCACAACTGGGCGTTATCCATAGTTTCTGCATTTATAATCCTCCAGGCATTCTTCAGAGCACTGATAATTGCAAGAGGAGAGCTAAAGAACAGGAGAATCAACAGCAAGCATGTATTCACCAACACTCTCCGCAATATCAATGAGACCTTTGATGATCCCAAATGATTCCAATAAATATCCGTTGCCAAGGGTGCTTGTTCAACTTTCCATTGGTTTCTCTGTAAACGCAACTCCATGACAGAAAAGAACTTCCCGATCCGCCTCTTCTTCTCATGCCGAAAGTCCTGAACCGCTTTATTAGCAGTATACACATCCTTAAACACCACAAATGCAACTCCGGCACTCAGTGCACGGCCTTCTTTATAAGCTGCCAGTTCAGTCTCCAACTTAGCTCTCAATGCCTGCAACGTCCCCAACTTCCTTTCCTCAGTGTAGCCCAACCCAGCCATAGTCTCATACCACAAATCTTGCACCTTTCTCCACAAAGAGCGAGCCCAACTGCATGCTCCATCCGCAGAAGGCATTCCATATCCATCCTCTTCATTTTCATCAACCAACATACGGGAGTCTATTCTCGCAACTGCCCATGAAATCTCATGCCGAACCCTAACCAATTCTGTGGCTAATTCATCCAATGCACACAAGTCCATCGGCATAATCACCCTATAAACTTTCCCAGGATACCTATGCTGGAAATACTCATGCAACATTGTCCTATCACTCCCTATAGTTTTCGGTATCCCCTGCACCATTATAGTAAAAATTGCTGTCGAATTCACAGTCGGGTCACTCAAATTCCCATTCCCATCCCTAATCCTAGTGATCCTCAACCTAGCCTCAATAGCAGAAATACCAAAATGCACCAAAACAACAACCACCACCACAAAAACAAAATGCACCCAAAGCAAAGGCGAACCTTTTTCGATATGATTGATCGTTGTTTTCGAAAACTGGTCGCCGAGCACGGCGCCGCCGGCGTATAGGTTCACCGGAAGCAAGACCAGCACGGCGAGGACGGCCAAAGACAAGAGCAACCCGCAGCTGCCGCCTTCGATCAGAAGAAATTGGGCGGCGTCGGCGCCGCAGTGGCGGGCAATCTCTCGACACGTGGCTTGCCAGACGGCGAGGAGCTTGGAGGCGAGGGCGGAGGGTCCCGGCATGCGGCGGTGGTCGCTGCGGAGCTTGACGAAGATAAAGAAGAAGACGCAGAAGAAGGAGCCAATGGCGGAGATGTTGAGGAGGTACTGAATGTTGCCGTACCAGGCCTCGTAGGCGTCGCCGCCGTCGCCGGGGGACGGCGGAGGAGAGGAGGCGGTGGCGTTCGTGGGTGCGATTGGGGAGAGGAGGATCGACGGTGGATAAGGTGGGTCCATCGTCGGGATGTGCGTGGGGGTAATCTAGGGTTTGGAGAATCGGAATTGGGGGTTCAATTGGATTGGGGATTTCTTCATGAGACGAAGCAATTAGGGTTTCGGAAAAGGGGGTTTTGGCGGGGAAGATGCTGGATTGTGTGTGTACGTGGAGTGTCCGATGTTCGGACGGAAATATCAGGGCAAACTAAAATGGAATACACATTTTTTTTTTGTCTCGATAAATTAGAATAAGCATTTTTTTAGCCTAAGATTGGAGATTTTTCTTCAAATTTGGGGGTTACTTAGCTTGGCAGAGAAATGACGGATAGTTGTACAGTCCAACAAGTTTAGTTTTTACATTACATTTGGTAGTTGTTAACTATCTTAACTTTTTTTTTTGTTATGGAACATAACATAACGTAGTTACTTTTGATAAAAGTCCGTTCTAATTATGATGCGATAGATAATTTGAATTTGGAATCTCTTTCTTACGAGTGAAGTGACTGAGTTGTATGTTGTTGATAGTTGTTTTGATGTTGGTTTTCGAGCCGAAATTCTAGGCATGTTTTTACAATACTCCATTGTTATACGATAAGCTTTGTTATGACTTCTCCCTCATGTAGTAAATAAGATTTAGAAAATTTTTTACGATTTGGCAATCAACGAAGTACTGCATCGACAACCCAAATGTTGTTGGTACAAAGAAAGAGCATACACATAGGCAACGCGAGATGATGAATCGTGCTTACCAGGAGTTCGTTAAAGACCAACAATTGCATTCATTTATTCACATCACAATGGAATTTCAAAGATTACTCATATTATGAACTCGTTTAATACCCCCCAAACGGAAATAGAATTCTCAAATCACTTATATATCAATTTGCCTCCTGCCACTCTATTTCAGTCTAGCCGCCTCCTGTAACTCAGATTGTCTCAATTTGCCTCCTGCCACTCTACTTCAGTCTCAGTTTGCCTCCTGTAACTCCAGTTGTCTCAATTTGCCTCCAGCCACTCTATTTCAGTCTCAATTTGCCTCCTACCACTCCATTTTTGTCTCAATTTGCCTCCTGCCACTCTATTTCAATCTCAATTTGCCTCCTGCAACCCAAATCTGTTAAGTCATAATTAACTAATGTCAAGGCAAACTGAGACTGAAATAAGTGGCAGGAGGCAAATTGAGACAACTGAGTTGCATGAGGCAAACTGAGACTGAAGTAGAGTGGCAGGAGGCAAAATGAGACGGGAGTTACAGGAGCGGCTGGGCTGAGGTTGAGTGAGTGGCAGGAGGCAAATGGATAAATAAGTGTTCTCAAATCAGTCCTACTACATACTTTGATCATTTCCTGGTTTTCTGTGGTCGGCCTACTTTTGGGCCTTTGTTTGCTTCTTCAGTGGGAATGTTAAGTGGAGCGCAGACCCAATGTCAATTGCTTTTGGGCTCTCTTCAATGAAGCATTTCGTCCATGATCTAATTTCCTACGGATCCTTTGAGCGTCGGCGTACCAATAATTCCATCCAGTGATATTTTTGGGTCAAAAGTCCAGTGATATTTTGACCACCAAAAACGCGTTTTAGCTATTTGATAGCTTTTCCGACTTTTTGGAGCGTTGTACTTGTTTCATCAAACCTATAGGTAGGGAGGCTATGAGCCTATGACCTTTAACTTCTTGTTTTTGTGTGCTTGAAAGCGATCAACTAGGCTGCAATTTGGACTTGAAGCCTCCACTTCCAATTATTGGCTTGTTTGTTCCCCACCAAAATCTAACCTTTTTCTAATCACTCTCCATTAAAACAACTTTGATGCGATGCCGAAAGCTACAAAGCCAAAGCCAAAGCCAAAGGTAGGAATGAACACAACTAACCTCAAAGCAAACCCAAGCTATCTAACAAGTACAACAAATCTATGAAAGAGATGTGGTGAGATTCGTATCCACATGTGTGCGTATTAATTTTGACCTCACACATGCATGATTGATTTTAGCATTCTTTCTTAACATTAGTATAAGCGAGGCTAATGAATTAATTTAAACCGAAAATTGATTGGTCGGCTTTGGTCCTTGTCTTTCTTGTGTGGATCCTTGAATTCGGATGGTCATGCTCCTATAGGATATACTATTGTTCCATGACTTTATCCCATTTTCATGATTATAATAAAATTGATAAAAAAAAAATACAGAAGAGATCAATAGGTCGGTTTGCTAGTATCCTTTGTTGACTTTAACTGTGCAAAAAGGGTTTAACCATTCTCTTAGTTAAATCCAAAATACCCTTATGTTGTCAAAGGTGGAAAATTTTCAGAAAACCAAATATTTCTAATTCAATTCTAGTATGTAAGTGTGATAAGGGTTGGTGTCATAAGTCCCACCTAAAATACAGTAAATGAATGCATTTGAGATGTCACACAATTATATAATTATATTTGTATACGTCGAAACATCTCGTGATGTTAGTTCAAATTGTATTGTATGGTGGGCATTGACATTACCATGCCACACACTTGCATTTGTATAACAACATGTCAACCCTTATGTCAAATATGAAACATGGACGACATCACTTTTGTGTACAAAAACTTGCACAAGAAATGCATCTTTGTCCATGAGATGTGCTCATACGACAACATAAACTTGGTCATTTGACATGCTGGTGATAAGGAAAAAAAACAGAAAAATCAAAACGAAAACTTATAAAATACAACATGGTTTTGGCACCAGAAAATGCGACATGGTTTTGAAATGCATTGATCTTGTTCATTTCTGGGGGCACAATTTCTACAAATTATGGATTTCTTTTATTAATTTCAGCTCCAATGCTCATAAAATGATTGCCACTTTCTCGTGATTATGTGGAGACACGTGTCCCTCATGCCCTTGCGGTGTGGACACGTATGCAATGAAGTCACAAGCTCACAGACACAAATTACAATCAGCTTCAATAACCAAAATTGGTTTTTGGAATTGGGAGGGAGTAGGCCATAAAATAATTACTTGAGCAAAACGTAACAAAGTTGTATAAGACAACATGACATGTGTTTGCCAAAAAAAGTAAAAACCATGTTCTCAAAAGTTGAAAAAAGGATTCGCATATTTGTGGTCTAATGCTATACAAACATTGTTGGTACAATTATAACTAGTACTACAAACACGAATTAGAAGTAAATTTTATTGCGGAATTAAAGAATTGATTTTCGAAAGTAAATGATTATGGTTATAACACACATATAACGATAATTCACTAATCATAATTAAGTAAATAAGAAAATACATAACAAAGACACACCTAAATTTTTTGTCCCATTATTAGATAAAAATGAATCGAATTTCGAATTTCAACTCTAATACATAATATTTTACAGAGCTAATTCAATCACAATGTGATAGGGACCATAATTTGATTAAGATTGCATGTTTTGATTTGAGCAAAAGGTACATGCAAGCACCATGAAGGCTCTTTTTGTCTTTGCCATACCCTTTTCTCTAAAAGACTAAACTTCAATAACATACCATATTATAATCACTTTTGAAATGGTAACAAAGAAAAGTACTTTGTTCTCCTCCACAAGTAAAAAACACTTTTTGAAAATCCAAACCACAAAATTTTTTAAAAATTGTTGACAATTTCTCTCCATGAAATTGTTCTGTAGTAACTTAATTCAAACTATTTGACTCCAGCTCAAATCCCTACCCATTGGATTAGAGCAAGCTTAATTTTTCAAAACACATGAAAATTTTAAAATTTGACTTCAAAATGTCCCCATATAAACTAATTTTTATCAAAAAAAAAAAATATTAAATTGTTGTCCCTCTTTCTATCTACTTTCTCTTTCTTTGGTTTTATATGTGGAGCCCATTGCTGCCCATCTGCATTGCTGGCTTTCAGCCATCGCTTTGTTCTTTTTTTTCTTTATAGGGTGTTTGTCTGCTGAGAAAATTACCACCCATCAGGGACAACACGAAAAAAAAAGGAAAAAGAAAATCAAAGAGTTTCAGTTCGTTCAATCACACTGATTGAGAGCTCCTCCTCTCCTCTGTTAAATCACCTCCTATCTTCTTCTCCAATCCTCGTGCGTCCTCCACAAGAAAAAAACCCATAAAAAGTCGAGCAATTTGCACTCGAAAAGATTGATCGAAAAAAGCGACCCCTATCCAGAAACCCAAAAGCCCACGGTTTTGTTTTTGATGGATCTGCAGATCTAACGCGGTGATACCCACATGTATTGCTCTGTTTCGTTTAGATCTCCGTCGTTTTCATCACCCACGATTCAGTAGCTGACCTCAGCAGCTCAATCAAAGCAGCCTAATTTTTGCATTGTGAGTTCCTTTCCGTCGGTTTTCTATTTGTGTTGTGTGGTTTTCGCAATTGGGTAATCGAAAAGTTTGTTAATTTGTTAGTGGGAATCGTAAAGTTGCTGACTTTGGGTTTTTTTTGTGAGTAAATTGTATGGTTGTGGTTTGGATATTGAGTGGTGGATATGACTGTCACTGTTTCCCAAAACTCTTTGTTGTTTATGTTGCTTTCTTAATTCGCGACTTGTAGCTCGGTTGGTTAAGAGCATTAACGTCTGATTTCGATTGTGTTTTTAAAAAAATGTATGCTTTGTTCATTTGAAGGCAGTGTTCACATGTGGGACATGGTCCTTTTTGAGACACTTAGCAGAAATGCAGACGGGGATGAGATTTTCGACCCGATTGTTTCATTTTGAATGAGACTGTTAACTAGTTTTACATAGTTAGCTGATTGTTTGGTCAAGTGTATGATGAATCTTTGATTGTTGGATGTTATGTTGTTCTATGTTTGTTGGTTGGTTTCCCTTTTATAGTAGAGCTTTCGTTCTTCAGGAGAAGAGGCTGGTGGGGTCTTTGGGTGGGAAGAGGTATTGCATCCAAATTGGATGTGGAAGCATTGGAGGCTGGTGGCCCAGGTGAAATGAGGGATGTTATCAAGGTTGATAAACTTTCTGAGGGCCTGCTGGCTGCCAAGTTCGGACCGATTCGTGCACTCAGGCTCCGATGCAGCTGGCAGACAAGATGGGTTACTTTGGTACAAAGACACCGGGCAACATATGAATGGTGAATTTTCAATGGCTGTTGTACAGGCCAATAGTTTGCTTGAGGATCAGAGCCAGGTTGAGTCTGGTCCCTTGAGCTTGCTCGAGTCTGGCGCATATGGCACCTTCGTTGGAGTATATGATGGTCATGGCGGTCCGGAGACCTCCCGTTACGTTACTGATCACCTGTTCCAGCATCTGAAAAGTAAGCTCCATGATCCCAGTCCCAAATGAGATGTTTGGCATAAAAGTGTTTGTTGGGGAATATATTGGATTCACTCAAACTCCTCCATCTTAGGATGCATCAGAATTAAACAACGTTCCTTGTTATAGATTAGGGGCTGTGTTTTTATTTTTATTTTAATGATGAGGTCTTGAGATTGGAATGAAGCCATTGCTGATGATTCTGTTAACGTTTGGTTATTTTCAGGGTTCACAACAGAGCAACAGTCCATGTCAGTGGATGTGATACGGAAAGCATATCAAGCGACAGAAGAGGGATTCCTCTCTGTTGTTACCAAACAATGGCCTATGAAACCCCAAATTGCAGCTGTTGGATCTTGTTGCCTTGTTGGTGTGATATGTGGCGGAACCCTTTACATTGCCAATGTTGGTGACTCACGTGCTGTGCTGGGGAGAGTTATGAAGGCTACTGGGGAGGTTCGTGCAATCCAACTGTCGGCGGAGCATAATGTGGCCATAGAAGCTGTCAGACAGGAGATGCATTCTTTGCATCCAGATGATTCACATATAGTGGTTTTAAAGCATAATGTATGGCGTGTGAAGGGCTTGATACAGGTACGTTAATTGCATGAGTGATAATAATTTATGCTTCATGTGTTAAAACTTAGGTTTCTGTCACACTAAGGCATGTTGTTTCTAGTTTTATCTAATATTATAGATGAAAGATATTGTGATTCATAATAAAGTGCTTTATTTTCCTATTTATTGAGCTTGAATGCATAATTGTCAAAAAAATAGATTGCAAGGAATAAGAAATTTGGATATCTTTGAGCGAAAAGTTTGGTCCCAAATAGCACAAAGTGATGCTAAAAACTCAATACCTAACGTGGTAGGAGGGTCTGATGTCTGTTTCTGGTCAGATATTAGACCTACGAGCTAGTACATTGTAGGACAAGAATGTCATATGCAAGAGAGATTGACACGTCAGATTTGGCCGGTTATATTAGGGTTGGCAGATCAGATTGCCTCCAGAATGTTCAGCAGATTGATTATCCATTGGCTCTTCAGAAAATGCATAATCTTAACTATTTGGAAACTGTTTTTTATAGGAAAATTGTGTGTAGATCTTTGACTAGTTTTGGAGTAGTCCCTTTCAAAAATTCTTTACTTTTGATGCTATGCATTAAGACCTATGATTATCAGTGGAATTAAAACGGTTCTTCATGATTGGGGTTTAAAGGATCAAAATCTATGGTTATTGGTTGACTGTCATTGTTATTTTGATTGTTTATTGACATTGACAAAAAGGATATTTCTCTTGCAGATTTCTCGATCTATTGGTGATGTATATCTTAAAAAGGCTGAATTTAACAGGGAGCCTTTATATACCAAGTTTCGCTTACGTGAACCTTTTAAAAGGCCAATTTTAAGTGCTGAACCAGAGGTTTCTGCGCATGAACTTCAACCGCATGACCAATTTCTCATATTTGCTTCTGATGGGCTGTGGGAGCACCTCAGCAACCAGGAAGCAGTTGATATTGTTCAAAATCACCCACGCAGCGTAATATACTCAACGCCATGCTGAGTGCAGTTTCTGTTTTGTTTAATATGGTTCTTTATGTGACTTTACCTGCTTCTTGTTTTTCAGGGAAGTGCTCGGAGGCTTGTGAAAACTGCCCTGCAGGAAGCAGCTAAGAAAAGAGAAATGAGATACTCAGATTTGAAGAAAATAGAGCGTGGAGTCCGCCGCCATTTCCATGATGACATAACAGTTGTAGTGGTGTATCTTGACTCGAACCTCGTGAGCAGAGCCAGCACAACCAGAGGCCCTACTGTGTCCGTGAGAGGAGCCGGTGTTCATATACCTGTAAAAACTCTTGCCCCTTGTTCCACACCCTTGGATACCTGATGATCCCGGCTCGTGTAATATTGTACCTATTGTTTTGACTCCGTCTGAGAACTCCGGTGAACCATCAGTTTGTACTTCCAAGAGAGAGATAAGAGAAGGTGCAGTCATTTTTTGTTTTCTCTTTTCACTGTACAATGTAACAATTAACTTGGACATGTGTATGTTATTATAGTTTCTAATTTCTTGATCAGCTGAGGTATAAAGGAAAGAATCAAAGATGTAGAGCTCCAAAGATGACAGTCACATAAAGATTCTTTCTTGAGGACATTTCTTCTTTTACAAATTCAATTTCTTTTTGGTCTCCTTCATTGCAGAGTTTTAGGGATTTGTAAATCTTTTTTCTTTTTTTTTTGAGAGAAGATACAAATGTTCTGTAAGCACAGATCTCTCTGCATGTAGATTGCTTGCTGCAGTAAAATATGTACGTTTTCTTTGGAATTGGCAGGCGGATTGAAAGTCTGGCTAAGTTGACTTTGGCAAATTAGGTTGCGATTCAGGTAAGCAAAGAGACAAGGGCAGAGACCAATGTGCTTTTTTGAAAATGGGACAAAGGGCAATATGCTGCAACCCTGCAACATAGAGCTTCCTGTCTGTGGGGTTTGTTGGGTCCCTATTTTACAACTAGGCACATGAACTTGAGGAAAGGGCTCGATGTTGCCGGTCAGACCGGTTGCATGAGTTGCTAGCATGTGCTGGTCGACTAGCATGCATCTGCTGGTCGACCGGCTGCATGTGTTGCCTGGACCGGCAGTATGTGATCCTGAAAGCTGGAAATCTTACTCCCGAATGGGAATGTTCCTTGGGATCAAAGTTTCAGGCATATTTGGCCGGGAGAGTACTAAACTCCAGCAGAGGAGTATGGGGAATAAGAATCTAATCTATGCTGCAGAAAATGATCTTTCTTCTTTCTGCTTTTTGCTGAAACTTTGATCTTGTGCACTTTGTCTTTTGGATGAATTTCTTTATTTCAAGTGAGACTTTTTTTTTTTTTTTTCAAAAAGTGAGACTGTTAACTCCGAGGAATCTCTTTTTATCTTGCGGCTTTTCTTTTGGTAGTGGTCAAACGTTCAGAATCCAAATAATCAAATGGTGCTGGAACAAAGGTACTAGGGACAGCAGAATATACAAAAGCAAAAGAAGGGAACTTTATAGGAGGATTCTTGCACGCAATCTCTGAGCAGGAGCATGAGTTTTCTGGAGTCATGTATATAGGGTCTTACCATGTGCCGTGGTCCATCTATGAATGCCTTTGATTAAGTCAGTATTTTGAGAGATCAATGTTCAAACAGTAATAGATTAAAATGGACTGTGTCAAGTTGTTTATGCTACAGTCATATTCCTTTGCAAGCTTTGAATTTTGTCCACAGAATTGTAAACACTAGCCAGAAATTCTCTCTGCTGGTCCTTACGGACCGGACTTCCACCGCACCACACTTCAGAGCCGTCAGATGATCATTTAATTTTTTATCTGATGGCTCCGAAGTGTACGGACTTCGCACCACACTTCAGAATTGTCAGATGATCATTTAATTTTTTATCTGATGGCTCCGAAGTGTGGTGCGGTGGAAGTCCGGTCCGTAAGGAGCGGTAGAGAAACACTCAAACACTAGCATAATTCCCAATCAATACGTACGGAAAGAAAGCTGCTGCATATCAATCTTCCAGTCCAAGTACAATTTCCAATCAATTCATGTGATTGGCCGAGGTCACTGTACCAACAATAATTAATTACTCAACAGTATGTTTGACCCAGCAAGACTGTAATTGATAGTAAAAAAGAGATGGGGACATTTATCTTGTTCAGGTCAAGTATTTTTGGGTAAGCTTGCCAATTGAAGGTCAAAATTATTGGTTCCTGCAGTAAATTATTCCTTAATCAGAAGCATAAGATGACTTCATTAGCTTATTTATTGATGGAAGGGAATTAAGGTGTAGAGAGCTCATTTGCCCCATGCTAAAGGTCTTGCTTCAATTGACAGGTGAGCTAACCCATACAAACCTTCATTATGGCACCAAACATGAAGTCTCAAACTTTCAGCATAATTTCATCTTTTAGACCGTAAAAGACATAAATGGCCTCATAAATACTGGATTTAGCTTCACAATTATATATGACCGAAAATTCACATGCACAAGTCAAGAATTTGTAAAGAGTTAGTATCATAGACATTATATAGCGAAGTCATGTTAGAACACAAACTTTGAACGCAAGAAAACAGAAGTAATGTGCATCAAGAGGTTTTCGTTTTGAACTTTTTTTTTTGAGCAAATTGATAAGAGGTTTCCCTTTTCCAACTCCCATGAACTAAATTCCCCGGACCTATCTTATGCTTGTAAGCAACGCGAGGTCCAAACATGCACAAAATGGCCAAGAACAAGATGAACTACTTTAATTGATTCCAAACAACAATTTGTCCATGGCATAATAAATGCATCTTCAAAAACAACCGTTGGAGTTTCTTTGACATGCACCTGCGTGTTCCTTTCTCTGCATCCAAATTTCATTTTGTTAAGGTTATTTTGGGCACATGGATTTAGTGTGAGTTTTTGTTTTTCCCACCATTAATTAGCCTCATAATCTTCTGGCAAACCCACCTTTTTTTTCCCTCTAAACTTTCCCACCAAAACCTCTGCTAATAAAAGCTTAACCAAAAACCCACCTCCAAAATTTTCACCCAAACCACAACTACGCACCGCTGCTTCACTTACTCCAACGCATCACATGCATTCCCCGAAGCACTTCTCCACAGCATCTCCAAAAAGCACTTTTCCATCACCTCAGCTTAAAGCTCCCATCTTTCAGCTCTGGAGACGAAACCGAGACATGGGTTGTGCTTCTTCCAAGCAAAGCGACGCCGTCTTGCTCTGTAGGGAGCGAAAGCTCCAGCTGAAATCGGCCATGGAGAAAAGACATGCTTTTGCAGAGGCACAATGCAAGTACAATCAGTCTCTCTACGCAGTAGCGGTGGCAATAAGGCTGTTCGTAGCCCGGCATTCCTCTCCTCCTTCTCCGTTCCTCATCGGATTTCCGTCGCCAGCTTCCTCCGTGACCGGCGTCGACACCGCCGTCTCCGGCAACAGCAAACTCGCTGGTTTCCCAGCTTTTGTTTCACCAAATACGGCGAGGTTTTCGGGTTTCGATGGAAAAAGACAGATGAAAGAGAACCCAGATGAGAAAATTGATGAAAAATATAATGACAGTAATGGTGAAGAGTCTGATGAGGAAGATGAAGTGGGTTGTGAACATTTTTGTGATGATTTTGTGGGGGACCCACCAATGCCTTCACCAATTCAGAGGGGTTTGGAGTGGGATTTCTTCAATGCTTTCTCTGGTGGTGTGGTGGGAGATGAGGAGGATTTGAGAATCTTGAGAGAGAAAGAAGGGATTCCAGAGTTGGAAAGAGTAATTAGTGGTGAACATGATGGAGATTATGGTAATTTTGATTTGGGTCATGGTGGTGCTAATGTGAATTATGGGGAGGAGAAAGGTGTGATCAGGGTTTTTGATAAACCCACAAAAGGGAGGGAATTGTTGGAGGCATTGAGAGATGTTGAGGACCAATTCATTAGGGCATATAGTTCTGGTGTGGAGGTTTCCAGGATGCTGGAGACCAATATGGTTCAGATGCAATCTGCCTTGGAGGAAATTAAAAGTAGGGTCTTGCTCTTTTGTTTCCTTTTGTGCTTAGTCAAAAAAAAAAATTATATTTATACATGTGGGTTTGATTGTAGATCTTGGTAGGAAGTTAAAGGTAAGGTCTTTACCCTGTCCTTTATTTCTGTTTGGTTTGTGTAATCCATGTGTATATCTGAGTTTGATGGCATAAGACCTTGTGTAAACTTCTGTCAAGTTCCCATGAACACAAATTTTAATTGGTAGTTAGTACATTACTTGAATCAGGCATTGTTGTGTGCAGATAGTGATTCCTGTGATTTTGTAGCTCTAGTATCACCTGATATATGGTTTTTGGGTGCAGATAACTCGAGTAAGCTCCTCCGATCAGTCACAAGGAGCCGTTCCACCTCATCTACATTATCTTGGTCCTCCTCCCGTAAAAGTCTCCTTTCATCTACCTCTAAAAGTTCTTCAACATGGACTCATTCCAGCAATGGTATCTTTGATGACAATGGAGCAATGGAATCTGGGTGCCATTCTGTAACTTTAGGAAAGTTATATGCTTGGGAGAAAAAGCTCTATGAGGAGGTGAAGGTAATATATGAATCTTACAACTTCGTGCTTTATTCAGTCTTTCTGATAGCTTCTACTGCACAACTTAATCTCATATACTATATTTTATTTCTGTCCCTTCGGATAGATGATCTGCACTAGAAACCTATAGTTACAGAAAATACGTTGTCCATTCTCTCTTCATATGTAACTTATGAGAACAAGTAGTTTACTGTCTATTAATTAGCAGACACTAGATTAATGCGGTTTCAACTTCTGCTATTGCAAATTTAGCCGAGTTATCAGTTTTTAGCTTCTATCTTGCCTCCTGCATTTGGATACGTATGTTAAATCTTGAATCATTTATTAACGTCATCTTTAAAATTTTCTATCTAGGGTGGAGATGAAACCAGGAAAAAACATGAATCAAAATGCTCCCGGTTTGGAAAGAAATATACTAGAGTAGATGGTCTCAAGACTGGGGACAAGGTTGAACTTGAAGCAAAGATTTTGGTTGCCTTAAGAAGTGCTGATTTGATCTCCAAACGTATTCAAAGACTGAGAGATGAAGAGCTGCAGCCACAACTTATTGAGCTTCTACATGGGTATGATAGATGTGGGAAATTTGTATTGAATGTCTGGAAAGACAGAAATTTTTTAAATTCTATTCTAACGTCCACTTCCCAACTTCTGCAGCCTAATGAGAAACTGGAAGATAATGTCAGAATCTCACGAAACCCAAAACAGAATCATGTCTGAAGTGAAATCGCTCTACTGTGCATCCTTCGGAAATTTCTGCAATGATTCACACCAGCTTGCTACTCTTGCGCTGAATGCAGAACTTCAGAACTGGCTTGCTTGCTTTAGGTCGTATGTTTCTTCACAGAAGGCATACATCGAAGCTCTTGAGGGTTGGCTATATAAGTTTGTCAACCCCAAAAATGGACTCTCATTTGGTACAGTCAACGGGCCAGCGTCACTTGCAATCTGCCATCATTGGTTAGTTTTCCTGGATAAGCTTCCAGATAGACCAGTGAGCTGTGCCATGAAAAGATTTGGTGAGGATATCCAACACCTGATGGTTCAACAAGGCAAGGAGCATCAACAAAAGAGGAAGGTCGATGGACTTTCCAGGGAACTTGACAAGAAGGTTTCGGCATTTGAAAGGACAGAGAGAAAGGTTGTTGGGTTGAGGTTTTCTGAGGTGGAATCAGAATTCCGTGTGCGGAACCGGATTGATCACTTGAATGATATGAGGGTCCAGTTGGATATGCTCAGGAAGAAGGTAGATGCAGAGAAGGTGAAACATCATACTAGTATGCAGGAAACACAACGTCTTGCTGTGAATGGATTTCAGACAGGGTTTTCTTCAGTTTTTGAATCCTTGGCCGAGTTTTCAAGGAGTGCTACGAATATGTATGATGGCCTTATAACATCCAGTGAAAATGCAAGGAGGAGGATGAATGGCTAAAGTAGCAACCAATCAAAGATTACATACCTTGCAGTGTTTATGTTGAAGCCGATGACAAATGAAAAGTATGCAGAATAGGCTTTGAGAATGATAGGAAACTTTTAAATATTGATTTATATGACTATATATTGCAGGCTCTTCTGGTGTAAAGGCAATATGCAGTTTTTCTTGTGCTTCAAGTATATATAGAACATTATGCTTCTGAAAGGAGTGACTGAATATCACAATTCAGTCACTCCCAATCTAGAAACATAGATACACTGAAAGCTCTCGTTCTCACACACAAAAGGAAAAGAACAATGTCGGTATCTTTTTACAATCCATTTGCTACATGGCTAATTCTCTTTCACTGCAAGAAAACTCATGTATATCTTCCAGATTATCAATGTCGATACTGATACTGCTGTCTAACTCTAAACACCTTAAGCTGGTGCTTTGAAAGGAGAGGCTGTCTATGTCCACATGAAACCTCTGAAGTCCAATGCCGTCTATGCTGACAGAGTTCTGAGACTGGTCGTAGTCCACTGCTCTTTTACTTCTGGTCCCTAGATCTGCTGCTCGGCGAGATGTGACAGATGACCTTCGAGAGTCCCTTGAAGGCTGTTTGTGCAGGAAGTTTTCGGCAGAATAGAGGGCCTCTTCAAGTTCTTGCCACACTTTTGTCATTGTAGGGCGGTTTTTAGGTACTTTAACAACACATCTCAAGCCAAGTTGCCCCATCTTCAGCATCATCTCTGTGTTGCAGGACTCTGCCAAAAGATTAGTATCTAAAATCTCCTCAACACGACACCGCTCCAAGCTAGGCCTTGCCTGCATTTCAAGAAAACAATTGCATTTTACTAAAACTCAACATAGATGGATTCTGAACTTTATATACTATACCAATGAACAATGCTTAGCCTGTTTACCCAGTCGATGATATGCTGTTTAGGGCGATATCCGGTTAGATCAACGGCAGGGCGAGAAGAAACAAGCTGCAGAAGTATGACACCAAAGCTATAGACATCGCTAAACGTGGTTAAGTGGAAACTTGAGCAATAGGCAGGGTCAAGGTACCCCGGCGTTCCTTTGATTTGGCTGCTGACATGTGATTGATCTTCGGTAGGACCTGACCTCACTAGTCCAAAATCTGAAACCTTGGCTTCAAATCCATCTCCGATCAAGATGTTACTCGGCTTTATGTCCCGATGGATGATGCTTGGGTTCACCCCTTCATGCAAATGAGCAATGCCTGCAAAATAATTTTGCACAATCGAACTTTACATCAGTAACTCATTTGTTTTATTAGTGAAAGATATATTTGTCGATAAGTTGTCAATATCATTATCAATGACATGTGAAGCGCTCACAGACATATATTGCTATCTTCGAGACAATCTCAATGAAACTGACCTTTTGCTGCTCCAATGGCTATGTTCACTCTCTGTCTCCAAGTTAAGCTCTTCCATTTTCTTCCTGCATGGTAATTGAACAGAACTTTAAGTCAACAACGCAGACAAATGGGCAAATTAACATTTAACCAATTCAAATCGCATACCTACCCATAAAGTGATCAAGCAGAGAACCATTTGGCACATACTCGTATATCAGTATTTTCCCCCCTTTTTCTCCTGATTAATGCAAATCAAAATTGATTTATATCAGACACCTTAAGTGTACTATATGGACAATTTGTCCTTTAATAAAGAATAAAGAACGGACATCATGTGTACGGAAAAAAACTGTATCATTACTAGATGGTTCTTCGCAGTATCCGACCAGACCAACGAGGTTCCTGTGCTTGACCTTAGACAGCAGCCTAACTTCTGTTTCAAGGAAACACTACATAGAAATCAGATTAATATTCAACTCACGAATCTTAATTCTTCTGGTGTGTTACACAAAACATTTACACTGGTTAAGGCATACCATTTCTGAATTCTTCTGCACTCTGAAACGCATCGGCGTGGGTCCTTTTGATGGCCAGTGATCCTGCATCTTCAAAGGTCCCCTTGTAGACCTTTGCAAAAGCTCCACAACCCAGCAAGCACTCTCCACTGAAGTTCTTGGTTGCCTTGGCTAGTTCATCCAACTGGAAGCGCCTTAGTAGTATTTTCTCTTCTTTCAACTTTCCTAATACAATTCCCCAAACCAAGATCGAATCAAAGAACGCACACATACACATATATGTACAATAATACTAATAATTAAACACTTAACGTTCTCTTATCAGACACTTTGACATGTTATTTTACCAAACTTTATAAAGTGTATTAGGACTTGATGTACCATTTTACATGCCAGAATCCCTTCGAAAGAGAATCACTAAGTTAGCGTAACTTTGCGGGGCCCACAATCACATAACAATGGGAGTGTTATGGTTGCAAATTAGAGTTTTTTCTCACCTTTGTGTGTTGGTGATTGCGTTTTCTTGAGAGCTGGTAAGATCTTCCTCTTGAACAAGTAGAACAGCAAGGCCACAACCAAGACAGTCAAAATGCCAACAGCAAATCCTCCCCAAATGTGTCCTTGATGTGAATGCACAAAACTTGGAGGTGGTGGTGAAGCCATCATTTCCATCTTCACCAAATCAAAACCTTAATATTCTCAAACAATTAATTCATTGCATCCTTAATTATCCAACTTAATCACCAGCACGAAACTATTAATCTCCTTCCTTCAAAAGTGCAAAAGGGGGGGAAGGAGTAATGAAAGTGCTTAGTCCATATAAGTTGATCAGAAACTGACCATCTCTGCCGGCTAAGCATTCAAAATATATAGCAATAATGTTTAACTCCATGCTTTCAAAGAGACTAGGTCTTATGTGCTAAGGCGGCATATAGGCCAAAAACATGTACCAATCTATATGTATTTGTGAGGTGGTGTTGCATGACACTGTACAATTTCTGTCACGGGGCATGGAATTCTCATGCTTCTTACGCATAAATTTGACATGCGTTGGGAGACTTGGCCAAAAGTTCGACTATTTTTAAATTATTACGTACATAATGAAATAAAATGGTAGCGAATACGATAGATTAGTACTTAATACCTAATATTATATTTTCCGAACAAAAATGGGTATTATGAAAAGCTTTACTTTTTTTAAAAGTTAATATATATACCATTGATGTATGGAAGCAAAATAACTTGTTTCCTTCCTTATTTGGCAAACAATGAACTATTAGACACAGAGAAAGACTGCTATACTATTTGTTCAGGAAAGTTATATGTTTAGATGGATCGAGATGAGCGTAGAGTGGTCATTTCATATATAGAGTGGTTTGTAATTAATCTCTGCATCCGCAATCTTAAGCTAGGTACCTCCATCCACCATTGGGTTTTGTAGAAAGGATAACTATCAATGACCCTATGCCAAAAGTTATTAAAATCAATCAAAGCCATGTTCATGATGCAAGTGAAACAGTACTAGTGACAAGGGTAGGAAAAAGCCAAATGAACAAAGACCCTTTCTATTGGTAAACTATGCTTACAAAACGACCGAGTCATCTCTTTAATTAATTCCAAACTATTACCCCATAAACATCCTGAAACAATTGACATGATTTCCATTTGTTATTTGTATACTAATCACTGTGATGGACAGATAAATGTTAGGATTGAGAACTAAATGTTTTATTTAATTAAATAAAAAAATTGCACGGGTCCGATATTGGTAGCTAAATCCTGTCGCTATGTGGTTAATCGTTTTGTGGATTGACCTATTAAGAATTAGAAATAATAATAAAATAAAAATATGAAGCATGATAGCTTTGGTTGCTTTGGACACCATGTCCCTTGTCTTTGTTTGCATAAGATTCTTTTGAAAATCGAAGGTTAGCAAAAATCCCAACTTCTTTGGTTCATTCAATTACTCAATATTCATGGACTTGTTAGGCCTACAACTGTCTTTGTTTGGGCTTCCTGCTTACACTTCATCTACAGTACTCACGAGTTTTCATGTCAAAATTATAATTTCTGAATCCATCGCTCCTGAAAACTAGTTAGTATAGTTGTGAAAGCGCGACCAACCTCGAGAACTTTGGAAAAGTTGACAGAGAAATTTAGAAGGGGATTGTTCGTACATCTACATTCTGAATTAATCGTGTGGTTTACAAATGAGTGGTGAAGTTTCACCTCGTTATCCGTACAGTTTAAGAAATGGAAAGTGGTATTAATTCCTCGCATGAAGTATTCCAATAATGACATCGAATGATGCTTCAAAAAGTCACGGGGAGTTGCTTTGAGGCCATCCATGGATTGCAATTTGTAGGTGTGAATGAGATGATTTCCCCAAAAATGAAGGGGCAAAAGTCCCAATGAGGGAAATGCAGCATGTGAGAACATCACATGATTCAACAAATCAACCACAACATCAAAACAATAAGGATCCGAATGAAAGGAGAAAAGACAACCAAAAAGAGTTGGAGTTTGTGTTTGTGGTGCAAAAAAGACCGAAAAAAAAATGTTGAAAGTTGTATGTTGTGAGTGAAATTTCAGTTGAGGTGGCAGGTTTCTCTATTTTGACTCAATAAAGTCAATAATGTGCAGGTAGCTAGTCGCATTTATTTCATAGGGTAATTGCAGGAGGGTTACCAATATTACCGACTCATGAACTAAGTTTGCTCTAACAATTTCATTACCGACTCAAAGTCAGTAGTCTCTATTACAGACTCTTCAATATTAATACGAATTGGGGAAAACATCATCTAACAATTTCATGACCAGTGAGTACTTTCAGTTTATTATCATTGCTTATAAATCGTATGGTAGACATACGATTATCAAATCTCAGTAAGTAAACTTGTCATTTTCGTTATGATATGCATGTTGCAATGGTTTTTTGTGATCTTCACGTAATTTCTAATCACTTGATCTTATCATCTACTAACCACTCTTACTAAAGTTGTATACGTGTCTAAGTGTGAGTAGATCTACATTAACTTCAGGTTTCCCAAGTAGTTCATGTGGTAGTTGAAGATCTTAAGACTCAATTATCTATTTTCTGCAGTAGGGTTCAGCCTTTTTCTAGCTCAATGGCTACAAGATATTCTTTTTCTTTGTTTAAACCTCCCCTCATGTGTTCTTAGGGATCAAGCAAACAAAATATAAAACAAGCATCACTGACTAAGCACTGTCTGAATTAATTTAAGACAATCCCAGGAATCTCTTTCCTTAATTTCCTCATGTTTGTGGTAGATGACTGGCTCAACTTTAAAGTTTTGTCCTACTAGTTTAAACTTGTTACAGGTACAATATTCTCTAATTATATTTACAATTGACTCGGCTCAGAATTCATTCTTGTCTTGAAAGAATGGGATTGAATCAGATGTATCGTACAAAGACATGAAAAAAAACAAATTCAACTATCTGGTTGGAAAATTCGTGCTTGCTTGCTTGTTACTTTGCACAGGTTTTGAGATCAGTCTGAGGTTTCTGATTTCCTGCCCATAGGAACATCAATCCCTGTTTATTTCTTTATAATGTAAAGGAATTAGATTAATCAGTCGTTAATGTGCTGGCACATTCATTGTTCGGTCCGGCATGAGGACGGACGGGGACTAGCTGACCTAATTTTCTGTGCCAGGTACAGGCCTAATTCATGTTCGTGGGATTTGGTATACATGGAGATATGTTTACATACAAGAAATCGGAATGGAAAGAGTAGAAATCATTCCTATTACTTTCCTTTGCTACGTTTACTTAAGCATTTGAGAATGTAAAAGCTATGGACTCCACATAAATTTAGGAAAAAATTCCCCTTAAAAATGACAATTACATACCCAACTCTTTCCCCATTCCCTTTCCTCATCTTTTTCCCATTCCCCTCTTGTAAGAAAATCTAAGAGTTACAAAAATGTATGCAAGGAAACACAGCAGCATAGCTAAAAGAAAAGTGTTTCGTATTGTGACATAATTTTCCTGCCAACCAGATGAGACGACTTTATCAGCAAAAAATCTCAATTGTTGGAGCCAGCAAAATCTCAATGACTTGCACCAGAAAAGAAGTTATTGTAGCCTTTACATTATAGGCATCTCTGCAGAAACATTCTGCTAAAGTGGAATTGTGGATAAGATGGCTTTAAGTGCACGCTAAAGAACTCCATGCTACTTAATTGTTGACATCTTTACTTCAGCAGACAGAATCTAGCACTGGAATGTACAAATCCATTTTCGATTTCGGATTTCTGTAGTACGGAACAGTACTTGGTACGAGTATGGTTCCATCTTACAGATTCACCATTCTCAAACCTCAAGATCCCACCAAGAAATCTCCTTTCAATTCAAGTACTCTGGTTTCTTAAGTTTCTTAATTACCGACTATGAAAGCACTTTGACTCAGCCAGGCAGGGTTCTCTCTGACTTTAGGGTCTAGCTTAAATATACGTAAGTTCACCAACCAAAGACCACATTAACTTGTCTTGCCAGTACAAAAGCGCAAAAGGATTGGGATTCATCTGTGCAGTAAAAACTTATCATAAACAAAATTTTTATACATCAACTCACAATGTAGCATGAAAAACTACTGGAGCAGCCTGGTACAATACAGATGGAAAAGAGTGCAAAATTTGTGTAAAAATAAATAAAATAACTTTACTCATTCGGTAATTTACAGGAAACATCACAGATTCAGAGATCTCTTCTGCAGAGAGGGCAGGAACCATGCCTTAGGAGCCACTTATCTATACAAGGTAGGTGAAACATGTGATGGCAGTGTGGTAAACTTCTTACAGTTTCTCCAAGCTGAAAGTCCTGATCAGGTGAAGAGATTCACAATGTCAATCAGTAGGGTCAAAATTAACAGCTACTTTTCTTGCTTACGAGGAGAAAAATTTACGAAAACTTGGAGGTTACGGTTTTTACCTGAAGGCAGACTGAACAAGAGACCTTCTCTCCAGACGCATCCACATTGGTTTTACTAGAGATAATCATTTTTGGGATCTTCTCAACTGAATCTCCAGGCAACCCCTTGGACCCACCCGTGTCAAAGATGTTTTGGATTTCATCAAAGCTTGATTCCACAGCACCCATCTAGTTAAGCACAATGAAATTGACAGGTATTAGTAAACATGACAATGAGCCTGTCTGAGTTGATTCACACATGAATGAGTACGGAATTACCTGACTTTGCACTGCACTTAACATGGCTGGCCCAATCCGCTCACGAACTAATCTACCGCTCAAGAGACTTGCAATGACATCAATCTGCATAATTTACAGGAACACATGAATTAGCAATTTCTAATGGCATTTGCTACTCAATCCAAGCTTGCAGATCAAAATCATCAGTCACCAATCCTAAAGAACAAACATTTGGAATATTTCCATCTAACAATATAAAATGATGGGGTCCCAAAGCTTGATTGCTCACCAAGTACAAGAGACACCCAATTCCGGACTCATCCGATTGCCAAAGAACAAGGGAAGATTCAAACACTTCAATGGAGAAGACAGCTCCTGATATTGCTCCAACTGCAGCTCCTCTCACGAACCCACTCTCTGTCTCTTGGCCTATCAAAGCTCCAGTCATAGCTCCTAACAAGGTCCCAACTGCACAACAAAGATTGCATTTTCATTCGTGAGACTCCTGAGCTAAAAAACAACACTTCTCAATTACCAAAACTCTCAATCACCCAAGAATCTAGGCATATTTGACACATGCAAAGGAACAAGAATTCTCAAAACCCCTCATTGCATATAAGACAAAGCTATTAGCTTTCTTTCTGGCAGGAATCAACAAAGCAATGGCATGAATAATGCTCCCAAAATTCAATTCTGTCCACACACAAAAATCCCACAAATCCCAATGCATGAAATTGAATTCCTTTCCTCCAACAAAAACCCAATTTGTATCTTCCATTCAAGAACCAAACCAAACCCAATTCATTTCAACACAAACAGATCAAGAAAGACAAAAACTTTATTCCAAAAAACACAACCAACAGACAAACAAAACAAACCCAAAATTCCAAAATTCCAAACAAAACGAACCTAATGCAAAGAAGAAGGTGAAGATCGCAGAGAACACGTTCCCCAGAATCGCAGAGACCGCGAAGTTGCATGACTCCTTGACCCTCTCGAAGAAATTCCCAAACGAAACCGACGAATACGACGAGGAAAACCGAGATGGGGTTGCTATATAATCCATAGCTTTTATCAACAGAGAGCTGTTGATCTCAAAACCCTTCAAAGATATTCACCGATATGAAATATCTGTCTGTATAAATGCGTGTATATATATTGGAGGGAGAGGTATGCTTAGCGCTTAAGAGAAGAGAGAAGCGAAGAAAACCACATCAACCAACTCGCATTTAAAGCTTATTTTTTCTCTTTTCGACGCACACAAAAACTCTCTCCCCTGTCGCTTTCGTTCTCTCGCTCTAAAAGTTTCTCTCTCTACAAGCCTTGTTTTGCTGCCATTAATGGAGCTGTAGCTATATCTGCTCTCGGGGATGAAAGAAAATGTAGCACAAAAATATTGGTAACTTTGGGTGGAAGTTCATGGGAGAAAAATGAGACGACGAAGACAAGTACACGGTTAAGACTTCAGAAGCTTCGGAAGGCCCCAAATTGTCCACCAAATCCGTCATTGAAAAATTTTGTTTTTCGTTCTTTTTAAATTTTCACCATCATTCATTTTTTCAACAAGGGAAAGAGATAGAGAGGGAGGAGTCAAAAGACTCTTGTTGTGGGGTTGGTTTGTGTGAGCTTTTTAGCGCCACTGATTCGCCACCGCTGATCTCAAGGGGCGAATTGTTGAATTTTTTCTTTCTTGATATTATGATTTTTGGAATAATAATATCGATTAATATCGTGTTGATATCACTGATATTAACACTAATTAATATAATATTAATTTTTAAATTGAAAGATAACAAACTTAGGCAACATCCAATCTTTAAAATATTCAATTTCTCTTGTAAATAAAATAGACTACGTATTCAAAGGTGAACAATGCTCTGATGTTATAGGGAGAAAAATTGGTTCCATGTGATAGGCAATCAAAATATCTGCACAGTTGTTAGTTTAACTTTTTCGAAATCTAGGTTGTTTTTGGGTTGGTTGGGTGATTAGGTTTTCCTAAATATGGCATGTTGCCATGATTTTCTTCATGCCACCTCAACGTGGAAATGCATTACAATGGTTGATTAATTACCACTCAACAATAACTGATCAAACAGATAGGTACGTTTTAACTTAATATTATTTTAGATTAATCTAGTGATGACGGGTTTTATAGGTAGCAAAATTTAGGTAGCAAAATTGAGCTGTGTTATAATTAACTTAATTTTAAATATAAGGAGCGAATAGCTAGATATTTAGCGGGAGCTTCAAGAAGTTCGTTACATATTTGGGTTTTCAAATCACCCATTCTATGCTAAAGAAAGGAATGTCATGGAATGGAACATCAGTATTGTGTTAGGCGTGTTAGGTATACGTGACACATGCCTTTATTTAATTTAATGATTTATTTTGAACATTTTAGTTTTAAATTATTCAAAATTGACAATACATTTTTGCACATGATTTCATTGAAACTCGCGATTTGAGATTTATAAATTAATTACAAAATACTTAAGAAAATATTCAAGATTTTGTTCTAACGAGCTAAAATTATAGAGTCAAAGAGAATACTTACGATACTTTCAAAATTAAATTAACAGTCGAGTCTATTTTAGTCCAAGTCGAGTTCAACCCGGTTCAAACAAATATATTGAGTTGAACTCGGATTGGTCTTCCTATTCGCCAAGCTTGAATTCTGAAACTACTGGAAATATTCTATTTTGTACAACGTCACTTGTACGACTTTGATCTCCAGAATTCATGTGCTTATAGTTATAGTTATTGAAATCAAGGATAACCACAAAAAGTCAGTAATAGTAGAAAACGAGTTGCGCGCGTCATTTGAAAACGTGGTTACCAAACGCGGTTGCAAATAGCAGCTTCTTGGAAAAGTATAACCGGATTAATTACAAGGCACGACCTTCATATTTGTGAGAGTGATTTTCAGTCAATTGAAATTGATGCATATTTCACTTCTAAGTAAATATTGAAATCAGACTAAAGTAAGTTGATCATGCAATTCCGAATTGAGCTCCAGCCAATGTGAGGACATCACACACAACGATCGCACCAACTTCATTTGACTTTTTAAGTATATACCGATCAAAATCAGACTAAAATAAGTTGATCATTCAATTTTGAATTGAGCTCCAACTAATGTAAGAACATCAATGATGCATAAGGATTAATTTGATTAGTTAGTTTTTTATTAGCTGATTTACGCAGAGTGATTGACTGTAAGATCCCACATCGGCCAACAGAGAGTGGGTGATGTGCGTTATATGTACATGTCCACCTCTATCTAACATGAGGCCTTTTGGGAGCTCACCGGCTGCGGAGGGGATAGGAAATCCGCAGTTAAGCGAGTTAGGCTTAGGGCAATTCTAGGATGGGTGACCTACTGGGAAGTTGCTCGTGAGCTCCCAGAAACAAAACCGTGAGGGCCAGAGAGGATGGTGCCCAAAGCGGACAATATCGTGCTATGGCGGAGCGGTCCCGATGTGACATTGACAAACATTTCTTTAGAATTATCTCGACGAAAAGGAAAGAGATTTTATAGATCGGGGAAAGATTTGAGGAAGTTGGGGTGCCTCTGTCAAATATCAATAAAGTTGTAAATATCTTGATTATGAGTGTTTACCTTCATCCAAGGCAAGGGGAACATTATGTAGAAGATCATAATGTCTTATCGAATTGGCAATGTCAAAGCTAGAACTTTCCTTTCTTCCTACCTTGCACAAATTACAAAGCACGATCCTCATATTTGTGCTAGTGATTTCCGGTCGGTTGATGCATATGAAATTGAAATAATTCTTTTTACCTTTTAAGTAAATACCGAAATCAGACAATAATAAGTTGATCATTCAATTCCGAATTAATCTCCAGTCAGTGTAAGGACATGACACAATACATGAGGAGTAATTGGCTTAGTTTTCGTTAAAAATGAATCAAAACGGTCGCACCATCTTCATTTGATTTTTGAAGTAAATATTGATCAAAATCAGACCAAAATAAGTTGACCATTCAATTTTGAATTGAACTCTAGCTAATGTAAGAACATCATATGATGCATAGGAGTAATTGAATTAGTCTTTTATTAGCTGATTTTGCAGAGTGATTGACATACATTTCTTTAGAATTACCTCGATGAAAAGGAAAAATATTTTATAGGTCGCAAAAAGATTTGAGGAAGTTGGGGTGCCTCTGTCAAATATCAATGAACGTTGTGGGTATCTTGATTATGTATGTTTACCTTCATCTAAGACAAGGGGAACATTATGTAGAAGATCATAATGTCTTATCAAATTGGCAGTGTCAAAGCTAGAACTTTCCTTTCTTCCTACCTTGCACAAATTACAACTTGCACATGGCTAAATTAAAAGGGTTGTCAATAGTTTGCATTTTCATCCGTTCATTCTAGGGGTCCATTCTCAATTACGAAAATAAAACATACTAACATAGTAATACAATAACTTGAGGGTGTGTGTGGCTTCTTCTATTATCATGAAGGCCATGTGGCCATGAAGGTGTGTGTTGGCGTGGGGAGGGAGGGAGAAAACCAAAAAAAGAAACAAAAAGTAGAGAATACGTAGAACTTGGAAGAAAATGGTTGAACTGTTCAGAGCCCGAGAAGACCACTTTACGTTGTTCAAATAAAAAAATTTACTTCTTGAAAGTTGTTCATTAGCTCGATTCCTATAACATACCAAAAAATCAGATTAATCAGATCACTGTAACTGCTTCAGTTAGGGTAAGAATTAAAACATTAATAAAAAATAATTAAATAATATATAGTGTCGGGATGTCGGGATCCCGACTTTTTTCAAAAAAAATTCCGATCCCATCCCGACTCAGTCGGGATCGGGATTGTTGGGATCTTCGGGATCGGGACGCAGGATTCGGGATTTTTTCCCACCGCTAGTTCATTCTCCATTCATCTTCAATATTACCTATGTCTTCCATTTTGTCTTTTGTATGTCTTTCCTGAAGTTTCAAGGGTCTTCTTAGTAGTGTCACTAACACATTTGTAAGTGCCTAGTTATATAATTACCTAGGGGCCAGAGTGGTTGTAAAGTACTCAAAAGAAAAGTATATCACATTTTTAGACATCTAATCCTGCATTCTAAAGTCTTCAATGCTCTTCATTAAGTAATTCATAAACTAATTACAGGGATCAGTCATAAGTATATTATATAGGGATCCGAAGTTTTCCCTATATATATATATATATGTCAAATAGTGTCTTGATTGGGTGGTTAAGCTACCTCTCATGTCATGATCAGTGAAGAATTTCTGACGCAATTAGTCAATTAATTGTTCTACAATCAGGTCCAGCCCCTAAGGAAAAAAGAGAGAGAATGTTTATACAAATCAATTAACTACTCTCAGAACTACAGGATTTGGTTTTCTTATATGGGAAGAAACACTTTCATGAATATCACCTCGAGAAAATTGACACACATCAGATAAGTACGACTCCCCGACATAATTGCTTCACGTTTTGGTCCAGAAACTTCATCAACATTCAGAGGGATACTGGCTCTACTTTGCCAAATGCAGTGTGTGGAATGAAAGGTTTATTTGACTAGTATATAGAGATAAGTGAAATGCTAAAATCAATTGCACGTAAATGTGTGAGCTGAATTTCACTATTCACACTTTTGAAACACACATAGCAAGATTATCTCAATCGAGTAGTAGTTAATAGTTAAAACTCATGTGTGTTTTGTCACTAACCATAACACCATTATTTTCTTATGGTATAAAAACCAAAGTACTCTCAAAAACTACAATATTTGGTTTTCTTTTATGGGAAGAAACACTTGCATATTTCGAGTGAATTATTAGTATTGCGTCTCTCTCTCCTCGAAAAGCTGACACACATCAGATGAGTACGACTCCTTGACATGATTGCTTACACATTTGGTCCAAAAACTTCATCAACATTCAGAGGGACATTGGCTCTACTTTGTCAAGTGCAATGTGTGGAACGAAAGGTTTTTTTGGCTAGTATATAGAGATAAGTGAAATGCTAAAATCCATTGCACGTGAATGTGGGAGCTGATTTTCACTATTCACACTTTTGAAACACAGAGCAAGATTATCTCAATCGAGTAGTAGTTAATAGTTAAAACTCGTGTGTTTTGTCACTAACCACATCACTCTTCTTTTCTTATGGTGTAAAAACCAAAGTACTCTCAGAGCTACAATATTAAGTTTTATTATATGGGAAGAAACACTTTTATATCCTGAGTAAATTATCACCATTGCGTTTGTCTCTCCTCGAAAAGTTGACACACATCATATGAATATGACTTCTCGACATGATTGCTACACGTTTGGTCCATAAACTTCATCAACATTTAGACGTTTGGTCCATAAACTTCATCAACATTTAGAGGGCACTGGCTCTACTTTGCAAAGTGCAATGTTTGGAATGAAATGTTTATTCGACTAGTATCTATAAATATATAAGTGAAATGCTAAAATTAGTTGTCGGTGGATGTGTGAGCTGATTTTCACTATTCATACTTTTGAAACACATAGAGCAAGATCATCTCAATTGAGTAGTAGTTAATAGTTTAAACTCATATGTGTTTTGTCACTAACCATAACACTCTTCTTTTCTTATGGTATAAGAATCAAAGTGCTCTCAGAACTACATCATTTGGTATGGGAAGAAACATTTTCATATCCATAGTGAATTATCGCATCACGTCTGTCTCTCCTTAAGAAAGTTGACACACGTCAGATGAGTATGACTCCTCGACATGATTGCTACACGTTTGGTTAAGAAACTTCATCAATATTCAGAGGGACACTTGCTCTAATTTGCCAAATGCAATGTGTGGAATGAAAGGTTTATTTGACTAATATCGTCAAAAATATTTAAGTTTTGAAATGCTAAAATTTATGGAAATTTTAAAAAATTTCGATTTCGAGCTGGAAATTTTGGAAAAAACAAAAGAAGACGAAAAACATGCTAGGAAATCTATAAATCAATATCTCAATTTTCTAGTAGACTTTAAAATAAACTAGTAATGTACTTAATTAACAACCATAAGACTATACTTTAACCTTATGGTATGCTCGAAAACTTATAAAAATCTGGCATTACTACATGCCACTAAATTTAATAATAAGAAATGAAATTATAATACAACCTTAATTCTTATCTAGAGTAACTTCTACTTTTTTGGACTTCTCTAATGTAATTTAATTAATATGTAATTTGACATAGTTATTAGTATGTGATGTAATAAAAAGGAAATTAAATTTTATGGTCTTGAATATTACCATAAAAACTCAACAATCTAAACACTTTTATTGTTCTTTTATAAAAAAGAACTAATGCTCATACAAAATTTTAGGCTTATAGGGCGTCCTGTTTAATATTTCCACCTCAAAGAATATTTCAAAAAAAAGAAGAGGATTCTTGACTTTTTCTCTCTTGAAATTGGGCACGTGCAGCCCTGACTCCCTTGTGCCACTCACATTCTCCCATTACCCAAAATGACAAAAACAACCAACAACTTGATAAAATTACAAAACTATCTTTCTTCCTCCCCCGACTTCGCCGACTTCACCACTGCACACACCAGCCGCTGCAATTCGACAATCTCTTCCAAATCATCACCAAGTTTCACGGAAATTAGTTTTAAAGTACCGAATTTCACCGAAACTCAACCGAAAAAAATTGAATTGGAAATTTGCGAATTTTTCGGTGAAGAAACAACCCTTGGTTCAAACTTCGGACACTCCATTTTCCGAAATTTCGAGCCGAAATTTCGGAAATTTCGAGCCGAAATTTCGGAGATTTCGGTGAAACTTTGTTCCTTGCTAATATCTAAAGATAAGTGATTGTTAGGATTAGTATCTAAAGATAAGTGAAAATGTTATGGTCAATTGTCCGTGAAAGTGTGAATTGATTTCTACAATTCATATTTTTGAAACCCAAAAGCAAGATTATCTCAATCAATTAGTAGTTAATAGTTAAAACTCATGTGTGTTTTGTCACTAACCATAACACTCTTCTTTTCTTATGGTAGAAGAATCAAAGTAGTTTCAAACTTCATGATTGTTCTAAGAATGCTGCCTTGAGTGATTCAGTCAATCAAGTTACCTTTTGTAAGGAAAAGGAAATTAGGGACAGTGTGGCAAGGTTGCTTAAGGTTGAAGTGTCAAACAAAACTACTATACTTGTGTTCTTTCTTCATGGGACTTCTCCACCAGTTGGTTGGGACCTTGTGATTCCATCCCAAATCAAGACAAGAAAAACCGATATTATACATAAGCAAATTTTGTCCAAAAATAGCAACTATTCAAAAACATCCACTAGCCGCCTAGGCCCCACCCTCTCTTATCACTAGCCCAACGAACTGTCCAATCACAGACCAGATAACAAAAGGGCAGGAATCGAAAAGTAGGGGCGCGTACACCCAATCATTGCTCCTCGCCAAGATCAGGATATTCAGCGCACCATGAACACACGACAACAAAAACAAATTCAATATAACGTTTAAGTCTTCACTCTCCACTTCAAATTTTCGTCCCCAATTCGATCGATTTGCAAACCCTAATTTTGCTGAATCGATCCGATTCGCAGAAATCTCTGGTCAACATCGCCATGGGTACTTAAATTCACCAGCCGAATCTTACTGTTCTGTGTTTTCTGATCGCTGATTTTTGTGTTTTTGATTTGATTCGGATGTTTGGATTGATTGGTTGATTGCAGCAACGAAGAATCCGTTTGAGAAGATACTGAAATCGCTGGAGAAGCCGGAGGGTGGTGAATTCGGAAAATACTACAGCTTGCCAGCTCTCAATGATCCTAGAATCGGTATGTTTTGTTTAATTTCTTTTTTTATTTGATTGATTTTCTGAGTTTTTTGTTTGGTTTTCGAGAAATGGTGTGAAATGAGTAGAAAAGTTTGAATCTTTATGGTTTTTTGTATAAGGAAACAGAGTGTTATTGTGTTTATGAGTTTTGTTGTAGTTGAAAGTGTGAAACTTTGTGGTGAAATATTGATTTTGGTATTTGGTGTTCCAGAGAAGCTGCCATTCTCTATAAAGATTCTTCTTGAATCGGCAATCCGAAACTGCGATGAGTTTCAGGTTAAGAGTAAGGATGTTGAGAAAATCATTGATTGGGAGAACACTTCTCCCAAGCAGGTTGAGATCCCATTCAAGCCTGCTAGAGTCCTTCTTCAGGTGAACAGTATGTGGATAGTCAGTCCTGGAATTTGAAGTTATCAGAATGTTACTGATGTGTTGATTATCCTCATGTTGTTTATCTGGTTCAGGATTTTACTGGGGTGCCTGCTGTTGTTGATCTAGCTTGCATGAGAGATGCCATGAACAATCTCAAGGGTGATTCTAACAAGATTAACCCATTGGTGAGCTACGTATATGCGTGCATTGTTGTTTCACACGGACATTTTATACTTGCTCGGTCTTAGAAAAGTTGTCTTGTTACATGAATTTCATTCACTTTGGTTCTGGTAATTCTGAATCATCTCAAAGAAATATAAACATTGGCTTCTTGTGAATGTAGGTCCCAGTAGATCTCGTCATTGATCACTCGGTTCAGGTTGATGTGGCTAGATCAGAAAATGCAGTGCAATCAAACATGGAACTTGAGTTCCAGAGAAACAAAGAACGGTTTGGTTTTCTTAAATGGGGGTCAACTGCATTCCAAAACATGCTCGTCGTTCCTCCTGGATCAGGGATTGTCCATCAGGTAATTGCATCAATTTGGAAACAAAAAGGTTAAGTGTCAGTCTTGCTTTCCAGCGCCAACCTGAAATATACAAATTGAAATGCTGATTTACAGGTTAACTTGGAGTACCTTGGTCGGGTTGTCTTCAACACAGACGGCTTGCTTTATCCTGATAGTGTTGTTGGCACAGATTCGCACACAACAATGATTGATGGATTAGGTGTTGCTGGCTGGGGAGTTGGTGGGATTGAAGCAGAAGCCACAATGCTTGGCCAGGTAAAAGAGTGTGCTTCCAACGATCTTTGCCTACTTTTCGATAACTAACTTGATGTCCTCTTTTATTTATTGGCCCTTGTATCAAATTACAACTCGAGTTTGAGTGTGGTGCACCTCCCTCTACTCTTATTTACTCCTTTTTGTTCACAGCCCATGAGCATGGTCCTGCCTGGTGTTGTTGGGTTCAAATTATTAGGAAAACTGAGAGATGGTGTGACAGCTACTGACTTGGTTTTGACAGTAACGCAAATGCTGAGGAAGCATGGAGTTGTTGGCAAGTTTGTGGAATTCTATGGTAAATAATTCTCTGTAATTACAGTTCTAGTGAGACTAGTTTTTTCAGTCGGCTTGTGTTCACCTCACATTGGATGTTGGCCTTTACTTATGCAGGGGAAGGCATGAGTGAACTGTCACTGGCAGACCGTGCCACTATTGCCAACATGTCTCCTGAGTATGGTGCAACCATGGGCTTCTTTCCTGTGGATCATGTCACATTGCAATATCTAAAATTAACTGGCAGAAGTGAAGAGAAGGTAATTGCTTGTTTTAACATTGTATCATTCATCAAGAGTGGTTGTTTATATGCTGAGATATACACTTCCATGCAGGTCGCTCTGATAGAATCTTACTTACGGGCAAATAAGATGTTTGTTGACTACAATGAGGTAATAGTGGTGTACCCGTTACTTTGGTACAGTTCTATTCAACATCTAAACTGGTTTCTGAATGAATCTTTTTCCTCACACTCAGCCCCAGATCAAGAGAGCGTACTCCTCTTATCTTGAGCTAAATCTCAATGAAGTAGAACCATGCATATCCGGTCCAAAGAGGTAGAGTTTCCTTATGAATACACATTTTTCCAATCTTTGAATTTCAATATTTTGTGATTTGCCACTGAGAAGCATATGGTTTTTAGGCCACACGATCGGGTTCCTTTGAAAGAAATGAAAGTGGATTGGCATGCATGCCTTGACAACAGAGTTGGATTTAAGGTGAGAAGTTCCATAAATTAACAAATTATGATTGAGTACTGCACGGAAACTGTGGAACTATTTGTACGAACCAGAATTTGATTACTAGTAGATTAATTTTCACTTAGAGACGTATACATATATTAGTCTATGGATAAGGAAATTCTTTTTATCTAAGAGAACTATTTCCTCAAAAGCTTAGCCTATCGTAACCTTTCTTTACGGTTAATGATCATAAAAATCTGTCAGCATTTTAGTCTATTTTTCTTGTTAGATGACTGAGAATATTGCTCATATTAATTCTCGGGGTACTATCATAGATATTGCTCATATTGATTCTCGGGTAACTATCATACTTGGTAATTAGGTATTACCCCCTCTCTGTTTTGCTTATGTTTCTGGTGTGGTCTTGCAGGGTTTTGCTGTGCCAAAGGAATTGCAAACCAAAGTTGTGGAGTTCTCATTTCATGGAACGCCGGCACAGCTTAGGCATGGGGACGTAGTTATAGCAGCTATCACCAGTTGCACAAACACCTCAAATCCCAGTGTAATGCTTGGAGCTGCTTTGGTTGCAAAGAAAGCTTGCGAATTAGGATTGGAGGTTGGATTTCTCTCTTTATGGTTCATTTCTCACCATGGTGTAATATTTATAGGAGGCCATGTGATAAATAGGTTGTCTGCCTGCTTTCTGCGGGATAATTTACTGTCCCATCTCTTGAGGTCTACCAAAGTTCTGAAAGCTTATTTTATTTCTATGTTATATCATGTAGGAAATTATTGTGAGTCTTTAACTGAGTAGACTTGTTAATTGTTTGTGCATCTTTTATCAGGTCAAGCCTTGGGTTAAGACAAGTCTTGCTCCAGGTTCTGGGGTTGTAACCAAATACTTGGCAAAGAGGTATTTTCAATGATCCCTATACTATATCTTGTCAAAGCTATACTGCTTTCGTGATGCATTCATAAACCATGTATTTTCTTGCAGTGGGTTGCAGCAGTATCTGAATCAGTTAGGATTTAATATAGTGGGGTATGGATGCACCACATGCATTGGGAATTCGGGAGATCTTGATGACTCAGTGGCATCAGCTATTGCAGAAAATGGTAATATTTGTGGTTTTTGTTACCCTATGGAGTCTTGCAAGGTGACTAAGTTGTTGATTTTCTATACATTTACAGATATTGTCGCTTCAGCTGTATTATCTGGAAATAGAAACTTTGAAGGTCGTGTGCATCCTTTGACAAGGGCTAATTATCTTGCTTCTCCTCCCCTTGTTGTTGCCTATGCGCTTGCTGGAACGGTATGCAGCTCATATATTGTTGCCCGGCAAATTGTTACTATCTGTATCACATTATGTTCCTTGTGTCTTTTCTGGAATTCAATTAACTTGTGCCATATTCATTTACTTATTGAGTAAGCTATCTTTTTGGTGCAAATTCTCATTCGTTGTCTGTGCTGCAGGTGGATATTGATTTCGATACAGAACCAATTGGAACAGGGAAAGATGGAAAGAAGATATTTTTCCGGGATATTTGGCCATCTAATGAAGAAGTAGCAACAGTAAGTTGCTCTACTTTATTACGGAATTGGTTTTACCTTCTTTGAAAACTTTGGGATGAATTGCACTAGAATAGTTTCCACTGTTGGAGTGGACTTGTTGGAAATTCATATCGGTCTTATGTGGGCTTCAGGTTGTGCAATCCAATGTGCTTCCTCATATGTTTATGGCTACGTATGAAGCCATCACCAAGGGAAATCCAATGTGGAATCAGCTATCTGTACCTTCTGGCACTCTTTATGCCTGGGACCCAAAATCAACCTATATACATGATCCACCTTATTTTAAGGGCATGACCATGTCTCCTCCGGGTGCTCATGGAGTGAAGAATGCTTACTGCTTGCTCAACTTTGGAGATAGTATTACAACTGACCACATCTCACCAGCTGGTAGTATCCACAAGGATAGTCCAGCAGCCAAATACCTTATGGAACGTGGTGTTGATCGGAGAGACTTCAACTCTTATGGAAGTCGCCGTGGTAATGATGAGATCATGGCAAGAGGAACCTTTGCAAATATTCGCCTGGTGAATAAGTTCTTGAAAGGAGAAGTTGGACCCAAAACAATCCATATTCCTTCTGGGGAAAAACTTTTTGTGTTTGATGCTGCCATGGTAATGTCCACCAACCAATCTCTACTTTTACATAATGATATTCAGAAAGTGATTTAAATTATCTGGGAGGGTTTCCTTATATTCTATGTTTTAATGTGCTATGTTTGAGCCTCACCTAAACTTACAAGCTTAATTCCTTTACTTAACAGAGGTACAAAAGTGAAGGGCATGATACTATTATTTTGGCTGGTGCTGAATATGGGAGTGGAAGTTCTCGTGATTGGGCTGCTAAGGGTCCAATGCTACTGGTATGTGCTCTGGCAGTACCCTATTCCATCTAATTGCAAAACTCTAATATATGTTTGCCTTTTCTAATGAAGTATGCTATAAATCTTTCAGGGTGTGAAGGCAGTCATAGCAAAGAGCTTTGAGCGAATTCATCGCAGTAATCTTGTTGGAATGGGCATCATTCCACTATGCTTTAAGTCAGGGGAGGATGCGGACACCCTTGGTTTAACTGGCCAAGAACGTTACACCATTGATCTTCCAAGCAATGTTGGTGAGATTAGACCCGGTCAGGACATCACAGTGGTGACAGATAATGGGAAGTCCTTTGTATGTACACTACGGTTTGATACAGAGGTAAAGTACAGCATCATTCTTGCTTCTTTCAAATCTCCATTGCCTTGTCACGCTCAAGTTACTTTAAAATCCCATTCTTTCTTTGTTGCAGGTCGAGCTAGCTTATTTCGATCACGGAGGCATCTTGCAATATGTCATCAGGAATCTAATCAAAAGTTAGATCAACCATACGGCTATTGGCGTGCAGGGTGTAGGTCAACATTGTACCAATTTTTCCTCGAGTTCTAATAATCAACATAGTCTGGCGTCGCGACGTTGCTTCAATTCCAATGGTGACCCAAGTACTGTATAAATAAAAGAATATTGGTGGAAAAATATTCTATATTAGTGTTAGAATATTCGGGCTTTTTAGTGCTTGTACCACTCGTCATGATGTTTTCCTTTTACAATACATTATGCATTTGTATCAGAGGTGCTTGTACCATTCGTCATGGTGTCACCTTGTTATAGCTTGCTACTCGTTTTGCTATACATTACCCTTTCCGAAAGAATGGAAGGTTAATGACAGTAAATACAGTCTTCAAGGTGAATCTTACGTATTTCTCATGCAGTAAGGATCAATAACTACGTAAGTGATGTACATGACAATTAAATTACCACGTAATTGATATACATGACAGTTGCTTTGTGTTCGGAAGTGATTATTAGCTGTTGATTGATCCCACAATGACTCAATAGCCAACTACTACTCATCTTGTTCCAATACTTGAGGATCATCTCCCTGAGGTTCGAAGGTGGATGTGAGATCAACCAACTACCATTTTATTAAGGAATTAGTTCAATTCAAATTGTGCATTGCTTCCATATCAGGAACATATATATAGATCACTGAGGAATAAAGAAGTATATGATTAAAACATGTAATATTTTGGTTTCCCGTGAAAGAACAAGATCTATACTCTTTCTTTTCATCAACTCAACGTTCTAAATCTTTTGACAGTTGGAATTCTCATTAAAAATATAACTGGCTTCAAGCTTATTGTATCAGGGGCTGTGATAACAAGGATATATAGCTTTGAAACAAAATCGAATTAGTAGAGCCGCAGTAGTACATGAAAACCTAGGGCATGCAGGCGCCAATCAGTATACTAGGTTACAGATTGAGACTTCAAGCACAAGTACTGAACCTCTGGCGTGAGCTTGACAAGTACTACACCAACATAAGAACTTCCATGACCTGCTAGAAAAATCATACATCTGTGTAAGTGAAAAATATCATAAACAACTGAAGCATACATAGGTTACAGACGCATAAAACAATCAATTGGCATATTAAGAACCGAATTATCTAGCTTCAGACAATGCAGTCACTATATAAAACTGTGGGTGCAGTTGTACCTTTGTATAATAGTTCAAATTTTGTACTCGTTCACACGGATCCATTTAGTAGATGACCATTTATTTCCCTTAATCACAGGACATCCTCCTGGAAATAAGCAGAAAAGAATTTTGAATCAGTATTAGTGAAGGTATTACAATTCATGGAAATTTAACTAATAAAAGTTGACAAATGTGATGCAGAAGATTTTGAAATCTATGTTTTCAGTTTTGATACAATTCATAAAGGAAGCACATGTCATCAAATGTCATTTTCGATGATAGCCAATTTAGAATCACTGAAACCTGAAATATTGACGCTTCACAAAGCTAATGACTATAGTGAGCTACTAACCATGCAAACTTGAAGGATCTAGAGATCCATCGGGCCTCATGCTCCAGAACAGCAATGCATCCCCCATCTTAGGTTTAACAGACAGTCCCTTCTTCCCACATTCAGATAGCTCATTCCACCAAGGCACAGAACTAATATTCCCTTTGGCAGCAGGGAACACGGTCTCACCCCCTTCTTCAACATTTGAGCTGCAATAATGGGAGGAAAAAACAATTTCAAAGGATATTCTTAGGCCTATGCATGCAGTGTATCAAAAGTAAGGGTCTTTAGGCAGACGTTCTATGAAACTTACAGGTACATAAGAACAGTAGCTATACGTTGGCCCCCATTCTTAGTGTTAAACTCGTCTTGAAAATAGTCGTAGTGAGGCTCATACTTCTGCCCAACTTCATAATGGAGAACTTGAAGTCCCTCACCGTGTTCTGTATATCAAGGTTTTGGTTTAATAAACAGCTTGTGAATTGTATGAAACATGCAAAGCTACACTATTAGTAGATTGATCATCGTAGCTTTAGGTAGACAGTGTAGTCCATAAAATAGCAGTGCCTACAATTTGGAGGCAGAAAGATCATTCAAAAGACGAAAAGCAAATAAGAGGGCATGAGCTCAATCGCATACCTACAGGTAAAAATGTGAAATTAGCAATTCGTTTCTCAATGTTCCTGATAATTTTATCGCGTCCTCTTGTCAAAAATGTTCCAGAACTTGTACGAACCCTGTATACAGGAAACACATCAATCATACAGAGCAACCAAGGATAATCAATACAAAGAGAACGGACTTTCCATCTACATCTTCCAACTTAAATGATGCAAGAGACGACTAGTGAGAAACACACACCTGCTATCCTTGCTCTTTCCAGTTTCGCTATCAACTACCGTTGACTTGTGCATAGAAGGCTTGGCAAGATCGATTAGATACTCGCATTCCTCTTTGGACTGCCAAAATTAGCCAACCAGGATCAGATTCTGGTGGGTTTTATTACGTTGATTGCAATCACGGTACTTACAAAACATTCATTTCACTAGATGCAAACATGTAAGTGTAACTACCCATTACACTGTGTGACCTCAATTCTCTACTCACGCTATATACATTGCAAAATATATCATCACAACTATCCGAAATCCACGTTTCCCTGTTTCGACAATTCGGAAAGTAAAAACAAAAATGAAATCAATTAAATTCATAAACATCATGACTTCTTCATGAGTAAGTTCAAATTTTCAGCTCACCAAGAAATTGTGATACACAAAAGCTCTTGGCTCCCAAGAAATGACTTCGACCCACGGCTCCACTGCTGCCTGCTCTTCATTCCTAATCAAAACCCACATTTTCAATACTAATTACCAAATTACCAATCAAAAACCAAAAGAAAGTCAAAAAGCACGCACCTTTCGAAGGCGTTCCGTACAATCGAGCTGAGATCGTTGGCTTTCGACGAGCCGCCGGAGGAGCCACTCGGGACGGAGAGGATTCCGAGGGCGAGGAGGATCAGAATCACGAAGGTGAACATCACGAGCAAGGTCAGCACCAGCGTCGACGACGCCGTTTTGCGCCCCGGGAGGCGGGAGTACCGTGGCCTTACAGCCATTGATCGTTTTTTTCCGGCGAAGATGGAATTCGGAAACCCTAGAGATTTGGGATTGGGATCGATCGGCGATTCGATTTGGGGGAAATCGGAAGACGGAGATCTGAAAGTCGGTGGTGGTGGTGGTGGTGGTGGAGGAGGAGATTAGTGTTCACTGACTTTATAATATACCTTGTGTTCTGTACGCGTTTTTTATTTTTTTCATTTGTTTTTTCAAAGTCTTTGCTTTCGAAAATTGGAAAGGAAGTGAATTCACAGTTGTCTATCTGTTACCTGTTACTTGTATTTAATTCTTTTCCATATGTCTATGGTATTTTCTCGCTACATTTCTAAATTGTAACTCATAATATAAAGAAGAAGATACGATTACTAGTGTTGGATGGTGTGGTAATTTGTCTACGACTACGTTTTCGTATATTGGGTGATTGTTGATTCTTATGTTAATATGCACATACAGTGGCGGAGGCAGGAAATCTGTCCAACGGGGGCACTTCTAATGTAACAAGATGAAGGGAGAAAAAGAGATATAATAACATAACTTTTATAATTGGTTCATAATTGGATTACATAGCCCAAAAATGCAAGAACATTTGATTACAATGCCCAAATGATAGTTACAATGTCCTAATAGTTACATTTGAATAAGTTGATATCATAAAATCCGTGTATGGAAGAAGACAGAGGAAAGTAAAAGCAAAAAGGTGAATGGAAGAAGACAGAAAAAGAAGAAAGAGAGAAGAATAAGATGAAAAGAAGAAAAGCAGAAGGTATGGATTGTGTGTGGTGGTGGGTTATCTATAAAAATTTAAATTCCAGAGGGGTCCTCCTTCCTTTATAATTTGCAAAAAAACCTCTATAGGACTTCTCGGTCAACGGTTTGGAAAATGTCAGCTGGGGCAGGTGCCCCTCCTGGTGCACATACGTTCGAGTTAAGTGTAGATCATCAAGATGCGGGAAACGATTAATTAAAAGTATGTTCATTACAAGCCACCTCTCTTGACAACTATGCAAGTTACCAATAAGAATGAGAGTAGTCATGTGATCGGATAAAAATTAACCGAGTTCTTTTGAGATCGATAAATCATTTAGTTGAGAATAATTTGGTTCGGAATTTCGAGTCTTCCAATTACAATGGGGCTCTGCTTAAGGATTTGGTAAGGATTTGATTTGATTTCTATTCCCTCGGGAAGAAGTCAACAAATGTGTTCTCTATAAATGACACTGATGATAATGTTTCCATCAAAATATTCACTTCCGTAGTTCATTCCAAAGAATGGAGATCTTCTCTTACATGAAAAGTGTTCCACTTTTGTTCCATAAGAGGATTCCACACATTATTTGAATTTTAAAAACAAAAATTTTAAAAATAAAATTGAAAAAAGCAAGAATTCCTCTTGTGTAACAAAAGTGGTTCATTTTTCCTGGAACAGAAGATCTCCGTTCCATTCCAAAGTCAAATAGAGAAATATATTCAGAACTGCAAATACAACTCCAGGCACCACCGAATCCAACAAAGGGACTCTTGTTTGTTTACATATCCCAAGCCTGAAAAGCTGCAAGCCTCATACTTATTCAAATAATTACATATAATTAATGGATATGTGACCAAACATACAGTTCATGAACAATATTCAATCCAATGAATTCAAGCAGCAAAGTAGCTGATTAGCTGCTCTAAAACACACCAAGAGAAGTAGGGTATAGAGGAGCTGGCTTGTAAGCGAAGCAATTGGGAACGAATGTAGAAGTTCGGCGCTTCGGAGGATCGACGGAGTCTATGGCTGGTTGATTCAAGTACGCATACTTGCTCTTTGTCCACCTGCACACATTTTCGACCAAAAATCTATGCTAAGAAAACTTTGACAACTTTGCTAATCCATTTGATTGATTGACTGAGACAATTGAGCTCACCAGTCCTTGATTCCAACACGAATTTCTCCGTTGTTTCTGTTCTTGTTGCTGTCATTAGCAGCGCTGTCCTTGCCGTCTTTGTCATTGTCGTTCAATGACTCCTCAAAACATTTGTAGTCTTCCTCCTAAACACCATACACTTTGGTGTTATCGATCATTCATGTTGTAACACGTTGAGTTAGTTTGTAACAACTTATCATACTATTAGATTAGTAACACTATATGACAATGTGAGGACCTCGACACTGTGATTCTTACAAAACGTGGCCTACAATCTTACCGAGAGCTTGAGGGCTCTAATACGCGCTGCTGCCTTGATGGCGGCGAGGAGGTGCTCCTCCTCCTCAATGCGCTTCTGACACCAGAACCTGGCGATTTCCCGCTTTGTCACGCTCTCCGGAGCCGCCTTCTTAGCCAAGAATCTCGGAAGTGGTGGCGGAGGAGGTGGCGGTGATAGGGGATTCCCCTGCTTTCTCTGCAAACTACTGATTCCAGCTTCCTTCTCTACCTGTTTCATCTTAATCAATCTTTTCGGCTGATCAAAATTGCGTGTGTTCTCTGTTCCAACATTCCAAAATTGCAGTGCTTTGGAGGAAATAATTATTGAAGTCTTGGATATGGATTTCCGTTACCAAACCAACCCCCCACAAGAGCTACTACTCCAACCTAACTTTCAAACATGGATAAACATTAGTTTTCCAGTCACAATACCCAATTTTATTCTACAATCTGTCATATTCTACAATAAGTGAAGAACCGATTACAAAAGGACTATTGACTGGTAGTTGCTAGCTGAGATTTGGGATTGCAGTCACTCCCAACCGAAATATTTGGCACAACGTTGAATGTTCTTCAGTTGATGTAGCCAAAATAATGAGATTATCATTATCATTATGTGTGGCCGCTACACCTCCATGAAATTCCAAGACTGTCACCTGACTATATCACCTAAACGTCTAGGCCCGTGAAATATCAATCCCCTACAAAGAGTCCATGCTACGACTACCCATCTTGTGGGCTCGTAATTAAAGCCCAAAGGTTTCAAATGTCCCACATCGTACACCAAAGAGCAAAGTTAGGAAGAAACTTCAAACTTTCCAATTCACATACTCGGTTAAAGCAAAACAGAAATTCAAGATATTTAAAAGTTGAATGCAGATAAGGAGCAATGGGTTAAACTAGAGAAGAAAGCTTTGGCTGATCGAATGTTCATCGTGGGGAAAGATCGTTGCTTCTGTGTTTCTACGCAAGATTTTCCAGGATGCAAGGGTAGTACCATTTATTTTCCTTCTCCTGATGTGCACAAGTGGAAGACGGATTATAAGTTGGCAGGAACGTTTAGTGATATCGATCGATGCGTTCGGAAGGTGGTCGTCTTGCAGAAGTCAAAGCATACAATAATGATAACATCTTCGATCCTCCCCCATCTTGGTTGTCAAAGACAGATGGATCTCTTGGACTTGGAGAAGTTAAAGTTGGTATGATTAATCATAGGTTCTGTAATCTCTTTCGATGTTTAAACATCTTATAACTAGGAAAACCAGGTAACATATCCAGTTTTTAGTTCTGTTTATTTCATAATGTATTTGAATAGATGATCGAAGTCTTGGATATATGGAATTCCCTCATCAATCTTTTCGCTGATCAAATTGACTAATGTTCAAACAATGCAAAGTTGCAACATTTTGGAAGAAAGAATTAGATGTAAAAGCTCAGGTTCACAACTTTTCTTGCAGCTCAAGAGTTGCCTCATTCCTGGAATCCCAATTCCAATATGATTTAAAAACTTTCGTCTAATATTAAAAAAAAAAAAAAAAACCTGTCTTTTATAGGGCACATGTGTAAGCTTCACCTAAACAATCAGCATATTCATATGGCGAGGGAAATCCCAATCGACCTGGTTGAGAACATCAGAAAACGCCTCAACACTATAGACGAGGTTTCTAGATTCCGCGCTGTGTGTAAATCATGGCGGTCCTTGATTCCTCCCTCTGAGAAACGGCTGATCAGAGCTCAGCTTTTTAGAGACAACTATATTATCAGTGAGACAGTGGTCTATTGTCTAGCACCTCGTGCCGACGATCCTTGCGGTAAACGGAGCTGGTTGATTAAGGTTGCTGAAGGAAAATCTGGCAAAACTCGTTTGTTGCATCCACTGTCCCAGACAACCAAGATTTCCCCAACAGTAATCAACTTATTCGAATATCGGGTAACGGAATTGGCAAAATTTCATACTTTATGTATTGAGGACAGGGAGAGATTTAAGGTGGCAATGGACCTTAATTCCGATTCCCCTGCTATCATGATTACTATTGATCGAGAATTATACTATGGTAAAGTAGGCCTTGACAATAAAGTTTGCTTAGAAAAGCCTGAGTTCAATCCTGATTACTGCATCACCTACGGTACTAGATTCGACTCTCTTAACTTTGAAGATGTTATCTACTATGAAGGGAAGTTTTATGCTGTGTGTAGAGCACAAGGCGGAGAAGTTGTAGTCATCGATTCTTGCATGCATGCGAGAATGACCAAGTTTGACATAGTTTGGGAATGGCCAAGTTGTACTCACAGGAGGAATTTTGTGGTATCGTATGGCGAGCTGCTTTTAGTTGTTGCATACAGTATGAACACCTCCCGCCGTACTTCTGCATACAGATTCAAGGTTTTTAAGTTGGATGCAGATAAGAAGCAATGGGTTGAATTAGATAAGCAAGCATTGGATGATCGAATCTTCATTGTGGGGAAAGATCGTTGCTTCTGTGTTTCCACTCGAGATTTCCCAGGATGCAAGGGTAATACCTTTTACTTCACTCCCCATAGTTATCACCGGAATTATAACTTGGCAGGATCCTTTAGTGGTATCCATGTGTTCCGCGGCAGCCACTTGAAGAGGAATTATCATACTAGTAATGATAACATCTTCGGTCCATCCCCCCCTTAGTAGTCAAGCAAAAAGACAGACTGAACTTGGACTTGGACTTGGACCTGGATCGAAGTTGATGTTGATGGATGCTGAATTTTCATGATCAAATGGCAGATTGATTTTTCAGTCACCAATGAGCTTTTAGTTTGGAGTCTTTTTGTCACAGCAGTTAGAGCTATAAGTGCTGCACTTTTCAAATTGCATTTTGAATTCCACCCTCTATATTGTAAGGCAGAATGTTAAAATGATATTTTCCACTCTATATTGTAAGGCAGAATGTGAAACGCAACAAGGCCTTTAAGCATCTGTAATCTTTGTAGACATAGGTTGGGCTATCTTTTACATCTACACCAGACAACTTCATACATCTACACCAGACAACTTCACCAAGTTAAGCAAATGTAAGAAATTAAAATGCTTTTAACTCCAAAAACCAGATACCGATCCATACGCGTTTTGTTTGTACTCTGATTGTTTCATATCTTTGTCGATTTCTTTGGTAATCGAATAGCAACATTCTAATAGATGGTTTTCTTCAACCATTAAGAAACGAACCTGCTGTTTCTCCAAAAACAGGGGACATTTCCAAATTTTCCAGCAAACGCACCAGTACTTTTAACGATTTTAATGCAAACTTCTTAGTCCAGTCCACACCAAAGTACATTCTCAAATTTCGTTTTAAATTGTACTCTGTCAGTCTCTCTCTTAATCAAATCGAACTTGTAATCATGAGACAGTAGAGAGCAAAAAAGACCAATCTATGTGATTTTAATGCAAATTTCTTAGTCCAATCCACACCAGAGTACACACCTGCTAAAATCCTAAGTCCCAATTCTCATAGGAAAACGCTTGTAGATATAAAGGCCCAGCTTTCACAACTTTCCTTGCTGCTCAAGATTTTTCCTCATTCCCATAGGATTTGGAGCTTATTTAAGATAGAAAAGGTGCCTTAAAAGGGGGTTAAGATTTGTACACTGCAGAACAACAGTCAGCCTTGATGAGGGCATTGATTAGTGAATTGCCAACTGATCTGTGGGAGGACATCAGAAAGCGCCTCTCAGAACCGGATTTTTCTAGACTCCGTGCTGTCTGCAAGTCATGGCGGTCCTTGACTCCTCCCTTTAAGAAACGGCTCATCCGAGCTCAATTTAAATTCCTCCCTTTAAGAAACGGCTCATACCCTCTATTTGTATCATTCAACTGTTTTTTTGTACTAGTCAAAGATTAGGTGATCGGTTTTGGATGTTTAAACATACGCAATCCTCCTGCTCAGTTTGTTTCAAAACCATCCATGTAATCGACTAGATTATCAATGTCTTGGATACATCGTGAGATTCAACGTTAACTCAACCTTATAACACTGAGACCATCTACAGACAAGGCCTCGGTTTACTTGAAATTGAAATTGATCTTTCTTGAATGTTGTATCGGTTGGTTCGCACAAGTTACATGTTTAGAATGAAAGAACAACAGAGCTGGACCATTTCAGGCATTATTCAACAAGCAGGACCAATACGAGATCAATCAAGTCAAGAACTCAAACAGAGATCCCTATTCATTTGTAACACAAAGTCAACAAGTTCCGAGCTCACTGGCAACAGACATACCAAACTTCTCAGATACAAACATATGTAAACTAAGTATACAACCTGTGAAATCACTACCCAAACAGTTGTTACAATTCCAATCAAGTCCCAGATGAAACCCGAAGGGCCTTGTTCTTGAACCTATATCTACGAGCTCTGGGAATAACCTGGCTTGGGCCCATGTGAAACTGGCCCGGACTATCAGTCATCGGCGGCCCATCGTCGTACACGTAGCCGACGAGGTGGCCGCAGCCGTCGCACTTGATCTTGGTCCGGGTCCGCTGGATGCCCCAGTAGTTCCGGGTCTCGAAAAAGGGTAGGATCTTGTCCTCTTTTTCGAACCGGAACTTGGACTCGTCGACCCAGGAAAACGACATCGTTCCCTTGTTTCCGGCCTCGAAGAAGAAATCCGGCGGGTAGAGATGGGCGGCGCTCAGGTTCAGGTCAGCACCGCACTCCGTGCAGGCGTAGATAGGATTTGAAGCCATTTGTTGAATTGTTGAATTGGAATTTGGAGGCGACGATTCGGGTTTTATCTGGTTTGGTTTTGAGTTTGACGGCGAGGGAGGTTTAGGAGAACTTTTGTCAAACCGCGTTTTTCGCACGTGGGAAATCTTGAATTGGGAATTAGATAATTTTTAGTGGGAAATTTTCAAGAATTAGCCTCTTTGTGGCTCATTTAATGGTTTTTAGCCACTTTTTTTAATTTATATAATTATAACCCAAAGTTGAGGTAAATAGACTTAGATACCCTTAAGTTGTACGAATGAGATAATCTGTTGAATCTGGCCTAGCTAGAAGAATCGGAGCTGCAAGCAGAGTCCAATTCCGGTGGGGACTTTCTGCGATCGAATTGGTAGAACAAATTCAGGCAATCAACCACAATCGTCTCATTTTGTTCAGTTCATAAAAGCAACCAATCACAAGCCTCTTAAGCCTAGAGCTACATATCCTCCAAATGGTGGCGCCCAAATGTTCAAAGCCTCCAAATTGGGACAACCCACGATCAAATTCTTCATCATCTAATTCGTAAAAAGACCTGATCAAGAATCATGGAGTTGATTGACGAAAACTCACATGGTGGACAGTTGCTCCAGCAGTGTAATATCGCATTCAATGAGGCTTGAGATTTCAACAGACCCATTTGAGAATTGAGAAAGGAAAATTGTAGAGGTGATCATCATTCTCGTCATTGTGGAAATCCTTGTAAATGAAGAAGTCGAGGAGGAGCTGCCGCGCGGGGAGCTGGTGTACAGTGGTGTGAACGTAATCGATGAAATTGGCGAACACTTGGGCTTTTGTGCAATTTAAGGGTATTTTAGTCTATTTACATCCACTTTGGGCTATAATTATATAAATTTTGAAAAGAGGCTAAAAACCATTAAATGAGCCACAAAGAGGCTAATTCTTGAAATTTTCCTTTTTAATTGCTCAAGCTTTGATCACATTTTTCACGCTTTTGGTTGAGGTATATCGTGGTCGGAATCGTTCGTTTGATTCATTATATAGATAAGATCATCCTTGCAAAAAATACTCAAATTCAAGATTTTTTTGATTATCTAACTTTGTGAAACATATAGATGACTCATTTTAAAGTTTAATCATGCTCTTCATATGTTTTAAACATTTTCAGATTTAAGTGACTTTTTTCATATTTGATATTATCTATATAATCATTAAAATAAATAATTTCGATCACGAACTACGTCAACCAAGAGTAGAAAAGTCGATCAAGTTGCTTTAGATTGAGCGGCCAAATGTTATCCTTGGGAAAATTGAGATTGATTTCATGATTGGATTTGATGGGGAGTCCAATTGGGAAGTATACAGCCCAACCCAATTGTAAGCCGGGATGTAATGGTAACTTTGTAATGTCCGATTAGTCCTTCCTTTGGGAACTTTTTGTGGAAAATTAGGTGTTAGTTGGCCATGAATGATGATGAATGAGGAAAATCTTACTCTTAAAATGGAAAATGATACTATTTATAGGAAATCATGGTGATGAGTATGATTGGAGTGGAGTTGGAAGCACTTCTTAAGAGAGCTAAAACACTTTTATGCAAGGTTCAAAATTTTTTTTGCTTTTTCTCTCTACCTTCATCTCTAATCTTTAAAAAAAACACAGGAGTTTGTAATGGTTTTGGTGTCACAGGCTTCACCAAAAATCAGTGGACAGAATCACCCCTAAAACAAAAAAAACTCATAACTACACCTAAATTCGGAGGAGGCCACTATAGTAATTTTTGACTTAAATAGAGGAAAACAACGACAAAAAAACGAAAAAAATAAAATGCTTTCCCCATCTGTGAAACCTCCCCACGATCTCCCCAAGTTCCTCGGAGAAGATGATGCACGTTTCATTTCTATAAAAACCATTTCTTCATAAATCGCACAACACACTTTCTATTGCTGAAGAACAATCTCCGAATCAATTCAAGGTTTCCACAACTTCTACGAATGCATTAGAAGTTTCCACTTTTTCGAGAGGTCGAATCTTCGAGTTGGGTGTGTAATCAGTCGCGCTTCGCGCTTTTCATCATCTCTCGCATGTTGGGTTCTTCGAATTGTTTGATTACGTCTTTCATAGCCTCTGAATTTTGTTTCTTTGCAGACTTACAAAGATTGACTATGAATTTGATCACCAATTCCTCTATTGTAAGTCTTTCTCCACTAATTTCTCTGTTGATGAACAATTTCTACGAATTCTGATTGATTTCCGATTACAATTTGGATTTTGTTATTCTGTTGTAAGTCTTTCCGCCACTAATTTTCTGTACAATTTCAGTTCCAGGACGACGAGGTTTCGGAGGCTTTTGAATTCTGTTATTCCCGATGTTGCATGTGCAATACTACCAGTTAGGCCCATTTGCGATGAAGGAGTTGGCTACAATTTTGTGTTTCTACATGTTTTTGTGCCTTAACTTTTTACAATTTTGATTCTGTTTGCCTTCAATTCTTAGTGATTCAGTACTGCACATAAGTTCTTACCTTTCGGTTGTGTAGCTTTAGTTACAATAACTGTGAATTCATTATTTAACTTCAATTCTTTTTTCTACTTGGTTTATACATATGATAGCCGACAAATTCATACTTTCTCTATGATTGTTGTGTCTGATCCTACAGAAGAACAAAGTTATAATCTGATAAGTTAACAAATTTATTTTCATACAAATTAAGAATTAGTTTCTGAGTGAGTAGAATGCTACTATATGCAGTTTCTGAATAGTGATCATGTGCCTAATAGTACACAGATATCCTTCTTTCTTTACGTGTGAAACATTCAGTTTCTCATAGGTATCTAGTACTATATGTATGTACCCCACTTTGCTATGTGGCTTCCACTTCAAATAACTACCGCATAGAGATGCTGAGGTATTTTTTTTTATATAGGCCGTTCAGTGAAACTTTGTGTTACATTGCATTCTTATTGAGCCTCATACTGAACTTATATCTAGCAAGGAATTATCGAAGTTGAATTCGGAAGGGAGAACATTTTCTATTCTCAACAAACAATAAAATGTACAATAGCCAAATCTTTCTCTGATAATCTTGATCATCATCTCTCTCAAATCAACATTTTGTTGCTCTGCATTCCGTTTGTATTTTGTGGATTATGCCGATTATAAACAGTTTAGTAGCACTTAAGAGGCGACTAAGATCAATATCTAACTGTGACGCGAAACGTTCGTGGTGCAAAAAGAGCCTTTCGAGGTGTGATAGCGGTGGGGGGGGGGTGGTTTTTTTTTACAACAAACATGGGTTGTCTTTATGATTTACTTCTCCCTACCACCTCCACTCCTCCGTCAATTATCAAACTCAAAACAATATGTATGCTTTACATAGATAGATCTTTTGGCTTTCTTACATGCATGTTGAATATTACATTCACTCCGCCTGCTACCAAATTTCATGGGAGCAATATACCAGTTCCAAGATAATATATCAAGAAGTAAAGATGAGCCTCATCGTAATAGTTTTATAGTATGTGTAATTCTAATGTATTATATTCCTTACAACTCTTATGATATATTGTAATGTTAATGTAATGATTATTGTATGTTTCATGAGACTCACCTTAAGTATTCCACAATAACATTTAAGATATTATGTTAATTGACAGCTTAGTAGAATGCAAAACACGCATTCTTCTCCCTTATGTGTATAAAAGTTAATCCATATAGACAATGTTGCATAGCTTAAGTGTTAAATTGCATTATTTGTTGATTTTAGAGCCTATAGAAAGTAGAGATATCAATTTATAGGTGTTCTAGCATGTTTTTCGTCTTTTTATTTTTTTTTTTTACCGAAATTTTCATCGAAATCGAAACTTTTTCCGAAATTTCCATAAATTTTGGCGACCGAAATTTCAACTGAAACCGAAACTTTGAACCTTGCTTTTATGTAAGGCTTTGTAGAGAAAACAACTAGGACAAGATGATAAAGCTTTCAAATAACCAAAAGCGCTTCCCGTATATTGTTTTGCCGTGCTTCTAATCAAAACGATCATGAATAACTAAGGGTGATTAATATATCTTTTGCCGTGCTTCTAATAAAAACGATCACGCGAGAAAAAGCCTTTGGGGCATAAGCATCCCCCTAAATGAGATCATAGGGACTACGAATTTTTTTTTTCCATTTTAAATAGTCTACACAGTAAGAGACTTTCATGTAATTTAACTTATTAAAAACGTTTACTATACAAGTCTCAAATTCACTTATATGAAAAATTATTCTGATTCTTAATTTTCCCTGCCTATAGAATAATAAGTAAATAATCTCGCCTCACAATTGATAATCACCCCCCTTAAAATTGATCAGATCAATGACTTCCTCTTGTTTCTTGTGTCCACGTCCGAATGTCAATTCCACATGCAGTACAGCATTTTGTGCATGGGCCGAATCTCCTCACTTCGTTTGGTTGGATATTGTCATCTAGCTTTTTCTTCATCCTTCCCCTAGAGGGTACTTTCGTCAATTATGTCCCCACAGACACTTCTAATATGACGGTTTACCCCCTGACCCGACCTATTTCCTCTATAAATAACACCCCTAGGCTTCACAATTCGGTCGTTTCGTTGGAGTCTCTCCTCAAAGAGCTCCCAAAAAGCTTTCGAGCGAAATCGATCTCGCGCAGTCGCCTGCCGCGAAACCGAAAAATTGAACCAAACGTACAGAAACAAACACCCCAGTAGCGAACCGCAAACCAAAACCCCAATCGGAACGCACCGATTTGACTCAACTCGCAACTCGTCTGAAAACCCTAGGGTTTTCTGAAGCGGGTTCCCAATGGACATCCGTTTCCCCTACTCGCCGGCGGAGGTGGCCAAAATCCGATGCGTCCAGTTCGGCATACTCTCTCCGGACGAAATCGTAATCTTCGATTCTCTTTGTTCTGCAGTTTTTGTTTCCGTTGTCTGTTTGTTTGCTGAGAAAGAACGAAAACGGAATCGAAATTCTGGAATTGGAGCTTTGAAGTGATTTGATGAATTGGGTATTTTGAAAGTTGAAATGTTTATTGTGTTTTGGGTTTTGCAGAGGCAAATGTCTGTGGTTCAGATTGAGCATAGTGAGACAATGTTGGGCGGAAAGCCGAAGACCGGGGGGTTGAGTGATCCCCGGCTCGGCACTATTGACCGAAAGATGAAGTGCGAGACTTGCACGGCGAACATGGCTGAATGCCCCGGCCATTTCGGCCACCTCGAGCTTGCCAAACCCATGTTTCACATTGGGTTCTTGAAGACCATTTTGTCCATTATGAGATGTGTGTGCTTCAATTGCTCCAAGATTCTAGTCAGTGAGGTAGTTTACGAGCCTCGAATTTTCGTTGAATTATAGTTTACTTGTGTGTGTGAATTTGAAGTCCAAATTGATTAGTGTTACTAATATTGTATTGGTAAGCTTGTTACTCTTGTAAGTGCCTATTGCAATTTCTAATGCTTAAAACGAGCCTGTCATCAATTATGTGAATAAAGCTGGTTTTTGGAAGAAGTAGAATGGTAGTGTTCCATTGAGTGTGCTAGTTTTCTCTATGGACCTTTGGTGGTTAATGAATTTATGTTGGGGCTTGCTTCCATGAAATGTACGGATTCCGAGATATTCCTTTAGTTTCTTTTGGAAAAAAGGATCTTAAATCTTAGGTATGAAGATAAATTTAATTAAACTTGATTTTGCAGGACGACCACAAGTTCAAGCAGGCTATGAGAATCAAGATCCCAAAACATAGGCTAAAAAAGATTTTGGATGCATGCAAAAACAAAACCAAATGTGAAGGTGGTGATGATCTTGATTCCCAAGGCCAAGAACCGGAAGAACCTGTAAAGAAAAGTCGGGGCGGCTGTGGTGCTCAGCAGCCCAAGCTCTCTATAGAGGGTATGAGTATCAAGGCAGAGTACAAAGCCCAAAGGAAAAAAAATGATGATCAGGAACAGATTCCTGAACCCGTGGAAAGGAAACAGACCCTTACTGCAGAAAAAGTAAGTATACTCTAGTGAGAAGCATTGTTCCTTATGGTAGACCAACTTGTTGCATAATGATAATGTATTGGTGAATTTTCTGTAGGTTCTTGCTGTTCTGGCGAGGATAAGTGATGAGGACTCTATGCTATTAGGATTGAACCCTAAGTATGCTAGACCAGATTGGATGATCTTGCAAGTTCTTCCCATTCCTCCACAACCTGTGAGACCCTCTGTGATGATGGACACCTCATCCAGGAGTGAGGTAGGGTTTTCTGGTTCTTTCTTTTTCCTTCTATTTGGACCATCATAGTGGCTAAATACAGAATTTAGCATTCCTTGTTGGCTGTGATGACTGACTTCATATACTTTCTGAGTCCAGGATGACTTAACACATCAGTTAGCGATGATTATTCGTTCCAATGAGAGTCTGATGAAGCAGGAAAGAAGTGGGGCACCTGCACATGTAATTCAAGAGTTTGTGCAACTGTTACAATTCCACATAGCCACATATTTTGACAATGAATTGCCTGGACTACCAAGGGTATGTTTACGTGGGAACATATTTCTGCAGTGTTAGCTATATCATTTGATATTGTCTATCTTTATTTGTACGCAGTTACACAAACTTCTTTTAGCGGGTAAGATTTCTATTTATGCATATTCTGAACCTTTTCTTTATTGAACAGGCTACTCAACGGTCAGGCAGGCCTATTAAATCCATATGTAGTAGGCTTAAAGCAAAGGAAGGCCGCATAAGAGGCAACTTAATGGGGAAGCGTGTTGATTTCTCAGCACGAACAGTGATTACTCCAGATCCTAACATAAACATTGATCAGTTAGGAGTACCATGGAGTATTGCTTTGAATCTCACATATCCAGAGACTGTCACTCCGTATAATATTGAAAGGTACACTTCTTTTCTCTTCCTTGTGTCTTTCCACTGTCTTTTGTTCCTCTTCAGTTCAATCTTGTTTTATTGATCAATACTTCTTGAATAAAAAACAGATTGAAGGAGCTTGTTGAGTATGGCCCGCATCCTCCACCTGGTAAAACTGGTGCAAAGTATATAATACGAGATGATGGCCAACGGCTTGATCTTCGGTACTTGAAGAAAAGCAGTGATCATCATTTGGAGCTAGGGTATAAGGTAATGCTCGTTTATTCTGATAAGTTTTGATGTAGGTATTTTCTTCATAGTATCACGTTTTAATTTCTATTATTGTGGCTTCAGGTGGAGCGTCATTTGAATGATGGAGACTTTGTCCTCTTCAATCGACAACCTAGTCTGCATAAAATGTCTATTATGGGGCATAGGATTAAGATCATGCCGTACTCAACTTTCCGCTTAAATTTGTCTGTTACATCTCCATACAATGCAGACTTTGACGGCGATGAGATGAATATGCACGTTCCTCAGTCATTTGAAACTAGGGCAGAAGTATTGGAGCTTATGATGGTGCCAAAATGCATCGTGTCACCTCAGTCTAATCGACCTGTCATGGGCATTGTCCAAGATACCCTTTTGGGTTGTCGTAAGATCACCAAAAGGGATACCTTTATAGAGAAGGTGAATGAGATATGACTATTATTTTTCCTTTTGAATAATGTTCTCGTTAATAGAAGCTTTATCCTCACTGGTTCCTTTTTTTTTTCCCTTTTCAGGATGTTTTCATGAATATCTTGATGTGGTGGGAGGATTTTGATGGAAAAGTTCCTGCTCCTGCAATTTTGAAGCCTCGGCCAATGTGGACGGGTAAACAAGTGTTTAATTTGATAATACCAAAACAAATAAACCTCCAAAGAACGTCTGCTTGGCACTCAGAATCAGAGAGTGGGAACATCACCCCCGGAGATACGTTTGTTCGAATAGAAAAGGGTGAGCTCCTCACTGGAACTCTTTGCAAGAAGACACTTGGGACATCGACTGGAAGTCTTATACATGTCATCTGGTATGCAGTATTTCTCCATTTATTCATAAACACATTCATTTGATTTATTTACACTCTTGATAGAATGATGTGTCTATACTGCATTTGTTGGACTTTTAATTTGCCTCTTATGATGCGAAAAAGGACTTTGGTTTAACCCGAATACAAACATGGATTTTGAACTTCACTATGATGAAATTAAAACTTGAAAAAGGACAAGTTCAATTGATGGAATTTTTTTGTTACGCAGGGAAGAAGTTGGTCCCGATGCAGCCCGCAAATTCCTGGGTCACACCCAATGGCTTGTGAATTACTGGCTTCTACAGAATGCTTTTAGCATTGGAATTGGTGATACAATTGCTGATGTTGCAACAATGAACAAAATACAAGAAACAATTAACAAGGCAAAGAATGAAGTGAAAGATCTTATCAGTAAAGCCCAATCCAAGCAGCTGGAGGCTGAACCTGGGCGAACCATGATGGATTCATTTGAAAACAAAGTGAACCAGGTGTGTTACTTGATTATATCTGTAACTTATTCTGGTTTGCCTGCATTCTGCTGAAGGATTAATGTATTTGATTTACACAGGTGTTGAATAGGGCTCGTGATGATGCTGGTAGTAGTGCTCAAAAGAGTTTATCCGAGAGCAACAATCTTAAAGCAATGGTTACAGCAGGGTCCAAAGGAAGTTTTATCAATATATCCCAGATGACTGCTTGTGTGGGCCAGCAGAACGTTGAGGGTAAGCGAATCCCATATGGGTTCATTGACCGGACATTGCCCCACTTTACTAAAGATGATTATGGGCCAGAAAGTCGTGGGTTTGTGGAAAATTCATACCTGCGTGGACTAACTCCACAGGAGTTCTTTTTTCATGCTATGGGTGGTAGGGAAGGTCTTATAGATACTGCAGTTAAGACATCTGAGACTGGGTACATCCAAAGGAGATTGGTGAAGGCTATGGAGGATATCATGGTCAAATATGATGGTACAGTTAGGAATTCATTGGGGGATGTCATACAATTTCTATACGGGGAGGATGGAATGGATGCTGTTTGGATAGAATCACAAAAGCTGGATTCTTTAAAAATGAAAAAGTCTGAGTTTGATAGGACTTTTTCGTATGAGCTTGATGATGAAAATTGGAACCCGGACTATATGTTGCATGAACATGTTGAAGATCTGAAAACTATTAGGGAGTTCCGCAATGTTTTTGATGCAGAAGTTTCTAAACTTGAATCAGACAGATTACAACTTGGAACAGAGATTGCAGTGACAGGTGATAATTCTTGGCCTTTGCCTGTTAACCTGAAGAGGCTTATTTGGAATGCACAAAAAACCTTCAAGATTGACTTCCGAAGGACTTCAGATATGCACCCTATGGAAATTGTGGAAGCTATTGATAAGCTTCAGGAGAGGTTAAAGGTTGTCCCTGGTGAGGACCAGTTGAGTGTTGAAGCTCAAAAGAATGCCACACTGTTTTTTAACATGCTACTTCGGAGCACTTTTGCCAGCAAACGGGTGTTGGATGAGTACAGGCTTACTCGTGAAGCATTTGAGTGGGTTATTGGGGAAATAGAGTCACGCTTCCTGCAATCACTTGTAGCACCTGGGGAAATGATTGGTTGTGTTGCTGCACAGTCTATTGGTGAGCCTGCAACTCAGATGACACTGAATACTTTCCATTATGCTGGTGTGAGTGCAAAGAATGTTACCCTGGGTGTTCCCAGGTTGAGGGAAATTATTAATGTAGCAAAGAGAATCAAGACGCCATCTCTATCTGTCTACTTAAAGCCTGAAGCTAATAAAACCAAGGAGAAGGCCAAGAATGTCCAGTGTGCTTTAGAATACACCACTCTGCGAAGTGTTACTCAAGCTACCGAAGTATGGTATGATCCAGACCCAATGAGCACAATAATAGAAGAGGATGTTGATTTTGTCAAATCTTACTATGAAATGCCAGATGAGGAGGTTAACCCTGATAAAATTTCTCCTTGGTTGCTTCGCATTGAGTTGAATCGAGAAATGATGGTGGATAAGAAATTGAGCATGGCTGACATTGCCGAGAAGATTAACCTTGAATTTGACGATGATTTAACTTGTATATTCAACGATGACAATGCTGAAAAGTTGATTCTTCGAGTCCGTATCATGAATGCTGAAGCTCCAAAAGGGGAATTGGTCGATGAATCAGCTGAAGATGATGTGTTCTTGAAGAAAATTGAGAGTAACATGCTTACAGAGATGGCTCTTCGGGGTATCCCAGATATTAACAAAGTGTTCATAAAACATGGTAAAGTTAATAAGTTTGATCCAATTGAAGGTTTTAAAGCTGAGCAAGAGTGGATGCTGGACACAGAAGGCGTTAATCTCTTAGCTGTCCTGACCCATGATGATGTTGATGCCAGAAGGACGACAAGTAATCACTTGATTGAAATTCTTGAAATTCTTGGAATTGAGGCAGTTCGTCGGTCATTGTTGGACGAGTTGCGGGTTGTTATATCTTTTGATGGGTCGTACGTCAATTATCGCCATTTGGCTATCCTATGTGATACCATGACCTATCGTGGGCACTTGATGGCCATTACCCGCCATGGAATCAATCGCAATGACACTGGTCCGATGATGAGATGCTCGTTTGAAGAAACTGTGGACATTCTTCTCGATGCTGCAGTTTATGCCGAAACTGATTATTTGAGGGGCGTGACTGAGAACATTATGTTAGGCCAGCTTGCGCCTATTGGGACAGGAGACTGCGGCCTTTTACTCAATGAGGACATGTTAAAGAATGCAATTGAACTCCAGCTGCCTAGTTATATGGATGGTCTTGATTTTGGTATGACACCATCGCGTTCTCCAGTGTCAGGAACTCCGTATAACGAGGGCATGATGTCCCCAAATTATTTGGCAGGGATGATGTCCCCAAATATGCGTATGTCACCCATTTCTGATGCTCAGTTTTCTCCGTATGTTGGAGGAATGGCATTCTCCCCTACTTCGTCTCCAGGATACAGCCCATCATCTCCTGGCTACAGTCCCTCCTCCCCAGGATACAGTCCCACTTCCCCTGGTTATAGTCCTACATCACCAGGTTATAGCCCCACTTCCCCTGGGTATAGTCCCACTTCTCCAACCTACAGTCCTAGTTCTCCAGGTTATAGTCCTACAAGTCCGGCCTATTCTCCTACAAGTCCATCATACTCCCCCACCTCACCAAGCTACAGCCCGACATCTCCAAGCTACAGTCCGACATCCCCTAGCTATAGTCCAACTTCGCCAAGTTACAGCCCAACGTCACCTGCTTACAGCCCTACTTCACCTGCTTACAGCCCGACTTCCCCTGCATACAGTCCCACATCACCATCTTACAGTCCTACTTCTCCTTCGTATAGCCCAACCTCTCCTTCCTACAGCCCAACATCGCCCTCCTACAGCCCAACATCGCCTTCTTACAGCCCCACATCTCCGTCATACAGCCCCACCTCACCAGCTTACAGCCCAACATCTCCTGGCTACAGCCCAACTTCCCCTAGTTATAGCCCGACGTCTCCAAGTTATAGCCCGACATCTCCAAGTTACAATCCTCAGTCGGCAAAATACAGTCCTTCGTCGGCATATTCTCCAAGCAGTCCAAGATTGTCACCGTCTAGTCCTTATAGTCCCACATCTCCGAATTACAGGTTAGCTGACTCTCAAGCAGTATTTATGGCATCAGAATTTGTTACTAGGATTCTTATTGTCACACGAATTATTTGTCTATTTAGTTTCTAGGTTGCAGACATGCTGCTTGATTTTTTAATCATTATACAAAGTTTTGGAAATTTTATGTGGTCGTTTTTACTTATGTTTCTTTGCAGCCCAACCTCACCATCGTATTCGCCTACTTCTCCATCTTACTCGCCTTCTAGCCCCACGTACAGTCCTGGCAGGTTAGCTTCCTTTATTTGGTCATTTCTGACTGCTCGCTCCTATATTTGTCTGTTGATTAATTATTTTTCAATTGTATTTGTATGTGGTATTTCATATAAATTTGCTGAAGAATGTTTTGTGTTATAATTATTCTTGTTCAGCCCTTTGACTGCTGGAGTGAGCCCAGATTATAGTCCAAGTTCTCCACAGTACAGGTAAACTGGGACGCAATTATTTTGTTCTCCAAATATTTTAATTTTGTTTCTCATTGCAGTAAATGTGCCTTAGTATTGTGCATTTTTCTTATCATCGCTTTTGTTTCCATATAGTCCAAGTGCTGGGTACTCACCCAGTCAACCTGGGTACTCACCTTCATCTACAAGCCAGTACACTCCACAGACAAGCGATAAGGATGATAAGTCTTGAATGATGTAGAGGTATTTTCTTCAGGCTTTTATCTTGTGGGTGGTAATGGGATTCAGTGGAGATTTTAGTTTCTTGTTCAGGTTAGTGACTGCTTGTATTGTGATTCTCTTAGAGCATTCTCTCCGGAAAGTATGTCTTTGGGGTTATTAGGATTTTGATTCTATGCGCCTAGTTCTACGCCTTATGGTATTTAATTCCACCAGTTCGAATAGATATACATTGTTGTGAAGAGGTCTTTGTGCTACAGGGTTAAATCATATATTGTCCTGTTATCATTTGCAAAAAGTAAATGCATGTTTTGTTTAGAGAGAGAGAGAGAGAGAGAGAGAGAGAGAGAGAGAGAGAGAGAGAGCATGTTGTACCAAGTAATAATATTCATTGCTGCCATAAAAAAATGAATGGGCTCTTTGGGTGCATGGATCTTCCAATTAGGTTCGCAGGATGATTTATGTGTGTGAGCCAAATATATGGGTTACCTTTGATTTACGTTGCATCTCTCGGAATCTGCAGCTCATTGTTACTGTCAGAGATTCTGGATTCGATAATGTGGATACATGGATGGCACTGGGAGGGTGAGTCTAATATTGGCTGCTTCACTGGGATTCAAGCTGGTTTTGCAACCCATCCGCGTTTAAGTCCCATGTATTTGTTTCTAAGAGCAAGGATCTCGACTGTGTCACGTTTTGTTTCCGATTCCAAAAACTATGCAACATTCGTAGTGCACATATAAGCAGTTCCAAGTGCACTGCTTGTAGTATTTGAGGAACAGTTCGGCTCTTGATCTATTGTAATCATCGGTTCTATGTTGTGCTCAGATAGTCTAGTTTTATATTTTGTTGAAGGAATCCCGTGATCTCAATTAGATTCAAAATATCCACTTCAAACTCCATCGCCTTTCCAACTTTCTAATCTCGAAGGACGTTTTTGGCGAGATGTAAAATCAAAGTTGATATACTAAGACAATATCTTGAAAGAATCGTATGAGAATTGTAAAGCATACTTGGAAGTTGAAAAGCATCTGCTTGGAAAAGAATTATGGGCCTGTTTGTTTCGTTGTGGGTTGGCTGCACAAAAAATAAAGGGTTTTTATCTAAAATAGGCCAATCGGTCTAAATTTATTTTAAAATCTACGGGTAGCGAAATTTGTTCTGAAAATAGGCATAAGGATTGTCTAATTGCAAAGGGGAAGTCCCTCCACCATCCGACAAACCTCTTTCCGTTCTCGCCGCCGTCGCTAATTTTTCAGCCACTTTCTCCGTTCGGAACCACCTGGAATAGCTTCCCAACATCCCCGAGTACACTCCCAGTTTTTCTTTTATTGCGGGGGGGGTTTTTTTTTTTTTTTTTTTTTTATTCCTTTCTTTCTTTTTTCTTCAAAATTTCTCTCTATAATATTTTAAATTTTTTTAAAAGATGTTGGGGGAAAAAAAAAAAAAGGTGCCCCTTCTCGCCGCCGTCGCTAATTTTCCGGCCACTTTCTCCGCTCGGAAAACCTGGACTAGCTTCCCAACATCCACGCGCACACTCCCACGAAGTTTCAACCCCAAATTCCAAGCGGTTTGCTCCCGGCGAACCAAAACGTTTTGATCTATTTTTTTGCCAAAAACTGTCCGACAAACCTCCCTCCGTTCTACTCTTTCCGGTCACCGATTGACGACGACCCCAACTACAAAAAGTTCCCTCTCGACCTCAAGAATATATCCCCAAAGTTTCAACCCTAAATTCCCAGCGGTTTGCCACCAGCAAACGAAAACGTCTTCGATGGAGTTCGGAGAAGAAGCAGAGGGACTATAAGGCACTATGGGTGCACTATTAGGGACTATGAGGCACTATGGGTGCACTATGAGGGACTATGAATGCGTTGATGAATTACAACGATTCTTTATTTGAAAGATTATGAGGCACTATGAGAGACTAAAAGGCACTATGGGTGCACTATGAGAGACTATGAGGCACAGGGGGAGGGGCGGACTAAACCCCGGGGGGTTTAACTGGGAAAATTTAGGAAGTCTTCCAATCTAGAAAAAGGCCGCCGGCCCTGCGCCTTTTGGGGAAGAGTTAGGGGGGGGGAGCCATTTTAGATAAACCCAAAAATAAAAATGATGGGGACAGGTCGGTTACTCGTTATGTGTGTGTGTATTTATTTGTTGAGAAGTTAGTGTGTCCCGTTACCAAAATCAAGAATACGGTCAATTCGGCATAGTTTCTCCTATTCTCATTCTCACTTTGAAAATTCATGAACCTTTTTTTGATTTCCAGTTTTGTCTTTTTAAATAAATAAATAAATCTTAAAATTTGGAAGGAAAGAACGATAATGACTTTTAAATACAAAATAGACATTCTAATTCTACAGTAGGATAACAATTTGGATGTTCAACTCTGAGGATAAAAATACTAGGGACAAACTTTGATAACAAAGCAATCAACACGCACACATAAATAGTTCATAACACAAAATAATTTGTGCTATACAGAAACAGTTCATATCAATACACTTGACTTTGGAATGTATGAACTATATAGTCATTAATTCAGAAAAGAGGAATTATAAAATTGAGAAAGTCATGAACATGCAGTAGCAAGAGCACAAAATTAATATATTCATAATTGATCTCATTCCTAATCCTTCTTTAGGGAATTAATTTATAACAACGTGTTAGTAATCTCAATTGTACTAGTTGGAATGGGAAGATTAATTCCAATTGAAACACGCGGATTTTCTAAGAATCTTGGTCCGCACGTTTAGGAAGGCGGCTAGGGCACTATCGTCTTTTCTACTGACCTACTTCCCCTATAAAAAAGGCCTTCGGGCTCTACCTCTCCTATTTGTTGGATTCGAGACCTCTTCTCCTCCAGAGAGAGCTCTCAAAACAAAAAAAATCGAGCGAAATCGAATTCGATCGCTTCTCTCTTCTTCTTCGCGCCAGAATCTGAAATCAAAATTGAATCTTAAATTCGAACAAAGAAATTACCTGGAAACTAATCGGAAGAACAAAATATAAAGAAAACCTGAACTAGACGTCGGGAATTTGGGGGTTCTGAAAGCCCTAGAATTTCGAATTCTCGAGCAGCGATCTCAACAATGGATTCTCGGTTTCCTTACTCGCCAGCGGAGGTCGCCAAAGTCCGCTGCGTCCAGTTTGGAATGCTGAGTCCTGATGAAATCGTAACTCCTTTTACTCTCTTGTGTTCTCGGTTTTTCCTATTCTCTGTTTGGTTGCTGAGAAAACGAAAATCCGAGCCGGGAAAAAAGGAATTGATTTCTTGTTATCTGCTTGTGCTGCTGCTTGTTGATGGTTGAGTGTTAGTTCTTGATCGTAACTTCCTTTAATCTTTGTTCGTCAATTTTCCTGTTCTGTGTTTGGTTGCTGAGAAAAGTGGAAAATTGAACGGAAAAGTTGGTTACACCTTTACTATCTGTTAGTGGAGTTTCTCTATTCTCTGTTAGGTTGCTGAGAAAGAGAAAATTTGAACGGAAAAGTAGAATTTTGATGAAGTGTTTACGGTTTGATGAGTACTTGATATTGAGTTTTAGGTGAATTTGGCCTATTGTTAAGCATTTGTGTTTTTGTTGGCAGAGGGGAATGTCTGTAGTGGAGGTGAAGCATAGTGAGACTACAGTCGGGGGGAAGCCGAAGCCGGGCGGTTTAAGTGACCCTCGGCTTGGTCCAAATGACAGGAACACCAGGTGCGAGACCTGTTTGGGGGGCATGACTGAGTGTCCGGGACATTTCGGTCACCTTGAGCTTGCCCAGCCCATGTTTCACATTGGCTTCCTGAAGACTGTTCTCTCTGTAATGCGTTGCGTCTGCTACAACTGCTCAAAACTTCTAGTTGATAAGGTACTTGGAAGGATTTTATGGTTGTTTTGAGAATGCTAACTAAGTTTACATTGGTCAGCTTGTTGCTCCTTGAAGATGGTTTCTTTGTATGGGTTAGACAGAGGCAATGCAATATGACTATAGGAGTTTGTAATGTTTAAAGAGAGTCTGTCATTAACGAAGTGGAGAAAGTTGTTTGTTGGAAGATTGATGGAAAAAAAATATATAACTAGGATGAAATTGTTGCCATGAAATCGGCTGTTACCATTAGCAGATGTGTGATTGTATTGGCTTGGATTCCAAAAGGGTCATTTCTTCCTTCTGGGAAAGAGATCACAATGTTTGTGTATACAGACACTTGCTAACTGTAACAAATTTTATGCGACTTCATTTTGCAGGAAGACAAGCAGCTAAAGAAAGATTTGAGTAGCAAGAGCGCAAAAGCTAGGCTACAAGTGATGTTGAATGCATGTCAAAGGAAAAACAGATGTGATGTTGGGTGTGGTAGTCTGCAGCCCAAGCTCTCTTTAGCGGGTATAAAAATACTTGTAGAGTACAAAGCCCCGAGCAAGAAAAATGATGACCAGGAACAGATTCCTGAACCTGTGGAAAGGAAAACGACCATTTTTGCAGATAGAGTCAGTATACTTCACTTAAAAACATTCTTCCTTCTATCTGACTAAGTTATTGCATGATGAATGCTAACACATTGGCGACTTTGGTTTAGGTTCTTCGTATTTTGGAGGGAATAAGTGATGAGGACTCCCAGCTGCTGGGATTTGATCCTAATTATGCTCAACCGGGTTGGATGATCTTACAAGCTCTTCCTATTCCTCCACAAGCTGTGAGACCCTCTGTGATGGTGAATGCCTCATCCAGGAGTGAGGTATGTCTTTTCCTAGTTACAGTGGCTGAATAGAAACAATCAAGCATTGGTTGTTATCACTGACTTTGTTTATTTTCCGTGTCCAGGATGATTTGACCCATCAGCTAGGCGAGATTATTCGTCGCAATGAGACTCTGAAGAAAGTGAAAGCTAATGGACTAGCTGAACATATGCTCACCGATCATGTACTAGGGTTGCAGTTCCACATAGCCACATATTTTGACAATGAGTTGCCTGGACAACCGAGGGTATGTATGCATGGAAACACATTTATGCATAATGTCTTTATGCTTTAATGCTCTCTTTATTTGTACATAGATCGCAGAAACTTCTGTTAACTGATAAGACAAAACCTGAACCTTGTCTTTACTGAACAGGCTACTCATAAGAACAACAGGCCTATTAAATCAATATGTAGTAGGCTCAAGGCAAAGGAAGGCCGAATAAGAGGCAGCTTAATGGGGAAGCGAGTAGATTTCTCAGCACGCTCGGTGATTACACCAGATCCTAACATAAATATTGATGAATTAGGAGTGCCCTGGAGTATTGCTTTGAATCTCACATACCCTGAGACTGTGACTCCATATAATATTGAAAGGTAAGCTTCATTTTCTTATTTTCTCATCTTTGTGCCTTGCTACTTTTTCTTTTCCTTCTCTTCATTTCATTCTATTTTCTGTTAATCCAATCTTCTGAATAAAAATCAGGTTGAAGGAGCTTGTTGAGTATGGTCCCCATCCTCCACCCGGTAAAACTGGTGCAAAATGTATAATACGAGATGATGGACAAAGACTTGATCTTCGGTACTTGAAGAAAAGCAGCCATCATTTGGAGCTTGGATATAAGGTATGGCTCTTTTATTCTGAGGAGGTCCGATCTGGGTCTATTATGAGTATTGCTTTTTAACGTCTACTGCTTTGGTTCAGGTGGAGCGTCATTTGAGTGATGGAGATTTGGTCATGTTCAATCGTCAACCTAGTCTCCATAAAATGTCTATTATGGGACACAGAGTCAAGATCATGCCATACTCAACCTTTCGCTTGAACTTGTCTGTAACATCGCCATACAATGCGGATTTTGATGGTGATGAAATGAACATGCACGTTCCTCAGTCATTTGAAACCAGGGCAGAAGTACTGGAGCTCATGATGGTGCCGAAGTGCATCGTCTCCCCTCAGTCGAATCGCCCAGTTATGGGAATCGTTCAAGATACCCTTTTGGGTTGTCGTAAGATCACCAAAAGGGATACCTTTATTGAGAAGGTGACTAAGATAAGACCATTATTTTTCCTCTTGAATATTGCTGTTCTCGTTAATAGAAGCATTTCCTTACTTTTTTTTTTTCAGGATGTTTTCATGAATATCTTGATGTGGTGGGAGGATTTTGATGGAAAAGTTCCTGCTCCTGCAATTTTGAAGCCTCGGCCAATGTGGACAGGCAAACAAGTCTTCAATCTTATTATACCAAAACAGATAAATCTGCAAAGAACGTCTGCTTGGCACTCAGAAGCAGAGAGTGGGAACATCACCCCAGGAGATACATTTGTTCGAATAGAAAAGGGCGAGCTCCTCACTGGAACTCTTTGCAAGAAAACACTTGGGACATCGATCGGAAGTCTGATACATGTCATCTGGTGTGCAATATTTCTCCATTTTTTCATAAACACATTCAATTGAGTTATTTACACTCTTGATAAATGATGAGTCCATACTTCATTTGTTGGACTTTTGAATTTGCCCCTTATGATGCGACATGCTAGGTCTGAATTTGAACTAGAGATATTTTAATCCAGATGAAAAAGGACTTTGGTTTAACCCTGAATACAAACATAGACTTTGAACTTCATATGATAAATTTAAAACTTGAAAAACGACAAGTTCAACTGACGGAATTTTTTTGTTACGCAGGGAAGATGTTGGTCCGGATGCAGCCAGCAAATTCATGAGTCATACCCAATGGCTTGTGAATTACTGGCTTCTACAGAATGCTTTTAGCATTGGAATTGGGGATACAATTGCTGATGTTGCAACAATGAGGAAAATACAAGAAACAATTAACAAGGCAAAGAGTCAAGTGAAAGATCTTATCAGTAAAGCCCAATCCAAGCAGCTGGAGGCTGAACCTGGACGTACCATGATGGATTCATTTGAAAACAAAGTGAACCAGGTGAGTTACTTGATTATGTCTGTAACTTATTCTGGTTTGCTTGCTTACTGCTGAGGATTAATGTACATGATTTACGCAGGTGTTGAATAAGGCTCGTGATGATGCTGGCAGTAGTGCTCAAAAGAGTTTATCCGATAGCAACAATCTTAAGGCAATGGTTACAGCAGGGTCCAAAGGAACTTTTATCAATATATCCCAAATGACTGCTTGTGTGGGGCAGCAGAACGTTGAGGGTAAGCGAATCCCGTATGGCTTCAGAAACCGAACATTGCCTCACTTTACCAAAGATGATCATGGACCAGAAAGTCGGGGATTTGTGCAGAATTCATACCTCAGTGGACTAACTCCACAGGAGTTCTTTTTTCATGCTATGGGCGGTAGGGAAGGTCTCATTGATACCGCAGTCAAGACATCTGAGACTGGGTACATCCAAAGGAGATTGGTGAAGGCTATGGAGGATATCATGGTCAAATATGATGGTACAGTTAGGAATTCATTGGGGGATGTCATACAATTTCTATACGGGGAGGATGGAATGGATGCTGTTTGGATAGAATCACAAAAGCTGGATTCTTTAAAAATGAAAAAGCCAGAATTTGATAGGACTTTTTCGTATGAGCTTGACGATGAAAATTGGAATCCGGACTACATGTTGCCCGACCATGTTGAAGATCTCAAAAGTTGTAGCATGTTGCGAAGTGTGTTTGGTGCAGAAGTTGGACAACTTGAAACAGACAGATTACAACTTGGAACTGAGATTGCAGTGACAGGTGATAATTATTGGTCTTTGCCAGTTAACCTGAAGAGGATTATCTGGAATGCACAAAAAACCTTCAAGATTGACTTCCGAAGGACTTCCGACATGCACCCGGTGGAAATTGTGGAAGCTATTGATAAGCTTCAAGACAGGCTAAAAGTTGTTCCTGGTGATGACTCGTTGAGTGTTGAAGCTCAAAAGAATGCTACGCAGTTTTTCAACATTCTACTTCGCAGCACTTTAGCTAGCAAAAGGGTATTGCAAGAGTACAAGCTTACTCGTGAAGCATTTGACTGGGTTCTTGGGGAGATAGAATCGCGCTTCATGCAGTCGCTCGTAGCACCAGGCGAAATGATTGGTTGCGTTGCTGCACAGTCTATTGGTGAGCCTGCCACTCAAATGACACTGAATACTTTCCACTATGCTGGTGTGAGTGCAAAGAATGTTACCCTGGGTGTTCCCAGGTTGACGGAAATTATTAATGTATCTAAGAAGATCAAAACGCCATCTTTGTCTGTCTACTTAAAGCCTGAAGCTAATAAGACCAAGGAGAGTGCCAAGAAGGTCCAGTGTGATTTGGAATACACCACTCTCCGAAGTGTTACTCAAGCTTCAGAAGTATGGTACGATCCAGACCCCATGAGCACAATCATTGAAGAGGATGTTGATTTAGTGAAATCATACTATGAAATGCCAGATGAAGAGGTAGACCCGAATAAAATCTCTCCTTGGTTACTTCGCATTGAATTGGATCGTGAAATGATGGTGGATAAGAACTTGAGCATGGCTGACATTGCTGAGAAGATTGACCTTGAATTTGGCAATCAAATAACTTGTATGTTCAATGACGACAATGCTGAAAAGCTGATCCTTCGAATTCGTATCGTGAATGATGAAGCTTCAATGGAATTGGATGATGGATCCTCTAAAGATGATGTTTTTTTGAAGAAGATTGAGAGTAACATGCTGACAGAAATGGTTCTTCGAGGTGTCCCAGGTATTAACAGAGTGTTCATAAAACATGCGAGAGTCAACAAGTTTGATCCGAATGAAGGATTTAAAGCGGAGCAAGAGTGGATGCTGGAGACCGAAGGTGTAAATCTCTTTGCTGTCTTGTGCCATGATGATGTGGATGCCAGGAGGACAGTAAGTAATCACTTGGTTGAAACTTGTGAAGTTCTTGGAATTGAGGCAGCACGTCGGTCACTGTTGGATGAGTTGCGCACTGTCATATCTTTCGATGGGTCCTATGTCAATTATAGGCATTTGGCTATCCTGTGCGATAACATGACCCATCGTGGGCAGTTGACGCCAGTTACCCGTTTTGGCTTCAATAGAAATAACACCGGTCCACTGATGCGGTGCTCATTTGAACAAACTGTGGACATTCTTCTTGATGCTGCAGTGTTTGCAGAGAAAGATAATGTCAAGGGTGTAAGTGAAAACATAATTCTAGGCCAGCTAGCACCGATCGGCACAGGGGAATGCGATCTGTTTCTCAATGATGAGATGTTAAAGAATGCACTTGAACTCCAGCTGCCTAGTTATATGGATGGTATTGAGTATGGAATGACACCACATCGTTCTCCAGTGTCTGGAACTCCATATCATGAGGGTATTATGTCTCCAAATGATTTGATGTCACCCTTTTCAAATGCCCGGTTTTCTCCATATGTTGGAGGAATGGAGTTTTCTGCTACTCAGTCTCCGGTATACAGGCCTGTCTCTCCACCGTATAGTGTTAGTTCTCTATTTGATCCAGCTAGTCCGGCGTATAGCCCCGTCTCTCCAACTTACAGTCCCATCTCTCCTATTTACAATCCCATTTCTCCAAGTTACAACCCTAGATCTCCTAACTATACTTTAACTTCACCGGTGTCCAGTCCATCATCAACTTCTTATAGCCCTACTTCTCCTTACTATAGCCCGACTTCACCATCGTACAGTCCTACTTCTCGTCGGTATAGTCTAACCTCGTTCTCCTATAGCCCTACTTCACCTACATACAGTCCGACATCACCATCTTACTGTCCTACTTCTCCTTTATATAGCCCTACCTCACCTTCTTACAGCCAGGCTTCACCTGCATACAGTCCCACATCACCAGTTTACAGTCCTACTTCTCTTTCAGCCTCGCCTTCCTACAGCCCAACGTCACCCTCCCAAAGCCCCACATCTCCATCCTACAGTCCTAGCTCACCTGCCTACACCCCAACTTCTCCTGCTTATAGCCCTACTTCCCCTGGTTATAGCCCAACTTCCCCAGGTTGTACCTTGACCTCTCCTAGTTATAGCCCGACGTCTCCAAGTTACAATCCTCAGTTGGCAGAATACAGTCCTTCGTTGGCATACTCTCCAAGCTCACCATCTTTGTCACCTCCATCTCCATCTTACTCTCCTTCGAGCCTCACCTACAGTCCCAGCAGGTAAGCTGCCAATGTTTGCCTGTCCAATTTAGTTATTTTATATATAAAAATTGTTGAGAATTTTTATCTAATTTAAGTTTTGTTCAGCCCAAGTACCTCTGGCGTGGACCCAGAATATAGTCCAAGTTCTCCACAATACAGGTAAATTGGGCACAAACTATCTGTTTCTCTGTTGAATATAATTGCCCTAAAATGTTCCGAAATGCTTATCTTCCTGTTGTCGCGTTTGTTTCTGTGCAGCCCAAATGCTGGATACTCTCCCAGTCAAACTGGGGATTCACCATCATCTACTAGCCAGTAGAAGAATGCAGAGGTATTTACTTCTTTCTTTTACTTGTGGAAGTCTGTTGAATCGAATGGAAATTTCAATTTCTTCTTCAAGTTCATGACTGCTTATGATGCAATTCGTTCCAAAAGGATTTCTTGACAGTATCTGTTTTGGATAACTAGGATCAATTCTATGGCACCAGTTCTGTGTATTTTCATGTTATATGTAGATGTCTCCCCAGGCGTTTGACTCTTTAACTCATGTATCTCATTGTTTTGAAGGGGTAGTTGTACATAAAGTTTCTCAGTTAATCAAACATGATCTTGATTTCTCTTATTTGGGATAAGGAAATGCATGTGTTGTGGTTATAGAGACAAGTCACGTGAACATGTATATAACTCAATGCTGTAGTGGAAAATGAAAGGGTTGTTCTGGTGGACAGAGTTTTCAGATTAGGTTCCCAAAAATTGAGCTTTATGCCAATTAGCTAAAGAATGAACAATTTATAAGTTGATTCTTCATCTTGTATCGAAATGTGTGGTCATGGATGTCAGTCGGCTTTGATTCATGTTTAGCTGTCTGAATCTGCACTCACCTGATCTGGTAACCTGGACAATGGTGGATAGATGGACAGAACCCCGGGAGTCAGGTTCAAATTGGCTGTTGATGTCAGCTGGATGTCTACATTGCTTGCAGCACATATATCGGCTAATCAACAGAAATGGAGCTCGTCCCAGGCTAGATTTTAGTACTAGTTAGTCCAGATTTCAAGCAATCATGTATTCAACTTTGAAATTCCATTTGTTTATGGTTCTGAAAATTTTGCAAAATTAATCAAAAGGAATAGTTTGGCACTCTATCTATTGTGTTTGTCACTTTTACATTCTTCTCAGTTGTTTTCCTTTCTTGATTAGCTTGATCATCAAGTATGGTTAGAAGTTTGGTCGAACTCTCAATCCAGTTTGTATTTTGTCAAAACTGATGTAAAAGAATTGAAATATAATAAGACGTTGGCATTGAAGATTGAACTGCTGCCGGCCACTTGGAGACTGCACTGATAATCCAATTCTTTAGTTCTAGCCGGCAAAAGACTTTTCTGCATAATTATTTGTATATAAATACACAAGTGAACAACAAGACCTTCAAGAAAATCAAAACTAACCTGAAATGGAGAAACCATCAAGATTGATCGGAAGCAAGTTTTTGAAGTTCTTGTCGAAAGCAGCACAGCCACCGGTCACATTCCACAGCCCTCCTCCCAGTCCTCGAAAAGCCTCAGGTCCGATGATTAGGATCATTCCAGCTGAGGCCAGAAGGAGGTCTAGGAATGGAGTCAGTTTTTCTTCCAAACCAGAACCCAGTTCCCCAAAGGTCTCTTGTATGGGCCAAGTCAATGGCAAAAAGAAGAAGAAAAAGAGCAAGAACAAATCAATGACCAACCAAAGGGCTTGCCGTCCACCACAAGAAAGTACTACGTGCAACAACCTAATTTCATGTGTTCCTAATGAGGTGAAGAGAAATCCATCAAAGATTTCGGTCAAGGTTCCGAAAGTAACCCCAAAAGAAGGTAGTGACAAAAACATACATGATGGTTTTGTCGACAATTCATTTAAAGATCCAAAAGAAAGAGTGCCTTCTTTGGGGCAGATGAAGAATTTTGCTAGTAGCCGAGGCGCATTGGCGGATTTCGATTTGATGCGGGAGGTTCTTGATGATCAATTTGATGATCTGAAAAATGGGGTTTGTAAAGAAACAGATGAAGATCATGTGAAGGTAAAGGTGAATGTACCAACTTCAGCAAACAAGGTTGGGATCAAAGTAGTTGACTTGAGGAAAAGAAGAACCATTCCTCCTCTTTTGCCTCTGCAATTGTAAAGCCCAACGTGCTAAAATTGATCCTAGTTTATGTGGGTTGTTTGTAACTCTTGATACTTACATTATTAATGAACTTGTGACTTAAATACAGGATTCTGTAAATAATAGTTGTTACCATGATCTCCATGAGCATTATTCAAGATTTTTGGGTTGCCTGCATTATTGACATCAGGAGTTGGATGGTGGTTGTATGATGCAAATCACACAGTTTGATTGTTTAAGCACCCCCTACTAAAAATACAGTAAAATATGCTTTGATACTTGAATACTTCAGATCAGTTGACCCTGAGATATTCAATTGGTTTCAAAGGTTAACCTAAGTCACAATCTTTGCATGATTCTATTGAAATGAACTGAATAAACAAATAAACTTCATTCTCTACAATGAGAGTTACCAAAACAAGGATCTCTCTGGACTCAGAAGAGTAGTTGTAACCGAAAAAAAAAAGATACCAAAACCTTCCATAGGCACCTATGCTGCAGATCCTTTAGCAGTATTCCAAAACTGCAAAAGCCCATCCTATATGGTCCCAGGAATTTCTTTTCTCTGTATGTTTGTAAACCAAGAATTGCACAAACATAACATGTGATGGAATGTTTGATGATTTGGGTTGGCATCTTGCTGACTGTGGAAATCAATGTTTGTCAAGATTTTTTTTAAGATAAGCTTCTGAAAGTTGTGGGGGCAAAATCCAACAGGAGTGACAATGATTTGTGCCTTCCGTGTGGGGGCCAGGGCAACTTTCTTTCTAAGCAAAATCACCCACTTGAGGAAACTTTCTTTCTTTTCACCATGATTCTTTTCACCAATGCGCTTTTGGAAGTTGGATTAAGCTCATTAATCTGTAAGCAAATCAGAGAGCACCCAATCCACCCACTTGCAGGGCCAAGAAAGTTGATTTAGATAATGTGGCACTAGTCCAAGAGTATGTCGATTGCATTGTGATTGGCAAAAAGGAAGAATTCTTGGTTGGAACAGTTGGATAGTAGTAGATGACACCAACGAAATTGGCTGTCTCACTCACAAAGTTGGTTGAAAAAGGAGATCATTTTCCAACAGTGCCCCATTTTCAAACTAAAGTTACAAAGTTCAGGTTGTCTTTGATGAATAATTTAAAAGATCGGATCGGAATGGTGCCCATTATTAAGATATCTAATCTGCTATTTGCCAGAATGTAGTTCCCAAAGTAGTATGTATGTAGAGTACAAGACATGTAATTCCATTACCCCATCTGGGAATTTGGATGAAGATGTGCAATAATCAATGGGCTGGCATGGCCATGTATATCATCAAAATATCTTAGATGATTCCTCAGGCCTAATATTAAAATGGAGTGCTAAGAATTGCAATGCCGCTTTAAAGTAGTTGAGTGGAGCCACAATGAAGGGAGTGACACGTTGGTCCACAAACACGTTGCAATTCTTCATGCCTCATACTCCAAGTATCCATCCCAGATTTTTCATTTCACCTAAACAACCTTTCAACGTCTACTGATATACATACATTATTGAAATACATATGTATACTTTTTTTTTTAATGTAGTTATTGAATAAAAAAATTTGACAAATCACCAAACAAAAAGAGTACAAAGAAAGCAACTAAAAAACAACATCATGAGGCCTCATTAAAAACCTCGCAGTGTACGAGGAAAAGAGTGCCTAGTACCCCTAGATTCAAAGGAAATGGGGGTTGGGGATTTCACAGATAGTGAAATTTGGGTGTATATTTGAGCTTCCAATTCTGGAATGGTTTCTTTTATTCAGTCCCCGCTCTCTCGGCCTTAAAGGGACTTGTGTTCAACTTCTAATCTTAAGGTAGATTAAAATTTTAATATTGATCTAACGGTTGAGATTATAAGTCCTGTACAAGTCCTGCACTAAGGTTCTGCAGAGAGAAAAATTGTTCTTTTATTATATTTCTCGAGCTTGTAATTGAACTTCTCATTTAATTGCGACAAGTTTCTAATAGTATTCCGCTCATACAACTATTGATGAAAGTTTCTCTGTACTCTTTATTTGATGATTGTGTTTGTTTTCAAGAGCATAAGACACTTTTTTCCTTGTACATCCGGTTTAAATATTTACAATTGATCAAAGTTTCAAACGTTTCTATTGACCTTTAACCCGTAATTAACAAAGAATAATAAGAAAAGATAAAAAGATAAAAAGAGCAAAAAGTGTTTACCTTTTTGTAACGGAGAGCAACTCCCGCCCCCCCAAACTCATCAGTCATCTTCCCCACCCTCTTCTTCTCCTCCGCCATTCGCATTTTTCCCCCCAATTATTTAGACATTTGTTTTTTCTCGATAATTTAAAACCCCTACAAAATCTCTAGGCGCCACGAGCTCTCTCTGCAACCGCACGCAAAACCGCCTGTCCTCCTTATTCAAAAACCAACCCCAAATCAATCACCAATCAATTTCACAGTGACCGCCGTCCTCCGCCGCCCACGACGGCCGAAATGGCGGAACCGGAGAAATTAACGTACCTCCACGGCGACCTCGACCTCCACATCATCGAAGCCCGGAACTTGCCCAACATGGACATGTTCTCCGAGCGCTTCCGCCGCTGCTTCACCGCCTGCGACACCATCAACATGCCCCGGTCGTCGGATTCCGCCGCCGCCGCCGAATCCGGAAGCCGCCGCGGCGACGGAGAGAAGAAGCCCCTCCGCCCGAAAATCATCACCAGCGACTCGTACGTCACCGTCACGGTCCCGGAGGCCACCGTCGCGAGGACACGTGTCATGAAGAACTCGCAGAGCCCGAAGTGGAACGAGCGGTTCATCATCCCGCTGGCCCACCCGGTGGTCAACCTCGAGTTCCAGGTCAAAGACAACGACGCCTTCGGCGCGCAGCTCATCGGAACCGCCTCGATCTCCGCCGAGAAGATCCTCACCGGCGAGCCCATCTCCGGGTGGTTCCCCATCGTCGGCCCATCCGGCAAGCCCCCGAAGCCCAACTCCGCGGTCCGGCTCGACCTCAAGTTCACGCCCGTCGATAAGAACCCGGTGTACAAGCACGGCATCGCGGGCGACCCGGAGCATCGAGGCGTCCGCAACACGTATTTCCCGTTACGGAAAGGAAGCGCCGTGCGGCTGTACCAGGACGCGCACGTGCCGGACGGCCTGTTGCCGGAGATCCAGCTGGACGGCGGTCAAGTTTTCCGGCATGAGAAGTGCTGGGAGGACATCTGCTACGCGATCTCGGAGGCCCACCACATGGTGTACATCGTCGGTTGGTCGGTTTTCCACAAGATAAGGCTGATTCGGGAGCCCAGCCGGCCGCTGCCACGTGGCGGGGACCTGACGCTCGGCGAGCTGCTCAAGTACAAGTCGGAGGAAGGCGTCCGGGTGCTGCTGTTGGTGTGGGACGATAAGACCTCGCACGACAAGTTCTTGTTCAAAAAGGTGACGATTCTGAACCTGCATTGTCGTTTTGAATTGATTTATAAAAGTCAATCACTTTCAATCTGTATTGAATTGATTATATGCTTTTAATCTAAACCCAGAAAAGAAATGACCCCAAGCGAGTTGGTGTATTTTATTCCGGTTCGGGTAATGGGGGCGGTTTCACTCTTTGAAAACTTGCCTGGAAATAGAAAGGACCCCAAATTGGAGTATTTGATTCGGGTTAGGGTAATGGAGTTTCAGGGAAAAAGAGGTAGAGGGAGACCAAAGAAGACCTGGAAGGATACCCTAAGAAGAGATATGGAGTATGTAGTGAGGGTAACGGAAGATATTGCACATGATAGAGCGCAATGGCATTTGCGGATTGATTTAGCCGACCCCACCTAGTGGGAAAAGGCTTTGTTGTTGTTGTTGTTGTTCGGGTAATGGGGTAGTTTCACACTATGAAAACTTGTGTACGAATTTTGGAGGATAATCCTTAAGTGTGAGAATTCTTATGTGCTTTGTGTGTTTTGTGTAATGATTGTGCAAGTTTGTATGTGAGGTTATGGAGATTGGTTCTTAAGGGGAAATTTGGATGGAATGCAGGCAGGGATGATGGGGACTCATGATGAAGAAACCCGGAAGTTTTTCAAGCATTCATCTGTCAACTGTGTTCTGGCAACTCGCTATGCTAGCAGGAAACTCAGCATTATAAAACAACAGGTTGGTTTTGGTTATGACATTTTATAGTTATGTTTTGTCATAATCAGCATTATATCTCCTGGAAACACACTGACTATTTTGGATGGCCATTACATTTTCTCGATTGAGAATCGTTTTTCATTGCAAGTCACCTTTTTCTTCTTGGAGATTCGTGTTTATTTTGATGGGTCTACTGGGCGTTATTCTCTAGTTGGTTCAACAAAAATTCCTTTACTTTTATTACATCCTCTACTTTCGCTTAGCTGATCAACTTGCCAAGTATAACTTGCATTTTATGGGTTTGTACTACAGGTTGTTGGAACCCTCTTCACCCACCATCAAAAATGTGTTCTTGTGGACACACAGGCATATGGTAACAATCGCAAGATAACTGCATTTATAGGAGGTCTTGATCTCTGTGATGGTCGGTATGACACACCTGAGCACAGACTTTTGCGTGATCTTAACACTGTATTTGAGGGCGATTTTCATCAACCTACTTTTACTGTAAGTAATGGGTGATTGGGCTATACTGTTTGTTTAACATACTAAATTATTCACCTGTCATGAATTTCCTTATTCCTTTCATTCTGGATAACAAATTCATGTTCTAGCATCATGTGCATATGATGTTTTCTTTCAGTGACTACTCAAGATTCATAATTGAAGATCTATTATGGTTAAACTGCTGTAATTCATATCTGCGATTGTGTATTATTCTACTGCCTGTAATGCATATATGACTTTTCGTGTTTCATTCTTGTCCTAGGCTGGAACCAAGGCTCCAAGGCAACCATGGCATGACTTGCACTGTAGAATTGATGGCCCTGCTGCATATGATGTCCTCATAAATTTCGAGCAACGGTGGAGGAAAGCAACACAATGGAGGGAATTCAGTTTACTACGTAAGAAGGCTTCACATTGGCATGACGATGCTATGATAAAAATTGACCGCATCTCATGGCTACTCAGTCCTCCCCTAGCTGTTTCAAAAGAAACTACAATTATTCCACAAGATGACCCTTCCTTGTGGGTTCACCGTGAAGACGATCTTGAAGACTGGCATGTTCAGGTTGGATGACACAACTTTTCTTCCCTCCTTTATGTGGTTTTCTGTTTCCTTCAGTACATACATATATTTTTTATATAGAGAACAAAAGGAGAATCAAGCTGGGTACTCCTTTATTTCTTTTGCAGATTTTCCGGTCTATTGACTCAGGATCAGTGAAAGGGTTTCCCAAAGTTGGCAAGGCTGCTGAGACCCGGGTTCAGAAAGCTGAGACCCAGGTTCAGAGAGCTGAGACCCAGGTTATTTTTTGAATCCTCCTGTCCTTCCCCCCCTTCCCAGTTCTATTTACATGTACTTTTAAATCTCTGTGCTGTATCTGATTATACCTCATGTTTGTATCTGCAGCACCTTATTTGTTCAAAGGATCTGGTAATAGATAAGAGCATTCAAAACGCATACATCCAAGCTATCAGATCCGCTCAACATTTTATATATATTGAAAACCAGTATTTTCTTGGCTCATCATATGCATGGCCAGATTATAGAAATGCAGGTAAGAGAAGAATATGGTGACCATTGCAATGTAATGCTTGTTGCCTAGGACATATATTTATGGAGTAGCATTCTAATTTTGTTAAACTGTTCACAATGAAGATTATTTTATTCCATACTGGAGCTTGGACATTATGGGATCTTGTGTTTTGTACAGGGGAACCAGCTCAGCTTTTTCTGCCATTTCCTAATATTTAGTTTGTTTTAAGCAGGAGTATATATTTACCTTAGTCCCTCTTGCTTCGTTCATCCTTATTTGACTTGAACTATTTCTACATCTGTATTCTCTTTCTTCATCACTGGTTTTAGCAAAATTTAACCTCAATGATCCAAGACTGTTCCAATCATAATCATCCCTTTATCTTTTATGAAATTCACTTTCTCTGGTTTGGAAACATATTAATAGAAGGGTAAATTACAATTACGAACTTTGTGATTTGGGTTAAATTTCAATATGATACCTACCTGTACTTTTTTTTCTTGCATTTCCGTGCTCTGTACTTTCAAATCCTTGCAATTGTGTTCCACCGTTTCTAGAATCCTCAATTTTCGGTTGTTCAGTGATGAGGTGAACTTTATGGGGCCCACAAGTTCACTTTTCCCTATTGTTGATGGTCTACAATGGGTGGTGCAAGTCCATCGAGTGACTCTGAGCCATTAGAGAATGCAGCATTTGGTACTTCATATACACAACTTATTTACCCAAACACCAATCAAATGCACAGAGTCCACATCATCATTGAACAGCCGAAAAGTGACAATTCTACAAATGGTGGAGTATAATTGCAAGGAATTGAAAGTATAGGGTACTGAAATGCAAGGAAAAAAAGTACATGTATCATATTGAAATTTGACCCAAACCAGAGGGTACAAAATTGTAATTTGCCCTATATAGAAGTAGTTGTTATCAGTAGACATTATATCTTCTTTCTTTTGATTTGGACTTATCTCAATAAGTTCTTCTATTGTGTGAGCAGGAGCTGACAATCTTATTCCTGTGGAGTTGGCATTAAAGATTGTTAACAAAATTAGAGCTAAGGAGAGATTTGCTGTGTATATCGTTCTACCTATGTGGCCTGAAGGTGATCCAAAAACTGCTGCAATGCAAGAAATTCTCTTCTGGCAGGTATTTGGTTATCTAGTGTATACACGGGAAACACATGTTTTGTTAAAATGCATACTGATATGGGTCTTACGTTCTTGTATTGATTATAGTATGTAGCAGTGGACTTTTGCGTGGACATTTTATTAATATTCTTTTCTAGGAGCTGTATACTATGCGACTCTCTGTTGTCTTGTTGTTTCCAATCAATAGGATTGTGTTCTTGGACATTATCACTTTGATGCAGTTTGATAATATAAGTGGTAGCATGGAATCTACTCATAAAAGTGAAGGTCAAGGAACTTGAGAAACTGTATAAGAAGTGAGAATGGGAAGGACGTGTCGAAGTTTATTTGTGGCTTATGCTTGTTTGTTTTTTGCAGAGCCAGACAATGCGGACAATGTATGATATTGTTGCTCAGGAACTGAAATCGGCACAGCTTCAGGACTCACATCCTCAAGATTACCTCAATTTCTATTGCCTTGGTAACCGGGAACAGGTTTCTGAGGAAGCATCAAACGACAATGCTACTTTGGTATTGTTCTGCGCTGCTCTAACTTTATCATTCAATGCTAGTTTCTTTGGTGTCATGAGTTAGACGGTTGGCTCTTGATCCGTATATCTTCAAATCCATGGGTTCCAACTATATCCTCTTATCTTTTTCAAACGTTTTCAGATTTGAGAGTTTCGTACTGTGTTTTCCTTTAATTAGCATGCACTGCCTTACTGTAGTACCTAGGCATGGTACCATGCTGTATACTTGTTTGGTGTGGTATATTTTGGCCACTCAGAGTTCAGATCTATAGATTCATTAGATATCTGCTTTAATCTTTTATTTGCAAGAAGCTTTTCTGAAGTTGTCTTTAAACTAAAACTTTCTTTCAGGTCTCTGATTCATATAAACATCAGCGGTTTATGATTTATGTTCATGCCAAGGGTATGGTTGTAGATGACGAGTACGTAATACTGGGATCTGCCAATATCAACCAAAGATCAATGGCGGGTACGAAAGACACTGAGATAGCTATGGGTGCGTATCAACCCCATTACACTTGGGCTGAGAGGCAGAAACATCCATGTGGTCAGGTGTGCTACTTCATATACTTTTCTCTAGTTTTTGCATAGTCCTCCTTTGAGTCTCGTTTCTTGGCTGATGCTGATGCTGATGCTAATAAGGATATCTATGAACCAATGTTAGCCAGCACATTTGACTTCCTCAAGACTTTAGGAGCACTAGCTGTTTGGTTAATAGTAGTATTTCCTTCTTCCCTTTTATTCCACTGCTTGTCAAGAACACATTAAAATGCATTTTTAAGAAACTTCATAGATTAGAATTTGTTAACTGTATCAGACATGTACCTTTCTGCAATATACACAAGCACAGAACAGTTTTTGACAGTGATAAAATAGACTTTTCTCGGAAGGACTTATTTTCCTGTGAGGAAAACCTCCCACATGATTTTAATCAACGCCAATAAATACTTAAATTCTTTACTTAGACTTCAATGTTTTGTTCATGCAGATATATGGATACCGAATGTCACTGTGGGCAGAACATCTTGATATAGTGGATCCGTGCTTCCACGAGCCAGAGAGTTTAGAATGTGTGAGGAAAGTCAATGCGATTTCTGAAGAAAACTGGAAGCGATTCACGTGTCCAGATTTTACATTTCTACAGGGTCACCTTCTAAAGTATCCAATACATGTAGATGCCGATGGGAAGGTCGGCCCCCTGCCTGAATTTGAGAACTTCCCCGATGTTGGCGGTAAAGTGCTTGGAGGTCATTCTATTAAAATGCCTGATACTCTCACAACCTAGTATGTCCACATTCATATGCTACTATTTCGCTGAAGCAAAATTTGAAGCAAGATAGGCCTTCGAGATATCGGATCAATCTAGTTGATGCATTACTATTTCGCTGTTACTATTTCGGCCCCTCATAATGTTGATTAGATCTTGTAAATTTGTACTGTGAATGATGCATTTGTGTGTATCTAGTTGAACATATGAAACTTTGTGTCTTGTACACACCCACTGAGTGATTTCTGTCATGTACTCGCTTGATCAAACTTTGTGTCTTGTACACACCCACTTTGTGTCTTCTCTACAGAATGCTTTTAGCATTGGAATTAGTGAAACAATTGCTGATGTTGCAACAATGAGTAAAATAGAAGAAACGATAAACAAGGCAAAGAGTGAAGTGAAAGATCTTATCAGTAAAGCCCAATCCAAGCAGCTGGAGGCTGAACCTGGACGTACCATGATGGATTCATTTGAAAACAAAGTGAACCAGGTGAGTTACTTAATTATGTCTGTAACTTATTCTGGTTTGCTTGCTTACTGCTGAGGATTAATGTACATGATTTACGCAGGTGTTGAATAAGGCTCGTGATGATGCTGGCAGTAGTGCTCAAAAGAGTTTGTCCGATAGCAACAATCTTAAGGCAATGGTTACAGCAGGGTCCAAAGGAACTTTTATCAATATATCCCAAATGACTGCTTGTGTGGGGCAGCAGAACGTTGAGGGTAAGCGAATCCCGTATGGCTTCAGAAACCGAACATTGCCTCACTTTACCAAAGATGATCATGGACCAGAAAGTCGGGGATTTGTGCAGAATTCATACCTCAGTGGACTAACTCCACAGGAGTTCTTTTTTCATGCTATGGGCGGAAGGGAAGGTCTCATTGATACCGCAGTCAAGATATCTGAGAATGGGTACATCCAGAGGAGATTGGTGAAGGCAATGGAGGATATTATGATGGGACTGTTAGAAATTCGTTGGGGGATGTTATACAGTTTCTCTATGGGGAAGATGGGATGGATGCTGTTTGGATAGAATCACAAAAGCTGGATTCTTTAAAAATGAAAAAGCCAGAATTTGATAGGACTTTTTCGTATGAGCTTGACGACGAAAATTGGAATCCGGACTACATGTTGAAGATCTCAAAAGTTGTAGCATGTTGCGAAGTGTGTTTGATGCAGAAGTTGGGCAACTTGAAACAGACAGATTACAACTTGGAACTGAGATTGCAGTGACCGGTGATAATTATTGGTCTTGGCTAGTTAACCTGAAGAGGATATCTGGAATGCACAAAAAAACTTCAGGATTGACTTCCGAAGGACTTCCGACATGCACCCGGTGGAAATTGTGGAAGCTATTAATAAGCGTCAAGACAGGCTAAAAGTTGTTCCTGGTGATGACTCGTTGAGTGTTGAAGCTCAAAAGAATGCTACGCAGTTTTTCAACATTCTACTTCGCTGCACTTTAGCTAGCAAAAGGATATTGCAAGAGTACAAGCTTACTCGTGAAGCATTTGACTGGGTTCTTGGGGAGATAGAATCGCGCTTCAAGCAGTCGCTAGTAGCACCAGGCGAAATGATTGGTTGCGTTGCTGCACAGTCTATTGGTGAGCCTGCCACTCAGATGACACTGAATACTTTCCACTATGCTGGTGTGAGTGCAAAGAATGTTACCCTGGGTGTTCCCAGGTTGACGGAAATTATTAATGTATCTAAGAAGATCAAAACGCCATCTTTGTCTGTCTACTTAAAGCCTGAAGCTAATAAGACCAAGGAGAGTGCCAAGAAGGTCCAGTGTGATTTGGAATACACCACTCTCCGAAGTGTTACTCAAGCTTCAGAAGTATGGTACGATCCAGACCCCATGAGCACAATCATTGAAGAGGATGTTGATTTAGTGAAATCCTACTATGAAATGCCAGATGAAGAGGTAGACCCGAATAAAATCTCTCCTTGGTTACTTCGCATTGAATTGGATCGCGAAATGATGGTGGATAAGAACTTGAGCATGGCTGACATTGCCGAGAAGACTGACCTTGAATTTGGCAATCAAATAACTTGTATGTTCAATGACGACAATGCTGAAAAGCTGATCCTTCGAATTCGTATCGTGAATGATGAAGCTTCAATGGAATTGGTTGATGGATCCTCTGAAGATGATGTTTTTTGAAGAAGATTGAGAGTAACATGCTGACAGAAATGGTTCTTCGAGGTGTCCCAGGTATTAACAGAGTGTTCATAAAACATGCGACAGTCAACAAGTTTGATCCGAATGAAGGATTTAAAGCAGAGCAAGAGTGGACGCTGGAGACCGAAGGTGTAAATCTCTTTGATGTCTTGTGCCATGATGATGTTGATGCCAGGAGGACAATAAGTAATCACTTGGTTGAAACTTATGAAGTTCTTGGAATTGAGGCAGCACGTCGGTCACTGTTGGATGAGTTGCGCACTGTCCTATCTTTCGATGGGTCGTATGTCAATTATAGGCATTTGGCTATCCTGTGCGATAACATGACCCATCGTGGGCAGTTGACGCCAGTTGCCCGTTTTGGCTTCAATAGAAATAACACCGGTCCACTGATGCAATGCTCATTTGAACAAACTGTGGACATTCTTCTTGACGCTGCAGTGTTTGCAGAGAAAGATAATGTCAAGGGTGTAAGTGAAAACATAATTCTAGGCCAGCTAGCACCGATCGGCACAGGGGAACTGATGCGGTAATGCGATCTGTTTCTCAATGATGAGATGTTATAATTATATGGATGGTATTGAGTTTGGAATGACACCACATCGTTCTCCAGTGTCTGGAACTCCATATCATGAGGGCATCATGTCTCCAAATGATTTGATGTCACCCTTTTCAAATGCCCGGTTTTCTCCATATGTTGGAGGAATGGGTCCCACATCACCGGTTTACAGTCCTACTTCTCTTTCAGCCTCGCCTTCCTACAGCCCAAAGTCACCCTCCCAAAGCCCCACATCTCGATCCTACAGTCCTAGCTCACCAGCCTACACCCCAACTTCTCCTGCTTATAGCCCCACTTCCCCTGGTTATAGCCCAACTGCCCCTGGTTACACCTTGACCTCTCCTAGTCATAGCCCGACATCTCCAAGTTGGCAGAATACAGTCCTTCGTCGGCATACTCTCCAATCTCACCATCTTTGTCACCTCCATCTTACTCTCCTTCGAGCCTCACCTGCAGGTAAGCTGCCAATGTTTGCCTGTCCAATTTAGTTATTTTATGTGTAAAAATTGTTGAGAAATTTTATCTAATCTAAGTTTTGTTCAGCCCAAGTACCTCTGGAGTGGACCCAGAATATAGTCCAAGTTCTCCACAATACAGGTAAATTGGGCACAAACTATCTGTTTCTCTGATGAGTAGAATTCCCTAAAATGTTCCGAAATGCTTATCTTCCTGTTGTTGCTTTTGTTTCCGTGCAGCTTAAATGCTGGATACTCTCCCAGCCAACCTGGGGATTCACCATCATCTACTAGCCAGTAGAAGAATGCAGAGGTATTTACTTCATTCTTTTACTTGTGGAAGTCTGTTGAATCGAATGGAAATTTCAATTTCTTCTTCAAGTTCATGCATGACTGCTTATGATGCAATTCGTTCCAAAAGGATTTCTTGACAGTATTTGTTTTGGATCAATTCTATGGCACCAGTTCTGTGTATTTTCATGTTATATGTAGATGTCTCCCTTTGCGTAGTTGTACATAAAGTTTCTCAGTCTAATCAAACAAATCAATGACTAACCAAAGGGCTTGCCGTCCACCACAAGAAAGTACTACTTGCAACAACCTAATTTTATGTGTTCCTAATGAGGTGAAGATAAATCCATCAAAGATTTCGGTCAAAGTTCCGAAAGTAACCCCAAAAGAAGGTAGTGACAAAAACATACATGATGGTTTTGTTGACAATTCATTTAGAGATCCAAAAGAAAGAGTGCCTTCTTTAGGGCAGATAAAGAATTTTGCTACTAGCCGAGGCGCGTTGGCGGATTTCGATTTGATGCGGGAGGTTCTTGATGATCAATTTGGTAATCTGAAAAATGGGGTTTGTAAAGAAACAGATGAAGATCATGTGAAGGTGAAGGTGAAGGTACCAACTTCAGCAAACAAGGTTGGGATCAAAGTAGTTGACTTGAGTAAAACAAGAACCATTCCTCCTCTTGGGCCTCTGCAATTGTAAAGCCCAATGTGCAAAAAGTGATCCAAGTTTATGTGGGTTCTGTTTAACTCTTGATACTTACATTATTAATGAATTTGTGACTTAAATACAGGATTACTTAAATAATAGTTGTTACCATGATCTCCTTGAGCACTCCAAGATTTTTGGGTTGCCTGCATTATTCACTTCAGGAGTTGGATGGTGGTTGTATGATGCAAATCACATAGTTTGATTGTTTAAGCACCCCCTTACTAAAAATACAGTAAAATATGCTTTGATACTTGAATACTTCAGATCAGTTGACCTTGAGATATTCAATTGGTTTTAAAGGTTAATGAAATGAACTGAATAAACAAATAAACTTCATTCTCTACAATGAGAGTTACCAAAACAAGGATCTCTCGACTCAGAAGAGTAGTTGTAACCGACAAAAAAAGAAGATACCAAAACCTTCCATAGGCACCTATGCTGCAGATCCTTTAGCAGTATTCCAAAACTGCAAAAGCCCATCCTTTATGGTCCCAACAATTTCTTTTCTCTGTATGTTTGTAAACCAAGAATTGCACAAATTGAACATAACATGTGATGGAATGTTTGATGATTTGGGTTGGCATCTTGCTAACTGTGGAAATCAATGTTTGTCAAGATTTTTTTTAAGATAAGCTTCTGAAAGTTCTGGGGGCAAAATCCAACAGGAGTGACAATGATTTGTGCCTTGTGTGGGGGCCAGGGCAACTTTCTTTCTAAGCAAAATCACCCACTTGAGGAAACTTTCCCCATTGTCATGATCCTTTTCACCTACGCGCTTTTGGAAGTTCGATTAAGCTCATTAAGTAAGAATTAAGCACCCAACCCGTCCACTTGTAGGGCCGAAAAAGTTGATTAAGATAATGTGGCACTATTCCAAGAGTATGTCGATTGCATTGTGATTGGCAAAAAGGAAGAATTCTAGGTTGGAACAGTTGGATAGTAGATGACACCGACGAAATTGGCTGTCTCACTCACAAAGTTAGTGAAAAGGATATCATTTTCCAACAGTACCAAATTTTCAAACTAAAGTTACAAAGTTCAGGTTGTCTTTGATGAATAACTTAAAAGATCGGATTGGAATGGTGTCCATGATTAAGATATCTAATCTACCATTTGCCAGAATGTGGTTCCCAAAGTAGTATGTATGTACAAGACATGTAAGAGCATCTCCAATCAAGATGTCAATTTATTCATATCAACCAAAAAGATTTAAAAAAAAAAAAAAATACCCCATTTGGGAATTTGGATGAAGATGTGCAATAATCAATGGGCTGGCATGACCATGTATATCATCAAAATATCTTAGATGATTCATCATGCCTAATATTAAAATGGAGTGCTAAGAATTGCAATGCCGCTTTAAAGTAGTTGAGTGGAGCCACAATGATGGAAATGAAATGTTGGTCCACAAGCACGTTGCAATTCTTCATGCATCATACTATCCATCCCAGATATTTCATTTCACTTAAACAACCTTTCAACGTCTACTGATATACATACATTACTCAAATACATACATATATTCTAGGGAAATTATAATTTTATATCATGTGTTTTGGGTCAAATTTCAAAATGATACCTATACTTTTTTTTTTTTACATTTTCGTACCCTAATCTTTCTAAGTGTTGCAAACGGGTTCCACCATTACAAAAAACGTTAATTTGTCTCTTAAGTGCTGATGTTGGCTTTTGTGGGGTCCACCCAACTGCAACAATCACCTCTCGCTGCCGCGTCGCCACCACTCCGGAGAAAACAAAACAAAACTAAAAGCTCCCTCTAGTTCCCCTTTTCTCCAATTTCGCCTCTCTTCAATTTTTGGCGGACGAAATCGCGTCGATCTCCGATTACCGGGTGCACGGTGAAGATGCAGTATTGCAATCTAGCGCGGCGGCTGAAGCTGCTGGCGCCAATGTTCGAGGAGATTACGGACAGCAAGGAGGCGGTGCCGAATGCGACGGCAAAGGCCCTGGCGGCGTTCACTGCGGCGCTGGAGTCGGCGAAGGTGCTGCTCAGATTCGGCAGCGAGAGCAGCAAGATTCACCTGGTGTGTGCGGATCATTCGATTGGATTTCGCTCTCGTCGTCCTCTTCGATTTGATTCTCCTTTGCATTTTTGTGCTTGTTTTTGCTTTCTGTTTTTGTTTGGATGCTGAGAAAACGAAGGAAAATGAAGGAAATTGGAGGGATTGATTGCCTGAATATGGATTTTTGACTAGTGTTAATCAACTTGTTCAGTAGTCAAGTGCTTCTTTATGGTGATCATCTTATCTTCAAATTGACTGAATTTTGATGATTTTTTTGGAATTTGTGGGTTTTATCCTTTGGCGGAATTTGTGGGTTTTTGAAGTTTCTGGGTAGATTTTGATTTGTTTCTCTTATTGGCGGAATTGGGTTTTTTTTTTTGGGTATTTTTCTTCAGTTTGTAATTGCTGGGTTTTGGTTTTTGTTGATGAAATTTTCTGGATCTGGATGGTTTTGATGGAGCTGAACGTACAATTGCTTAGTTTGGTTAAAATTTTCTATCCAATTGTTCATAAAGCGATGGTTTGCTATCGAAGTTTTTTGTTTGTAACCGGAGACGGAGTTAGAAGCGAGAAGCCTGCCATGACGAGGAGGAGGCAGCCGGAGACGGCAGAGACGAGGGGGAAGATGTGGTGGTGGCGGCGTTGGAGGTGTCGCCAGAGCACGGTGGTACGGAAGAGCACGCCCCCGGTCGGCGGCGTTCATGGCTTTCTCGTTGGCTTTGGGGAGGTGTCCGAGGTCGTCGTATGGCTTTGGGGAAAACGGTGACCCGAATTTGCAGTTGGGTGGACCCCACAAAAGCCAACATCAGCACTTAACAGACAAATTAACATTTTTTGTAACGATGGACCACGTTTGCAACACTTTGAAAGATTAGGGTACGAAAATGCAAAAAAAAAAAACTTAGGTATCATTTTAAAATTTGACCAAAACCACAGGGTACGAAATTGTAATTTGCCCTATATTATATACTGATTCCGACACAAATAGTGAAATTCGAGTGTATATTTTAGCTTCCAATTCTGGGAATGGTTTCTTTTATTACATTTCACGAGCTTGTAATTGAACAGCTCATTTGATTGCGACACGTTTCTAATAGTATTCCGTTCATATAACTATTGATGAAAGTTTCTTTGTACTTTTTGTTTGGATGATTGTGTTCGTTTTCAGGAGTATAAGATACTCTTTTCCTTAAACTATAAAGTTTTTAACAAAGCTTCGATTCAAATTTGTGTATATATATATATACTCTTTTAATTTTTTAGTCGAATTCTTATTAATAAATTTAGTTTATTTTACGAAGAAAAAAACTATTCAAAGTTTCAGACGCTTCTGTTCACCTTTAAGCCGTAATTAAGAAAAGATAAAAAGTGAAAAAAAGTGCTTACCTTTTGTAACGGACAGCAACTCCCCCACTCATCAGTCATCTTCCCCACCCTCTCCTTCTCCTCCGCCATTCGCATTTTTACCCCAATTATTTAGACAATTGTTTTTTTTCGATAATATAAAAACCCCCACAAAATCTCTAGGCGCCACGAGCTCTCTCTGTCCACATAAACCCCCAAATTTTGTCCTTATTCAAAAACCAACCCCAAATCAATCACCAATCCATTTCACAGTGACCACCGTCCTCCGCCGCCCACGACGGCCAAAATGGCGGAACCGGAGAAATTAACCTACCTCCACGGCGACCTCGACCTCCACATCATCGAAGCCCGGAACTTGCCCAACATGGACATGTTGTCCGAGCGCTTCCGCCGCTGCTTCACCGCCTGCGACACCATCAACATGCCCCGGTCGTCGGAGGAAAGCCACGGCGAAGACGGAGAGAAGAAGCCCCACCGCCCGAAGATCATCACCAGCGACTCGTACGTCACCGTCATGGTCCCGGAGGCCACCGTCGCGAGGACACGTGTCATCAAGAACTCGCAGACCCCGAAGTGGAACGAGCGGTTCAGCATCCCGCTGGCCCACCCGGCGGTCCACCTCGAGTTCCAGGTCAAGGACAACGACGTCTTCGGCGCTGCGCTCATCGGAACCGCCTCGATCCCCGCCGAGAAGATCCTCGCCGGCGAGCCCATCTCCGGGTGGTTCCCCATCATCGGGTCCTCCGCCAAGCCCAACTCCGCGATCCGGCTCGAGCTCAAGTTCACGCCCGTCGATAAAAGCCCGATGTACAAGCACGGCATCGCGGGCGACCCGGAGCACCGAGGCGTCCGCAACACGTATTTCCCGTTACGGAAAGGAAGCGCCGTGCGGTTGTACCAGGACGCGCACGTGCCGGACGGCCTGTTGCCGGAGATCCGGCTGGACGGCGGCGGAGTTTTCCGGCACGAGAAGTGCTGGGAGGACATCTGCTACGCGATCTCGGAGGCCCACCACATGGTGTACATCGTCGGTTGGTCGGTTTTCCACAAGATAAAGCTGATTCGGGAGCCCAGCCGGCCGTTGCCACGTGGCGGCGACCTGACGCTCGGGGAGCTGCTCAAGTACAAGTCGGAAGAAGGCGTTCGGGTGCTGCTGTTGGTGTGGGACGATAAGACCTCGCACGACAAGTTCTTGTTCAAAACGGTGACGATTCTGAACCAGCATTGTCGTTTTGAATTGATTTATAAAAGTCAATCACTTTCAATCTGTATTTGATTATATGCTTTAATCTAAACCCAGAAAAGAAATGACCCCAAGCAAGTTGGTGTATTTTATTCCGATTCGGGTAATGGGGGTGGTTTCACTCTTTGAAAACTTGCCTGGAAATAGAAAGGACCCCAAATTGGAGTATTTGATTCGGGTTCGGGTAATGGAGTTTCAGGAAAAAAAAAGGTAGAGGGAGACCAAAGAAGACCTGAAAGTATACCCTAAGAAGAGGTATGTAGTATGTAGGGGTAACGGAAGATATTGCACACGATAGAGCGCATTGGAGTTTGCGGATTCATTCAACCGACCCCACCTAGTGGGAAAAGGCTTTGTTGTTGTTGTTGTTGTTGTTGTAATGGGGTACTTAAGTTGTTTGAATGGGGTAGTTTCACACTATGAAAACTTGTGTACAAATTTTGGAGGATAACCCTTAAGTGTGAGAATTCTTACGTGCTTTGCGTGTTTTGTGTAATGATCGTGCAAGTTTGTATGTGAGGTTTTGGAGATTGGTTCTTAAGGGGAAGTTTGGATGGAATGCAGGCAGGAATGATGGGGACTCATGATGAAGAAACCCGGAAGTTTTTCAAGCATTCGTCTGTCAACTGTGTTCTGGCAACTCGCTATGCTAGCAGTAAGCTCAGCATTATAAAACAACAGGTTGGTTTTGGTTTATGACATTTTGTAGTTATGTTTTTTCATAATCAGCATTATATCTCCTGGAAACACTGACCATTTTGGGTGGCCGTTACATTTTCTCGATTGAGAATCATTTTTCATTGCAAGTCACCTTTTTCTTCTCGGAGATTCGTGTTTATTTTGATGGGTCTACTGGGCGTTATTCTCTAGTTGGTTCAACAAATATTCCTTTACTTTTATGACATCCTCTACTTTCGCTTAGCTGATCAACTTGCCAAGTATAACTTGCATTTTATGGGTTTGTACTACAGGTTGTTGGTTCCCTCTTCACCCACCATCAAAAATGTGTTCTTGTGGACACACAGGCATCTGGTAACAATCGCAAGATAACTGCATTTATAGGAGGTCTTGATCTCTGTGATGGTCGGTATGACACACCTGAGCACAGACTTTTGCGTGATCTTAACACTGTATTTGAGGGCGATTTTCATCAACCTACTTTTCCTGTAAGTAATGGGTGATTGGGCTATACTGTTTGTTTAACATGCTAAATCACTCACCTGTCATGGATTTCCTTATTCCTTTCATTCTGGATAACAAATTCATGTTCTAGCATCATGTGTATATGATTTTTTCTTTCAGAGACTACTGAAGATTCATAATCGAAGATCTATTTAGAATAACATATAGTTAAACTGCTGTAATGCATATCTGCTTTTGTGTATTATTCTACTGCCTGTAATGCATATATGACTTTTCGTGTTTCGTTCTTGTCCTAGGCTGGAACCAAAGCTCCAAGGCAACCATGGCATGACTTGCACTGTAGAATTGATGGCCCTGCTGCATATGATGTCCTCATAAATTTCGAGCAACGTTGGAGGAAAACGACAAAATGGAGGGAATTCAGTATACTACGTAAGAAGGCTTCACATTATGATGATGATGCTATGATAAAAATTAACCGCATCTCATGGATACTCAGTCCTCCCCTAGCTGTTTCAAAGGGAACTACAATTATTCCACCGGATGACCCTTCTTTGTGGGTTCACCGTGAAGAAGATTTTGAAGATTGGCATGTTCAGGTTGGATGACAAAACTTTTCTTCCCTCCTTTATGTGGTTTTCTGTTTCCTTCAGCATACATATATTTTTTATATAGAACAAAAGGAGAATCAATCTGGGTACCGTATGCATTTATTTCTTTTGCAGATTTTCCGGTCTATTGACTCCGGATCACTGAAAGGGTTTCCCAAAGCTGGCAGGGCTGCGGAGAACCAGGTTCTTTTTTGAATCCTTCTGTCCTTCCCCCTCTCTCCCTCCCTTCCCAGCTCTATTTTATATGTACTTTTAAATCTCTGTGCTGTATCTGTCTTTGTGTTGTATCTGATTATATCTCATGGTTGTATCTGCAGCACCTTATCTGTTCAAAGGATCTGGTAATAGATAAGAGCATTCAAAAAGCATACATCCAAGCTATCAGATCTGCTCAACATTTTATATATATTGAAAACCAGTATTTTATTGGTTCATCATATGCATGGCCAGATTATAGAAATGCAGGTAAGATAAGAATACAGTGACCATTGCAATGTAATGCTTGTTGCCTAGGACACATATTTATGGAGTAGCATTCTAATTTTGTTTAACTGTACACAACAAAGATTGTTTTATTCCATACTGGAACTTGGACCTTAGGGGATCTTGTGTTTTGTGCATGGGAACCAGCTCAGCTTTTTTTCTGCCATTTCCTAATACAAACTGATCTTTCCTTAATCCCTCTTGCTTTGTTTATCCTTATTTGACTAGAACTATTTCTGCATCTGTATTCTCTTCATCACTGGTTTTAGCAAAATTTAACCTCAGTGACCCAAGACTGTTCCGCTCATACTCATCCCTTTATCTTTTGTCAAATTCACTTTCTCTAGTTTGGAAATATATAAATAGAATGTAGCTGTTATCGGTAGACATTGTATCTTCTTTCTTTTGATTCGGACTTATCTCAATAAGTTCTATTGTGTGAGCAGGAGCTGACAATCTTATTCCAGTGGAGTTGGCATTAAAGATTGTTAACAAAATTAAAGCTAAGGAGAGATTTGCTGTGTATATCGTTTTACCTATGTGGCCTGAAGGTGATCCAAAAACTGCTGCAATGCAAGAAATTCTCTTCTGGCAGGTATTTTGTTATCTAATATATATACACAGGAAACTGATGTTTTCTTAAAATGCATACTAATTATGGGTGTTACGTTCTTGTATTGATTATAGTATGTAGCAGTGGACTTTGCTTGGACTCTTTATTAAATTTCTTTTCTAGGAGCTGTATACTATGCCACTTTCTGTTGTTTTGTTTCCAATCAATAGGATGGTGCTCTTGGACATTATCACTTTGATGCAGGTCATAATATAAATGGTAGCATGGAATCTACTCATAAAAGTGAAGGTCAAGGAACTTGAGAAACTGTATAATAAGTGAGAATGGGAAGGACATGTCAAAGTTTATTTGTGGCTTATGCTTTGTTTTTTGCAGAGCCAAACAATTCGGACGATGTACGATATTGTTGCTCAGGAACTGAAGTCAGCACAGCTTCAGGACTCACATCCTCAAGATTACCTCAATTTCTATTGCCTTGGTAACCGGGAACATGTTTCTGAGGAAGCATCAAATGACAATGCTACTTCGGTATTGTTCTGCACTGCTCTGACTTTATCATTCAATGCTAGCTTCTTTGGTATCATGAGTTAGACGGCAGTTTAGACGGCAGGCTCTTGGTCCCTAGATCTTCAAATCCATGGGTTCCAACTATTTTTCAAATGGTTTCAGCTTTGAGAGCTTTGTACTGTGTTTTCCTTCAATTAGCATGCACTGCCCTACTGTAGGACCTAAGCATGATATCATGCTGTATCCTTGTTTGGTGTGGTATATTTTGGCCAATTGAGTTTAGATCTGTAGATTCATTAGATATCTGCTTTAATCTTTTATTTGCAAGAAGCTCTTCAAAAGTTGTAACTAAAACTTTCTTTCAGGTCTCTGATTCATATAAATATCAGCGGTTTATGATTTATGTTCATGCCAAGGGTATGGTTGTAGATGATGAGTACGTAATACTGGGATCTGCCAATATCAACCAAAGATCAATGGCTGGTACGAAAGACACTGAGATAGCTATGGGTGCGTATCAGCCCCATTACACTTGGGCTAAGAGGCAGAAACATCCATGTGGTCAGGTGTGCTACTTCATATACTTTTCTCTAGGATATCTATGAACCAATGTTAGCCAGTAAATTTGGCTTCCTCAAGAATTTATGAGCACTAGCTGTTTGGTTAATTGTAGTATTTTCTTCTTCCCTTTTATTCCACTGCTTGCCTAGAACAAATTAAAACACATTTTAAGAAACTTCACAGATTTCAAATCTGTCGAGTGCATCAGAAATGAGCCTTTCTGCGATATACACAAGCACAACACAGTTTTTGAGAATGATCTCGGAAGGACTTATTGTTCTGTGAGGAAAACCTCATGCATGATTTTAATCAACGCAAAAAAATACTTAAAATTCTTTACTTAAGACTTCAATGTTTTTTTCATGCAGATATATGGATACCGAATGTCACTGTGGGCAGAACATCTTGATATAGTGGATCCGTGCTTCCACGAGCCAGAGAGTTTAGAATGTGTGAGGAAAGTCAATGCAATTGCTGAAGAAAACTGGAAGCGATTCACGTCTACAGATTTTACACTTCTACAGGGTCACCTTCTTAAGTATCCGATACATGTAGATGCTGATGGGAAGGTCGGCCCCCTGCCTGAATTTGAGAACTTCCCCGATGTTGGCGGTAAAGTGCTTGGATGTAATTCTGCTACGATTCCTGATGCTCTCACAACCTAGTCTCTCCACATTCCTTATGTTCATATCTGATTGCTGAAGTAAAATTTGAAGCAAGACATTGCATAGCCCTTCGAGATATCGGATCAAACTAGTTGATGGTTCTTCCGCTGTTGTTACTACTTCGGCCCCTCGTAATGTTGATTCGATCTTGTAAATTTGTGCGTATCTAGTTGAACATATGAAACTTTGTGAATCTTGTACACACACATGTACTCGCTTGATTAAAGACTAACTTGCCTTTACGTAACAAATGAATTCGTTCCAGTTGTAATTGTTCTGTTCATATTTTAACTATGATGACCTCAGATTTTCTCTTTATCAATAATAATGAGTAATGACCAATTCTACTTCACTAATCAGTATTTTTTATCTGACTTATATTATCATGGGGAGAATTTTGGGCTGCTTTGCCTATAGCAGCCAAGGGCTGCTTTGCTTCAATTTTTCCACTTTCTCGCTAATTTTTGTCATGATTGGAACCATTCAATTTATTCATTACCATGTCAAGATCATTTCTGCAAAAAATAACTTAAATATGAGATCGTTTAATTATGTGACTTTGTAAAATATACAGATGGTTCGTTTAATGTCTAATTATACTGTTCCTATAGTTCATACGGTTAGATAACCAAACGGTCTCGGTTTCTGCAAAAAATAACTTAAATATGAGATCGTTTAATTATGTGACTTTGTAAAATATACAGATGATTCGTTTAATGTCTAATTATATTGTTCTTATAGTTCACACGGTTAGATAACCAAACGGTCTCAGTTTTGATTGATTTTTTCCAGGAATGATCTTGACATAGTAATGAATAAAGTGAACGGTTCCGATCATGACAAAAATTAGCGAGAAAGTGAAAAAATTGAAACAAAGCAGCCCAAAATTCTCCTTATCATGGTTAACCAATTCGAGCTCTCTGAAAGCATTTTTCCCACTTGCAATGTCGATGGTAAATAGTAACAATGTCATCAAGTGGCCCACATGTAACTAAATAAAATCGTACAGTGCACGTGCACCTAACAAGTACGTGCCTTCACCACAGAGGATACCACCCGAGACAGATATATTGATGTTATTTTTTGATGATCAAGTCTACATAGACACAAATAGACCCAAACTGCGCTTTCCTCTTTCGAAGAAAGCTCGTTGACCCCAAACCCTAATTTCTCGATTCTACTCTCTAGGGTTCTTCGTCTTCTCCCCCAATCTGCAAAATGGTAATCTTTCTACTCAGCTGATCGTCTGCTGCTGTTGTATGCTTGATAAAGTTTCAATCTTTTAATGCGTTTTCCTTTTCAATTCTTTTGCAGGCCGATTCCCCGCGCAAAGGGTAAACCCTAAATTCCCAATTGCTGTTTTTCGATTCTGGTTTTGAAATTTGATTGCTTTGTTGTTGGATCAGCAGCTTTTTGGACTTGCATCTTCACATGTTTTTGTACGAAGAGAATTGCATTTCGACATGCTAGATGCATTGAGGTTTTTTATTTGTTTGAGCTGATACTCTTTGATGTGCCTGTGCTGTTTTTGGATTATGTATCAATCATACTCTCGGTACATTGTTGCGTCGAAATCGGTGCTTCTAGGAAATAATATGTGTCTTGTGGGTATGCTAGGAAATAATATGGTTCTGATTTAGGGCTGTGCAATAGTTCGGGGAAGGTAAATGACAATCTGATGGTTTATTTGGCTAATGCTGCAAATTTTCTTGCATGAGCTGTTTCATAGCTACATCCTGGTGTGATTTTACTTGATTATTTGTTAGTTTTGATTAGACTTAGAAGTTTTAATTGAACTTATATGGAGTTAAGTGACCTTGAATTTCCTGTGTTCTATTGTTGCTTTTTCCATTGTGTATTAGACTAGATTTCCGCAATAGGTGTTCATGTTACTGGATTTAGATTAGTTGTTGTGATTCCCGTTGCTTGATTTCTCTTTCTTCTCACTGAGAAGACCATTATTAGAACTGGCATAGTACGCATGGTAGGAATTTTGTGGAGCTTATCAACTTTGAATTGTGTTTTTTTCATTATGAAGGTTCACTATGCAGGAATCAGTTGAAATCAGATTTGCAATGTTTAGCTATTATTTACTTCTCTGGAATTTTACTTCATGCATATTGTTAAATCAGGTATTCACGGTCCCCTTCTCCATGGAGAGCTCAGTCGAGGTCCAGGTCCAGGTCCAGGTCCAGGTCCAGGTCCAGGTCCAGGTCTAGGTCTTTGTCTAGGCCTAGGTCGCGGTCGAGATCATGGTCAAGGCCAAGGCAGAGGTCCCCCTCTAGAAGTCGTGGCAGGTTGGCATTCATTTTTTTGGCTTAAATGAGTTTTTCATGTTTGTTAGTATCAATGTTTTCTAAAGGAAAAGTCAAGCATTCCTTCCACTCGGTAGAAGGATGCCCAAGGTGTTTCTTATTTCCTTGACACAGCTTGACCTAAACACCTCACATTATGCCTTTGCCTTTGAAGAACATTGGTCCTAATAGTGAAATCAGCTTTGCTGCCTTAGATGATTGGCATTTCTGATAAATAGTTGTTGTTTCTTTTGCAGATCAAGGTCCAGAAGTCCTGGCAGGTTGGTTTTAATTTTGTTTTGCTTTTAGCATATTGACCCTTAACCTTCTTTTGATATATGACACTGGTATTTTTCTCTACTGGCCACATAGATTTATGGGTCTCTGGTGCTTATTAACTTTTCTTTTCTGTGGTAGGGCTGCTGCTATAAATCCTGGAAACACGCTGTATGTGACTGGCCTATCTACAAGGGTATCAGAGAAGGATGTTGAAAGGCACTTTTCAAAGGAGGGAAAGGTATATGTTTATTTTATTTTTCAAAAAGGGTGTAATGAGGGAATTGGCATTTATGGTTTCTGCTTCCTTTCTTTCTCAGGTCGCTTCATGCTTTCTTGTTATGGAGCCTCGCACGCGAATTTCTCGTGGTTTTGCCTTTGTCACAATGGATTCTGTTGAAGATGCTGAGCGCTGCATTAAATATCTGAACCAGTCAGTTTTGGAAGGTCGATACATAACTGTTGAGAGGGTAATGTGATTTTCGTAGGATGATAAACTTCATATCATGTGGTTGGTTTTATTCTTCTTGACTTGGAGGTTTTCTGGTTATATTCAGAACTCATTGCGTCAGCTATGTTGGCAGCAATCACAGAAGCTGAGTTTATCCATGTCAACTTTAGTGAAACAGCTTGATCAATGGCAAGCTTAATCAGCTTTTGCAAATGCGTCTGATCAACTAAACATAGCACCTATATTTCAACAACCATACAACTTCAGCATTCTCTTTCAACTCTCAACTAATCCATTCCACGGACATTACCATCAACTTTCTAATCAGCCACTATGGTATTTCATGAAACTGGCATTCATTTTATGGACACTATTTGTGCCTGTGTATTCTTGTGTTTGTTTCCCTGTCCAGATTTCCTACTTTAGATTGTTTAAACTTTCTAATTGTTTCCCTGTCCAGATTTCCTACTTTATTTAGATTGTTTAAACTTTCTAATAAGTTTTCCCCAAGAGTAATGTCATCCTTTGGTGGAAGAGTTGTACCTATGTTTGATAATTCTGGCTTGATAAACGTATAGTGGGAATTTCAAGAACTGAGAATCTATATTTATTTTCAGTCCCGGAGGAAGCGGCCAAGAACTCCAACACCTGGGCATTATCTTGGGTTGAAGAATACTAGAGATTATGGTATATGTCAATCCTCATATGCTTTTGTTTAATGAAATGTGTAGCCGTTTCTTGCCTATCTCATATCTTTATCTCTGTTCATTTGTGACAGGCTCCCGAGGTGACCGTGACCGTGACCGTGACCGTGATCGTGGCAGGTATCGTGGGGGCTCGGCTCGTGATGACTATCGGAGGTCTCCAAGGCGCTCACCTCCTAGAGGTGGCCGTGATTATTCTCCTCCAAGAGGTGGCCGTGATTATTCACCCCCTAGAGGTGGCCGTGCTTACTCTCCTCCTAGGAGCTCCCCTTATGGCGGAAGATCAAGAAGAGAGAGGTCTTATTCTCCCTATGCCAGCCCAGAAAGGAAGTATGCTCGTGGCTCCAGATAAGGCTGTAGGCATTGTATGTCCCGTCTGACAAGAGTGAAAAATCTGAGGACGTAATGTAGTATTGTAATGATCTGACTTGGAGTCTGACATTCCTCTTGGATCGTTTTCTCATATTTTATGGAGTAGGATATTGCTGGTTTTCGGCTTTGGTTGTGGAATTTATCTATTATCAATATGTGTGCCGTGCTTGTCTTCTATTCTAGTCTCTACTACTTGCTCTACGTTTCTTTTGATTTTTTTGATGACATCTGTTTCTTTTTGGTTTGATTCAGACAGCGTAACCAACAACTCTGGCTTAAACTAATAAACGGAACGTAATTTAATTTGAGAGGTTCTTCAAAATGACTCATGCAGTGCCATCCAATCCATTTTATTCAAGTAACAATGTCATGACTCACAAATCTAATCATGTTATAATGCGCGTCTTTACAAGTGTCTGTTTAAATAAACACATATCAAAGTTAGAAAGTGTATCGGGGTACTAAAAACATTGTTAATCTAGTATATTATTCTCCTGGAAAAATTATCAAATTTGATATTTTTTTTTCATAATTTAAATTAAATCACCTGATACATTCATAAAAACAAAAAGGAAAATCCACTTTCAAATTCAGGAAAGCTCGGGCTTAGCTGAGTGACCATGCCACTAGTCTCTGTAAACCCCCAATCCTCCAACCTCTTTTCTCTCCTCCCCGCCAAATTCCACACCACTGCCGCGCCCCACCACCACCTCTCTCCGCCGCCGACAACCCTAAAGTTCCCGCGCAAACTCCACACCTTCTCGCCGTCCTACTCCACACAACAAACCTCCCATGTCGCCGAAGAAGAAGAAGACCACGTAATCGGCGACTGCGTCGTCTTCGAAGAGGGCGTTTTCGACGACCCGTATCTCCAAATCAACGCCGACCCCGATATTCCCCGCGCAAACGGGCCCAAACCCAGAAAACCCAATGCCGAAATTGGGCCGGAGAATCTGGTTCCGGACCAATGGCGGGAGGTGCAGGCGGAGATCAACATAACGAAGAAGGAACGGCGGAAGATTGCGCAGGAGATGCAGTTCGGGACGAGGGTGGAGAAGCAGAAGAAGGGGCTGCAGCCAATTAGGGATTTGAATTTGGAGGACTACTTGGCGTATAGAGAGGCCAAATTGAAGCAGCTGGAGCCGCTCGTTTTGGATAAAGTTTCGAGCTTGGCGAAAGTCGAAGATGATAAAGCTAAAGAATTGAAAGAGAATGAGGTTTTGAGTGCGCGAGTGGCGCCGAAGAATCCGCGGTGGGCGGTTTATGGCAAGGGTTTGGAGGATGTTGCTGAGTTCTTTAACAGTGGGAATTATGAGCCTGGTGCTAAGAAATCTGAAGGTAGTTTTTATTATCTGTCTTTGGTTTTTGTTTTCGATTGCGATAAAGTATGATTCTTTTGAAGTATGAGTTGATCTTTGATCAAGCTCTTTTCTTGATCGAAGTTTTAAAGATATGGTTAGCATGAACTAGGTTGAACTTTTATTGGTTTTGTTGGTAATGTTGGTTTTAGAATTAGGTTACGAATTTGAGGTTTGAGGTTTGTTGGGATAAGTTTTGGTATGCAGGTCTAGTGTAATGTGATAAAGTATGATTCTTTTGAAGCATTGGATGATCAGGCTATCTTTTTTGCTAGGATGAACTTGAATTGGTGTGTTTGTTTGGTTTAATTGATGTGGTCTGTGAAATGTTTGTTCATTGGCTTGGATAAACAGGGCCGCGCAAGTTGTTTTCGAAAGAGGAAAAGGCAATGCTAAATAAGCGGAATCCGGACATAGCTGCTGCTACCTCTGTAAGTATTGCATCTGCTATGTACATAATCGAGACTTGATTGATTGTCTTGTTTTCACTCTTTGTTTGTTTTTTTTTTTTTCTCATTGTTTGGTTGAGAAAATCATTCTTGAATGGTGCTAAATTTGAGAAATTTTCCTGGAAACTGATGCCGACACTTTTGGAGTTCTAATTTGATGAATTTGAATATGTTAAGTTATTGTAGTTGTGATCTCTTTCAGAGCAAATGGCTACCGCTTCACACTCTTGCTGCATCAGGAGAACTTTACCTTGTGGATGCTTTATTGAAACATAATGCTGATATCAATGCTGTAGATAAGGTATATAAATGGCCACCTTTTTCACTGGAATGCTAAACAGAGAAGATTGTTGTTGCCTTTTTTTCACTCACGATTTAAGCTCTAGTTGATTGGTTTTGCAGGATGGTTGGAGTGCTCTTCACAAAGCCATTCTTGGTAAAAACCAGGCAATTATGAACTATCTTTTGAGAGAGTCAGCTAATCCATTTGTTCGTGATAAAGTGAGTATAAATTTACCTAGTGTCAGTACGGTTCAGTATTACTGCAACCCTTATTTTTCTAACCAAAAGCTTGTATTATTTACAGGATGGCGCCACCTTGATGCACTATGCTGTTCGAACAGCTTCCAGTCAAGCAATTAAGATTCTTCTTCTATATGATGTTGATATAAACCTTCAGGACAATGTATAAATTAAACCTTCCCATCCTGGGTTATACTTTGTTATGCAGTATCATGGAATAATGATTCATAAGGCTTTCACTTTTACTTTTTAGGATGGATGGACACCACTACATCTGGCTATACAAGGCCGAAGAACAGATGTAGTGAGGCTTTTACTGATCAAAGGAGCTGATAAGACATTGAAGAATAAGGTAACCATTGATTGATTCAATTGCATAAGATCGTTGAATACACAACAAAAGTATGACACAACTGCATTCTGCAACTGCCCTCCCTGGTTTCTGTTCTTACGCATGCAGTTTGATTGTACACTATATGCATTTGCATATTCCATGAAATTGATTGGAAGACATCTTTTTTTTTTGCAGGATGGTTTAACTCCTCTTGATCTTTGTCTCTATTCTGGTCGAGACACAAGGACTTACGAGCTGGTTAAGCTGTTGAAGCTTGTTCCTAAGACACGTTAATTGGTTGCTGTTAGAAACACGAATCCACTTCAGCAGTGTTCAGCTGCCCATATGATCTGATCACAAACCAGAGCTTGATCCACCATAACTTTATGTCAAATTTCAAGCACGTCAAACGGATCGTTCCCCAAACAAAGTGCCAGTAAGAATATGAAATACAGGAGACCTCAATCTGAAAGTCTTTGGCTCTGTTCATACTCTGTAGTTGTTTGTAATTATGAAATCAATGAAATTGAATTACAAAATGGGAAATTTTATTTACATCCCAAATTGTACTGAGTTCATCCTCTTTGATTTTGCAGATTAAAAGATCATTTTACTTCATATGAAATGACTGAAGAGAACGAAAATTTTAACAAATTAAATTTATCACATGAATGCACAATTAATCCAACATGAATATATAGGATCTGCCTCCTTCCTTTTACTCCAAAAAAATTCTTTCACCTGGAAACCAGTTGTGAACACTCGAGCCTCTCTGCAAGTGAAATCTCCATATTGTTGTTATTGGAAGCCTTTTTTTCTCATTAAATAATCTTTCTTTTTAAAGCAAAGTTATACATTTCTAAATTATTGAGTTTTTAAGAGATGAATTATAATTTAATTCATGCATTTATGGGTTTGTAGGTTTAATTTTATCAAGTCTTCTCTTCACATCAATGAAAACCAGTTTTGTTCAAAATCGTGTGTGTGTGTGTATATATTTTGGATTTTTAAAAAAATTGGAAAAGTAATAAATCTGGTTAGGGTGCAACAATTAAGTTTTAGGAGGTGTATTAAGAGATTTTATCCTAAGTAAAAAGAAAATAATCGATGAATTCATAATAGGGTGAATTTAACAATACGTGGAGTACATAGAAACCATAGCCGCTCTCTCTCATAAAACCCAAACTTCCCCATCACTGCTGTCGGCCCCTTGCTTTGGCTTGGGGTCAGCCGGCCATCTGGCTCTCAATTCATGTTTGCTCTTCCGCCCTCTCTCCTTTTGTTGTGGTTGCTTTGTTTCCAATAAATCGCAAGTGTGGGGAAACCAATTCAATATCGGCCTCCATTGCTGAGTTGCGATGAGTTTGCTTGTTGCTTTGTATTGTTATTATTTTTCAGGTTTCGGATTCAGCGGGTTCAGATCTCACTCGATCTAGTGGCGGCTGGAACAGTTTTCCGATTCCGATCGCTTGATGGGCTTCGGGTTTCGGTTCTGCCGTGTTTGGCCGGTTTGTTTGCTTAATCTGATCTAGCAGTTTTCAATTGATCGCTTGATGGGCTTTGGGTTTAGTTCTGCCATGTTTGGCTGGTTTGTTTGCTTAATCTGATCTAGTGGCAGCTAGTGCAACTTTCCGATTCAGATTGCTTGATGGGCTTCATGTTTCGATTCTGACATGCTTTGCCGGCTTTGTCTGTTGGGTTTTTTAGTTGTTTTTGCTTAGTTTGTTTTGAAGTTGGTTCCATTGTAGTTGGCGCTTTGATGCTGGTTCTATGGAGCTTGATTCCTGTCGGTAGAGTTGTCATCTACAGCTAGCCGGTCGGAGATCCTCGTCAAATTTGGATTTCGCTCATTCGCAAGAGTGGGCTTGGTTCTCTTTTGATAGGATTGCTTTCATTTGCCTTGTTGCAGTATTACGTGATGTATTCTCGTGGAGTATGTGATACTCATTTTATTAAAAGCCTAATTTTTTTGCACTATTTTGTCTATCAATATATTTTCTTTGATAAAAAATAATACGTGGAGTATATATAAAATTTTCTTTACAAAATACAATTACTAATTTCCCTTAATTGTGAAAATCTCAGCAGTGTATTTTTGGCCTTGTCATGTTCAACAAGTGACATAGGTTCTACGTGCGCACGACAAAAGTACGCGCTCAACACAACTCAAAGGAGTATGACACGGACAAGGATGACCAATGCATGAAACAAAGTGTGCTAGGTTGTGTTTAAAGTAAAACCATTTTTTTGGACAATAACGAGTAAACCCGTTAGTACTAAACTGATAATAACACGTTTTTTTTTTTTTTTTTTTTTTTTTTTTTTTTTTTTTTAAATATTTTTTTTTTTTTTTTTTTTTTATTTTTTTTTTTTTTTTTTTTTTTTTTTTTTTATTTTTTTTTTTTATTTTAAAATAAAAATTTTTTTTTTTTTTGTTTAAAAAAAAAATTTATGGGTTTAAAAATTAATTTTTTTTATAATTTTAAAAAATTAAAATTTTTTTTTTGTATTAGTTTTAAAAAAAAATAAAAAATAATTTTTTTGTATTAAGTTTATATGACAAAATAAAAAATTTATAATTTGTCATGGTATGAAAAAATAAAAAAATTGAAAAATTTTGTCATAAAATTATGACAAAATCAAAGCTTTGTTTCGCATCGATCATTGAGAAGGCAATTTAATGGCACAATGCTTAAACGACAATAGTTAACCAGGTGACCATCTTGGCTAAGGATGCCTCCGATGCCAATACCTGACACCAAGTGACCATCTTGACTAAGGACGCCGCTAATAAGCAACTTCAAAATCTTTGGACATGTTGGGATGACATAGCAGTACCGGTGATTCGATCATAATCTGTTTTATGGGACTAAAAGGCCAATGTACGGTTAGGGCAATGTAATGCAATATGGCCACGTTCATGACAATTATGACACTAAAATTGGGAGAAGGGGGGCGGATGTAAAGGGTTTATCTCGTGGTGAAGAGGGTCGAGAGTTGACTGGGAGGTTGGCAGGTGTAGTGGTGGTAGATCCAGCAGGTGGGGTGGCATATGTCGAATTCAAACGATATTAGTGTAAGTCATTCGGTTGTCCAAAGGAATGGCGGGGAGGTTGGCGAAGGTATTTCTTAGCCTCCAAGGCCTTATGGAAGGCTTCGTCTAATGTTTCAGGTGAGTACATGCTACTTCTCGTTTCAGATCCACTCGAAGATCATTAGTAAACCGATTCGTTGTAACATATAACTCGTCTGAGAGGTCACAACGTAACATAAGTTCCTCAAAGCGGGAACAAATAGTCAGTGACATGAATGGTACCTTGTCGTAGATTCAAGAGTTGGTCCAGCAATTGAGTGCGATGGAAGGTAGGAAAATAGTTTTCTTTGAGCTTCAGTTCATCTCTGCCCACAAAGTAATAGGGGAATTATCTGTACGTTCCAACTGTTGCTGAACTGTTTGCCAGTAACGCTTAGAAACTCATGTGAGTTTCATCTTGGCAAAGCGTACCCGCTCAACATCCAGCATATCGTGCCAATCGAAGTAATCATCCATGGCAGCCAACCAATCAAGGATGACAGAAAAAGTGGATCCCTTATAATTCAAAGTTACCAAAATAAACGAAGTTAACCAAAATAAGGTAAAGTGGGTGTATATTGAGAGGGTTAAGTTATATTTTTTTCATTTATGGTGGAAAGTTGAATAATTTGGGAATTTCAGAGGGAAAAATGAGATAAAGAGAGTTTGAAAAGTGAAAGTGAGACAATATGAGAGTTTATGGGGGCATTCGTTCAAAAAAATAATTGTAATTTAATGGTGTTAGCTATAAAAGGTAAGATATGTGATGAAAATAAGTTTTAGAAGATATTAAAGAGAAAAAGTATGATAAAGTTTGAATTTAAGATAACATTACTACAAATAAGCCAATGGGGAAATAATGGGTAATGACTTCATCTGCCTGATTAAAGGGAAGTTGGACAAAAGAAGAAGGCATGTCTTGTCAAAATTCCCATTGATAATAACAAACCCCATCTTTAATTAGCCAGCAAATCAAAAGAATAATGAAAACAAAAGCGCCATTGGAATAGCTGCAATCCAAGCTCAACTAACTCATCGCTTCCTTCAGCTCCTTTCCTTATCCGCCATTGATCTTCTGTTCTACAATGCTCGGAGCTCAATTCCACGTGACGGATGGCTCCACCGCCGTCCGTTCGATCCCAACCTCTTGGCCTGCTGCTTCGTCGTCTTCTTCCTCCTCTTCGCGCCACCTGATCTTCACCGTCCGATTAGGGTTCAGATCAAAACGGTGTCGTGGGCTCAAATCGATCCGCATTACCTGCAACAACAGCTTTTCTTCTGGGTCGAGATCCAGCAATGCCGATCACAGCGACTACGACTACCTCCAAGCTTCCCTCCTCCATTCAGGTCCCAAATCGCTCTCTTTTGCACATACGTATTTCTCTACGTATTTATCATAGTTTTTTTCTGAATTGGGTTTGATTTGAATCTTTGAAAAGCTTGCTATTTCTGCCAAAAATGGAGTCTTTACCTAACTTGTGCAGTAAAAGCTTGAAGCTTTATAATTCTTTTTTGTTTTGGGTTTTGATTGTTGTAGTCTGAAGTGAAGGAACTTGAAAAGACTATAGATGTTTTGAATTGGGTTTAATTTGGATCTTTGAAAAACTTGCTATTTCTGCCAAAAATGGAGTCTTTACCTAATGTTGTGCAGTGAAAATGTCGGAGATTTTTATTTTTTGGCTTTCGGGTTTCGAGTTTCGAATGTTGTAGTCTAAAGTGAAGTATCTGTTGGTGATTGAGTGATTAACTTGGTGATGAAGCCAGTTTTGAAGTTGCTGTGTGTGTTAATTAGTGCAGAAACTATATCTCACTACCGTATGCAAAAGGGAGGGTTTCAAGAAGAGACCAAGTGGCAGGCATCTGGTAAATTGCGTCCCTTTTCAGCACAAGCAGGCCGGTCTCGGAATGTTTTTGACACATTAGGCCGAAACTTTCTCCAGCGTTTCCAAAGCCCCACGATTTTTCTCAAGATTTCATGTGATGGTGACTTTCTGCTTCCAATTGTTGTAGGTATAACGAGTTATGTGCTTGTAAATGTATACGTGGAATTTGGTGTGTCGCATGATCTTGGCATTCACTTTAGTTATTTGACCTTTTTCAGGTGCATTTTCCATAGAAAATCTTATAGATAGCCAATGGGGAGACACAAATGGGGTAATTTTGCAAGCTGTGTATATAAAATAGTTGCTTTCTTAGGTAAATGTGTAGTTATTCTGAAACTTGTTTTGCTGCAGGACTCCCCAGATCAATTCCTGCTTGTCAGAAATCTCGTTGAAAAGCTTGGGTATCAAGTATGCAGCTAATTTTCCCATCTATTAAGTAGTTTTTAAAGCACCAAAGGCTTTCTTCATTTGCCATTTTCTGACCTTTAGCTACTCGTTTTGTGATTGTTGCATGTCTATAATGGAGCAAATGATACTACTAACTAGATGTTTGAAAAAAGTCAGTGGTGACAAGGAAACGTAGATATGTAGTTTCTTGACTTGGGTAGACATTCATAGGCTTTATATCGAGCATTGCACTCTGATTGTACTAAGATAATTTAACAAGTTCAAAGTGGGATGTAAAATCATTCGAGTTCTTCTCTTATTCTTTTGCAATCTTTTCAATTCCAGGTGAATATGGTGAAAATTACAGAAAGAGTGCTGAATACATACTTCGCCAGATTGTACTTTAGCAAGGTGGTAAAACCTTTACACGTTATGCCCTAATTTTTTGATGAAAGTGAACAGTCTTATGACATAAAGGGTTCCTATTTATCTGCAGCCAGGGGAACATGGCATTCTTAGTGTGGATGCACGTCCATCAGATGCCATAAATGTTGCACATAGATGCCAGGTGCTTGTACTTTTCTTTCCTTCCTGAACTCAAATTCATAATTTATGTCCAAGCAAGAAACTGTTATGTTTATGTCATGTGTAAACTCTCAATATCTAGAAATCTATTCATATGCACTTCAATTTTGAGTGACTTGCCATGTGTAAACTCTCAATATCTTTAAAGCTACTGTTAATTTTGAGTGACTTGCCATGTGCAGGCACCCATATATGTAAATAAACAGATTGTCTTTGCAGACGCTGTAAGGATCAGTTATGGCAGAGTGCGTGATAAAAAATCTACTTATGATGTATCTCTTGATAGGTACTGAGCTGGATTTTCGGGGCCTTAATTTTGTTTCATCAGTTTTATTGTTGTGGGTCTAATCATTAGTTATATTTCCTTCAGTGCTGCAGATGGTCCTGATTTTTTACTTCAAGAACTTGATTTGGTTAAGAATATCAACCTAGCTATCAAAGAGGAAAGATATAACGATGCAGGTATTCTATTAGTACTTTATGCACTGCTTTTGTGACATATACAAAGTTACTAAGTCGTTTTCTTCCTTTTTTTTGTCTTCTTCAATTTCCTTTTGCTTGCCTGATGCATGCTTTTATAACAATTGTTCCTGCAGCCATGTGGAGAGACAAACTAGTCAAGTTTCTCAAGTCAATTCAAGGGCTTTAACCAATATGTACGGTTATTCACTTCTATTAGTTGCCCCTTCTGTGTCGTATGCCTTGTAGACTTCCGGCATTGCATTTTCACTAGGAAGATTGTAGTGCAAGGAGAACGTTTATGAATTGAGGAAACTTCTAAATATTGATTGTACAGCTATTGTAGAATACTTCCTTCATATAAGTATATGTAAAGTCATGTATTCTGTTGAATTTTTTGAAGCCTGAAGATGGGTCAGTTTCCTCTGGAGATGCATATCCAGAGTCTGTAAATCTTAGCAAGTTGTTGAATGACAAGAAAGAATGGCAGTGTTCCTTTGATTCTAGGCGAAATATTATCTCACTTGGTTCTAATATACAATCAGATCATGCAGTACTGACCTCGCATTTACATACTTTGCAATTCTAAAAACTTCTATATACTTTTCAGATTTACTGCAGTAAATTTGTAATCCAAAATCAGACGGCTAGTCGCCATTCTTTGCAAAACTATCTCATTTGCTATATTCTTCACCAATATGAACATCTACACTTTACAAACTAAAGAACAAAAGGTGGATTCAGAGAGCAGCCCGCAACGAGAGTTGCTGCAGCATTCTTTCAACGATAAAGGGGGAAGGAATTGTGACAAACTTATTAAGTTTACACTCAAAAACTTGGTTTATGTACGCTGCCTGCACATGGAAGGGAACCTTGGAGGCCTCTGCCACCGGATCGCAGCTGGCATCTTCTCACCATCGCCCCACAGAGCATATGCTTCTTCTCCATGCGCAGCATCATCTCCAATGTCCAGGTCCTCTTCCTTCATTCGAAGATCAACAAAGCGGCTGATCAGAATGCAAATCAAGCTCGTGACAGCAGCATTCCACACGATGATGAAAAGTGCTCCTTCGATCTGGTACCACATTTGTATGAGGCCAGCTTTTGGTTTCCCATCAAGGAGGGAGTACATTAAGCCTGGACCATAATGGCCTTCCGGGTACATCATTCGTAAAAGGTTGGCTTTAGCAAAGAAGCCGGAAAGGAGTCCCCCCAAGATGCCGGCCACAGCGTGCGTGTGGAAGACCCCCAATGTGTCATCAACACTTTGGAAGAAGCGTGATCTTCTGTGCAGTATCATCATGGTGTACCAAGGTAGTGAACCAGACAAAGCTCCCATGATTATTGCTGCCCATGGCTCCACAATCCCTGATCATACATATATTAATGGTTGAATACTACAAAAATTATTTGTTTTAAAAGATATTTTGTACACATGACTTTAAGATATACATTTTTTTGTTATGTTGTCAGATTACTAGTAACTATACTCATATATACTAGATTTTTGTCAATTGAGAAAGACTAGTTACCTGCACCAGGTGTGATGCAAACAAGGCCAGTGATCATTCCCTGGACAGCACCAATCACAGAGCTTTTCTTGTACACAATCATGTCAAAGGAAACCCACACTATAAGGCTGGTGGCAGTGCATATATGAGTGTTGATAATAGCCAAAGATGCAACCAAGTTTGCTGCAAATGGAGAGCCACCATTAAACCCTGTCCATCCAAGCCACAAAAACCCTGCCCCTCCCAACATGTGGATTATGTTGTTTGGGGGAAAATGTTGTCTGTCATGTGAGTGTCTTGGTCCAACCTGCATGATCATTACCCAATTAAGAAATTCTAACTCTAAATATACATAGGAACACCTATCAATTGTAACTACATGACGCAATGACACTAATGTGCAATAACAGTTGGGTCAAAGAATTTTTTTTTATTATTCAAAATGTGTTTAAAAGTTGTGAAGAGCACCGAAGCTTATAAGTACCAGATATAGTGTTGATATGCCATCAATAAGATATTTATAGTATATCAATAATTATCTTGAGACATTATCGATTCACATATAGACAATGATATCGACACAATATCGATGACATATCAACAATCTGATATTTATAAATATCTGATATCATTTTAAGAACAACTCACCAAATGGAAAAATAATAATGATAGAAGGGTATGAGATGTACATATTGATTACCCAATAAGCAGCAGTGAAACCAGCAACACCAGAAGAAAGATGAATCACAAAACCACCAGCATAATCAATAATATTCTTCTCAAGAAACCCTTGCCCCCAAATGGTGAAAGCACCAACTGTGTATGACAAAGTTAGCCACAATGGCACAAACATCATCCAAGCATAGAAATTCATCCTCCCAAGGAGGGAGCCACCGAGCAAGATCACAGTAATGGCGGCAAAAACAAACTCATAGTATACATAATCAGCCATGGGAACATAAGTGTCCCCATATCTGCTGAGGAGGTATTTTTGGCTCAGTGCAAAACCAGGTTTTCCCAGAATTGGGCTCATTTTTATCCCAAATGACATGTTGTGGGCCCACAGGACCCAACAGAGGAGAACTGCAGCAAAGGCATATAGAGCCATAAAGGCTGAGTTTACAGCCCATTTCTTCTTCACCATGCTCCCATAGAGGATTACTAGGCCAGGCACACTTTGCATGCCTACCATGGTGGTTGCTATCAGCTGCCACGCATTGTCCCCTTTGTTCATCCATGGCAGCGATGCCTGGTCTGGCCAGAGATTGGCCGGGAGGTCGGTATAGTTCATCAAAAAGCGGGAGGAAGGAGAGAAAGTTTGTTGAATTTTTGGAATAGCTTAGAGGCAATGGCAATATATAGTGAAGCTCATGAGGTTTCGGAGTTTTACTTGAGGTTGAAGCACTTTGTGATAATCTACAAGTATTTTGTCTTGTGTACAGAGTATATATAATCGACATTCATTGCTGGTTTGATGGTACAGATTCAATTTGGATTTGTTGAAACAGTAACCTCTTTCTTTGGGGTACTACCATATTGGGTGCAATTAATCCAATTGAGTAGTATTGGTAAAAAAAAAAAATTGGTAAGTTTTGATTGGTGTCGTGGAACAAAATTTTGCAAATATCGAGACAGTTCATTGCATTACCGATAGGGTGCAACCGAGCAACTTACACTGACATTCTGAAAACAACCTTTTTGATACTGCCTATTAAAAACTTCCTCTCGTAGCATTTGAACTGTCAATATGTTGGCTTGAACGTTGTCATATATGAACATTGTGGGAGGATGTGAAGACATGTGGTATATCGAGAAGTTAAGAAACATTATAAGGGTGTATAAGTTTAATCACTTCCTTCTTACCATGTACTTTTTTTTTTTTTATCATAACCTCAATTTCTTTCAAAACAATATCATTGTTGCTAGTGACTTAATTCTAAAAGTTATGAACCAATTGGTAACTTTTGAAAGCAACGAATTTGGGACTAATTCTCATAAATTTTCTCCTTCTGAAGCCTAATCGCCTCACATATACTTTGCAACGTTGTCCGCGTGTTTGAATTGAAATTTTGGCTCGTGTGAAAGGAAATTTATGAATGCGAAAAATTATCCCACATCAGAAAGTTAAGAAACATTATAATGATTTGTGACTATTTTCTCACTACCAATTAATTTTATCATTGGAATCCCAACTTCCTTAGAAACTCCACATTTGATACTATTTGTCTTCCCAGTTCACACTAAGTAGAGTTTCATCTAATGGCTCCAAGAAGAGGTATAATGTATGCATCAAATATGTATTATTGCTTGGGAACAAGTAAACATACTCATCATATGAAAGATGTGAATAATTTAAGGGACCAAACCTTTTGAATATTCATTTCTGTTTTTATCTCTTTGTGGGTGATTCATTATCTGGAGCGTGGAAAGCTATGCCCCAGGTATATTCTGCTTGGACTCATATGAGAAAGAATCGCAGCTTGTTTGGACACCTTCAATCTAGGGGTGGCAATACTTGTGCCCGGGTTTTATGTCAAGGATTTGCGGAAATGCGATTAGGATCAATCGAGCATGACAGATTATTACTCGTGGAGATGATAAACATATACATCATAAGAAAATTCGAATTAAGCAACAATTAATTAAGATACGGTTGTGGCAGTAAAACCACTTTTTTTGACAAAGGATTGAGGTGGATCAAGTTGTACATGAGTTGTAAGGAGAAGAAATAAGTTCATTGTCAAACTCTTCAACCCAGAAAGTTTATCAAGCCCTTTTTTTTTTTTTTTTTTACTCCACCGCCTCAAAGTACCGCCTTTTTCCACTATATATACATGTCTCCCCTTACCAAATACATATCTTATAATTAATATGAATATGACACTATTATTACTGAGAAATTATAAGCACAACATTTTCATAAGAAAAATGGAGTCGAGTAACATTTGTGCAGATAAGGTTTCATAAGAATGATGAAGACGCTATTGTTAGTGTTGCTAAATTGTCTACAAATAATAACCAGGGTTAACATAGTGTTCCTTCCTCCAATTGGCTTAATCAAGATTCTAAGAGAACTACACACAATGACCAACTCCCACTTTCTCCACAAGAAACTTGTTGCTTAGTTTTATAAGTCTTGAGCTAATCATGCAATAAGTCTATTTGTTTAATGAAAGAAATCTATCAACCCATGAATTTCAAGAATGAAGAGCACATCAAGCTGTTCTTATGAAACCCAAATTCTTACTAATAATTCCGCAAGCCTATCTAGACTAACTTAAACCTGAAAAATCAAAAACCCAAAATAAAACCAACTGAAGACAAAAAATTGAAACTTGGATTAATACTTGCCATATTTCTGCCAACAAAGTAGCATCACAATACACCTTCTAGCAATATAGAACCTGGACCTCTTCTCTCTAAGCATGCTCCAAAATCCTTGCCTCGTCACACACCCCCAACCGCCGCGACCGCCGCGACCGCCGCCACCACCACCGGAAGAAGTTGAACAACCACCCAAATGCAACCCTTTTCGCTTCACTTGCTTAGATGTGCATTGCCCCATAATCTGCACCAAATTCCTTCAGCTAACTTAATCTAAAGAAACCCCAAAAATCCCAGAAAAAAAAATCCAGACTGGTGTAAAATACAAATGAATCAATCTAATCAACCCCAGACCAAAACAGAGCAAAACCAACCGATGTTTACCCCAATTTTCGGCTCTGCTTGAAAATTCAACAAAATAATCAGAAACTTTATGATATTTTGTACAGAAGAATGCTCTGCTTAAAACAGAGACTTACAGATATTTAGCACAACACAACCCACCTTAATTAACCTCCAATCTAAACAGAAACAACCCAGCAAAGATTTCCCTTATATCTTCAACAATTAGAAGCCTTAAACCCCAAAATTCAAGAATTGTAGAAACCCAGAAAAACCTCCATGAAGATGTGCACGTCAATCAACCACTTGTCTCTTCCTCTCTGTTTCTGCTCTGTTCTTTTGTTTCCATGAATATTATTGGCAATTAATTGTCATTGTTTTATTCGTGTTTGATTTTTGTTCTGTTACGTTTTCAGTTGGTCTGCTCATCCAACGGTAAGCATTCCATCTGAGACCATCCTTGCGGTTTTGTCGTCCACGTTTCTTGTTGCCATTCGTTGTCACTCAGTCGTTGTATTAAGCAATTGGGTTTTCAAATGTGTATGTATGGACTTTTCGGTTTTTCACTCGAATATTTCCTTTTTTATTTACAGAAGGAAACCTGTATGTTACGTATAGCTGGAATTAACAAATTCCTTGATAATGAGTTGCAGCCTACCTAATTATTTTTTATGAGTGTTTTTCCTATCCGGTAGATTATTAACATAAACGATTACACACACTATTTTGTAACAAGTGATGGTGGGATTTCTTACTTCAACAAACGAAACATTGTATCTCCAAGTTCAAAATTCATGCAATAAGTGAATATGAATGCTAATAGCCTAATAGGTTTTTGTTGCATTTAGAGAATGATATGAAAAAACAAAAATCCAAGAGAGAATCAAAGGTAGAAGAGTAGGGCCGTCCCACCATAGATGATGGTCCATAAGCTTGTTTTGTTTATGTATATTTGGTTGTTCAATCAATGAAAATAGATTGTGATTAACAATCATATTTTGTAGTTAAGTAAGAAGAAAATAATCCCTACCAACTTCGTGTCTAAAGAGTGACTTGTGTTCCAATATGCTATTCACATTTCAATTGTCAAAGTGTACAAATTAAAAATGTCAATCACAGCACTAGAAGAAACTAAAAAATGTCAATAAACAAATAACGCCAGAGTTGAACTATACCATAGCGGATATGCACATTATCACATTGCAAACCTAACGGAACAAGTAACACTACCATGAAAAGTAACACTACCATGAAACGATCCCATTACCTATGTATGTGAGTTAACACGTGCGAATGTATGATACAAGACATCAAACCAACACCAGCATTGATTCTCTCTTGTGATGCCACAGTCCAGTGGTAAAGATTGAAAGGGGGTCGGAAAGGATCGAGCGATCCAGTAGAGTTGCTAGAAACTTCCTTTAAATTTCAATTCAGATCTCGTCAAATTTAGTAGAAACTTCAAACATCTATGGATCTCAGCAGCAAGATTTTGATCTCGTGAAATTGATTAGAAACTTCAAACATCTATGGATCTCAACATCAAACAGGGACACTATTGCTATAATCGCTTCTTTTTTCTTTTAGAGTCTGCCCAAACAATTATAGCAATAGTGTCCCTGTTTGATGTTGAGATCCATAGATGTTTGAAGTTTCTAATCAATTTCATGAGCTCTGCATTTGTTTTTCCACGCATTTGTCGTATTTTCTGAGGTGTCAACCATCAACCACTACAAGCATTTTTTTTAATTAAACATATCCTTCTAATCCAACCGCTACAAGTATGACACCTCAGCAAATGCGGCAAATGCGTGGATAAGCAAATGCAGAGGCTCGTGGTCCCTAATCCCGACCCTCAATTCCCCAATTTGGAAATTCTCAATCACGAGAACTCGACCACCGCTTCGCCGAACTTGTCGATATTGGATACATACCCTTTTGTCAAAACATAAACTTATAATGTGATGCTGTTAAAATATAAATCTTATCATAAACCTTATAAAGGATAGTAGTATTATTTTGGTTATTTATGACTACTTTTGATTTGAAAAATAAAAATTAAGGCGACCCTTAGGATTTTAGTGCTGGATAGCCACTGCCACAACCTAAAGTATAAATCATGTTATATCTAAAACGAACTAGATGGACTATATGTTCTCAGTGGATAGGATTGAATTCTCCACTTTTATTATAGTCAAGTTGCCAATGATATATAGCATTGCTCAGTTTGTCTATTGGCTGGAGAAAAGGCTTTATGATCTCATAGTTCCATGCTGCCGGCACCATCACTTTCATTGATCTCCAAAGCCATCTCAGCATACAAAAGGCTTTTTTGACTTTTTGAGTGATGATATATACAACTTCAAGGTCTATCAACACGAAACAATGTCATACTTTCGGTCAAAAAGAATAGAAAGGTTTGTTCAATTGTGGTGCAAAAGTCAGTATTAAGTTTCGATTGGGACATGGAACCTATATAACCATTACACAAATCAGTCTATCAATTTGGGGCATTACCAACTTGCGCCTGTAGATTAGTGTTTGTAGAGTGTCCAAGTTGAGTATTCATATATAGATCAGTGTTTGTATGGTGTCTAGTGCATTCAAAATAAGAATTTGATGAGCAAAACAGCTAGAATATACTTTAAATAGCACCACATTGACTTATCCTTTAGCCCCCATGAATTAGGTTTGAATTAGTAAGAACATTTAGATAAGATGCTGACACCAAGATCTTATTTGGTTTACCTCAGCACAATCTTTGGTAGGGTATTTGTATTGGAACTGCAAGGGTTAATTGTTTATCAAAATGAGAATTCTAACAGCCAATCTAATATACAAGATTATCATGGAATTCAACACTTCAATTTTGTTTTGACGACCAAAATACCTATTTATACAAGTGATTACGTACGAAGTTCAAAAGTAAATATACTAATATTAAATTATCTGTATATATATAAGTGACTGTCCAAATACACACCACATTTCATTCGAGATACATTACACTAATATCAAATTATCCGCACATATATGTGACTGTTCGAATGCGCACTACATTTCAATTGAAATAGATCTTGATTCATCCTTTTCTTTTGATCAACCAAAGCAAACCACAGCTAAAATCAAAAGTTTAGAGCTTGCTAATAATTGGCAGCACTGAAAAACATAAGCCACAGCAGAATGACTCAGCAGGTGGTGGCCCCGCCGCTAAAGCCATGAAAAAAATAGTTGATTCATCACCCAGCAAAAGAAAGAAAGAAAGAATCTCTCTTCCTCCTCCTCCTCTGCTTTTTTTTTTTTTCAGTTGCAACAGCTTCTATTCTTCCAAATCTTCCAAATCTCCAAAGTATCAAATTTTATTTTCAATTCATCTCAACAGATACTCTAAATCCATACCCAGATTCTGGTTTTTCCAAGCTCTGATTCAGCTGCTCCAATGGCGATTGACGAAGACGCAGAGAGCTGCGGCAGCAGAGCCGCGCAGCCGTCGCAAGCTCCGCCGCGGCACCACCGGCAGAAGCTCGAGGTGTACAACGAGGTGCTGAGAAGAATCCAAGAGTCCAATTTCGAGGAGGCGAATCTTCCCGGGTTTGATGATCAGCTTTGGCTCCATTTCAATCGATTGCCTGCAAGGTTTGGTGTTAAACCCTAGTTTTCGTGTTGTGAATTGGTGTTTTGGTGAGTTGGGGTTTTTGGCATTGCTTGTTTGGTTGCTGTGAAACTCTAGGAAATGTAATGGAGAAAACATAAAGTTGGAATCTTGATGATGGTTACTGTCAAGTTTTCATATTTTTTTTTTTTTTCAAAGATTTGTAGTGAGAAAAGATATGAGAAAATGAACACGAATTGACTCAGTTTTTCGTTTAAAGTTTGTATATTTGTGCGATCCGGCTGGTTTGTTTGTTGTTTTGTTTATATGGTTATTGTTGTTTTCATGTAGATACGCATTGGATGTGAATGTGGAGAGGGCAGAAGATGTACTTACACATAAGAGATTGCTGCATTTAGCTGAAGATCCTGCTAATCGGCCGGCCTTTGAAGTTCGCACTGTCCAGGTGAATGCATGTTCTTATTTGATTGTTAGCTCGCAATAACTCTGCTGTTTAATGAAAGTTTTCTGTGTTTGTGTGCTTAATGCAATCAGTATTTGCGTGTATGTGCATGCACTTACTTAGGCATGAATTCTGTATGGATGTACAATGGTTTGACTGCCGTTGATAATCTTTTTTACTGGTAACTGCACTATTTCGTTGCCTTAACATATGTATCTAGTCTTTTCGGATTAAAACAAATAGTTGTTAGTCTTTGAGTGGAAGTTTTCAATATAATCAGTGTGATTACCTGAGGCCAATCGTGGCAATCTTTTCTTGGAGTTGAAGTATCAATTCTCTTCATGAAAAGCTTTTCTTTTTTTGATACAGGTGTATCCTGTGTTGATTGATAGTTCTGCTGATTCGGTCCATTCAGATTCTTCAATGAAAGAAGATGCACAAAGTGCTTTTAATTATTCTAACAGACAAGGGTATTGTGGCTTTTATCAGTTACTTGTATTCTCCAGCATTCAATAACACCACTGTTGGTTCATATTTTTATCGTACATGTACCAATCGTTGAATTGTGCTCTCACCAGGATCCATGCACCACCTACCTTCGGTTCTTCTCCTAATCTTGAGTCATTTGCACTTCAGACCAATAGAAACCATGTTGAAGATGGAGGTAGTGCTATGAGTGCAACAACAGTCTTTTCTAGGTAAGAAATGAGTCAGCCCAATTATGTAGTTAATCTTCCACTGCAAAATGACTTCTCTCCTTCAATAAGTTACTTGTGCTGCAATGTTAGTTTTGGTGTTAATCATTATTGTTAATAGTGTAGGCCTATGTTAGTTTTGGTGTTAATCATTATTGTTAATAGTGTAGGCCTATGCATGAGATCACCTTTTCAATAAGTTACCTGTGCTGCTATGTTAGTTTTGGTGTTAATCATTATTGTTAATTGTGCAGGCCTATGCATGAGATCACCTTTTCAACAGTTGACAAGCCCAAACTTCTTAGTCAGGTAGTCCTCATCTGTATATCCACATGCAATGAAACTTTATTTCCCATTAATTATCATTCAGTCCATGCCATCACCTTTTAATTTTGATGCATCATTTTTTAATATTGCTTCCAGCATCACCTTCATAGTTTATCATACATGCTCTTTCTTACTTGGAACAGATGCAATACATTGGGTTCTTTTGGATGGAGCAGATATCCAATCAGAACTGTCTTTAGACGCAGAAAACCATTATCCCAAATGCATTTCTTAAACAATAACCATTTTGAGTTTTCATACCCATTCCTATCTCAGCTGTGATAAATTACTGTTGTGTGGACTCTGAAAGTAATGTGCTTTGATCAATTTGATCGTGAACTGTAATTTATACAAGAGACAATTGATATAGGTTTTTCTTAATTTATGTATTTTCAACCATGTAGATAATCTCGAATGTTTGTAGCTCTATTGGGTAGTTCAGATTGACTTAGGTATGTCTGGTGGGATAGTGCCTAGGTTGGTAACAATAGAGTTCCTTGTTAATGGATTAGACTATCAACTGCATGCATCTCTTTGTGAGTTTTCTAGGTTGACTTAATTTTGCAGATGCATATCAAATTTTGTGTTCTCCCTGTCTGTCTATCTGTCTCACTCAAGTAATTATCCACTCGCTTACTGATGCATCTTAGTTTTGAATTTTCCAGTTAACTTCGTTACTCGCTGAGATTGGACTTAATATTCAAGAAGCTCATGCCTTTTCCACTGTTGATGGATTTTCTCTGGATGTTTTTGTGGTTGATGGGTGGCACTATGAGGTACGGTTTGTATGTGTCTCCATAGGTATTTGATTGACATACTTCTTGTTCATTGAAAAAAATTTTATTTCATGTGAAAAAATTTAGCAAACTGAGGAGCTCAAAAGTGTGCTGGAAAAGGAAATTACAAAGTTGAAGGTTAGTTCGCTCCTTAATTTCTTAGTTGTATGGTTGTATGATCAAGAACAAAAGTATTAATTTTCTTTTTTGGTACTTTGAATATGCTCAGCCTAGTTGTTGGTATGTGAATACTGTTGCTGGTTTTGGATTAGATTTGGGTGAAGTCTTTGGTTTTGTAAAAGGTGGATATCCTAACCTGTAACTTTGGGTTCATTGTTCCGAGCTGATCATATGAATTTGTGTGATTTCACTCTCTTTCTTATCTTCCAATTTATTATTTGTTTCCCACTGCTATTTAATTACTGTAAAAGTGAGAAAGAACCACCCATGTATTCAGTAATGGTATTTCTGAAATGTTGTGCAGGATCAATCTTGGTCAAACCAACATCCAATTGCTACTATTGACGAGGACAAAAGAACTGATTCCTTCCCCAATTCCATAGAGATACCAACTGATGGAACAGATGTCTGGGAGATTGATACAAGCCAGCTGAAATTTGAGAACAAAGTTGGATCTGGGACGTTTGGTGATCTGTAAGTTCCATTTTGAATTCTGTGTTAGGTTGTCTGCAGGTTCTCGCCTGACATTCTCTTTTCAACTACTTTCAGGTACAGAGGTGCGTACTGTAGTCAGGAAGTTGCCATAAAGATTCTCAAACCTGAGCGTGTCAATGCTGAAATGCTGAGAGATTTTTCACAGGAAGTCTATATACTGAGGTTCATCTGAATACCCGCTTATATTTGCTAATGGAAGCTGTCATTTTCTGCACGGATTTTTTAAATTTCAATATCTTGATATCTTGACTTTTGGCAGGAAGATTCGGCATAAGAATGTGGTGCAATTTATAGGTGCATGTACACGACCTCCAAACCTCTGCATTGTGACAGGTACTACATTAGGAAATCCTTCACATTGATGATACCACACTCAGATATCTTATTTGAAATTCATGATTGCAACTGGAAGAAAATACTGCTGTGTGATGATATATGAAATTGGCAACATTTACAAATTGACTGATGAACACGTTTTGATGCTCATGTTTCTGCTTTGTCAGAGTTTATGTCCAGAGGAAGCGTATATGACTATCTGCACAAACATAATGGTGTGTTTAAGCTCCCATCTCTGCTTAAAGTAGCAATTGATGTTTCCAAGGGAATGAACTATTTGCACCAAAATAATATAATCCACAGGGATCTTAAGACTGCAAATCTTCTGATGGATGAGCATGAAGTAAGTCGATCTCGTGACTCTTTGATCGACGATTGATTGTCTATCATGAGCCATACATACTTTCCCTTGAATTTATGAAGATTGCATTCAAAAACTGATTCTGTGTCAATGAGTATTCTTTCTTAAGCGTCTTGCTTTACTTTCCAATGTTGAAATTACGTATGCTTCCTGTACAGGTTGTTAAAGTTGCTGATTTTGGGGTTGCCAGAGTGCAGACTCAATCCGGGGTGATGACGGCTGAAACTGGAACATACCGCTGGATGGCTCCTGAGGTAGGCACTCCTTGAAATATCAACTTCTGCGGGATAACATTGCTAAGTGAAGTAGCTCCCAACTGTTGGAAATGTAGTGATATGATTAATCAGTCATTTATTATTTAGAACTATCATGGGGTTCATTCTTTTTGGGGCCTGCCGCTTTGCTATAATGGGGTCAACAATAACTCTCATGTAACATAATTATTTCTTGGCATTGTGTTACAATAGTCTTTTTGAATGAAGGTTATCGAACACAAACCATATGATCACAAGGCAGACGTTTTCAGCTTTGGGATAGTACTGTGGGAGCTTCTTACCGGACAAGTAAGTGCTACTTTTCTTTGCAAGAGCAAGCTGTGCTTATGTCTGGATCCGTGCAGATGTGCTTCTGGGCGTTTCTCTAATTACTTAGCAATCTATTAGTATAGAGAAAACTCATGGTGACCCTTATGTTGTAATTTCCAGCTTCCCTACTCGTCTTTAACCCCGTTACAAGCAGCCGTCGGGGTGGTGCAAAAGGTACTTATGCATTTGAATTAGGCTTAATCTGAATTTTAATCACACACAATATTCTTATTGAATCACTCTAACTGGAGTGTGGCTACCAGAGCCTACGACCTACAATTCCCAAGACCACTCACCCACAGTTTGCGGAGCTACTTGAGAGATGCTGGCAGCAAGACCCAATCCAAAGACCTAACTTCTCCGAACTTTTAGAAAACCTTCAGCATTTAGCCAAGGAGGTACTGTCTTGACGTAGTGTAAATCTTTTGTGGCATTTAATATGTTTACATTTAAATATGGTTACATACTACAATCTTGAAACAGGTAGGAAACGAGGGAGAAGATCGACGCAAATCTGGGGGTTTTTTCTCCGGGCTGAGATGGGGCAATCACTAAACGTGGGGCATGAGAGCTAATCTGATTTTGCATGTGGACCATTTCCATTGCACATAGGTTTTGCATTGTACAGTATTTTGCCAAGCGATCACACAATTGCTTGTTTTCGAAGTTTTTGGCATCTTTTCCCTCTTCCCCTCTCGTAATGAACTCTGTTTTTTTTCTTTATCAAAATTAGGCCACTGCGGAGCGCATGCTTTCATTGAACAAAATACATAAAATATACGACGGAATGGTATTGTAGTTCCTAGTGGATGCATTATACCTTTTTAACTTCCAAATTTTCATTTTGAAGTCTCAGACATACTTATTGGACATGTTTTAGCGATAAAAGGTTAAACTGTGATGGCTCTGCCGTCATTGTCCCGTTGAGGAGCTGTCGTGCGCGAACCTTGACCTGCAACCGCACCATTGTGTGCATACAATGCAGAGCTATGCGCGACTGCTTCCGCACATGCACTCCACGAACCAATGCCTGCAGCTTCACCAGGCTCCTTAGTGCTCGAAATGCTTGTCTGGCCTGTCAAATGGTTCATATCACACCAAAACCAGAAGTACTTCAGTTTTTCACAAGTTCAAAAAATTATCCTCATACATCAAAGAAAAGTTGGCCATAGAATGATAACAAGTTCGGTTATATACAAGATGCCCCCTGAAAAATGCTTGGAGCCTGATGGCTGCGATATCTTCCTCGGTTGAATACTTCTCTTGGAATGAGGAAGATGATGAAGCAACGGCATCGAGGCCCTCGTAGCTGACTGATTCTCCATGTGTGCTCGGGCTGGTGTTGGTGTAGACGACAATGATGTTTCTGTTTGATGATCGGAGCAGCTTTCTTCGGATTGTTTTGAACCAGTTCCGGTGAGTTGCCATTCTTGCATTAATCTGTAATTGTGTGACCTCTAAAAGGACTGAGAGTTGAACTGAGTTGGGGAATACTCCACTTTAAAGCAAATGGAAACGGTGACGTAAAGAGAGGAGATGTGGCCACCATGTTCTTCCTTATAGCTAGACAGATAAATGTTTTTCTTTGCCTATTGCTTTGTCAGATTAAGAACGTGGTGGGATGAATAAAAGGTTGAACAAACTATAATAGTTGGTAGATCAACGTGCACTTTTCGCTTGAAAACGACATGCCGCGTTTCGAATTTCGTATATTTACAATGCCGGCTAGTTAATTTACTAGTTTTTCTGTTGGCTTGATTCAGAATACACATAGTAAGATGGCCTTTTGTTTGGCCAAGATTTCACCATATATTCTTCTGAGCTAAGTTTCTATGCTTCTGCAGGGCTCCATTGCCGCTTTCTTTTCTGAATTTTGGTTTTCCTGCTCATCACCTTTGATTTCCATATATAGCCCATCTCTTTCTTGCAGGACACACGATCGCATTTCACACCTCTGTTGGAAGACCGGTCTGTGTCCAAGCAGCATACCCACCCGATATGTCGGTAATGCCGGTAAAACCCTGCAGAGAAGATTGAAGTTCAAACATCTGGTCAGCTACATCAATTCTTTTTTTGATTGAAAAGATGGAAAGACAATGTGCGGTCGTGATAAATGACTCTCAAAGAAAATGTGCTAATATGCAATTTTTAGATTCTGTGCTAATTCAGAAGTTTACAACCACCTATTTGCGGATGACTTTCTTGCAGAATGTGTCTAATTTTTAATTTTTTTTTTCTTTTTTTTCTTTTTCATCTTCAACAACCATAAGCAATTACTGAAAGAACAAGCCAAAGTTGGTAAAATGTAAGTGGTAATGTGCTTACTGCAGCTACAAGATCAGTTGCAGCCATCATGGACCTCTTCCCGAGCTGACATCCCTGTACACAGAGCCCTCAAATTAAATGCGAAAAACTAACCGTGAATATCTCCTCCTTCCCCTCCTAGCTCGACTCGATCATCACATGACTAAGTCCCCCCAGATTAAACATTTCGCTAGGGATGAAACATTTCAAATGGAAATGAACAAGGAAATAGTAGAAGTAGATTCTTTAGTGATTGGAATTTAGAACTCACAACTATAATCTCATCATATTTTCCAAAATGTGATGACACTTCCTCCAGAAATTTTGGGTTCTTTGACATCCCTGCATACAACAATTAAGCTCTATTTTGGTGTCCCCCTTGACCAGGTAATTATATTTCTATTTTGGTTTAGTATCCAAAAGTGTAGGTCCCCTCTCCTTTGGGATTGAGCGAGACCAAACTAGTAAAGAAGGATTGGAAGAACAAAAACTGAACCTGATCCAACTTTGTACAAGTAAGGGATGTTAACAGCCCCAGGAGCATGCCCTGCTCTGAACTCCTCAGCAGTCCTAAACAACAAAAAGTACCGTCAACTGCAATCAAACTAACAAATCAAGACAATGTTACAGCCTAATACAGATTATCTTCAGTACCTGACATCCAAATATTTGTGCCCAGCTAGAAGAAGCTCATACGCTACACGAACAGGCACCGATGTTGGGATTCCAACTGTTTCCAGATTCCCTTTTTGAGAAGCTTTGGGACTTTTCCCAGTTGCCAAACAACATCAAAGTTGGTAAATAACAATTCTATGTTTAGAAAAACAGAATTTCATTTTTTGTGGGTAGAGTGCAAGTTTCACTCGTTTTAAGTAGGCAAGTTTGGACAATGATCTTTCCTTAATTAGGTTGACTTATAGACACCTTGTCCTAATAAATGACTCTCGTGAGTTTGATTCCTATAAAACACAGTGGATCAACCAAGTGTTCATAGGACCAATGAGACATTATGTTACATGAATCAAACTCAGACAATTTTGGTACCTATGTATAGAATCAAAATCACATGAACCACTGAAAGGCCTTACCGGAAGTTGAAGTTTTTGTTCTGAATTCCGGTGCCAAGTCTCTTCAAGTTCCCATTTAGTGACAGCAAAGACCTCTGATTGAGTTTTTGAGGAAATAACAGTGAAGAGCAATGGAGCACAGAGCCAGTAGTAAAGCAAGAGGAGGACACAGAAGAAATTGCCATCATTTCTAAAGATTACTTGATGGTGTTGAAAAACTGCAGATTTTTTTGGAATTTGAAATTTGTGCAGGTCGAATTGCAGAGATTTGAGTGTTGTATTGTTTAGTAGTGAAATAAGGGGGATGGTCGTGAATATGGTTAAGGAGGTTGTGGTGTCATTATTTAATGGGTCAGCAGAGCGCAAAGAATAGAGAGATAACCACATAATTCGCCACGCCAAGTGTTGCTGTTTTTGCTTTCAGATAAACCCAAAACAGGCGGCACACATATTTTGGCATGGATAAGTTTCAATCTTTCAACCTGTTAGATTAAAAACCAACCAATGCATGAATCTTACATGTACACAAGATTCTCACCCTTTTTTTGTTTTGAGCGAGCATAAGATTCTCATCTTTGGCAAAAAAAAAAAAAAGCATAAGATTCTCACTTTTGGAAAGTTGATGATCAAATATTTATGCTCTTTGTCCCCCAGTATCTTTTCCCTCAACCACATAATTTCCTGTTTGTAAAGAAAAATACTACTAAACTGATATATGATATAAGTTAATAAACAGACGATGCATATATTCCATTAGAATTGATCCTACAAGAAAAGCATCATGAATCCACCACGGAGTATTGTGAGTCTTTGTTCGAAGTTTTATTAGGCACAAGGAAAAGTCGACCAACTACTTACACAATCACCACTCTTGCATTCTCCTCGTTGTCTGTTGTGTCACTCTATCATTTTAATCTAACATTTGCATGTGCTTACTTGCACGATGGAAATATTATTGTAATAGTATTCCAAATCAATCACACTCCAATTTTTAAGTGAAATATGAGCATAAATAGCGACATTGGCATTCTCGAGCTTAACACTTCCTCCGTCGCACTAGTCTCTATCGACTATGCCAAACTCGCCTCAAGTCCAACTCCGGGATGTCACTCTGGTGCTTCCAATCGCACATTGCCATGTGCTTATTGACAATGGAGATATTATTGTGTTGTGACAATTTTTAAGTCAATCATACTCTTAAGTTTGTGACATCAGTGCCGCTAGTGAATGATTAGTCAGCTTGAGATATTGTCATCAAATCACCCAGTTGGCATGGACATTCTTTCATTGCTTCTTAATATGAAAATTTTCACTTTGATTGTAATATTTCATGACATGCCAACATACCTTTTACGTGAACAAGTGAGCCCGATTCATATAATTTGGGTTGGGCTATGTAAATAAAGGCCCCAAGACTTACCACCTTGTTGGCCCAACCAGCCCAAATTAATCCCCGCGACCTTGTGCTGATTTTCAGGTGGAATGTGAGCTGAAATGGCGACCTTCGCGTTCTCGAGCCTAACATCTCCTCCGTCCTCGCCGTCGCGCCGGTCTCCGTCGACCTACGGCAGACTCGCTTTCCTTCACAGAACTTCGGTTTCGGTTCAGAAATCTCTGCTCCTCCCCATACGATGCTCATCTCCAGAACCGAATCAGAACGCCGATACCGAACCCCAAACGCCGCCGTTAGCTCCGCCGTCTCCGAGCAATTTGACCTACAAGCTGTACGCGGGGCTCGGAGGCATTGGGTTTCTCGAAACGACGTACTTGACGTACCTTAAGCTCACGAACTCCGACGTGTTTTGCCCCATCGGCGGCGGCGGCTGCGGCGACATCCTCACCAGCGATTACGCCGTCGTTTTCGGTACTCTCTTGAACTCCATACCCAATTCAGTTCAAATGCTCAATCCCCCATGAAAGAAGAAAAAGATTGAATTTTTCATCTGAATTTTAGTAAATTTGAGGTGGGGTTTGATTGTATACAATGTGTTTGAAAGAATGTTGCTTTTTTAATTTCCAGGTGTTCCTCTTCCATTGGTTGGAATGCTTGCTTATGGGTTGGTTGGTGCTCTCGGTTTACAGCTACTGAGTTCAAAGGACTTGCCTTTTGGACTTGATGAATCAAATGCTCGATTAGTTTTACTTGGGACTACAACTTCAATGGCAACTGCTAGTGCTTGTTTTCTGTACATTCTTAGCACAAAGTTTTCGGGAGCTTCGTGTTCGTATTGCTTGTTATCGGCATTGCTCTCTTTCACCTTGTTTTTCATCACTTTAAAGGTGAGCTTTTTATGGTTTGGTGGTTTTTCTTTTTGATTTGATTCTGTTAGTGGAAATGAGTTGAGTTTTGGTGGGTTTACGTTTTAGGATTTCGGGTTGGAGAAAGTACAAAAAGAGTTGGGTTTACTTCTGTGCATAGCTAGCTTGGTGTTTGTGACTCTCAACAGGTCATACACTGCATATCCTCCTGTCTCCTCAAGGTGATTCACTTTACTCCTGTTTGTTTGTGTTTTAGTTTCATAAATACAATAGATTGGAAAACTATTGAATAATACGAAATGCATGTTTCGCTTAGAGAGCTCGATTGCTTAGGATTATGGGCATGCCCATCCAACTTATTTGACAGAGGAAAAAGTAAAGATGTATATTTTGTAAGAGGTAGTTTGATAACTAGCAACTGTTGAAGGCTGATGAACATAAGTGATGTAATGAGCTTCAGTGGTACTTATCGACTTCATATAAATGATGTTCTACTTCCCTTTAGTAACTTTTAGGTAACTGAGTGATAGTTACCTGCCAGTTTGATGGTCGTTGACGTCAAATGGATTGTTCTTGTAGTTTGTTGTACTGAGGCTAAATGATGCTTTCTACTTCGCTATTTATGTAGATGAAAAGTGAGATCAGTGTTCTATGCTTTCTGACCCTGTCAACTACAGTATACTGTAAAGATCCAAACCTTTCCCATTTTGGGTGGATCTAAATCACAAAGTCAATATGTAATGAATTTGAAAGACTTGCCCTGATAAGTTTTCTTGCTGCACTTTCTGTTTACAGCCCGTCCGAGATTGATCTGCCTTATTTTTCGACTGAGATAACAACACCATCAAGTCCCTTAGCTCTAGCTCTGGCAAAGCATCTCAGTGCTATTGGTGCTAAGATGTATGGGGCTTTCTGGTGTTCACATTGTGTAGAACAGAAACAGGTACTTTGTCCTCTTTAGTTTAATCGTGATGTTTTCCTTCCGTCATGACATCGTCTATGCTTGTTCTTAGGCGTTTCCCATGAACAATATTTGCAAAACCTTTATCCATTAAGTTGTGCTCCCACTTCATATTCATGTGAAACCAAAAAGAGATGACTTTATTATCTGTGTATTCTAACTTTTGATGTATTGTTTTGTTTGGTTTGTTCATCATATAGATGTTTGGAAGCGAGGCAGCTAAAATTTTGAACTATGTTGAGTGCTTCCCGGATGGATTTAGGAAGGGAACTATAATGGACAAGGCTTGTCTTGATGTTCAGATTGAAGGATTCCCTACATGGGTGATCAATGGGCAGGTGATAAATAAATCCCACCACAGATGATTCGATATTTTCGTTTTCTCATCCTTATTTGTCAATTACCTTGCAAAGCATGTTGTGAAATTTGTCCCATCTTTGAAAATATACTCGGTTCTCTATAAAACGTGGCGATTCTTACAGGTTTTGAGTGGAGAAAAAGATTTCACAGAGCTTGCGGAGTTATCTGGGTTCGACTCGAAAGAATTTAGTCAGCCCTCCTAGATGCAGCCATTGTATTTTGGTATGGCATATCACATACAAACATCATAGCAAACTCTCTGGTATTACTCCCACGTTCCTCAGCTAAAGTACCATAGGCGTTATTCTGTACAAGTATTGTCTTAAGTTTAATATGATATTCAGTAGAGCCTATGTTAGTCAAAGATATACATTGTGTACTCTTTTTGAATCTTGATTTACAAGATCACTGTTCATCTGTGGACTTTGAAAGTGGGCTGCGAGGAACACGTCCACATGTCATACGGAAATATACAAAGAGATTGTGTGTGAATTCTGCCAAGATGCTGGTATAATCCTGAGTTATAAAACTCAACGGATAAAAATTGTAAGATTTTCTCATTGGATGAGACCATGCTTACTTTGGAAGTTACGTACCATAATCCACAACGCACGTCATGTCCTCAATAGTCAATTGAGTTGATCCTAATTCCTAAATGCAGTTAACAATCCAGATCATCCCTTCTTACGTGTATCTCCTTTTCCTTCCTTCATTGGATTCATTTCACTGTAATTATCCTTTTATTCTATTAACCGTGGATTTAACACACGTTAGTCAGTCATTATTTCGAATATAATCTGACTCGAACACGTTTATAATTAAAAAAAGCTGCTATGTACACCCAAAGTGGTTTATATGAAGGCCTTATCTCCTCCTCCTCCTCACATCTCTCTTTGGATTGATTCACTTGTACTCCCAATTATCCATGAAATCATGCATTCAACTCCACCTCAGCAGTCAGCATGGCCCCACTTTTCCCTCTAAAATGAAGATACTTTAGAATATTCCATGATCCCCCTCAATCCCTGAACCAGTCCCCAAAATAACTACGCTTGTCCTCGCCTACATAATTATCTCTCAATCACCATCCCCTCCGCCCATTTTCCCCCATTCAATTTTAAATTCCATCAAATCCCCCCCAATCATTCAATCTTCATTCTCTCCTCCAACCTCTACTTTTCCTACCTCACTTTCTCGCCAACCAAACAGAAAACAGAAAGAAAAAAAAGAAAAAAAAAGAAAAGGAAAATGGCCACCCAAATCTCCGAATCCGAGCAGCTCCAGCTCATCGAGAAGCTCGACGTCTTCAAAATCAAAGGCCGTGACAAGCGCGGCCGCACCATCCTCCGCATCATCGGCAAATTCTTCCCTGGTATTCATCTGTTTGGTTTTATGTTCGATTTGAATTTTTTTTTTTCCGATTTTGGTTTTGACTTTTGGAATTTCGGTTATTTTAGCTCGGATTGTGAACGCCGATGTTCTGAGGAGGTACTTGGAGGAGAGGGTATTTCCGGAATTGGAGAAGAAGCCGTTCGCGGTGGTGTACGTGCACACCGGCGTTCAGAGGTCCGAGAACTTCCCCGGAATCTCCGCCTTCCGATCAATCTACGACGAAATTCCGGCCACCGTGAAGCGGAATCTCGAGGCCGTGTACTTTCTCCACCCCGGACTTCAGGCCAGGCTCTTCTTCGCCACCTTCGGCCGTTTCTGTTTCTCCGGCGGGTAAATTATTGGTTTATTTATTAATTGGAATTGGTTGATTTGACTAAAAGACCAAAAAAGGCGTATTTTAGCGGTTGGTGGTGTTTGTGGGCTAACGTGCGCGTGTTCCGGTGTGGCAGGGTGTACGAGAAGCTGCGGTACGTGAGCAGGCTTGACTATCTGTGGGAGCACGTGCGGAGGAGCGAGATTGAATTGCCGGAGTTTGTGTACGATCATGATGAGGACTTGGAGGACCGTCCGATGATGGACTATGGGATGGAGAGCGACCATCCGAGGGTCTACGATGCGCCCGCGGTTGACTCGCCTGTGTCCACGTACTCCATGAGATGCATCTCCTAGTTGAAGTCTGCTGTATTACTGTTTGATTTGATTAGTTGTGCTTTACTGAATAATTAGATTAGGAGGGTACCAACATATTTGGAAACTGGTGTACAAATCTACAATTTCAATGTTTGGGTACATTTAGAGCACTTATTCTTCTGATAATTCCGACATTAGAAAATACTCAGTTCCTTACAGGTAGGGAGTCATTCTAAAAAAAGATCACAATATGATACAGCCTATAGGCTAAACATGTTACAAGAGCCAATGGCAGTGGCAAATGGCTGCCATCCCCTAAAGTTGAATACACCTATCTTTAATCTTCTTCCAACTGAATTTTAACTTCAGCATTTAGTAAAACAAGGATCGGAGAAGTATAGGCAATTTGTTCGGCATCCCGGAAAATCTTCAGCAGCACCTGTGAAGCAACAGTTACTCTCCCCTACAGATAAAATCCGATTGTCCAAATTTCCCATTTCAACCCATTGCTTCTTAGTTGCATTCAACCTGTGAACCTTGAACTTCACTGGAGTAAAACAACGAAAATTAGTGTAAGAAGGGTATCTCTCGTCTGAGAGTAGCTCCCCTAATGTTTCCACCAACCTCTTGATGCAACAGAGGATGCCGTTGCCGTGATTAGGACGGACTTATCGGAGATGCAATCACCGTCATCTCCAGAGAAGAACCCACCATCACCTCAGTGCCGTTGTGGCAAACAGCATAGAACTTTCCCTCATAAAAAATTACATCCTTGAATCTGTTACCATTGGGTTGTGATGAAGGCCTAATTTGCAGTGGTATAATTTCCCAGCAGCAACAACCATGATTGCAGGCCAATCAGGATTCAATGATACAGACACTATGATTACTAACACTCTATATTATCAGAATGATACATAGTGTAAACTTTTGCTAATTGGGATACCCGAAATTGTAATAAGTTTACCATCTTTGGGATCACTGACCTCTGTACACGCTTGATGTGAATCGGGGAGAGTGGATATACAGAGACTAATTGTTGCTGTTAGTTAATCAGATGAAAGGAATATTAATCAACTCAAATGTTGCAATGTTGTTGACAAGTTAGAAAATATGTGCTATGCCAGTCACTCAATTTTACCTTAGAAAGCAATGTGTGGCCGGACGGCCTCTGGCCTAATCTGATATAATCAAGAATTAAACATTGATTCCTTAGCTGCAAAAGAAGCTACATATTGAAGCTATGACCAAGGAGCTAATCTTGCCTAAACCTTCTAATCTTAAAAAAAAATGAAATTCCAAAACTGCAGTACTCAATTCGTGTCTTCGCAAGTCACTATCCAACTTAAATATCGATCGACAAGAAGTTTCCTGTGTCTTTTTCTCCAAGGCCAAGAGTGTTTCCTCTGTTTCCTTTTGTTTTTCTTGCTTGACAAACAAGAAATTGGCCCTGGCTCGAAGATGTTATCTTGACTTGAATGTCTGGAAGGCTCCAATTTCACTACATCGTATCGTAGTTTGAGCATGCGTATTAGGAGTAGAGAAATAAATGCGATCCCCTATGCATCCGAAGAAATTTTGAGTGGAAACAGAGAAGCAGCCATCTACCCCCGCGATGAGTAATTGATCATCCAAGTCATCCTCCTCGAGCTCAACCCATTTCTGCTTATCCGCATTCAGCTTAAAAACCTTGAATTCAGGCTCATACTGATAAACTGAAAATCTATCAACTGAAAGCAGCTCTCCGCGTAACTCCACCAAATACTTCTTGTGATTCTCATGGCCATAACAATCTATCTCTGTCGCAACGATAATTCTCCCATTCAGACAGATATCAACCGCTACAAGCTTTCCTTCTTTGGTCACAGCATAGAACTTTTTTTGATAAAAGATAACGTCTTGATAATCATCATCAGCGAGTGGACCAGGCACAAAAGAAGCTTCTAATTCTAGGAACTTCTTCTTATTGCCAAGACATAACTTTCCACCGTATAAATTTCGATCAAGAATCATCACAAACACCGGAGAATCGAGATTTGAGGACATGGCCACCTTAGAATCAATAAGAACTCCGTCTTTCGGACAATGTCCAGTATATAAAATTTTGCCTGTTCAAATACCTGATTATGGTTTGATTCATACACCCCTACAGTCTTCCACTTAAATTTATGTTTGGTTCAATGAGAATGGAACCTGAGACTTATGGATCATACAGAGACACAAATTCGATTTAGCACTAGGCCACGCTTATTGTAACGTATATATAACAAGAGAGAATTTTAATTAAACACGAGAAGGGACAAGATCAACATGCCGTGCATCCTGGGAAATCTTAATGGGCCCCAAAACCAACATTCGATCTTCCAGAGCTCCCTCATCGAGCTCTATCCATTGCTGGCTTATCTCCACATGATTCCACCAGATTGTAAGCGTGCCTAATAGTCTTCTAATAAGTGGGACCCAACCGTTCTCGTACTACAGCTCTCACATCTAGGTAGATAGCATACAATCATCCTTTACAAAAAATAACGTCTTCATTAAAAATAACTTGACCTGTGAGAAAGAATGCTTTCTTCATCACTAGAGTGCTTAGGATCCAACCGAGAAAGTGTCATGCCCGATTGATTGTCATCACCTAATTTACCCCCTGATAATTGTCCACCCCAAGTTGTCATGAATGCATAGGATCGAGATTATAAAAGCATCTCCAAGAGAGTCAATAACATCAAATTAGGGCCCAATTTATACCCACATTGGCAAAAAATTAAAAAGTGACCCTCCAAACTGGCCCAAAAGTGGTAAAGACAGCTTCTATACGACCAAATCCTAATTGCAATGGGAGGCAGGTCATCATGGGAATTGTAAACTCGTTCCCGTAAATACTAGGAAATAAAAGTGGATTTCTTGCTAGAATAAAGAACTGATATAATAATCCTTATCGTATATATATGATGTAATTAGATGTTAAGTTCATAACTCCAAATTCGATAAATAACTCAATGTCTTCAAACACTCTCTGTCAAACTCATGATATTTCCAGCACCACTCTCTGTCAAACTATCATACTTATCATACTACATTTCTGGTGTTTTTGCCATATAGAAAGTAATGAGCATCCATCGATCAACATGCCGGCTCCAAGTCCTTGTGCTTTCGCTTCTTCTTCTGGCTTGTGAACCAACTCCTAGTTGGTGGCCGGAAGATGTTATCACCTCGTAAATAATATGTGAGCGGCCTCGAAGTGCCAGAATGCATGTCGAACTCTACAATATCGCTATTCAATTCTCCGAAGTCTGGATCCCCTTTGCTTGTGCTCCAATAATCATAACTAGGGAAGAAAATGCGATTCCCGATGCATGCCGGGAAATCTTGAGTAGTAACAGAGAAGCAGTCACCATAAACCCCAGCAATCAAAATTCGATCAGCCAGAGCTCCCTTCTCGAGCTCTACCCACTGCTTCTTATCTGCATTCAACTTATAAACCCTGAATTTCACATTAAAGTCGGGAATGTCCCCCTTGGGATCCATCATAGTTTTATCAACTAGAAGCAGCTCTCCGCATGATTCCACCAAATACTTCTTGCGATTGCGCGAAATGTAGTTTAATTGGGATGCAACCTTTCTTAAAGTCAGACAAGAATCAACTACTACAGCTCTCCCATCTTTGAAGATTGCATAGAACTCTCCTTTATAAAAAGTAACGTCTTCAAATTTGATCTCTTCATCACTAGAGTGTTTTAGTTGCAACATAGAAACTATCATGAGGGATGGATTGTCGTCGCCTAATTTACCTGTCGATAATTGCCCACCTTGAATTGTCATGAATGCAGGGGAATCGAGATCTAAGGAGATTGCCACCTTATATTTTGTCAACCGAGAGTGTAAAGTATACAGTTTTGCAACTTCAATTACCCGATATTCCAATAGATTGATTACCTTTGGGATTGACTTACGAAAATTCTTTACGGTGGTTGAGGAGAGTGGATGCAGCACTTGATTTTTGCCAGATTCTGCTTCTTCAACCTTAATCAACCAACTGCTTTTACCGGCGGATGGAGGTGCAAGTATGTAGACTGTGCTCTCCCTGAGGGTATAGATGTTAGTACCTTTAGTAACTGCGATGGGAAATTGAGGCTGTTTCTTAAAGGGATGGATTAGGGACCGCCATGACTTGCAGACTGCACGAAATCTTGAAACCTCTGTTCTAGTGTTGAGGCGCTTCCCTATGTTCTCTAACAAGTCAACTGGGATGTTGTTAGCCATACGAAGACTGGTTCTCTGGGTGAAGCACGCAGAAATTAAACCTTGAGACTGCTTTTACTAAAAGAAGATCCTATTCCTTCTAGAATGAGGAATTTCTTGAGGTGCAAGAAAGTCGTCAAGATATCTTTTATATTAAAATAAGATCCTATTCCTTCTTTAACTAATAAAAATCATAAACCCTCTATGAGAAGCGATCCTTACAAATCGTAAACTCTTACATCTTACTGGAATAAGGAAACATGATAATTAAATATCGACATGAGAAAATAAGTCCTAACTCTAGTATCCAAATCCGGTAATCTCCAACAACCTCTATTAAATTCTTGGCAAAAAAAAAAAAAAAAAAACCTCTATTAAATTCATGATTATATCTCTCAATTAAGTGTTATATATTACTCGTTGGCGTACTCGATTCCTCTTTTTGATAGAGTTGGCTCTATGCGGTGATTAGAAAGGAACGGTTGACAGATTTCTTTGCATATTGGATTGATCTTATCAAATATCGACATAAGAAGTCAAATCCTAACTCCAAAATGGTACACTGAAACTTCATTGTCATATATATATAGTTCAGATGATATCAAAGGCTTACACTTTTGGGGGAGACGGCTCTGCTCTTTCTCTGTTTCTGCTGAAGGTTTCCTGGATATTAATAGAATTGTTTTTCTTTTTCACTGATTTTTGCTTTAGTGACTGGCATTTGAAAAGAAAAAAACAACCAGTACTACGAATTGGCAATTGAAATAAAATTTGTAACGAGACCAACTGCAAAACTGAAACTCTGATACTGAAAACAACTCAAACTAGGTGGATCATGTTTACAAAATTAATATAAACTAGAATACGGTAAAGATCAAGAAATGTCAAATTGATGTGCTTAACAGACCAACCCCATTGTCTATGTGTCCTCAAACTAGAATACATCTCTGTTGTTTTCGGCATGATATCCAATGCACTGACCATCGATCAACATGCCGACTCCAAGTCCTTGTGCTTTCGTTTCTTCTTCTGGCTTGTGAACCAAGTTGGGGGAGGGCAGAACATGTTATCACAACTTGAATAAGATGCAAGCGGCCACGAAGTGCCAAATTTCATGTCAAAATCTACAATATCGCTGTTCAATTCTCGGAAACCAGGATCCTTATTGCGCGCCGCCTCTACGCAAGCAAGAGAAGGGAAAAAAATGCACTTCCCAGTGCATCCCTGAAAATCTTGAGTGGTAACAGAGAAGCAGTCACCATCAACGCCGACAATCAACATTCGATCTGCCAGAGCTCCCTTCTCAAGCTCTATCCATTGCTTCTCGGCTGCGTTCAACTTATAAACCATGAATTTAACACTAGAGTCTGTAATGATTCCGCTATAATCCGAAAACTTATCAACTAAAAGCAACTCCCCGCATGATTCCACCGGGTACTTCTTGTGCTTGTGCGAATAGTACCATAACTGGGATGCAACCTTTCTCGTATTCAGAAAAGAGTCAACCACTACAGCTCTCCCATCTTTGCGGACGGCATAGAACTCTCCTTTATAAAAAATAACGTCTTCAAAAAATAATGAACTGTGAGAAACTCTTATGCTCGATTGATTATCCTCGCTTAATTTACCCCCCCATCATTGTCCGTTCAGAATTGTCATGATGAATGCAGGGGAATCGAGATTCCAAGAGATGGCCGCCTTATAATTTGTCAACCCAGAATGCAAAGTATACAATTTTGCCACTTCAAATACCCGAAATTCCAATAAATTGATGACCTTTGGGATTGAATTACGAAAATACTTTACAGTGGTTGAGGAGAGTGGATGCAGCACTCGAATGTTCCTATGTTCTGCTTCTTGGACCTTAATCAACCAACTTCTTTTACAAAGATCGTCGGCAGGAGGTGCAAGACCATACATTACGCTCTCGGTGAGGGTATAGCTGTCAGTACCGTTGCTGATAGTAATAGCGATGGGGAATTGGGGCTGTTTCTTAAGGGGTGGAATGAGGGACCGCCATGACTTGCAGACTGTACGAAATCTAGAGACATCGGTTCTAGTGGTGAGGCGCTTCCGTATGTTCTCTAACAAGTCCACTGGGATGTCGTTAGCCATATGAGGGGCTCTCTAGGTGAAGCACATAAAACTTATCCCTTGAGACTCCTTCTATATTAAAAAGAAGATCCTAATTCCTAGAGAATTGTGACTCTTGAATGTTTGTTTTTTGAGAAGGAAGAAAGTCGTCTAGACAGCTTTTATACACTACTTTCTTTGGGGATAGTCTTCCAAAGAAAAGACTTGAATGGCAAGCAAAATGCGCCCAATTGGGGGTACCCCCAATTGGTAAGCTGTGAATATTATCCGGTTTTTTTTTAGGAAACACACCAAGACAGGGCCCACTGGGCTTACACGGATCATCGGTAGCATGTTCAAGACTTGATTAGAGTAGACTCTCGTGGAGAGTCATATCATATGTGTGTGTTAGAAACATAATATTTATCGAATATCGATATTGGAAGTTGAATCCGTAGGGTTAGGGCTGATCTAGTAACATTAATTACTAAACTGCTTGTGTAAACTCATCGGAAATTGACAGAGCTATTATGATCAGGATCGATGACTAAGCAAAATTATGTATAGAAACATAATCTTTATCAAATATCGATATGAGAAGTTTAATCAGTAGAGTATAAGGGCTGGTCTAGTAAAGTTGTACTGAACTGCTTTTGTAAACTCATTCTGAAATTGACAGAGCTACTATGATTAGGATCAATGACTATGTATTCATAAAAAGGATTAAGAAAATAAGAATGTACATGTAATTTCGTCTTGTCTTTATGACAAATATAACATGCCAAGTCCTTATGCTTTTATTTCTTCTTTTGGTTAGAGGACCAAGTCGTCAAGACAGCTTTTATAACTAATAAAAATCCTAAACCCTATGTGGGAAGCGATCCTTAAATATCTATATAAGAAAATAGGCCCTAACTCTAGTATCCAAGTCTGGTAATCTCCAACAACAACCTCTATCAAATTCATGATTATGTCTCTCAATTACTCGCTAAATGTCACTCGTTGGCGTACTCTATTCCTCTTTTTGATAGAGTTGGCTCTATGCGGTGATTAGAAAGGAAAAATTGACAGAACTCTCTGCATATAATAGCGATATAAAAAGTTAAATTCTAACTTCAAATTCGGTACCCTGAAACTTGGTTGTCATATATAGTTCGGTTAATATCAAAGGTTTACAGTACACTTTTTGGGGGAGACGGCTCTGCTTTTTCTCTGTTTCCACTGAAGGTTCTCCTGGATGTTACTGGAATTGTTTTTCTTTCACTAATTCTTGCTTTAGTGACTGGCAATAAAAAAAGAAAAAAAAAACCAGTACTACGAATTGGCAATTGAAATAAAACTTGTAATAACGAGACCAACTGCAAAACTAGAATAAAGTATAGATCATGAAATGTCAAATTGATGTGCTCAACAGACCAAACCCATTGTCTATGTGTCCTCCAACTAGAATTCATCTCTGGTGTTTTCGCCATCATCATATCGAAAGCAATATCAACATGCCGACTCCAAGTCCTTGTGCTTTCGTTTCTTCTTCTTCTCCTGGCTTGAGAACCAACTCCAAGTAGGGGGTGGGCGGAAGATGTTGCCACAACGTGAATAAGATGTGAGAGGAAACGAGGTGCCAGAATGCATGTCAAACTCTACAATATTGCTATTCAATAATCGGAAGTCAAGATCCTTACCACTCGTCTTCCAATAATCAACACTAGGAGAGAAAATGCGATTCCCCGTGCATCCCGGGAAATCTTGAGTAGTAACAAAGAAGCAGTCACCATAAACCCCGACAATCAACATCCGATCTGCCAAAGCCCCTTTCTCGAGCTCCATCCACTGCTGGTTTTCTTCATTCAACTTATAAACCTTGAATTTAACATTGAAGTCGGTAGTGTACCCCCTATGATCAACTAGAAGCAGCTCTCCGCATGATTCCACCAGATACTTCTTTACCTTGTGCGAACAGTACCCTAATCGGGACGCAACCTTTCTCATATTCAGACAAGAATCAACCACTACAGCCGTCCCATCATCACAGACAGCATAGAACTCTCCTTTATAGAAAATAACATCTTTATAATATGTTTCCCTGGAGTACTGTTTATCCAACTGAGAAAGTCTTATGCCTGATTTATTGTCGTCACTTAATTTACCCCTCCATAATTTTCCTAAGATAAGTATCATGAATGTAGGTGAATCAAGATCTAAGGAGATGGCCACCTTATAATCTGTCCATCCTCCAAGTAAAGTATACAATTTGGCCACTCCAAACACCCGATAATCCAATGAATTGATTACCTTTGGGATCGAGTAACGAAAATTCTTCACCGTGGTTGAGGAGAGTGGATGCAGCACTCGATTTTTGCCAAATTCTTCTTCTTCGACCTTAATCAACCAACTGCTTTTACGTACAGAGATTGTCAGGTGTTGGTGCAAGACCGTACACTACACTTTCGGTCAGGGTATAGTTGAAGTCCAAAACATGGAGGGGGAATTTGAGCTGTGTCTCAAAAGGTGGAATGAGGGACCGCCATGACTTGCAGACTGCACGGAATCTAGAAACTTGGGTTCTAGTGTGGAGGAGGCGCTTTCTGATGTTCTCTAACAGTTCGACTGGGATGTCGTTAGCCATACGAGGGGTTCTTCGGTGAAGCACACAGAACTTATCCCTTGAGACTGTTCTATACTAAAAGAAGATCCTAATTCCTACAGAATTGTGGTTCTTGAATGTTGGTGTTTTTGAGAAGGAAGAAAGTCGTCTAGACAGCTTTTATACACTACTTTATTATTTGGAGATGGGCTTCTAAAGAAAATACTTGAGTGTTAAGCAAAGTGGGCCAAATTGGTAAGCCGTGTATATTATCTGTTTTGAGAATTGCTATATACACTCAATTTATTTCTTTGGACACTATTTTTTTTTCGTACACTCAACTTTATTTTTCGACGTTTCTTTGGACACCTAAATTTGGTACAAATATTCCAAGTATACCCTTTGTTTCCTTTATTCATCAATTTTTCTTAAACATATATATTTAAAACATATATAATCTTTATCAAATATTGATATTAGAAGTTGAGTCATTAGAGTATAAGGGCTGGTCTAGTAACGGTTTACTAAATTGACTCATTCTGAAATTGACAGAGCTACTATGATCAGGATTGATGACTAAGCAAAATTATGTACTAAAAAATATTAAGAAAATAAGAATGTACATGTAATTTCTTCTGTTTTTTTTGACAAATTTAACATGCCGACTCCAAGTCCTTGTGCTTTCGTTTCTTCTTTTGGTTAGAGAACCAAGTCCAAGTTGAGGGTGGGCAGAAGATGTTATCATAACTTGAATAACATGTGAGGGGCAAGTGAGTGCCCAAATTGAAGTCGAACACTCCAATTTCTCTATCTACTGTTTCTAAGTCAGGATCCTTATTGTTCTTCCTCCAATCAAGAGCAGAGAAGCAAATTCGATTCCCGGTGCATCCCGGGAAATCTTTAGTAGCAACAGAGAAGCAATAACCATCATCCCCGACAATCAATATTCGATCCTTTAGAGCTCCCTTTTCCAGCTCTATCCATTGCTGCTTATCTGCATTCAACTTATAAACTCTGAACTCAAGCTTGGTAATGGGCTGATCTGTAAATCTCTCAACTAGAAGCAGCTCTCCAGATGATTCCACCAGACACTTCTTGTGGTGATGGCCAGAATTGTGTATTTCGTATGTGGCCGTTCTCACATTCAGGCAAGAATCAACCGCGACTGTTCTTCCATCTTGAAAGACAACATAAAACTCTCTATTATAGAAAATAACGTCTTCATATTCAAATTCTTTTGAAAGAAGACGAGATTGTTCAGCGTCCATCATATCACAGTACAATAAACGTTTACGCATAATTGCCATGAATGCAGGGGAATCAAGATCTGCGATGGCGACCTTATAATTGTGACGTCTCAATCCGTCCGTAAGATGTAAAGTATACAACTTTGCCGCTTCAAATACCTGATATTCCAATAAATTGATTACCTCTGGGATTGAGTTGGAAAAAGTCTTTAGAGTGATTGAGGTGAGTGGATGCAGCATTCGAGTTTTGCCAATTTCTGCTTCTTCGACTTTAATCAACCAACTGTTTTTACAAAGAGCACCGGCTGTAGGTGCAAGACTGTAGACTACGCTCTCGGTCAGGGTATAGTTGGAGTGCAAAACATGGATGGGGAATTTGAGCTGTGTCTCTAAAGGTGGAATGAGGGACCGCCATGACTTGCAGACTGCACGGAATCTAGAAACTTGGGTTCTAGTGTGGAGGAGGCGCTTTCTGATGTTCTCTAACAATTCGACTGGGATGTCGCTCGCCATATCAGGGGTGATGATTTGTTGGTGAAAGTACAAACACACACATACACATACACTTAACCCTCCCTAGGCTTTTATAATCAGAGAATTCTAAATCCTATTGGGGATGGGATTCTTCAATCAACAAAGTCTTGGCCTCCAAGAAAGTCCAGAAATCACATCCAAAATATTATTGGAATGGAAAGTAATACCTACCAATTGACAAAAAATTTGTAACGAGTAACAGGAAATGAGAAAAATATAACGATCAATTGAAGCAAGAAACTAACTGCAAACTGTAACTCTGGAATTGATATTGAAACAGTTCAAACTAGGTGGATCATGTTCATTACAAGTCAATGCATAAACTATTTTTTTAAAAAATGAAATTATTGAATAAAGAGTTTGAAAAATTGCCAAACAAAAGGAGTACAAGGAAAACAACTAAAACACAATATCCTTGGGCCTCATTAAAAACTTTGCAGTGTACGAGGAAAAGAGTGTCAGGTACCCCTATATTCAATAAAAACATTCAATAAAAGTAGACCTGAATATATTACTTAGTTCGAAACCCGCTCCTTTCCCTACGGCAAAGTCATCAAGAAAAGAAGACAGGAATCTAGTCGACCTTCTTACGGCCCATCAGGGGGAATTAGGCCCATACCAAGATCAATATCCAATCCACTGAAATGCAATCCACTAAAAAGCAGCACTGCAGGCCAAGTGAAGCCCCTCTTTAAGAACCCTATATAAGGGAAAAAAACAGTTAAACAAAGCGGTAGCTGGGCATGCCTATCCAATCTCTACCACAAACAGCTGAAATAAAGGCAGGTAGAGTGTCCCACCTGTTTGGACCCAATTTTGCAACCATACTTGGTGAACAAGTATGTCATCACGGCTTACCAAGCCGTGAACATACTTGCAGTACGGCTTACCAACGCGCGAACTATACATGACCGCGCGAACTTGGAATCCTGGTCGGAGAATACATGACGTGCGAGCGTTCTGTCGTAGGATACGTGACCGCGCGAACCATACATGACCGCGTGAACTTGAAGTCCTGGTCGGTATAGGAATACATGACCGCGCGAACTATACATGACCGCGCGAAATTGGAATCCTGGTCGGTATAGGAATACATGACCGCGCGAACTTGAAATCCTGGTCGGTATAGGGATACATGACCGCACGAACTATAGCCTTGTATCGTGTTCACAATATGGGTTTGCCTTGTATCGTGTTCACAATGACCAATAGCCGAAAGCCCAAACCTTTTTCATCGGCAAGACCATCTCCGCGACACCAAATAAGCCCATCAAGACCCAACCAGGAGCAAGCGCTAGTTTATCTTGGGGCGTGACTCGGGCATTGCTTAAGAGGAGGACGATTTAAATTCTCCAAAGTCAACTTTTCACAATCAGGCGAATTAATTAACGAATAAAGGCGTGCTGGGAAGTCTCCTCACCAAAGAAGGAAACGGTTTTCAAACCTTCAATCAGAGAGCGTAGAGATGGAAAGTGAAGACACAAAGGAGAAAATATGCGATCGCAGGAAGTCAGGGCTGAAGAAGAGCGTGAACACAGTTCTTTAGGATTAGTATAAATAAAACCATCTAGACCATTTGTTAGAGGCCCCGAACCAATTACACACTTTCACACATTATCATCGTTCTTTACTCTACCCTAGGTAGGATTTGTCTTTTTAATTCTTAGTCATGTAGTCTAGTTCTCTTAGGTGATTCAGTTCGCAAATTTGTCTTTCAATTTCTTTTCTTATATTGCAATTTCAAGTTCATGTTCTTTGTTTCTTCACTTTAATTGTCGTTTTTACTTTTTGCTCTTTAATTCTTCGCACTTTCATTGTCGCACCTTTAATTTTATGCAACTCCTATCCCTTTTCGTCTATCCCAAACTCTTTATTTTATGCACTTTTATCCTTGTCTCTTTAATTTTGCGTAATCTTTAGTTTCAGCTAAGTTTTTGTTTTTGCATCGATTCAACCTTTGCGAATTGTTTCGTCAAAGTTTGATGAGATTCACGGCTCATACGCACATCATTTACCACATCAATCACCAAATTGACCACACATCCACCTTCACCACACCACCACTCACCCGAACTCTTGAGTTCACGCTCGACATCGAATAACGCCGTCTTTAAAGTCCTTGCAGCCAAGGCACGGCGAACCTTTGACCGAGACGTGTTCCTTCCTCGGTCGACAATCATTTGAAAGAAGTCAGATCCACGCGCAACACTCACACATCAACATTACTCGCTGGCCCCCAGGCCGTGAGTTGGCACGCCCGCGCTCACAAACAAGAAGGACGAAAAAGGAGTCCGAAATCCTAGCGACGGATTTTGAGACCAACACCACCACGAAAAAGAGGAAGCCGAGACACCATGGTTTGCCAAAAGATCTGTCGCTTCGTTACCTTCACAGAAAATATGAGAAACTCTGAAGGACATGTGTTGAAGAACATCCATACAATTTAACTAACCTACGCGAAGTTGCCAAGGTACCAAAGCAAGAGAGTGAAAGAAGTGGAGAATCAACATTGAGTCAGTTTCAATCCAAATATTATGCCAGTTATGAAGATGAGCCATCCCAATAGCTTTAATAATCGCTAAAACCTCTGCATGAACAGCACTTGGAACATTCAAATTAGAACTAAATGCTCCAAGCACAAAACCCCGGTGATCACGAAAAACCCCCCCGCAACCAGCCTGGCTAGAATCGCGTTTCCAAGCATCATCCGTGTTAACTTTAACATAATCAAAACAAGGGGGGTGCCACATAACCTCAACAATTTTTGGGCATTTTCTAGGCTTACAAGAAATCCCAAAAGCTCGAATAGTGCATAAATCACGCACTTAATTAGCACTACCTGGTCATACACCAATTAACATCAAATTGATGCACTACCTGGTGTGCCCGAATCGTGAACTTAATCAGCATCAATTAACATACATACCAACTCTATTTTCGATGTGTATAGTTTGGCCAATTCAAGTACCGGATAATTTAGGAAGTTGACTACATTTGGGAATGACTTGGGGAACGATTTTAAGGTGGTCAGGGAGAGTGGATGCAACACACGAGTTTTGCCAAATTCCCCTTCTCCAAACTTAATCAACCAACTCCTTTCGGGATTGGAGGAGGAATAACGAGGGTTTCTCAACCATGAGGAAGGAGGGACCGCCACAACTTGCAGACAGCACGGAATCTGGAAACACCTGTCTAAGTCCTAGGGTCAAGGCGCTTTGCTATGGCCCCTAACAGATCGTCTGGGATTAATCTACTAGCCATCAAGCTGATTGTCTTGGTGAACATATTGAAAGGGGAATAAGGATTTGGAATGGAGAACGGCTTGATCACCAAGCAAGTGGTGACAGATTAGGATTTCTGATTAGATTTGGAATTAAGGTCTACATCTACAAACCAAATCTCAGTAGATTTAGGAAATTTGATCGCACTTCTGTTTTTGTGACTTGGAGTTTTGGTCTACCGTATATGAACAAAGATCCAAATTAATTCTCCGGCAACTGGGAAGCTCGAAAGAGGAAAGACTTTAGAATGAACCAAAGTCAATTGAATAGCTTCTAAAGAGTAATTCTTCACTGTGATTGACACACTCGTTAGGAAATTAGCAACATGACAGTGAAGAGAAAACACAAAACAAGATTAAGTAAAAATCGAAGACGGAAAGGAGAAAAGCAAATAATACTCTGTAGTGTGTCAATGTTGTGATTGGAAAAGAACAGACAGCACAAAACAATGCGCAATGGGAAAAAATCGTACTGCTATGTTGCAAACTGACATTTTTTAACAGACCAAATTCACCAGAATACAAATTCCCTTGAAGAATAAAACCTCGAATTCCTCCGAGCCTTTAGGATCGACAAATGAGTTTTGGGTGGATAGAAGATATTCTAAAAACTTGTACATGACTTGAGTCTCAAGCATCTGTTATTCCATAAGCCCCGAATTCCAATGTCTCTAAACTTCCTTCTAAATCATATTTCCATTTCAACTGCCTCCCCCCATTTCCAACAGTAGAGAAATAAATGCAATTCTCCGGGGAAATCTCAACTGCAAACTGAATAGCAGAAATTTTCCCCCATAATCAATATTCGATCACTCAATGCTTCCCTCCTCGAGCTCATGCCATTCCTTCTTATCTGCACTCAACTTGTAAACCTTGAATTCAGGTGCGTGCCCCCTCTTTTTACTCAAATATCAGCAGGACTCTGTCTGACTCCACCAAATTCCGACTCATCTTATTATCACCCGAAAACTGGTGCCAGGGCTCAAAAACCATCGAATTCAAAGAAGAATCAACCACTGCAATTTGGGTGTCTGTACTCACAGCATAAATTCTCCCTTGGAAAGAATAACATCTTCAAAGCGCTTATCAAAGCAATCGCCACTAAATGAGAAATTTCAGTGCTCTTCTTCTTATCTTCAACACCTAAAGTGTAATTCTCCATGACCATTGATCATCGTGAACACTGGGAACTCATCAAGATCTTCTGACATCGCCACCTTAACCTCTGAAATATGATATGCTTTTGCTACTTCAAACACCAGAGAATCTAATAAGTTGAGTGCCTCTGGGAATGACTCAGGAAACAGATCTACTTTAACCTCTAGCTGGGAGAGTGGATCCACCATGAGCGTTTTGCCAGATCCTCCTTCTCTGACCTTGATCAACCAACCTCTTTTGCGAGGATCATCATCGGCAGGATGTGCTAGATGATAGACCACACTCTCACTGAGGGTGAACTCACTATCCCACCAACTAACTGGGATGGGGAACCGTTTCTCAAAGAGAGGAAGGGACCGCCATGACTTGCAAACAGCACGAAATCTAAAACATCGGTTTCAGTGTTCAGAAGGTCTCCGATGTTTACTAACAAATTATCTGGGATCCCACTCCCCATTGGTGAAGACTTATGTCCTTGGTTCAGGAATGACTCTACCAAACACAGAGATGCAGTTTTAATTTATATAGCAAGATATCCCATTGGAATTAGGATTTCCCATTGGGAACGGGATTCTCCTAGTAGGAAAGCACTAGTATATATGGTGCCAAAAACTAAAAACTCACAAAATCGTAAATTACTTTGACATGATCTGATGGGAAAGTATAAACGCAGAAACCCTCTCGTAATCAGAGAAAAAAAATCATAGTGCAAACTGGCATTCTGAACATATCAAATTCACTTGGAAGGATGAAACTATAAATCCTAACATAGTAACACAGTTGCAGAAGAGATCAAACCACAGGGCTCATATTTAACTTTGAAATAGCATAATATGTTTACAAGTTAATGCTGTCAGCGGCCAAAAATATGGCCATCAAAAGACAATAAATACAGCAGATGCAGAATAGTAGAAGTTTATCATACCATTGCCAAAATTCGATCTTTGCAAGAATTTTGGAAGAGCTCCTCCAAGTCTCTAAACGAGTATTCATGCTCGACAAATGAGCTTCCGGTGGGTAGAAGATATTCTTGAAAGTTTTACAAGAACTGAGTGTCCCGCATCTGTCGTTACTCAACCCGAACACTCCAATGCCTCTAAAAATTGCTTCTAAATTATGGTGGAAACGCCTATCCCTGAATTTAAGAGTAGTATAAATGCTGTTGCCTGTGTATCCAGGAAAGTCTAGCCTACTAACAGAGTAGCTGCAATCATCACCCGGAATCAATATTCGATCGCTCAACGCTTCCTCCTGAAGCTTGCGCCACTCTATTATCTGCACTCAACTTATAAACCCTGAATTCATTGTGCTTCTTCTTTATCTTTTTACTGGAATATCTATCAACTACTTTCTTATCTGCACTCAACTTAGTATTGTGTTGCTTCATATTAACCAAATATCTATTAACTAGAAGCAGATCTCCACTTGACTCGACCAACTTCCTACGCACCTTCTTCTCACCTGAGAACAGGTGAGAACCAGAAGAAATCAACTTGGGGTCAAGGAGCGTCCCAATTCAGGCAAGAATCAACCACCACAATTTCACCGTCCATTCTCAGAGCATAAAACTTCCCCTTGTAAAAAATCGTCAAAGTACATAAATACGCCAAAGCGACCGCCAGTAAATTGACGCACTTGAATGCTCTTTTCATCCTCAAAACCAAATTTACCATAGTATAATGTTCCAATGTAAATGAACATGAACACAGGGAAGTTATCGAGATCTAAGGACATGACCACCTTATAGCCTAGAATTTCATACGTTCATGACACTTCGAACACCCGATAGTCCAACAAGTTGAGTACCTTTGGGAATGATTCCGGAAACCAATATGCCTCACGTTGGGACAGTGGATCCAACATGTGTGTTTTGCTACATGTTCCTTCTTTGACCTTGTTTGGACCCAATTTTGCAATCCTACTTGGTAAAGAACATACCTTGCAATACGGCTTACCAAGCCGCGCGTCCTTGAAATCCTGCTTGGAACAGGAATACATGACCGCGCGAGGAATACACATGACCGCGCGAGGAATGCATGAAACCCTGCTTGGAACAGGAATACATGACCGAGCAAGGAATACACATGACCGCGCGAGGAATGCATGAAACCCTGCTTGGAACAGGAATACATGACCGAGTGAGGAATACACATGATCGCGCGAGGAATACATGAAATCTTGCTTGGAATAGGAATACATGATCGCGCGAGGAATACATGAAATCCTGGTTGGAACAGGAATACATGACCGAGCGAGGAATACATGACCGTACGAGGTATACATGACCGCGCGAGGAATACACATGACCGTGCGAGGAATACATGAAATCCTGCTTGGAACAGGAATACATAACCGCGCGAGGAATACATGACCGTACGAGGTATACATGACCGCGTGAGGAATACATGACCGTACGAGGTATATATGACCCCGCGGTAGCCGTGCCCAAGTTACTTCCTACACCTTTGCAATCCAACTTGGCCGTAACTATAACTTGGTATGCCATCAATTTGGTGTTCCATGACCGACATTAGGTTACCAGGGTCATTGTTTATGCGCCATGAAAAAATACTGGTTGACCGAAAGCCCAAACTTTTTCACTCCACAACACCAATCAGCCCATTAAGACCAACCAGAAGCAACCGCTAGTTTATCTTGGGGCGTATCTTGGACGTTGATCCAGAGGATGACGATCTAAATTCTCCAAAGTCAACTCAGTGCAATCAAGCAAATTAATCGATGAATAAAGCCAGAGATTCGGCCACATATTGATAGACACGTCAAGTCAGCAAATCAAGCCATGAAGGTTCTTGCGTATTTGAATTTCGAATTTTGAATTGACCATGATGCATAGTTACACGGCAATCAAAAGGCATTGATTGAGAGGGAGATGGGCGACGTTCTCCATTGACCGAACTCTATAAATACAAGCTTTCACAAACAAGACAAGGGCCAACACCAACACAATCAACTCATTTACTCTTTACTCGCACCTAGCGTGCTTTTATCTTTTCAATTTCTAGTCATGTAGTTTAGTTCCTCTTAGGCGATTCAATTCGCATATCTGTTTTTTCAATTCCTTTTCATACATTGCAATTTCAAGTTCATGTTCTTTATTTCTTCGCACTTTAATTATCGCTTTTATCTTCTTGCTCTTTAGTTCCTCGCACTTTTATTATCGCTACTTTATTTTTATGCAATCTCTATCCCTTTGCTCCTTTATTTTTATGCACTTTTATCCCTTTACGTCTATCCCTATCTCTTTAATTTTGCGAACCTTTAATTTTAGTTAAGTTTCTAGTTTCAGTCGATTCAATCTTTGCGAACAGTTTCGTCAAAGCTTGAGGAGATTCTAGATCACCAAATTCACATTCACCATCATTGTACTAAATCCACCTTTTACGAATAACGCCGTCTTAAGTCCTTGCAGCCAAGGCACGGTGAACCCTCGACCGAGATGCGTTCCTTCCTCGGTCCACAATCGTTTTGAAAGAAGTCAGATCAGCGCAACCACATACATACCCACAACTTATCTTTTCCTCGTCAGCGAGGTGGCACGCCCGCGCACACAAACAAGAAGGACGAAAAAGGAGTCCGAAATCCCTTGACGGATTTTGAGACCAACAGACCTTCATCAACCAACCTCTTTTGCAAGGATCATCGCCGGGAGGTGCCAGATGATAGACCACGTTCTCGGTGATAGTGTACTCATCATTCCCCCAACTAACTTTGATGGGGAACTGGATCCGTTGTTTCTCCAAGGGAGGAATAAAGGACCGCCACGACTTGCAAACAGCTCGAAATCTAGAAACATCTGTTTTAGTGCTAAGGCGCTTTCCGATGTCCTCTAACAAATCATCTGGGATTCTACTCGCCATTGATATCAAGACTGATCTCCTTGGCTGTTGAAATCACACTCTTCCTGTGCAGCTTCAATTGAGAGAGAGAGAGAGAGAGAGAGAGAGAGAGAGAGAGAGAGAGAGAATCCCATTTGGAATTGGGAATCCATTTATTTTGCAAATAGAATTCCTTCTCGAATGAGCTTAGTCTTGAGCAGCAAGAAAGGTGTGGGCTGGGTTATTTTGTCGTTAGCTTAAGGATCTGTGGGGCCAATTGAGCTCACGCCCCTGCTTGTTATCTGCACTCAACATATAAACCCTCAAATGAGGTGATTTAGTACTCTGTCCATCTATCAATTAAAAACAGATCTCCACTTTTTTGTTACTCGAAAACAGGTGAGAGAGAGAAGACTCCATTCAGACTCAAGAACCATCCCATTCATACAACAATCAACCACCACAATCTTGCCGAACGTATTACTCACAGCATAAAACTTTTCCCTCGTAAAGATAACATATTCAAAGTCCATTCCAAAGCAATCACCCTTCAACTAAGAGAGTGCTTATTCAACCCCTAGTTTTTTTATAGTGTAATGTTCCAACACTAATCATCATGAACACAGGGAGGGAACTCATCGAGATCTAAGGACATGCCACCTTAGTACCAAGACAACCAAGACCATACATTCTTGACACTTCGAATATCGGATAATCTAACAAGTTGAGTATCTTTGGGAATGATTCTAGAAACCGATCTACCTTAAAATCAAGTTGGGAGAGTGGATCTACCATGTGCGTTTTGCTTTCTGATCTGACCTTTAACATTATGATGTGGCATATATGGTAGGCACTACCAATGTCATGCTTTTGTTCGCTTTTGCTGCCATTTGGCAACATCTTGTGCCTTCCCCCATATGTTACTATTGTACACCAATGGTCCTTAATAAATAAACATGAAAAACAGTAATTTAATTTTCTTTGGTGGAAATTTTTTAATTTTATAAAAATCTTGTACACACTCCAACCCAGAAAATTACCACGACATTTTTCTCTCCTCTGCAATTTTTTTTCTCTCTTGTCATTCGAAGTAAAAAGATGAATGAGAGAGAGAGTTCCAGAATAGGTGAAAGAGGACCTAATTTTCCCCTTCAACATTAGAAAATCATGCATTTTTTCCTTATTTATATTTTTCCCCTATTTTTTTCTCCCAACATTATGCTACTGGTGCCAGGGACTTATCGTCAATTGATCACTTATTATCTCCACGTCAGTGACAATTGATTTTATCAATTTCCCTCCATAACTTGAGTGCTCCGGATCGTCAAATATGGCCTTTTTTCAATTTTTGGTAGATACACTGTTTGTAGTGGTTATTTTTGGTGGTTTGCTAGGCATTCTATTCGCAAGTTGACATCTCTGATCATGTATCTCATCTTGTGCCCAACACCATTTGGGAGGGGATTTTAAAAATTCCGGTTGTCCCCAAGATCAAAATATTTCTTTGGAGGTTGTTTCATAATGCATTATCTATCTCATGAGGAATCCTTGGAACATTCTATGGAACATATCCTCCTCCTCTGCCCTTGGACTAGAGGGGTATGGTTTGTGGTCCCCTTAGCTTATAAACATGATTGCTGCCATTACTACTATTAATGTTTGGTGGATGGTTGTGGCACAGTCAGTCAGAGATATGGGTGCTCGGAAATTTTTTTTTTGGGATTGCTTGTTGTATTCTGCTGGGAAACTTGGAAAGAAAGATGCGTTGCAGTTTCTGATAAGTGTCAACCATGCCCTATGAATGTTTTTCGCCAATGTTCCCGTCTTATTTCGGAGCTGGAAAGTTTACCTCTAGTGGTGTATTCCCCTCCCCATCCTATCTCCAGTTGCCATTGGTCTCTCCCTGCTCCGAATATTGTCAAGATCAACACGGACGGTGCCTGGCAGGGAGGAAGTTTAATGGTGAAAATTGGTGAGATTTGTCGCGATCATCACTGGTACTTTCTTGGGGGTTCATCGTCCCTCCTTTTCAAGCTACTCCGGAAGAAGCTGAGGCAGAGGCGGTGTTGGAGGCTCTGAAGTTTGCTGAGTCCCGTGGTTTTCATGATAATGAGGTGGAGCCCGATTGGCAAGTGGTCATTAATTATCTCAATAAGCGTGGAGTTTCTCATGTTTGGAGGATTTTCCCTATTTTGGTGGAAATTTGGCGACGGGCTTCTAACTTTGATTCCGTCAAATGGCTATGGATTTCAAGAAAGGCCAATCAAGCAGCTCACTTGGCTGCATCTTTATCCAACAAAAGGGTTGAGAAATCAGCGGTGGGGGACTCAACCCCACCCCTCTCTAGTGATGGTTCTTGCAAATAACGGATTACCTTGCCCCCTGTTACTAGATTTCAGGCTTGATCGCTCTATCCATCCTGCCTTTTTTTTTTTGTATGCCTTACTGGCTTTCTTGATCTCTGTTCCTCCCTGGAAGTGGTTTGTACTTCTAGTATGAACATAGTAGTCTTTTGTTGTTACCTCTTGCCTTTTGGCGGTTAATGAAGATACTGATTGATAGAAAAAAACACATCGTTTTTGCTTGAATGTTTTAATTTCTTGTATTATTTTGAGGGGTAAGATTTATGTCCCCTGACAAAGGGTTTTTTTTTTTTTTTTAAAAAAAAAAAAAGTAGTAAAAAATTAATCGCTTCTTTTCATTGGTTGAAATGAAATACATGTATCGTAACTCAACATCCTGGTGTGCAGTGCTTTCCTATAAGCAGGCTGGAAAAGAATTACTGTTTTGCAATAGAACTCAAAACTATTGAGCCAAGATTTGATCTTAGTGCGATAAATGTGTTTTCGGTGGGTAGAAGATGTTCTCGAAATTTGTACGTGATCTGAGAGTCCAGCATCTGTTATTTCTTAAGTCGAACACTCCAATGTCTCTACACAAATCTTCTAAATCATGGCTCCATTTCGAATCTCCAAAAGTTGAGAAATAAATGATGTTCCCGGTGCATCCCGGGAAATCTCGACTGCAAACTGAGTAGCAACAATCATCCCCCAAAATCAATATTCGATCACTCAACGCTTCATCCTCAAGCTCGCGCCATTCCTTGTTATCTGCACTTAACTTATAAACCCTGAATTCAGTGTACCTGTTCTTTGTTTTTTCACTTGAAGATCTATCAACTAGCTTCTTTGCTGCCTTCAACTTATAAACCCCGATGTGAGGTGTTTTAGTAGTGTGTATGTGTCTCTTCTTTTTAACCAAATATCTATCAACTAAAAGCAGATCTCCACCTGACTCCACCAGCTTCCTACTCTCCTTATTTTTACTCGAAAACGAGTGAGAGCGAGAAGAAACCAATTTAGGCTCAAATACCGTCCCAATTAGACAAGAATCAAGTACCACAATCTCATCGTCCATAGTCACAGCATAAAACTTTCCCTCGTGAAAAATAACATCTTCAAAGTACAGCATAGTGAAATCACCTGCCAATTCACACACTTGAATGCTCTTTTCATCCTCAAAACCAAATTTACCATAGAATAATGTTCCAAAGTTAACGAACATGAACACAGGGAAGTTATCAAGATCTAAGGACATGACCACCTTACGGCGTAGAATTTCATATGTTCTCGACACTTCGAATACTCGAAAATCCAACAAGTTGAGTAACTTTGGGAATGACGCCGGAAACTGATATGCCATGAGATGGGACAGTGGATTGAGATGAGACAGTGGATACATCATCTGTGTTTTGCCACATGTTCCTTCTTTGACCTTCATCAACCAACTTCTTTCGCAAGGATCATCGCAGGGAGGTGCGATATGATAGACCACGCTCTCGGTGACAGTGTACTCCTCATCCCACCAGCAAACTCCGATGGGGAACTGGACCCGTTGTTTCTCCAAAGGAGGAATAAGGGACCGCCACGACTTGCAAACAGCTCGAAATCTCGAAACATCTGTTTTAGTGCTGAGGCGCCTTCCGATGTCCTCTAACAAATCGTCTGGTATTCTACTCGCCATTGATATCAAGACTGAGCAATACTACACTCGGACAGAAAAGATACGACGCAGAAATACAACACTAAGATGTGAAATATAAAGGAGAGGAGGCCTATTGATTTGATATACGTACGGAATATGGAGATAGGATCCCATTGGAACTGGGATTCCCCTTTCGTTCTGGAAAGTTGTGGCCGGGTTGCTTTGTTTTTGACTTTTGGGATCGGCCTGGTGGGCCCATTATCAGCCCATTAGCTTTGGGCCACCGTTTTAGCACATGTTCCTTTTTGGGAAATTGGATAAAATAAGGCTAATAGCCAAATCCATTTGCCAAAATGTTAGGTCAGTTAATTTTGTGCTAAATTTAGGCAAAACTTTTGCCTAATTGCACAAGAAACCCTTCTGCTAAGTCAATTGCTCAACAATCGCCTCTCCATCGCTTTCATAGCTCAACCACCACCACCCACTGACCCTCCATGACCGACCCTCTGCAATTTCATGTGATCAACGGAGTTGCTTGTAACCTTCACAATCACATCAATTTATGATTAAGATTTCAGTTTCCTTGCTTTTTGTTCACTTTATCGGCAACCAAACACAAATTCAAAGCAAAAAGCTACACTGATTAAACCTCGAAGAGAGCGAGGCGAAGGGAGGGGAAGAGGGAGGCGAAGCTGTCGGCGATGTCGATGGAGTCTCTCTCCACCACTTCCAGATCTCGGAATACTTCGGTTCGGTTCGGCGGCTTCGGATCAGAGCAGCCGTCCTCGGTGGGATCGGGTGCGGTATAGGGACACGGGGCGAGTTGCGGCTCTGATATCGCCATCTCCTGAGCGCGTTCTCCGCCGTCTTCCTCCATTTTCCCGATGTCTCTGTTAGCTTGGTTCTGCCTGTGAACTATTTTAATGGGGAAAGCCTCTTGCTTGCTTTTATGTCGAGTTGGGCCTACGCCCATCGCCGAGTTCGCGGCGGCCATCGGCGCCGATGTCCACGAGCTCTAGGATGATTACACGTATCATTGATTTTCTTGATTTTTTTTTTTTTTTGATAGATGTTAATTTTCTTGATTTGAAGAATGAGGATTTTCCCCAATTGGATGTTGTTAATTTGTTGGAAAGGACGCTAAGGAATTCGAATTGCTTCGACGGTGTCGATAGAGAGAAAGTGCAGAGAATGCAAAAGCAAGGGACTTTTTTGATGCAATGTGCTATGAAGTGGTTCTTGACCACGGGGCGGAGGCCGCTGGTGGTGGTGGCGGAGTTGAACGGAGTTGGTGTGACGATTGCGGACTTGGCTCAGGAGACTCATGCTGTTTTGCATACTTGAGGTTGAGGTATACTATATAGGGAGCTTTTAGAAGCTCTTGTGAAAAAGTGATGTATGTACTACTACCACACTATGATAGACTACGTTCACACTATAGTGAACTATGACTACACTACGGTAGACTATAACCATACCATTGTGGACTGCGACCACACTTTGGGTACCCAAGGATTTCATTGCAAATCGTGAATAATAATTCATTTTTCAGAAATGGACTACGACCACATTGTGATAGACTACGATGACACCATAGTAGACTACCGTGGACTACGACAGACTACGATTACACTATAGTGGACTATAATGGTTTTAAGTACAAGAGGGTTAATTGCAAATGTTTATGGACTACGAACACACTAGGATGGACTACGATTACATTACGGTGAACTACGACCACACTTAGGCTACCTAGAGATTTAATTGCAAATTGTGAATGGTAATTTATTTTTGAAATAGACTACGACCACACTATGGTGAACTACGATCACACTATGCTGGACTATGGCCACACTGAGTATCCAGGGATTTAATTGCAAATTGTAAATAGTAATTTATTTTTTCAGAAATAGACAACGCTTACACTATGATGAACTACGATCACACTATGGTGAATACGATTGACTACGACCATACTTTGAGTGCCCAGGGATTCACTTGCAAATTTAATGTAGCATTTTTGCATAGTGAAGAAATAACCGCTGCCCGCTGCCTATTTTAGCACACAAGTTTCCTCATAGGTCTATTTTAGCTAATTTCCCTTCCTTTTTTGCCCATTAGCGGCCCAATAATTTTTCCTTTTCATTCAATAAAATTTCCGTCACACCGTCGGCCTTTCTTAAAAAAAAAGTTGTAAAAAAATAATCGCTTCTTTTCATTGGTTGAAATGAAATACATGTATCCTAACTCTGATTTCAGGTCTGCAGTGCTTTCCTACAAGCAGGCTGGGGAGTAATTAATGTTTTGCAATAGAACTCAATACTATTGACCCAAGATTTGATCTTAATGCGACAAATGCGTTTTCGGTGGGTAGAAGATATTCTCGAAACTTGTAGATGATGACCTGAAAGTCCAGCATCTGTTATTTCTTAAGCAGAACAGTCCAATGTCTCTACACAAATCTTCTAAACCATGGCTCCATTTCGAATCTCCAGAAGTTGAGAAATAAATGATGTTCCCGGTGCATCCCGGGAAATCTCGACTGCAAACTGAGTAGCAACAATCATCCCCCAAAATCAATATTCGATCACTCCACGCTTCATCCTCAAGCTCGCGCCATTCCTTGTTATCTGCACTCAACTTATAAACCCTGAATTCAATGTACCTCTTCTTTGCTTTTTTACTTGAAGATCTATCAACTAGCTTCGTTGCTGCCTTCAACTTATAAACCCCGAAGTGAGGTGTTTTAGTAGTGTGTTTGTGTCCCTTCTTATTAACCAAATATCTATCAACTAAAAGCAGATCTCCACCTGACTCCACCAGCTTCCTACTCACCTTCTTTTTACTCGAAAACGAGTGAGAATTAGAAGAAACCAATTTTGGCTCAAGGACCGTCGTAATTAGACAAGAATCAAGTACCACAAGCTCACCGTGCGCAGCCACAGCATAAAACTTTCCCTCGTGAAAAATTACATCCTTAAAGTGCAGCATACCAGTGAAATCGCCTGCCAATTGACGCACTCGAATGCTCTTTTCATCCTCAAAACCAAATTTACCATAGTATATTGTTCCAATGTAAATGAACATGAACACTGGGAAGTTATCAAGATCTAAGGACATGACCACCTTACAGTCTAGAATTTCATACGTTCTTAACACTTCGAATACACGATAATCCAACAAGTTGAGTACCTTTGGGAATGATTCCGGAAACCTATATGCCTTAAGCTGGGACATTGGATCCAACATGTGTGTTTTGCCACATCTTCTTTCTTTCACCTTCATCAACCAACCTCTTTCGCGAGGATCATCGCCGGGAGGTGCCAGATGATAGACCACGCTCTCGGTGATAGTCTTCTCTTCATCCCACCATCTAACTTTGATGGGGAACTGGATCCGTTGTTTCTCCAAGGGAGGAATAAGGGACCGCCATGACTTGCAAACAGCTCGAAATCTCGAAACATCTGTTTTAGTGCTGAGGCGCTTTCCGATGTCCTCTAACAAATCGTCTTGTATTCTACTCGCCATTGATATCAAGACTGAGCAATACTACACTCGGACAGAAAAGATACGACGCAGAAATACAACACTAAGGTGTGAAATATAAAGGAGAGGAGGCCTATGGAGATAGGATCCCATTGGAATTGGGATTCCCATTTCGTTTTGGAATGGGTTGTTTGGCATCTCACGGATAGGATCGGCCTGGTGGGCCCACTAGCTTTGGGCCACCCTTTGTAGTCACATGTGCCTATTTGGGCTTAAGATTATTATTTTATTTATTTTTGTTTAGTCTCTTCTTCTGGATTATATTGATATGAACTCCCTGCAAATTCCGAAACGCAGCAGCACAGCAGCTTCAGAATTAAAGGTAGAATACAACAAAGTTTTATTTTATTTTTTCATGGAAAATTATGTTATAATGCTTTCTGAGTTTTAATTTTATGGGTTGATTTAGTTTTGTGGGCAAAGGAATGTCTTGGAAACTTGCATTTTAAGTGATTGGATTTCTTAATATTTAGCTTTCGATTGGCAACTATTTGCGTAAGTTTGGAGAATAAAGATGGGTACTTTGTGTTTGATGATACTTGTGATTTGTTTGGATTCTTTGGTTTCTGGGTTGCTTGAATTGGAGTAATTTGGGTGATATTGCTGAAACCCCCATAAGCACAACTTTAATAATGTTACTAATGCTCTTTTGCAGACATGGTTTTCTTGAGCTGGGGTAAGCCAACTCCTCCAGAACAAAAGGCTTGCATTGACAAGTAAGCACGGTTGCTTGATCTTAACTATGGTTTCGTTTCCGTTATTGAAATTAATGTTTTTGAGGTCTTGAGTTGAGAATTTTGTTTGAATGAACTCATGCCGGATGATTGTAACCAGGTCTGGTAGCTTTAACTATGACACGAAGTTCAGGGGAGCTACTGCTAAGTCCCTGTCTTCCCTCCAAGAAGAAAAGGAGCTGTCCGATAATGGTTTCCTGTTGAACCGTGCTCGCGTTTTGGTTGGTTCGGGTGTCGACACTTATGAAAAGGGCAAGAGAGCTCTTCAGGACTGGAGGTAGGTCAGGCAATGTACTTGTCTGGATTTAATGGACTCTGAGCTGGTAATCAAAACTTGATTTTTATGGATGATGGTTCCTGTGTTGTTTTGCAGGCATTTTGGATTGAACTGGGCATTTGTAGATCCCAAAACGCCGGTTCAAAATGGGGTGAAGTTTTGTGTTTGTGTTAAGGAGTTTTTGCCATGGGTCATGATGCCTCTTCAGGTTGTGTATGTAAACGAACATAGAAATAGTAAAAAATCCATGGCTTCTTTTCGTTTCGGAGGCGGTACCCTTCAAGGTCACTTGCTGGTTAGTTCTTTTTCATTCGTTTTGGTTGCCTATTTCCCGTTTCTCCATATATGAAATGTGTATCCTAACTCATTTCTGGCCTTCAATGCATCCTATAAGCAGGCTGGGGAAGAACGTTTTGCAATCGAAATGGATGAGAACAACCAAGTGTGGTATGAAATAGTTTCCTTCTCAAAACCAGCTCATCCTTTGTCATTTATTGGATACCCATATGTAATGCTTAGGCAAAAGTACTTTGCTCATCAGTCTACTGATGCAATTATCAAACATTTGAATGCTTTGCAATCCTAGTCTATATATTCTTGCCTTATCCTGCTTCTAATTGTTCTAAAGTGTAAACTGAACTATGGTTTGATGGTTTGTCTGATCCCGTTAGCCCAAATGTACAATCGATAACTAGATGAACACAATGATACAAAGAGAAATTTCCAGATTTGATCAAAAAGCGAAAATAAAATTGAAAGAGAGAAGAAAGCATTCACATTTTCTTCTTTGTTTTGCTTGACAACCATTTTCCAAGTCCTCCATGTCCAACTCCAAATCCTCTTCTTCCTTTTCGCGCTTCTGCTTGACAACCATGTCTAAGTCGGAGAAGGCCAGAAGTTGTTTTCACAACTTGGATAATATGTTAGGGGGAAGTGACTCCCGAAAGCCAGTCGGAAGACTCCCATTTTGCTAAACATTCTGGCTAAATCGTGCTGCATATCACTACTCGTGTACAAAAGATTGGAGAAGTAAATACTATTCCCAGCACATCCTGGAAAATCTCTTGCACAAACAGAGAAGCAACCGTCATCCACCCCCCACGAGCAATATATGATCCTTCAGTGTATCCTTCTTAAGCTCAACCCATTGCTTCTCATTTTCATTCAACCTAAAAACCTTGAATCTAAGTTCACTGCCAAGCCAATTGTCTATATAACTAGTATCTTGTTCTGTTCCTGCCGGATATCTATCAACTAAAAGCACTTCCCGGATGATTCCACCAAACTCTTCTTATGATTGTGGTGAGATGAATGTATTGGAGACGCAATTATAGTCACATTCAAACAAGAATCAACCACAACAGCTCTTTCATCATGAAAAACCACATAGAATTTCTCAGCACAAAAGATAATATCTTCATAATCATAATGTTGATCACCATCCAACTGAGTGACTTTAACACAAGGTGTAATGTTGACACCTAATTCACTGTGGTATAAAATGCCATTTGCAACCATCATTACTGCCTGGAAACAGCGATCTAAGGACAAGGCTACCTTGTTATTACTATCCCACGAATCCTGATCATAGAGGCTGTATACTTTTGTCAATTCAAAAACCTGAAAATCCAACAAGTTGAACACCTTGGAAAATGACTTGGGCAATCGCCCTACAATGAAGTGTGAAAGTGGGTGCAACAGATGAGTTAGTCCAGATTCTCCTTCCCTGACCTTAATCAACCAAGCGCTTTTATGAGGATCATCAAAGGAGGATTAAAAGAAGATAGACTATGCTCTCAACCAGGGTAATGCTGATATTACTACTGCCATTAGTACTATTTGCAATGAGAACATCAAGGGGAAAGCGGAGCTGTTTCTCAAAGTGGGGAATAGAGGACCACAATGACTTACAAACTGCACGAAATCTAGAGACGTCAGTTCTAGTATTGATGCGTTTTCCCACGCTTTCTAACATGTCATCTGGAATTCTAGTTGCCATTCAAGGTGATTGTTTTGGTGATTGAAACACATTTGATATAAAGTTGCATAGAAACTAGGATTCCTGAATGAGGAAGTTTTTCATCACGAGAAAGTCATTTTTCAGATCAAAATATAACCTCAATGAACAGAATCCCGAGTAATTGTTTGGAATCATATTTATTGAAAAATGAAATGAAAACAGAAAGTAATAGCTGTTAATTTTTTGGCATCATTATAATAAGATCATGTTAAAATTGACATCCATATGTTTCAAAAATGAGATACAGAAAAACTAGCACCAACCAGAAACTCGAACCTGGCCTTCAGATCATAGAGCTCTGTTACAAGAACCGAAACAAGGAGCTGGCATACAATTTGAAAAGATCCCGAAAATTCACTCAACACTTTGCTATCCAAAAAGTTGAAGGAAAAAGAAAGATCTGTTCAAAAGACGAATAGCACATACAGAAATCAAAATGCAATTCCCCTTTAAGCAATCAACACTGCCTACTGGCACTACTACAACCAAGATCAAATCAACACAACTTTTCACCTCTACACATTCAGTTCTTGTACGATCACAATTTGAAATCTTTAGCTTAGCAGCCCTGACATTCATTAACTACAAGCAGTTCATTAGAAACTTCCTGCCACAACCAGTCAACACAATGGGAAAAGCAACCTGTCACTTGTGAAGCTGAAATAACCGCCACTGCACTCCCTAGCAGGAATTAGCCATAGACAGCTAACTGTGGCTGGAATCTTCAAAAGCTCCAGCAATTCTATGAGTGAATCCTTTGAAGTAGTGAGAACATCAAAGTGTTACTGTGAAACTGTTCTTACTGCAATTTTGGTGGCAAGGTCATTCACAAAGCTTTCAAAATTCAGCTGTTGCAGAACATTATTTTCAATTGAAAGCAGAGCTCGTCCATCTAATATTTCTTCTGCCACCGGCAATTGCAGGTAAGATTTCAATGATTTCAATTTTGAAGAACTACTATCAGTAGCTGCTAATGTAACAGGTGCAGTCAATAGTATTCTATAAGCAATGCATGCATTTGGAAGAAAACCCTCATACTCGTTTATGAAATTAAGTATATCAAAGGCTGTCATGTTTTCTTTTGGTAAATGCTCTTGTAAGAATTGTAGTTCAACAAATAACTCATCCGCATCAACATCACGAAACTTTCCATGTTCTAAACTGACTGCAAGATGGCCACAACAGGATTTCAGACGATTATCATCCAATAATTTTAACTTTTCTGGACTAAGCAAGAAACCAAAAATATCCTCAAATTCCTGAAACTGTTGGGACATACTCTTCAGTAAACCCACAACTTGATCCACAATGTGCAAGAAATAATGAACTCTAAAGGATTCCTCAGCTGATTCAGGAGATGATTCATTGGCAGTCTCGCCAGGATGTCTCTTTCTACGCATTCTATGTTTTTCATCAAACACACAATCAATTTCCATTTCAATAGCAATATCTTTAGCAATATCTATGGCCTGTGCAAATCCACTTTCTCGATATTCTTCAAAGAAACTAATCATCCTTTGTACTTCATCTACAGCAGTATCAATCAGCATCTCTTTAGATTCTAAGTACTTGCTAACAGGGTCAGCCACAGACAGTATATCGAACCAAATAATCATACGTAGTAAAAACTCAAAATCAAGTTCATACGTTGCACAAGATTTAGCTTTGCTTCTCTCTAGGAGATCTCTATCAGTTTCTGCTAACTGCAATAGAGCTTCTCTTACTTCAGGAGCATGGAGTCTAATTGTTCTAACACATTCAATCTGACTCTCACAGTCTGTGCCTGATATTTTCTGGAGAGTTAAACATTTTACATTGTCTTCCAAAATTTTCCAACATTTTGTACAATGAGAAAACAATGCATAAATATTTTGTATCACTCCAAAAAAGGATTCTGCTTCAGCACAAGAGTTTACGATATCAGAAAGTGTCGAGTTAAGATTGTGGCAACCACACGGCACGCACCATGCTCTAGGATTTATATCTATAATCTTTCCTTGCACACCTTGCTCTCTCCCTTTCACATCAGATCTATGATCATAGCCTTGCCCTCTTAGATCATCAATATCAAGATCAAGAGTTTTTAACATATTTTGCAATTCCTCAAAAATTCCTTGTCCCGACTTATTGTTAACATTTAAAAACCCCAAAAAGTACTCTTCTATACTTATTGGACTTTCAGAAACATCCACTGATCGTAACAACAAAGAGACTTGTTCATCACCAGCATAACCAAGAACCACAGAAAAATACTTGCCCTGTTTAATTTTCTTAACGATTGCACTTTGGATTTCAGAAGCCAACATAGTTACCAATTCTTGGACGTTACGTCCCAGATAATGACATGGAATCTCATCGTTTTGAACACGTCGAATATGAGCTTCCATAACTGGATCCCACCCTGCCATCCCTTCAATCTGGTTTAAAAAATTTCCATGATTATTTAGATCAATCCCCACATTTGTCCCAAAAAACGTCATGTTCTGTTTAACAAGAAATTTCACAACTGAGATGATTCTTGGTAATACATTCCTCCAATGTTTCTTTTCTTGGTTAACTCTATCACCAATTTGACCTAAATCATCAGCGTGCTCACTTTCCTTCTTACTCTTGCATTCATCATTACCGAGTGGTTTTGTAGACAGCATTTCAACAGCAGAAGAAGTACAGCAAAAGAAGTCAGAACAATAGAACCTGGAACGGAAAAACACGCGTGGTTTGCTTGGGGTAGTCGGAAGATAACGTTCACATTTACTGTCTGATAAAACAATGAGCAAAAGAAAGTCAGATAACGTTAAAAATTTTGCAATATCCAGAAGTTTCTAAACATGCAATATAGAAACGTAAATGATAAGAAAGGCTTTTCAGATACAAATCAAACGATAATATTTAGGGGGAACTCAAAAAATTTGGAAGAAAAAAGAATTTGATTTGTAACTCACCGTAGCAATGGGAGAAAATCGGAGACGGCGGTAAAAGCGACAGAAAGGGTTTTAGATGAAGAAGTTCACTGTAATTAGCTGGGGGGTTTAATTTCTCTTTTGTTTTTCGAGGTAAAAATCGACGATCGAACGGTCAGAAAAGTGTTTAAGGGTTACTCAGCGATCAGTCCGTCTTGAACCGGGCCTTGGGCCTTGGGCTTTGGTAAATATGATGGACCGTTGGGGGTGAATTTTCCATCCGTATTCAATCCAGATTCACGGTTAGAGTTTAATTTTGTTGTCATGTCTTCACATCACAGTTATAATGTCATGTGATGTTTTTAGATATTATGTTGGATGAGGACTACTAATAATACTATATGTTGTGGGAGAACCAAAAATTAGGCTATGTTATAGTTCGTGACCGAGTAAATAAACTTGACTAAAAAGGGGAATCATACACTTCAAGTGAAACCAAGAAATTAGACTCAAAAGAGAGATAAAAATGAAAATGACTTCGAGAGATTGATAAGGCCTTTCCACAATTGTTTATGTGAGTTTGATATCTATAAATGGAAGTCAGATGGCGTGAGTTTGATCTCTATAAAACTCATGGGTTTGAACATCACACTCATGATGTCCAAAAAATGGACTCATGAGTTTGAACATTATATTTTTCGACCAAATGTGGAAGAGTGATGTTCAAAAATGGGTTTAAACATCATATTTTCCGGCTTACTGTGGAAGGCCTAATTAGCCATAGGAAAATGCTAGGGAGCCTACCTTTTTCTAATTTGCTTTGGTGTCAAGTTAGTTGCATTTGATGAATCATCTCATCTTTTTTTTATGTATGAATCAAGCAACACGTCATGGTTGTATTATGTTAAAGGGGTTTTTCCTACTGAAACTTTAGAACTTTATTATTATTATTATTTAACTAAAACTATTCAGAGTCATGCAATAAACATATGCCATGAGCAAATGTAGACCTGAAACTGCATAGGTCAAATATTCTTTATTCCATTTCAAAGTTCTGAAACAAAGGGGCGGGAAAGAAAGCTTCAAGCTACCACAAGTTCTCCTTAACTGCATTCTTGCAAGTGCTGCTTGATTCGATGATAGAACCTCCAAATCTCCGAAATTGCAACTTGCAAGAGTTCTTTCGCAGTTTACCTATCAAGGAAGTAATGAATAGAAATTTTTCATGTTATGCCAAACAGAACAAGGGGAGCGACCAAAGAGAGAATGAATTGCATCAAAAACACAACATTGATCTAATCTAATTGCATAATTTCTATCAACTATATAAATCAACATGATACGATCGATCATAAAAGCATGGCACAAAGCATCCATTCTCGATCGTCAAGGTGAAAGAACCTAGACTTTGAGCTATATGAGTGTTGCAAATCAAATTGTATGATGCACTCTGAAATGTGATTTAGTAATGACGTTAAAACTATGAAAATGATTGGATAAGTTATTTCATACATCCAAGATATGAATAAGGAAATGAAGAAACTTTGTACAAGCTGGACATAGAAGATGGATTATTCGTAAAGAAAACGGTAGGACTAGGAGCTATAAGTTTTCTTTTATGTCTCTCTTGATATCCTAATCAAAATGAATAACAACATACCTTGAATTTAATGAGATATGCAATCCAATCCTAGTCCCCAAATGGACCCTTAAAATAGACATTCTACAGATTAAGATAGACATTCTACAGAGAACACACGTAGGTGTACTCCTTCGGTCTACTTCCTTATTCACCCCCCTCGTCGATATAATTAACTATATTCACCATACAAAAGTTGTAAACGGAATCACTCATTTAACCATTAATATGCATCAATCAAATTACAAAGTGTAATTGAACGATTATAATTGTTACCAAAACTATCCATTGATTCGGTGCACATAAACTCAGCTTATACTTTCCAAAATTGAGTTCTCATTATGACATTTATATAGTTACTATTCGTTAATTACTAATGGGCTGAATGAAGTTGCACCTACGAATGCAAATCAGCGTTGTTCTATAAAACCACCATGAAGTCAAACACAGCACAAACAATCTCTACATCAAACATATACAATCCAACAAACAAACAAACAAACCATATGCATGCTTACATCATCAATCAATCCAGAGGCTCTGGGGAAGAGTCGCTAGATACAGAGCCCGTCCAATCCTGCGGTGGCCAAAACGTCTGAGAACTGAACGGTACAGATACGATCCTCATCACACTCCGATTCCCCATGTTGAAAAATGATCCATCACGACTCCTCCGATCTGCTTGATCCAAAAAGTACACGCAATTCGCCCTGCACTCCTTAACTTCTCTGGCCGAAACCGAAAACGATGAATCGACAGCCATGAAGAATGCTTGGTCCCCCAAGTCCTTCATCGCTTCCCATTTCCTCTCCGCCTCATGAAATTTATACACCTTTATATCAATTGTCGTCGGCGGCCACTTTGTTGTCTGCCTAATGAACCGATCGACAACGTAGAGCTCGCCACGACACTCCACCAGGTTTTTTTTCTGTCCTGAACAGATCAATAGGGGAGAAAATGGAACCACATTCAACGACGAATCGATTCGAACAACTCTGCCGTTGCATTTCAGAGCATAAGCCCGGCCGTTGTAAAGAATCAGGTCCAGGTAATCGGAACTTGGATTTCCGCTTTGTTTTAGCTGGCGATCGTTGTCTTGAGCAAACCCCAGTTTTGTTTTGTTGTAAATTAAGACAATTGATGGTGTTTGGAAAAATGGAAGGTGAATAACTTTGGTTATAGAGTTGAGTGAAGAAGACGACGAGGTTGGGTTGGTTTTCAGAGAAAAAGCTTGGCCGAACTTGACCATGTTGTAATCCACCAAGCTCGAATCTCCGGGGAAGAAATCGATTGAGTTTCGGAGTGGAAGGTTGGTGATCGGGTTCATGAGGACTAATTTCTGATCACATTCTTCGAGCTTCAGCAAGCAGCCTTTTGGCGTGGTTGATGAGGAGGTGGAGGGGTTTGGGTCCGGGTTGATCCGGAGGAGGTAGACGGTGCGTTGGGAGAGAAAGGCGGTGGCTTCAATGGCGGTGACGACGGAGGAGGCAGGGGCTGTGGGAGTGGGAATTTGGGAGGAGGAGATGGGCGAAATGGGGGAATTGAACGGGGCCAGAAGGGGCATACACTGCGGAATCGGAGGCGGTCGATGAATGGTTTGAGTTGTTGGCCAATTATTGGGCAGAGCTCGATCGGAAGTTTGGACCAGTCGATGGAATCATTGGCTCTGTTGGCCATGGTAGGAGGAGGAGCTCTGTTTCTTTTGTCTGAGAAAGACATGCAGAGATTTTTGAGTTTAAGGAGGCAGGGGATTTTTTTTTATTTTTTATTTTTTGGGTGGTAATGACAGCTAATAAGGCCCTTTTATATTGTAATGCTAGGGTAACTAAATTTGCTATCTACACGTTGTGTTTATCAAATGAAGAGTGATAAAACACTCTAATCCGAATTTTAGAGTGTTTAATACGAGTGTGTTTATTCAATTAATATCGGTTGGTGCTTTGGCGCGCAAATCAGTATGTCCACTATTTGAGATTGATTAATTTGCGCTTTAATTATTAATAAACAAATTTAACAGGTACTCCCTGATGACACTTAACCTAATTGCCATCGGTGGTGGAATGGCGGGAGATCTATGATTCTACGTAGGGGTGGAATTTTTGTACCAAATACCGAATACCATCCATACCATACCGTACTATTACCCATTGGTACACTACCATTCGGTATAGTTACTGTTCGGTACGGTACACTACCGCTACCGAAAACTTTGGTACGGTATTGGTATTGAAAACTCAATACCATGATATACCGAATAGTGATATGCATATTTTATTTAGTTTTTAAATAATATTTATAATGTTTTATCCCTTTTTTTTTTCTCTTCTTCCCTTCCACGAGTTCTCTTTGCAAACCTCACGATGGTGGTAAATTGATTGGGGCTGTGCTTGGTAAATTATTGAGATAGATGGTTGTTGGTGGTAAATTGATTATATATGATTGTGTTGTTTGTTTGATTGGTAAACTATGATAATATTGGCTTTGAATTTAATTTTGTACATTGAATTTTAGTACATTAAATATGGTAGATTCTTAATATTGGCTTTAAATTTAATGTTGTAAAATATATAGATACATAGTTTGGTATTGTACCAATACCGAACACTACCATACCGTACCATACCGTACCAAAACTTTGGTATACCGAAACTTTGGTATGGTATTGGTAGCCATTTTATAGAAACACCCTTAGTTTGGTTGGTACACGGCGTTGGAAATTTGGTACAGTATACCTACCATTTCCACCCCTAATTCTACGTGTCTTTTTTTTTTCCTTTTAAATGTGGTAAAACTCGCAGCGTCTAGCTTCAACCTAAAGACTCTTTTCTTGGTCCTCATATACATTCATGTTTATGTATGTATATGACATGCTTACTATGTTACATACATGGTAACTTATCGTAGATTCTAATTTATGGTTAGTGATATTCACATTTCACTCTTCCACGTGTCACATTAAGCATTAGAAAGCATCACAAAACTCACTTAGACCGTTTGAAGTTTCTATTGGCAATAAAGAATCGGTTAGGTTAGGAGAACACTAGGCGGAAGATAGGCGGTAAACAGGGGACTAGCGCCTACTTAGACCGTTTGAAGTTTCTATTGGCAATAAAGAATCGGTTAAGTTAGGTTCTAAAAAACGCTAGGCGGAAGATAGGCGGTAAGCAGGGGATTAGCGCCTAGAGGATTAATCGGGGATTAAGCAGTGACTACTTAAAATAAAAAAATATATTCATATATATGTACTGGCAAGCATAAACATGCAAAATTGAAAGATAAATAGAACAAATTATCATAATTGATTGAAAACATGAGTCAAGTATATTAGTGCTACAATGAAAACAAGAAAGTTAAAATTTCAAAGTTGAATAAAAAAAAATATTTCATCCCCAAAAAACAAAATCCCGCCTAGCCCCGCTTAATTGCCCGCCTAGCCCCACCTAGGCGCCAGCCTAGACCGCCTAGACGCCGCCTAGCTCCGCCTAGGCTCCCACCTAGACCGCCTAGACGCCGCCTAGCCTCTCTGGCCAATTTTTAGTCGATTTTGCCCAAAATCGGAGCGGAGAGGTATCGCCTAGCACCTAGGCGCTGATTTTTAGAACAGTGTGTGATCGATTCTCTGTAGGTTTCCAAGATAGGATAGAAGATGGTCAGAATGAGTAAGAAGAGGAGTAAATCGATAGGTTTCCAAGGTAGGATAGAGGAGTGGCCACAGCGAGTAGAAAGAGAAGCAAATCAAAAGCAAAAAAGAACATTAAAGGCAAAACCAGATTTAGAGAAATCTCATTTGAAGACCTTTACAAGAAAAGATAGCGTAAGAGAGCATCTAATACATCCAAAGAAACATAAAAGTGCAACAACATCAACAACATATTTAGTCATTGGATAAATTAGATTGTAATATTTTTCTTTCACTAATTTACAGTAGGTAAGTTCACAAGTCACTCTTCATTATCTTCCACCTTTTCAGCGAAACACAAAAGAAAGGCTCTTGAGAAAGCAAGTTGCTTCCCCCTCATAACTACACCCGAGAAGAATAACATAATATGCCAGAGAAACTAAAATACTTACATCAATGCAGAGAACCAGTTGGGAGGCCAAAACATCTTGGAACAATCAGGGGAAGATCCAAGCCGCTCAATGCTACGATCCTCCAAACTGAACATCGAAACATACGCATTTGGTTTATTCCACCCACCCATTAACGCAATACCAATGTCACATGAATACGTAAAGTAAATGCAATCCCTTCTAACTCCGAAGCCGAAGCAGAGAATGAACAATCAACACCCAAGAAAAAAGCTTGGTCCCCTAAGCTCTTCACTTCAAACCATGTCCTCAATTCCTCATTAAACTTATAAACCTTGAAATTGATTACCCGGCGGTTGAGAGTCGTGTGTCTGGGGCGAAGAGGGCGGGGAAGACGAGGGTCGTGTGGCTGACAGTAATAGAACGATATATTCGTGATGATGAACCGTGAGGATCAAGGTTCCTAGGCACCAAATAAAGCTCTCCACAACACTCAACTAGGTGCTTCTTCTTGTCCCCAAAACACATGGGGAAAGGCGCAAGTAATACCGACCTCAAACCCGAGCGAACCAAAAAACGTTCAACAACATAAATGTGGTATTCGTAAACAATCATGTCATGGCAATCACCCACATGACCATAAAAGGAAGAAAATTCGTGGTCTCCAACTTGGGAAAAAAGGAATTTCACTTCATCGGAGATCGGAGATGATGAAAATGGGAGGGACATCATCAAATTGTGGACCCAATTTGTGTACCTGAGTCCATACGATTTCCGGAGCTCCACAATGTGGTAGTCTCGCAAGTTCAGATCCGATCGAGTTACCGGAGCCTCGATTTTACATCGGGTGACTGGGTTGAGCAGGAGGAGTTTGCCGGCACACTCTTCCAGTCGACTCTACCGCCGTACATAGCGGCCCTGTCGCTTCTAGTTTATTCAAGATGAAAGTTTGGATAAGCTGGAGATACTTTTGCCGGTCGGTTGATATTGCTTTGATCTCGGAGCGAACACAATTAGATGGTAAAGAATTTTGGATATTTGCATTGATTTCAGAGTGAACTTTTGACCGTGGTGATTTTCAAAGGTTAGTTGGATGAGTAAGTAGACAAATGAACATTGAGATCATTAAGTATTTTGTTCGGTATGATAAAAAGAAAAAAAGAAATAGAGTCGAGAAGTAGAAGGATAAGTTCGAAACAGAAAGATAATTAACCCAACATTAAACCTCTGACAAGAAAAAGATACAAGTGTCAAGGGATCAAGTAACCTTACATCGATGGATACACCCAAAATAACATCAACAACACTATCAGGCATGCGATAAACTAGACTGTATTCTTTCCTTCTTCCACTAACTTACAGTAAATAAGTTAACAAGTCACACTCTTCATGATCCTTCTCGCAAATGCAAAGGAAACGTTCTTAAGCAATAAGCAGGTTGCAAGTTCCATCTGAAGATCACGTTGAGAACTAATTTTCACACACTCCATGAATTCTCCAAACGGTCTAGCTAGTTTCTCTACATTATATGCATAACCACACGAGCATAAGTGAGACTATAATCGAAGACATATCAAGAAGAATAACCTTGTACATAACTTACATCAATGCAGAGGATTCAGTTGGGAGAGGCCGAAACATGTTGGAGTAAACAGAAGAAGATCCAAGCCTCTCAATGCTACGGTCCTCCAAGCTGAACACCGACCCATCTGGTCTAGTCAATCCTCGCAATGCAAGACCAATGTCATCTGAATCTGTGTAGTAAATGGCATTCCCTTTACACCCCTCCACTTCTCTAGCCACAACAGAGAAACAGCAATCAACACACAAGAAAAAAGCATGACCCCCCACGCTCTGCACTTCCTCCCATTCCCCCAACTCTTCATCCAACTTATACACCTTGAAATCGGTTGCCTCAAGCTGAGGAACCTCGTAGCCTCTTCGTCGACGACGAAAATGGCTGGGGCGAAAAAAACCATAATCAACTGGAACTTCTTGTGAGCTATTATTTGGATAGCGAAGATGCCTATCCACCAGATAAAGCTCCCCATCACACTCTATCAAGTTTTTCCTATGACCTGTACCAACTAATAAAGACGTAATTGGTAACGATTTCAGCGACGAATCGATCCGGAAAAGCGTGCCCAAATTATCCACGACATAAGGGTGGCCTTTGTAAGCAGTCAAATCATCACAGGAAGCCATTTGGTTGCAGATGGCTATCAAGTCTCTACCTTCATTTTGGGCAAAACCCAAATTTTGCTTATTATAGATTATGAAAATTGAGCGGTCTTCAAAGTTGGGGGCTAGAATCACCTTGTTTATACCGAAAATGGGACCCGACCCATTTCTGTACCGGAGTGCATATCCTTTCCGGAGCTCCACCAGTGGATAGTCCAGCAATTTGAAATCGGTTGGAATCGTCGGAACGGCGGCGTTTCGGTGCTCATTTGGGCAGCTGGTTACCGGGTTGAGAAGATCAAGTTTATCCTTAAACTCTTCTACCTTCAGCAAGAAACCCTTTGATGAAGACGGGGACGGATCCGAGTTCGGGTCCGGGTCGGGTCGAAGAAGGTAGACGGTGATTTCGGTGAGGAAGGCGGTGGCTCCGTCGGAGTATGGGAACGGGAATCTGAGAGGGTTCGGAGCGGCGAACTGAGGAATGAAGGAGCGCCAGGAGGTGCACACGCTGCGGAATCGGAGGATTTCGAGGTGGGTTTTGAGGTGATCGGCGATGAGTGGGTAAATTTCCGGCGGAAGGGAGGTCCAGTCGACTCCTCCGCCGTCGTCCATGGCGGCTTTGTGGTTCTTCTTCTGTTTTTTTTTTGGCCAAGATGGTTCTTCTTCTGTTGACTTCGATGGTTTTTTTGTTTTTTCCTTCAAGAGGAAGTAGCTGCAAAGTGTTGATTTATAAACAAAGACTTGCCATTATAAACAAAGACTTGCCATTTTGCATTCCAAAACAACAGCTAATTTAAGCACCGGCAAAAAGATGTTTTCATGCGGAATAATTTAAAAGTTATTTCGTGGACTAATGTGAAGGGACCACTGAAAAGCCTGTTTTAAATACATATCTTATCTATATATGACATGTGAATCCACTGTGTTTACTGTTCTGGATACAGTATAATTACGCAAACACCCTTGAAATTTTAGAAGAGTTTTATACCGAATACTTGAAAAGACGTCTCTGCCCTTGGTGGAGATGGAACAAAAGGAGGGTGAGAACGACAACAAAAGCATCGTCGTTTTGAGTAATTGGGAGATTCAAAGCACGAAGATTAAAAGGGGGAAGGGGACTGTTTGGCCGTGGAAATGTTTCAAGTGTAGAACAAATCTGAATTTTTAAGTCCAATAATTAATTTGTGATTTGAGGATACTAATTTTGGGTGTTTGGTTGATTAATTTTGATGATGTAGCCATGGGAGACCTATGAAACATGTCGAATTTTGATGATGTAGCCATGGTTGATCAATTAATTCGTTTCGATCGCATAATAAACCTCAAGAATAACTATTGAATAAGTTCTGCCGTAGATATAACTGCCGAACCAATCTTCATGAGAACTTGGATTCCGCACCTTCACAAAGAGATAAAGGATCTCCATTAGCGGTAGGCACCTTCCCTGCCAAGTAATGAGAAACGAATGCTGCAAATAAAACAATGCTTTGTCTTCATATAAGATTTAATTGTTCGTAAATCATAATATGTACACTAAACTAAACCATGAGAGCTGGCCATGCAGCCTACAACTCCTTGAGCTAAAAGATCAGATTCTTTTGATAAGGGGGACTGGAAGCACTAACCTTTTCAATCCTACCCAAACTTACAAATACACAAACTTTAAGCGTAAAAGGACATAATCTACGAAAGCAGCTAACTGTTGGATTTTGATGTAAAGCTAAGAGTTTTCATGCACTATGAGTTGCAGACAAACATCTTTAGCTAGTTTATGTTCGTATTTGTTTGTAAAGTTGTAAAAGTTTGAATCTTTGTATATGAGTTTTACTGGAAATGAAAGAACTTATATGAAAGCTCAATATAGCACTCAAACGGCTGCTTTTCTCATTCAATCATAAACTCAGTCACTTACAATGCTAGCTAGGGTAACATACATTTATACTATGTTCAATTACATCAAGGTCATACATTTGGCTCAATCTCAGAAAACCTAACCTAACAACTGCAGGACCACATTCTGATAAGAGCAAGCTGGAATTCTTGTTTACTTCTGCTGAGTCACAAAGACGTTGGTTGAATCATCTTGGTCTTCCAGTTGACTGCAAATTCAAACATCAACTTGAAATAACTTTGGTGCCAGTCCATGTCTTCAAGTGCCAACAGTTTTACTTCCAACAAAATCTTGCAAGGATTGAATCAGTAAACATTCTATGCAATGAGAATTGAGATTAAAAGAACTCACATTTGCATCAATCCATCAGCACTCAGAAGGAAATCAGTGGGGGCTGAGCCAAGCTGCCGGTGGACTGAGCATATTACAATAACCAAGCTGCCGGTGGACTGAGAATATTACAATAACCAGGCAAAGCTGCAACGTTCCTAATGCCCCGATCCACTAAATTGAACACGCGGTTGCAACCAGTTTTCCTTGTTGCTCCTCCAACTACCGCTTGACCAAGTTTAAGGTTGGTGAACAAAATGCAATTTCCCTTCACTTCAGCAAAGTCTCTGGAGGAGACAGAGAAAGACCCATCATTGCTCAAAACAAACACTTGATCGTCCAAGTCTTTCACCTCATCCCATCTTCCACATTCTTGATCCAGCTTATAAACTTTAAAATCGACAGCATTGCCATTGCCCTCGTCAACATACCTATCAACCACATAGAGATCCCCACAACACTCAACCAAACGCTTCCGGCGACCAAGCCCGCATAAGGGAGGCGAAAACTGAATCACGTCTAACTGCGAGTTGACACACGAAATCGTTCCCAAACTATCAACAACATAGCACTGACCCTTGTAAACAATAACATCATCAAAGTGAGAATTTGTTCCACCAACATGGGTCCATTTCTCATCTTCGAATCTGGAAAACCCCAATATCCCTTGATTACTTAGCCTAAATATGGCACAATCATCCCAATGGGTTGAACCCTTGGCACCCACTTTGTTCACAACAGTAGCAGTATGAGCACCGTTCATAGAAGAAGCTCTCACAGTATACGATTTTCTTAATTCAACAACCCGAAAGTCCAACAAGTTGAATTCCTTTGAAGAAGCAAAATAAGAGGGGTACCAGAGGCGTTTATTACTGATTGGATGCACAATTCGCATTGGACCCGATTTCGAATTCGACTCCTCAAGCTTCAACAGCCATGGCTCCGGCGGATTGGGTTCGTCGCCGGCCACGATCGACTGCATGCTGTAGAGTGTAGTTTGAAAGAGCATACTTTCGATGACGTGGGAAGCGGAAGAGAACTGGTTGGGCAGAGGAGGAGCTAGGCGTTGCTGGTAGGGAGGGATAGAGGAACGCCATATCTTGCAGACGCTGCGGAATCGGATAACATCGACGCGGCTGTTGAGGCATTTTCCGATCGTCGGCCATAGCTCCTCTGGAAGATCGGACCAGTTGACATTCTTCTTCGTCTCCATCTTGACTCTTGATGACGCAGCGGAAATTATGGAAGAGGCTCGCACAAGCGTCTAAAACCAAGAATACACGCTCGAGGCCACTTGCACTCAGAGTCCACTAGAAAATAGAGAAAACTTCTCAAATTTAATTAATCAACAATAAATCTATGAAAAAAATACAAGCCTAGTTGCGCTTTTATGTAAGCGATGAATCTAAATCCTACTAAGTATTGGATTCGTAATTAATAAGTGAAATTAAAGAGAACCTAGGAAAATAAAACACCTAATCCTTATAGGAAAGGAAAATATTAATCCACTTTTTCCTAAATCCTCCATCCTCAAAGATCCTCATGCGACTTGGAAATCCCACCAATACACATTTCAATCCTTTCTTGCCAAATAGTTGTTATTCGAATACGACTTTCCTTTTTTGCGGACTTGGTTAATTATTTTAAAACACTTTAGTAATTTTAACTCTTCCCTTGTTCAACTAAGCGCATTGACATCCTAAGCTAGCTTAACGCACATCCAAAAAGCAGAAATCCCATACTGTTTATCAGTTATCAGATTGTGACGATAGTTGAGAAACATTGAGAAATAAAACAAATGTTCCATACTGAAATTCAGCAATCAAAAGGAGATCTACATCAGGCGGGGCTGAGCCAAGTTGAGGGTGGCCAGAGCATCTAAGAGAAGCCAGACTAATTCTGTCACCCCCTACATTGAACACACAACTATGACAACTTCTGATTCTCCAACAACAGGGAAATGATCACACCTTGGGTCGGTAACAAAATGCAGTTTCCCTCAACTAAGCGCATCAGTACACAGCTGGCTTATATCAATCGATTCTTGGCTGAGCCACGCTGAGGGCGGACGAAGCATGACAGAATAGCCAGACTTCACTGCAGGCGTGGTAATGCAGCCATCCTCTAAGTTGAACACGCGAGTTGGATAACTTCTTCCAGGTCCTCCTTTAATGGGAACACCACCGTGCTTTAGCTTGCTGAACAAAATGCAGTTTCCCTTGACTCTAGCAAAGTCTCTAGAGGAGACAGAGAACAACCCGTCGTTACTCAGAATAAACACTCGAGCTCCCAAGTTTTTCACATCAACCCATCTTCCCCGTTCCTGATCCAGCTTATGAACTTTTAAATCAACTGCCTCGGCATTAGGATCGAGAAGCAGAGCATCGAAAGGAGGTAGAGAAAAAGGACCAAATACATGATGCTCAGCAAGGTCCCCTGGCCTCCTTCCCTTGTCGGGCCTCTCCGTGTGAAGATACCGATCAACCACATAGATATCACCACATGACTCAACCAAATGTTTTTTCCCAACCAAACCCTCCTAAAGGAGGCTAGACCCGAATTGACCCATGAAACAGTTCCCCATCTATCAACTTAGCATTGGCCCTGATAAACAATAACATCATCATAGTGGGGAGTTTTGTGGATCCACATTGGTCCATTTATCCTCTCCAAATCTCAAACACCCCAATGTTCCTTCATTCCAAATCATGAATATAAACACAATCATCCCAACAATTTGGCCCCAGGCCTACCACTTTGTGTGCTGTTTGGGCCCTTGGATTTGTAGATACATTTGCGTTGGATTGCAAATTGATTCAGATCAATGCTAATTGTTCTATATTGGTAATTTGCCGACATAAAATGTGGACTGTTTAGGACTAAAACTTGAAGGTTGTTATCAATATCAACAAAAATGCACGCATGCCAAGCTAGAGGTTGCTAACGAATCTTTTTTTTTTTTTTTGTTTGTTTGTGTTGAAGTATACGAAGAAAGAGTTATGAACTTGTTATCAGGATGATAACTTGATAAAAATGTATCTTTGGACCAATACCAATCAAATCCGAACCAATTTTACTAAACCGAAATACTTGTTATTGTAAATTCTAGTAAGGTAATGGTATTTCAAATTATTTAAGAGTCGGGAATGTATCTAAACAATACATTACATTTTCTTGTTTTGATTACATAATCCGTATGTAAATCCACAATAACTACTACCAACTTGTGCGAATCACTCGTCATACGAAATTGAACTTTCCACCTTCCCAAAAGAGATGCCGAGAAAAGGCCTTCTCTAGCAGTAAGCACCTTCCCCTACCAAGTACTGAGAAATTGTTAATATCCAAACAACTAGTACTAGATATCCTGAGAAGAACAAAATCTCACCACAAACCATACTTTCTAAAGTTTTGATGCCACTCTCTATCGAAACTACTCATAGAAATGAACAATAAGAGAATGACAAGCACAGTCGAAAACCGAAATTCCATTGCATTTCTTCCTAATGCTATTAGCTATTAGACTGTGAGGTTGAAATATAGTCAAGCACTTTCGTCTAAGTGAAAGGCACTAAAGGAAAGTTTGTAAAGCATACAATGACCAGTTTTACTAAACATTCATTTCATACCTTACAAAGTGAAATCCAGCAATCAGCTTGCAGATGGACATCAGTCAAGGCTGAGCCAACTCGAGGGTGGCCAAAGCATCCGAGAAAAGCCACAATAAGCTTCTAGGAAACTAATTGTTCCATCCTTTAAATTGAACACACGACTATGACAACTTCTTGATCTTCCAACAACTGGAAAATGAACATGCCTTTGGTCGATGTACAAAATGCAATTTCCCTCTCCTATATCAAAGTCTTTGGTGGATACAGAGAAAGACTCATTCTTCCCCAAGATAAATACTTGATCTCCCAAGTTTTTCACATCAACCCATCTACCCCATTCTTGATCCAGCTTGTATACTTTAAAATCAATCGCCTCAGCATCATCATTCTCAACATACCCGATGCCTCTTTTCATCCTAAACCGCTCCTCATCAAGGTATCGATCAACCACATAAAGATTGCCGGAAGATTCAACCAAATGCTTCTGCGCACCAAACCCGCATAAGGGAGGCGAAAACTGAATCAATTTCAACTCTGAATTGATCCATGAAATCGTTCCCCATCTATCAACAGCATAACACTGACCCTTATAAACAATAAGATCATCGTAGTGGGAGTTTTCCTCATCCACATGGCTCCATTTGTCATCTCCAAATCTCAAACACCACAGACTTCCTCCATATATTATGAGTACAGAGCAATCATCAAAATGGGTCCTTGAATTTGAATCTTTGACTACTACTCTTCTCACACGAGAATCAAGAAAATGGCTATTGACCGCATTCCTAAAGTTAAGACGATATGACTTGCGCAATTCAACAATCCCAAAGTCCAACAAGCTGAAGTTGACAGGGGTTGGGAGGGGGTACCTGAGTGGCATATTATTGATTGGATGCAGTAATCGCAAAAGACCAGAATCCGATTCCCAAAATTTCACCAACCATGGTTTTGAAGAGTTGGGGTTTTCGCCGGCGACTGAATTCATGCGATAGAGTGTGGATTCATAAAGTAAAGCTCGAGGTTTGATGGATTGCTGATAAGGGGGGAGAGAGGATCGCCATAGCTTGCAGACGCTGCGAAATCGGAGAACGTGGATGCGATTGTCGAGAAGTTTTCCGATCATCAGCCATATCTCCGGCGGAAGATCGGACCAGTTGACCTCCTCCTCCTCCTCCTCCTTCTTCTTCTCCATGTTCATTGTTGACTGACTTTTAAGCAGAGTGCAAAGTCTCCCGATGTATGTATGTATGTATGTATAGTGGCCTTGCAGCTAAGGTTTCTTTTGGTCGGCCAATTATACTAAAAGGCTTCATAGTTTATTAAGATTTTCACTTTGGTTCATTTATTTCTTTTTTTGACATTTCCATCCTTTTTTGTTTTGCTCTGCTTTGCCACTTCACTTGAGTAGAGTTTTATATGCTATACGCTACCCAGGGTTAATGGAAGTCAGTGCAATTGTAAACTCATCTTCCTTAAAGATTACAATAACTTATGTGACAATTGTTGAAGATAGCTGGTTGGGAGTATGAGATCTATGTTAGTTATAATTCACCCCACTAGATCACTGAATGATGACTGAATCAAATCGTAATTTATGAATATTAATTTGCACTTTTTGAGTATTACTAATAACTCTTGGACTATTCAATTGTAGCTATTGATGTTATATATGTTGTAATTGGGGATTCGAAGATACATTTCATTCATATCAATTGATATATTCCATCACCATATTGACCAGAAATTCAACTTATTTTTGAGCAAATAGAATGCTCATTTATTTATATTTTGGGTGATAAGTGTATAATATCATGCAGCCATCAACTGACTAAAATTCATAGGCGTCACAAATCTAGTTCCTCCCCCGTAGAGGGTGAGTGCTGCCAATTTTGAAGCGTATTCGGTAGGATGATAGAAGTCCCAGAACATAAACCCACGCCGATTCGAGCAAAGCTTGGGGTTGTAGGCAAAGTAGCATGCGTCTTCTCCATTTAGCCGTCCTACTCCACAGCATGCAGATTGGATGTCCTTAAACCCTATCAAAGTTGCATTAAAGAAAACATATGATGATTGAAGAGCTAGATAATATGTAAGGGTAAAATGGGTAGTTCACTAATTAACCAAAGGCTAGTATCTATACTATTATTTAAGGGAAGAGGGCTTAAGAACAGGAAATGACTATTATATCCTAAAAATCATATATTATGTAAAAAATTTAGATTAATTGATGAGGATTTTTTTGTCACTACAAGACAAATAAATGAGAGTTGTAAGAATGAAACTGTCTAATATAACCCTATAGAGCATATATTACCTAGATAAAATTAATTAATGAATAAGGATAATAAAGTCCAAACAAACAAAAAAAAAGGATTATTGCTTCCTCATCGGCATCTGCAAAACTCTTCAACTCCTGCGCCTTCTCTCCTCGAGAAACCAAAAAAACTCGCCAGAAAACCAAAAAGCACACCCACCCATGTAACGCCTCTCAAGCATTCAGAAAGAACAAAAAAACAGCACACAAGGAGCCTTCCGTTGTTTTCTCCCAAAGCCCCCACCCACTCACGCCTCTCAAACATTCAGAAAGAACAAAAAAAAGACCACCCAAGGAACCTTCTGTTGTTTTCTCCCAAAGCCCCCACTCCCTCTTCTTTCTCCACTCTCTTTCTTCGTAAAGCTCAAAGCTTTACTGGTTTTTTTTTTCTTACGGCGATCGTTGTCATGGCGGACTCCGGCGGTGGTGGGTTTCCGGCCGGGGACTAGCCTTTCCCAGCTGCTTTTTGCGGCGGATGAAACTGTGGGTTTTGGTGGAAGGTTTGACTACAGCCAGCGTTAATCCCCAGCTGCTTTTTCCAACAATGTCAGCCATTAAATTAATCCCCGCTTTAAATTGCTAATTTTGTGAGATTTTAGAATTATAAAGCTGTAATCTTTTTCAATTTGCTGATGGTTTTGTTGGGTTCTTTTAGCAGAAGTGGCGAAATGGGTTGTGCCCGGAATTGGTGCAGTGTGCCAGCACCGCCACCACGACCGCCGTAGCAACCGCTGCAACCCAGCGAGCCACCAAGAAGACAAAATCCCATAATCCACCATCTACCTGCAACAGAAAGGTAAGAGATTTCAACCAAAAAAATCCATAGTTGCATCATGAAGACTTAAGCAAGTTTATTTCGGAAGTTGAACTTTTGGTTATATATTTGCAGCAGTTAATGTCATAATCAACGTAACAATATTTATTTGCAGCATGAAGATTTAATCAAGTTTGTTTCGTAAAATTATTTACACACGCATAGCGTGTGTGCATTTTGCTAGTGTACACTTACCTAAGGCTAGTGGGTCTTCAATGATACTCATGGTCATTTCATAAGAGTTTCCAAGTGAGTACTTCATCCCTTTGAACTCTAAACTCATCTTTTTTAGCATGGCTTCAATAGCCCGGAAAAACGCTTGAGCAAGATCGTTCAGTTCTTTCCGACAGACACCCGAGATGTTATAAACGCGCGCATGAGGCGTACAGCCGATTGGGGGTACACTTATAATCCCAAACTTCCGAGCTCCTAGCTCGTACAAAACCTGCATGCACAACCATCTTTTTAGAAGGGCTAAATCACTTCCGGAAAAAGTACTTAAAATGTTACTGCCATCTTCGGGAGACAAGTTTAAGAGTACGTACTAATAATGCAACTATCAGAATCAATGCCAAGCATGTCTGGTAATTAAACAACAAAGGATTACACAATACCTCTAAATGGTTGCGGTACATCAATTGGAGTTTTGCTATGTACAAGGCGCCGTCAAAAAAACCGGTAGAGGAACTTGAAGGGATTTCCACGTACTCAAACAAGTCGTTGCTTCCAACACTAATGATGAACAAAGAATCGGCAAGCATGTTAACAGTTGAGTTGGGGCCAATCAAATCTGTGAAGTTGGCTCGGACCGTCGCGAACTGTTGAATTTGGTCTCCCAGTGGTATGACCGTTCCCTGAATGATATATTAAAGTAGTTAAAATATTACAGTCTGACAATATAAACATTATGCTACCTAATGCTTACGTATGGTTTGCTTCCGGTTCCATGCAATATGCCGCATCCTGCTGAAGCAAAGTTCACCCCCTGGAGTATATCCCTTTTGAAAGTTGCAGGACGGCCCACCGTGTACAGGAAAGGTTGCGGACTTCTTTCGAAACCAAATAGTCTCACTACAAAAAAAAAAAAATGCAAAAATCAGCACATAAAAGGATCAAATGTGCAATCAATGTCAAATGACGTTGTTGCGTAATGCAACTTGCATATGCATTAAAGAGAGAGACTGGAGAATTAGGTCAGCAGAACTACATATTAGGATTCGAATTCAAATGAAAATTTTGTAGCTCTCCGTAAGTGCATGTTGCATATGCATCATGGTATAAAGCGAATTGATACTGTACCGATTTGGTCGGCGCTATTGAAGCCGTTGCTGAACCTCCCGGAAGGTAAAGAATAAGGAAAATCAATCCCGTTGGGAGAGAAATCAGCCCTCGCTTTACCCAACAACAAATTGTTGGTACCTACATCAGCAGTTGAGTCTCCAAATATGAAGGTAGCTGGAGGCATTTGAGCATTGGACATGTGCCCCAGAAATATTAACACAACCAATGAAAGGCAAGCAAAGCTGAGCTTTGCCATATTATCGAACATCACCATGACTAGCTAGCTATAGGGTGTGTGTATATATATACGGTGCCGGAAAAGGTTCCCATTTCGGTACCTTTTCTGTATGTATGTCTGAATATGTGATACTGATATATAAAAGAGGAAGAGGTCTCCAAAATGAACAGCCAGGTGATGAACAACCAGGTCATTGTTCCCTTGCCTCTATATTATCTAATTCCATGGCGGATTTGCCTAAAGGAATTTACACACGTGCTTACGTATGCTCATAACTCACCAGCATATTGACAATGTAAAAATTTTAAAAAAATAATTATTGATGCGTTTTTCTTCCCAATTCTCTCTACTCAACTTGACTGAAACTAGGTTTCCCTAATGTATATGTATATACATTTGCTTGTTATTGTGATTGTTTGTTTAGTTTATTTTTATTTCTCAATCCAAAGCGCTATATTTATTATGGAAATTCAATGTTTAATTACGTTTTGTTTTCAGTTTGAAGTAGCAGACAGATTCCTAAGAATCAACTAAATATTGAGTTTGGACTATATCACAAAACAAATAGTAGAAAAATGTGTAAAGAAATACCATAGGAAGATTATTGGTAATTTCTTCGAACTCTTATGGTTCGTTTTATTCGTTTTGGAGGTTCTCTACTAATTTCCTAGTTAGGAACGACGATCCTGCACAAGTATATAATCACCATTCACCATTGCTATATGGATCTCCATAAGTTCAAGAATTGAGAATATTCTTGAAAGGTGTACTTCTTTTGGAATGCAGTCATTGGTTGGATTGTAATTAGAGGGCAAATCAAACGCAATACCAAATGCTCTTAAGTAATAGAGCTACAAATCTTTTGCCGAAACAATTTTCTTGTCACAATCCTAGCATTCTTGACTTCAATTAATTAGTTAAAACAAATACTTTCATAGAGAAATCTTCATCATGATACACATGAATGACTAGTTATCCCCAATTTGTTTAAGTTTGTGTAGTGATTAATCAATGATCTTCAAAGGGTGATTTAGAAAATGAACAGGTTTGATTATGTCGTTTGTGAGCAATACTCTTCATCAATTTGTTTAAGTTTGTGTAGTGATATCAATGATCTTCAAAGGGTGATTTAGAAAATGAACAGGTTTGATTATGTCGTTTGTAATCAATGATCTTCAAAGGGTGATTTAGAAAATGAACAAGTTTGATTATGTCGTTTGTGAATAGGTTTGACAAGTACATTACACAATTTCTTCAAAATTTATCATCAATCATTGATGAGCGAAGTTTGTATATGATTTCAATTTTATTTGGTACACAATCAATTATGATCTCATTTTTGTGTAGAGTTGACATATATAACTAAGGACTGGCCATGGCCACTTGAGTAAAAGTCATGGGTGCCACAAAGTTGTTGTTCGTACAAAGAGAGAAAGCTGCAAAATAAGACGCCTTTTCTGTCGGATGGAATTGGTCCCAAAACAAGTACTTTTTCCGATCTCCGCACAAGTGCGTTGCGTTTGGTGTACACGGCCACTCCGCATTGAAATTCCCACTCCCGCAACAAGCTGTTGTCACCTCATCAAATCCTACAAAATAAAAATTGGAACACGCATTACAAAATCGTACGTACATTACTTGCTTATTGCAGTCACATTGAAGAATTACTATTATGTATGTCGTTATAGTTACCAAATTGACTTGCGTTCTTTATTGCAAGAGTTGTCATTTTATATGAATCTCCAATTGCATACACCATTCCTTTGCATTCGGAGCTTAACTTCTGCAAGGTGCCTCCAAGTGCCGTGTGGAACAACTGAGCAAACTCATTCATCGGCTCAAAACATGTTCCGTTTTCTGTAGAGTTACGCAGTAATGGGACACACCCTACTGGCGAAACACTAATAACCCCAAATTTTTTGGCTCCAAGATCAATTAAATTCTGCAAGAGACAAGAAGAAAGTTAAGATTGGCAATTGATGCAGATGACCAGCTGGTCCAACGATATTTCCTCTCCACTTTTGTTACAAGAGGTCTCAGGTTGAAATAATACCCTTAAACGACTTTCGTAAGTGGACATGATAGTGGTGATGAACTCTTGGGGAGGAGTTTGACAGTTATATAAAAAATATTCGAAGATGTCATTGCTTCCAACGCTAACGAGGAAGAAAGACTTGGAGATATTAGCTAATGCATCCTCTCCCAATAACTTTGAGATGTTGCCATGCACTGTTGCAAACTGCTCCACCTGTTCTCCGAATCGAACAACCCTTCCCTACTCGCATGTATAAGATTAGGCTCACGTGTCATGTAAAAAGCTGTGAATCGGAATCATTGCGCTAAAATTGATATACTAAGCTTACCCATTTTCGTCTTCCAGTGTCATCGAGAAGTCCTGATCCTCCTGAAGCGAAGTTCACTCCCTTAGTTGCCAAACTAATCTTGCTACTCGGAAATTGCTTGTTCTTGTCCAGAAAAGAGAAAAAAGGTGGCGGGCTCATTATGAAACCCATTATCTTGGCTAATCAACAACACAAAACAAAGTTAGTCAGCTTAAACCAAACTTAATAATAGAATAATACAGTTACACCTATGTGGTATACAGTGCCTAGTGGCAGGCTAGTATTAGTATTACCGATTTGATCAGCGGTGTTGAAGCCGTTGCTGAATCTCCCAGTCGGTTTATGGGAGGGGAAATCGATACCGTTGAAAGGTAAATCAGCCCTAGCTCCACAGTCAGGCAAGAAATTGTTGGTCCCAACGTCGACCGTGGAGTCACCAAAGATGTACATTCCGGGCACGATTGATTGAGATGATTCTTCCAAACCAAGCATTCCCATATACACAATTAGCCAAAGACTAATTGCAAATCTCCCCATTTGGGCCATGCTACTAGTTTTGTGTAGTTTTGAGCTATATATGTGCTTATAATTTGTAATTTAGAGGCCTAATATCGCACTATATATAAAGATTGATGTATATGAAGGTGATTTTGGTGCCTTGATTTTGGCAAATGTACAAGAAAAAGTTGAAAAGGAAATTTTGGGCCCAGAAGTATATATGTGGGGCAGGTGAAATCAAGGAGTATGTGATAATGTTAAATTCCAGCTGTGTGGCTAGAAGCCGCATATTTACAAGGAATGTGAGTAAAAACAAGACCTGGTTTGGTTTAGTTGGCGGGATTTTTTTAAAGGTTTAACTATCGATGATTCATGATTGCAACACTTGTGCATATTCTATAAAGTAGCGTACTAACTTGTGTTTCTTACCTTGTTAGATGTGATTCTTGGAGGAATCTTTTGTATGTTATGCTACCTTGATGCAATGATGCTCCATATATGTATAGCAGCATGAGTTTCACGTTCTGAGAATTCAAGATCGAAATAGACGATCGAAGAGGCCAAACCCAAGTATTTGTGTGTATTGTTTCTCGATTTTCAAACGGCATGTACTTACCTGGATCCAATACCTTTAATAGATTCAGGCCCAATACCTTGTAATTCATCTGATACTTCTCCTATGTGTTTCCTAACCCTGTGCTCCGCTAGAGCATTCCAAGTTTCTCCGGATCCGGCTTCTCTACTGACAGGTGTCCGCTGATTCTATGTTGGGTAGAGTTTGGTAATAATTGGAACTGTTCATTTCTTAACTTCTCTAGTGAAGGTCATATTCATAAAAAGTGAATCAAATATAAAATTGTTTGATCATTTAAATGTGTAAAACATATGAACATTCCAATTATGAGACTAAACTATCCACAAAAAAATTTGGTATATCTTTTACACAATCACGTAATCAAATGATTTCAAATTTGATTTATTTTTTGTGAAGATGATCTTTATAAGGTAAGTTATAAAATGAACGATTTCGATCATTGTATGTCGTCGTTAAATGACAAAAAAGGCCGATTCAACACAGAATCAATAGATACTCCCTCAACAAAGAATTTGGACGCCATTTCTCCATTAGTCCAAGAATCGTCATGAGTTTCTACTGTCAGAGTTTTCTCAACCATTTGGCTTCCACTTTTAGGTTGCAGTTTCAGCCGAACCAGGTGATTGATATCATTTGTTGTATCACGCTATTTTCCCACTAGGCCACTACTAAGTCTTATGGTCCAAGTATGCACTTAATCCACCTCCATCCGAATGGATCTATAGATGTGGGGTCTTATCGGAAAATATATCTTCTCCTTTTAAGGTGTAGATTATAGTTGTCCATTCTTTGATTTGGGATTTCCTAACCATTTTCATAGCTTATATCGAGCCAACTACATCCGCTGTGAAACTTGCTTCTCTTAAAATTGTGCTTAAAAGAGAACTCTTCACCTATCAAATATAAAACGAATGTGTGTTGAAAATAATCGTCCTGATTTTACACGGACCAAAGCCTAACCCCTCAAACATATAGAAAGCAGCTGTTAGCCCACATAATCAGAATGAGAATGGAACACAGTGCAGCCCAAACCTGGTTTGATCTCCTCTCGTTATCGTGTTCAGACTCAGACCATCACAACTTTAGATGTATGGTTCCTATCTGGGGGGGGGGGTGGGGTTGTCGTGTGTTTTTTGGGTTTGGGGGGGGGGGGTGGGGGGTGGGGGGGGGTTGGGGGGGGTGCGGGTGTTTGTGGCTGGGGTTGGGGGGGTGGGGGGGGGGGGGGTGGGCGGTGTGGGCCGTGGGGGCGGGGGGGCGCGGGGGGATGGGTGGGGGTGGGGGGAGGGGGGGGGGGGGGGTGGGTTGGGGTGGGGGGGGGTGTGTGGGTGGGGGGCTTTGGGGGGGGTGGGGGGGGGGGGGGGTGTGGGGGGGGGGGGGGGGGCTGGGGGGTGTGTGGGGGGTGGGGGGGGGGGGGGGGGGGGGGGGGGGGGGGGGGTGGGGGGGGCGGGGGGGGGGGTCTTGGCGTGGTTGTGTTGTTTTTGCTGTTGGGGGGGGGGGTGGGGGGGGGGCGGGGGGGGGGGGGGGGGGGGGGGGGGGGGGGGGGGGGGGTGGGGGGGGGGGGGGGGGGGTGGTGTTTTGGGGGTGGGGGTGGGGTGCCGTCCCGGTTTTGGTGGGGCGGGGGGGTTTTCTTGTGGTTTTGGTTGTGGTGGTGGTGCCGGTTTTGTTTTGTTTTTTTTTTTTTTTTTTGTGTTTGTTTTGTGTGTTTTTGTTTTATTTTTTTATATTTTTTTTCTCCCCAAAAAAAAAAAAAAAAAAAAAAAACATTCCATACTCACACAAACACAATCACCTATTTTGTCTATAGCTACTTATATTGGAGACGATCTAGTATCCACATTTTGCAAGAGAATAGGATTATAGTTGAATGACTGGTAGTTGGGTTGGGTTCTGTGCCTTGTCGACTGTTCAGTTAGGTGTGGTGTGGTAATGGAAATTACGTTAAGGTACATTGTTATTGTATGATATTATTATTCTTGGATTAGGAAGGGCCTGTCGGTGCAAGGAGTAAATATACCCATCTAACTTTGCTCCGGTCGAATGCTGGACCATCGAAGTTGTGTGGTTTCCACAAACGACAAGTCTTTGTTTGCTTGAGCTATTCAATTTCATGTTGAATTTGTATACACACACCAATGAAACCATATATGAAGTAGAGCTATCATATAATTAAAACTTAACTTCAAAATTTCAATTGAACTTTCCAACGGTATTTTCTTAAGTTTTTTAAAGGTGACATTGATTGACAAAAAAAAAAAGTTCATACATGAACTCACGAACTCGCTATCATGTTATGAGTTTAGCTTAAGAATTAAACAAAATAACTCATACTTTAATAATATTTTTCTTAATCCAACCAAACACGTCTCATCGAACTTTCTTTTAACATTACTTTAATAAGAAAACTATGTTACATTTACTAATCATCGTGTTTATCTTATTCTTCCCATAAATGAAACTCATCTCTAAAATGAATATGATTAGCAATCTAATCAATAGAATTTGATACCCATAATCAACCAAGGGTTGAAAAGCCTAAAACATCGGTGGTAAGCGGTAACTGGTAAGTAACTAAATGCACAATACGCACATGACAAATAAGAAAGAGGGGAAAAGGACACAGGCTTATACAACAGCTACGTATATATTCAATTCAATCCCCAGACTCCTTGTGAACAATAATTTCTCAAATCCAAATCCGAGCCTTTTGGCAGGTCGCAGCTATCTACCACTTTAATCACTTGGGTTTTCTCAATTCCATCACTTTCTCGGGAAAGTTTCAATCTTTGGAGCAAAAGCGAGCATTTTTCCATCGAACCCAGTTCGTCAAATTTACTGATGTAAACAGCTTTTCAATTTGTTCTTCGATTTCGTCCGATGACGATCGGAACTTTATGCCGCTCCGCCCGAGACCCGCCGTGTGGACCGCTCGACCGATGCTACCGCTTATTTCCATGTCTCGCCGATCCCGGTGAGTGTTTTTTTACTTTGATTTTCCATTTTATTTTCTTTGATTTCGGTTCAGCTACTTAGTTTTTTAATCTCAGTTGAGTCCAGGGTTTTAATTTTTATGCAAAAGTAGGTTTTTTTTTTTATCTGATACTATTGATTTTTACGGAGCTTGACTTTCTATTGATGTAAAGATTGAATTTTTCTTGTTGGGTACTTGGTATTTCAGCTCGGAGGTCTGCCTTGGGATTAAAGGTTGCATTGGTTATGCTGCATTTGATATATGCGGGCTTGCTTTTTCTGTTTGATGGAGGTTTGATAGAGAAAACTAAAAGAGAACCATGGTACGCTAAATGCTTCTATGTTATTATGTACTTTCTGTATTTTGATTGGACTTGTTTATCGGTGAAAAGCCGAATGCACATTCATAAACAACTTCAGCTTGTTTGTGCAAATGGGTTACTCTAGGGGACTTTTCAGTTGATAAATGGATCGGTTTTCTTAAAGTTGTCTTACTTGTATAGTGTGAGTTTTCAATTTAGGATCGAAAAGTGAAGTGAACCTCAAAACGTATGTAAGAGTGGGTGTCGCTTGGTGGCTCTCGTTTGAAAGAGTGCAACTGATAAAGTAGTGTTCATCGATGTGTGTATGTTTGTTGGGGTGATATTAGACAAGTTATTTATCACATGCTGTCTGGAAAAATGGTGGAACTTATGAATCTTTGTGACGACGAGCTTGAATTTAGGCATGAATGACTGTTTCATTATATTCCAAATACTGTATTACTGCCTTTTGTCTCACCATTGAACTTTCTCCTTAGTTTGTCTTTCTTTTCTTCCTATTTCAGGTATACTGCTATATATTTGGCCCTCTTTGTTGCCACCTTGGTGCAATACTTTGTTACCTCTAGTTCTTCTCCTGGGTAAGTGTCAATGCACTCAAGGTGCCTGAAGATCATATCTTTTCTAATATAATCAGAAAACTTGATACTTGTGTTCCTGTTTTTGGCTCATTATGATGTATCCGTTGGTTGTGTTTGTGTTTTTAGCTTCGTCCTTGATGCAATGAGGACTGTCAACGAATCAAATGCAAGATTCAAAAATTCATTAGTATCCTCAAAGTAAGCGTTGCTTTCCTTTGTTTCTTTCTGATTTGTTTCTATTTCTTCATCCAGATAAACATGACAGGCGTAGTTCTTACTACTCTTTGATGTAATCTTACTGTCTCATTTGAAAATTGTAATGTTTAAGCAAAGACAGCCTGCTTCAAGCAAAAATGGAAGTGTGGTTGTGACGGTGGAAGGAAGTCAGCTGGGAAGAAGTCTTCTTGGAAACAATGCAACATCTTGGACTAAACTCGTAATGGACCTGTATCCCCCGGGAACATCTGTTAGGTATTCAGTTATGTCATAAGTTGGTTGTGCTTTTTGAAAGGAATAGTTTGGGGTTACACATCATATTTTATGCATATCCACATAAAATAGGTCACTGAAACTGATTTCGAATTTGTTTAAATGCAACCCATTTCTTATAACACAGTACAGAATGTAAAATTTAGTACAACAAATGTCAGCCTGGACAAACCTTGGTAATTTACAAATATTTCTACTGACTGCTTCCTTTTGGTTATTACAGAACTGTGACTTGCGGCTATTGTCATGTTGAGCAGGTATTTATCACGTATTCATCTGGTTCCATACTACTGGTTGTTTACTTTTCATCTTCTGCCAACATCTTATAAGGGAATAACTTTATTAAGAAAGAATGCTCACCATGAAACAAGGAGATGACCATCTTAGGAATGAGAAGAATAAAAAGATTATAGTTAATCAGTTTGGCATTCAAGGCCCTGTTCTTGAGCGCCTTTATTAATAGACTCAGTGACTTCTTAGCTGTTGACCTTCTATTGCAAAAACTAGTGAAAAGTTCTATCGCCTAATCCTGCACCATAAAATTCTCCGCTTTATCATCGGACAAAGTTCTTAAAAAACTTCATCTAATTCGCACGAGGACTTCGGAGTTTTAATTCGCAGGAGGACTTCGGAGTTTTAACCAGAAGATAACATTAGGGCATTCAAAATGATTTGCTGCTTCCTAAGTCCTACTCTTTTTCAGATATGCTATATCCCTTGCATAAGTTTAGTCTAAATTGAATCTTTCATGTACCTTGCTTCTGTTGCTCTGATGATTAGTTGCTTAGCTGTAGTGAATTCTGATGTTTATATGTTTTGGTTTTGACATACATGCAGCCGCCCAGATCAAAGCACTGTCATGATTGTGATAAATGTGTTCTTCAGTTCGATCATCATTGTGTTTGGCTTGGAACATGCATTGGTCAGGGCAATCATTGTAGATTTTGGTGAGTGCAATTCTGTACTATTGGTGCGAAAGTTCTGGTATCACGCTGTTTCTGGTGTAATAAACTTAGTGCCAGTCGTTAAATTGTACAAATTTTTTTGTTAACGTTTTTACTCTTTGTCCAAAATATGCTTATTATTATCTTAATGAAAAAAGAGTAACATATCATATATATTATTTTGATATGGATTCACCTTTTCAAAGAGATTTGTTCCTAAATTGGTGGAACTGTTCTGTTAGTGGATGGTACTGAAAGGTTCATGTAGTCATATATCATCTTGGGTTACTTGCCTTTTTTATTTTTGTAACTTCTTGTTTATATTTGGATAGGCAATCCGTGTATCTTTCTTATACATCTCAAACTTAAAGTCCCAATCAAACACTTTGTCATGTGTTGTGGTGTAAATGTTGTAGGTGGTACATTTGTGAAGAGTCGGCGCTGTGTCTTTGGACCGGCATCCTTTATATCACGTACCTGAAGGCTAACATTTCAGGCGCTTGGTACGGTATCTTTTCAGAGATCTTTATTTGATGAGAGATATTCATGCTTTTCCCTTCTCATTATGGAAGTAATCCTAGGGTATATGGTGTTATTTCCAAATCACACCACCAAAAAAATGATTGGAGAGATAAAACAAAAACAGAGAAGGAAGGTCGTTGATTGGATATTACTGCAATCCTTTGGTTTTAATTATGAAGTTGCATTTAGCGGTTAATGTTTACATTTTGGATTCTGAATCTTAATTCTCAGGTGGAAGGATGCAATTGTGATATTGCTGTTGGTGACTTTGTCAATTTCTATGATATTTCTGCTTCTCTTGCTGTTATTTCATAGGTAAGTTTTCTCCTAGTCGACATCAATATGAGGAGGAATGTTAAAAACAAGGTATTTCTTTCTCTTAGTGTTCAAGTAAGAAGTTAGGGCTGTCTCTTTCTGCTTTCCCACCCTGCCTAGCGCTGTCCTAATAGAAAGTCATTTTTCCTTAAAGAATAACTGTATAACTAGTCATTTATCTTATTTGTCCGCAGTTATTTGGTTCTGACAAACCAGACGACCTATGAGCTTGTAAGACGGAGACGCATCCCATATTTAAGGTTGGTTATTTATAAGTCGGCGAATGTTGAAAGTTTGTAGTCTCCTATGTTATTATACACTTCCATACTGACTAGCAAAAGCATGTGAGAAATATAAATATGGTCAAACCAGTGATTTCTGTGGAACCCTAACTTGCATGTCATTTTAATTTGTCTCTGAAGACTATCTGAATAGACTAGGCCGGTACCATTGTAATGAGATGCAGATTATATATTTGGCCTTTTCTTTTAGAATCTGAATCCCCTTACTTTGTTTTGATCAACAGGGGAATCCCCGAAAGAGTTTATCCTTTCAGTAAAGGAGCATGCACAAATTTATACGAGTTCTGCTGTGCTGGAAGCAGTAAACACAGAATGGAATCATTACCCACAGCGCAGGAACTTGAAGAAAAATCTAGACCATACACATGTGGTGATGTTGTAACTTGTCGTTGTTGCTGACATTGCGATTGTTGTATCATTAATTTGTCATCTTTTTCCCTCAAATTTATTCTGAGCTTCGGCTGGAGGCATATCTGCCGATGCATTTGAAATGTCAGCATATCTGCCGATTGAGATCTGAGGGTCTCTAGTTTGTACTCCATCTTAGGCTAGATCTTTACGCTTGTTATACAGTCCGTTTTTGACCATTGTCTTTGCTGGATGAAGGATTCCGAATTGTTTGTACCAATTTATATACATACTTTAATGCCGAGTGTATTGTCTTCTATACGGTTCTGCAATATTTTCTAGTGGTTCATGTGTGATTCCAGAGATCCTACTGAATCAGACAAGAATTGAGTAAGTAGTCATGGGTTAGCGTCTCTCACAATTGTTATCTCTCCACCAATGTAATATGAGTGCCTGATAAACTGGTTATTCTTTCATACATACACCTGCAGAAGTTTTTACTTTTAACCATTGGCTGGTTGAATATTGTAATCATCGACCTTTTCACAATGGTATCTTACCAAGCAATTGAAAACTTGAAAATACTAACTTCACGAAATATTCTCTGAGCAATTGACAAAAGCAGACCATATTTCTGTGCGTCCACACCGGTTGAACCATCGGTCAAGCTTTCATCACGTGAAGACTGTATTTGAGCCACCTTCTGAGACTATTTTCGTTGAATAGAGTATGGTCTACCTACTGAAAAGTACTTGGCCCCGCAATTGTGCCGCCACGTTTGATTGCCGTGAGCTTCTTAGGTGAATGTACAGAACTGGAGTTGATTTTAGAGAACAAATGCTTGTCAGTCAGCAATGTGCCACTGCTGACTTTAGAAAAATCATGAGTTGGTTCAAGACTTCTATCTCATGTCATTTACAATCTACATCACCTACTTAACAAAAAAAAAAAAAAAAAATCTACATCACCTATTAGAAATAATTCAGCAGGTCCACTCTACGGACTTGTAGATTAACCGGTTAAGAGTGTTCACTTTACAATTGAGATCATGTGTGAAATCATTTGTATCATAGAAATTTAAAGAGAGAAACATAACCAGCTTAGTAGTAGGAGGAGTAGAAAGAAGACACAAGAGTACATGAAGGTTTTAACACGAAAAATTTGCTTAAATTGACATTCCACACGCATCTAAAGATTCTACAGTGTCAATTACAACATTCCCATGCCCAAAAAGAACAAAAAGCTCTGTATATATAATTGGGTTTATCTATCCCTTTGAAAATCAACATCACAGCAGCAAACTACAACTGTAATAAATAAACATTTTTTTCACAAGGAACAATAGAACTAATTAATAAGTGTAAGTACAACTAAGTAAATAAGTAAATCCACTCCATTTTTACCCCAAATCTTCCTCTAATTTCCTTGTCATATTAGTGAGGCTTGAAGAAGCTGACTTTAATCCCAGTGTCAATGACAACATAAAGTCCAGCTGCAATCAAAACAATACTCAAAGCCATCCCCAAAATCCCAAGACTCCAGTTGATCCACCACATTGGGCTGTACGCCTTAGGCTTGTTGATCTTGATCCACATGAAGCAAGGGTACGCCAACGTGACCGGCAGTGCAAGGCCTCCGACTAGACCAGCAACGCTGCTCAAAAATGGGATCGCAACGGCGATGAAGAAGCACCCGAAACCAAACATTGCCCTGGAAATGCACCTCAGCCACCAGGGCAGGGGTGCCTTCTTGCGGCTGGTGTACTTGGATTCCATGTGGTCAAACATTGGCATACCATAGATTTGGAATGAGCAAACTGCGTTGATCACAACAAACAAGCTTGTAAGCCCCAAGATGGATTGTGACACATCTCGTGAATGGAATTGGTACAGTGCTGTAAGCATTCCTCCATTTGCTGGTATCTGTCAAAGAAAAAAAAAATTTAACTACAATCCAGGGTTATTAATAGAGGGTTAGTTGAAATTGTTGCCCGAGAACTGCTAACTGAACTTGTTAAAAGAGAATTTTTACATAATTTGCTGTCACTTCATTTTGTTTTTGTACTAATTTGTGTATGTATAATCTTTTGAGCAAGTCTTGTTAGCAATCATCTTGTTTAAGTTGTTGAAGATTAAGATTCTTACCAAGTGACCGTAGGCCCAGTAGCCACCAATTGCAATGGGAAACAAGCACGCCCCAATGAGTGTGTATGACACCTTAACCCCTCTCCACATTGGCACATGTGATGGATGTTTCTCACTTGAAGGCATGGTAGCCTGCGACACATGAAATTAATTCATAAAGGTGAGTCCATGATTGTACCAAAAAAGAAGAAAAGCAGTGAAGTACTCCATGATTGAATAATATTCACAAAGTTCCAATCTAGGTGATGGGGTTGATCATGGTAAGTAGGGTTTGTGAGGTCCCAAGATTTCTTGCCAGATAAGATTTTAATAAACATAGCATGAATGTGCACAGTTTTTATTTGTATAAAGCTACAGATTAGTCATGATTGGTCATGGTTGGTATCAATATTAAAAATCAACTTGAAGAACTAAAACTATTCAGAATAGTTGTACTTGCATCAAAGACAGTGCCCAAGCAACCTATAATTTTCTGAACTTTGACAGTTGGATCCTTGTTCATATGAAAATGTTCTAGTGGGTCAAACTCAAAGCAATATGGTGTCGATATTCTTGCAAAGCAAAAAACTTGACTTTCTGCTAGGAAATATGTTTGTCCTCAATAACTTGCAGTACAAAATCAATCTGTTAGCTATCAATGAATGACTTCTAACACCCAAAAACTCATATTCTTTCTTTGACTAAGTTGTCAGGAGGAGTATTTTTAATATATCTATGGTACGTACTTAGTATGAACATAATTCAATAAACTGAGACTAATTTATATTCTGTTAAAACAGAATGAATCAGACAATCTAACGGCTACAATCACGTTCTGACTATGACAGGAAGTTACTAAGATGCAAATTGTCAATTACCTGAATTTCAAGGATGAGGTTGTGACCCCTGAAAGCAAAAGCAATGATCCCAAGTGCATTCAGAACACTAAACACTCTTTCCAGCTGGGTCCCAGCTCTAATTGGATTGTAAGAAACACCAGGAAGCCTTCCCTCTAATACAGAAACCACCCAAATCAAGGTGCAATACCCAACTGCAGTGAGTGCACCAATCAAAGAGACACCAGCTATGGAGTTCAAGTTTGGCAGCAGAGAAAACAGCACAGCAGCACAGGTGAACACCAGATACCACTCAACTAATGTCAATGGCTTGGCACTGCAGGTGGCTCCACACACAATCTGGAAGAAGAGCTTGGAGGTTGATCCACCAATCACAATCAAGGCCACACATGTCCCACCAGATAGATACATCACTGGAAACAATCCCATCCAGTTTGCAATTCTTTCACCTGTTACCATTTTGTACATTACCACGATCAGTCACTTTGACAAGTTATGTTGTTAGACTTAATACAATCGAGGAAGATTGTTTGATCGAAATCGTACCGTAGGTGAGACTGAAGAGTTGCATGTATCTGCTGTAACGAATTCCAGTTTCTGTGTTTTCATGGAGGTGGACTAGTAGCCACAAGGTGTAAAGCTGCCATATGAATGCCAGAGTCAAACAGATTATACCCCATGTCCTGCAATTAATCACAAAAGACAGTCAGCGTCCATGTGCAAGTTCATAGCTACTAAAAACCAATTAGTTACATGTTAGAAATGCCAGAACACAAGGTATGAAAAGACTGACATAACATCTCAGATAACCAGAAGGCCTAATTGTTGATTCTGGCGGAGCTTACCAGCCAAGGATTGTGAAAGCAACAGGAAGCACCAAAGCTTGGATACCAATGCCAGAACACAAGGTATGAAAAGCAGCATAGTACTTGTTGCCATTTCTGGACTCAGTAATGGGCAACCAAGCATCTTGTGGATCAAGCTTGGTCATCTTCAGAGCTTTCCTCACAGGGCTACCAATGGGAGTTCTAAATGGAGTTAGAGACATTCTCGGTGTCCTAATCCCCAATGGGGTCCTTGATCCCTTCGGCGTCTTGTTCCCTGCAGCCGCAACAGACCCTTCTTCAGGTTTCTGGTCTGAAGCCCCTTCAAGCAGCGGAGACCTGGACAGAGACGGAGAGTTGTACTGAGAAGGCGGGCAGGACACTGGAGCCTGTTGTGGCGCCACTGGAGCCTTTGGCGCCACAGTTGCAGGCCTCGGTGTTATAGGAGCAGAACTAATCTCATTTGCTTCACTACTCATTTTGAAAGTTGTGTGCAATTTCTTTGTTGCTCCTTTGCACTCTGCTGAGCTCCTTCTGTGTTCGTAGAGAAAACCAACATAGCAGTGTATATATAGGTGAGGGAATATAATACGAATCGTATAAAGGTTGAAACTTGAATGAGCAGTAAATGCAGGGAAAGAGCTGGTGGGTCATATTGTGAAATGGGACTTTCTTGGCTTGTTGAAGACAGCTTTGTATGACCAAAGCAGAGATAAAATTAGTTGGAAAATAATTGAAGGGGCTTGTTTGACGGGCAATTTTGGCTGCTTAGCTTGGTTTTCTTGCTTTATGCATTTAAAAAAATTATTAAATTTGATAGGTATACTCTATTGTTTGAGAATCTGAGCCTCCACATATGTTAATGTGCTCAAGTTCAGGGTCATCTGTTGTGGAGTTGACTTGGTCAACGTATTGCTCGTAAGGGGAAAATGGAGGCAAAAGAAGCCTAATTATTTAAATCCAGAGGTCTTCTCAGTGCCCATTTCTGCCATGCGGAACGACAGCGGCAATATAAGAATAAACAAGACAGTAAAAGAACAAGGCAAGTTGTTTTCAAGGTGAGCATAGTCAATATTAGTGTTCTCTTGGAATTGAATTGAACTTTGTTAGACTCTTAATTATGAGAGTAGAAATTAAGTCTCCTTGGTCATTTTTTTGGCTTAGCGATCAAGGATTAGGGAAAATGAGATCATTAATCGAGCAACTCCACTGCGAATGCCTCTTCTGATGTTATTGTAGGATGCTACGACGTCGACATGCATTATTCGGTATATAGTACTTTTGTTTTTTGTATAGTATATCAGTAATTATTTAAGGACTAATCATGTTAGATTAAGATAAGTAATTTGCACACACCCAAATTCACTTTTTGAATACCTGCTCATATTTATGTTCGTTGATTCTTCTTTTATGATTCGCATTAACGACCAGAAACAAAAAGAAGTGTGCATAAGGTGAAAAATAGTGAGTTAAAATCAATTCATTAAATTAAAGATGGACTAATTTGATATGATCCCACAAAATTTCTACAAACATATTAGATATGAAAGGTATAGACGTCGACCCTCAACTAATTTTTGGGAGGAACTTAGGTGCTCAAAATTGAGCACCCAACCATACTCAACCATGCTCAATTCCTTTTATTTTATTTTGTTATATGATTTCATACCATAATCGGAACCGTTTATTTTATAATTTACGAATTAAAGATCATCTCCTAAAAATATCAATCAAATTTGAGATCATTTGATTATCTAATTGTGCAAAACATATGAACGGTGCAAAATCGATAATACGAGCCGTCTATATGTTTGGTATCGTTAAATGACCAAACGACCTCAAATTAGATTGATTTTTTGAGGAAATGATCTTTACTACAGAACTAAATAAATGAACGGTTCAGATCATGATATACAATCGTACGATGGAAAGAGTAAAAAAAATTGAGCATGGTTGGGTGCTCAATCTTGAGCACCCAAGTTCCTCCCATTTGGTATAGTTGTATAACACACTTTTTGTTGCCCAAAGTCAAATATATGCAGCCTTACACAATGAGATGATCATTATTTTGTTTGAAAACAGACTTTTCAAGAGAGTTGCTTCAACAGAATGATATTTGTCAATGGACGAGTGTTGATTTTTGGATCAAAGTGTATATGCGTACTTTTCGACATTTTTTTCGACGTTATCTTTCCAAGTGTTGAATTTCTAGAATTTGATGATGCTGATTTATAGAAACTTGAATAAATATCATCACTACCTTGTAAAGTCAAAACAGTGGCCGGTGAGACATGGACAAGTTCATTCAGAGTAGAGTATACACAGATAAATTTGAAGTTCCGAGTTCTTCCATCTCTTATTCTACTTGAATCGTTTTCAATTGAACCGGACTATGTTGTGAACCTTCTTTGCTTTTGACACATCCGCAGGAGAGTACACTTTAGCTGTGATCTCATAAGTATATGACCGTTTTTCCTTCAACTTCTTGTATTGAGCTCATTGATGCTTGACATGAAGAATGCAGTAAGGTGTCGTGTGTGTGTCTCCTGCCAATTGGAACCAAGGTTCAAAGTTTCAGTTTCGGTAGTCAAAATTTATGGAAATTTCGGAAAAAGTTTCAATTTCGATGGAAATTTCGGTAAAAAAAAATAAAAAGACGAAAAACATGCTAGAACACCTATAAATTAATATCTCTACTTTCTATAGGCTCTAAAATCAACAAATAATGCAATTTAATTCTTAAGCTATGTAACATTGTCCATATGGATTAACTTTTATTTACATAAGGGAGAAGAATGCGTGTTTTGCATTTCACTAAGCTGTCAATTAGCATAATATCTTAAATGTTATTGCGGAATACTTAAGGTGAGTCTCATGAAACATACAATAATCATTACATTAATATTACAATATATCATAAGAGTTGTAAGGAATATAATATATCAGAATTACACATACTATAAAACTATTACGATGAGGCTCATCTTTACTTTTTGATATATTATCTTGGAACTGGCAATATTGCTCCCATGACATTTGTAGCAGGCGGAGTGAATGTAATATTCAACATGCATGTAAGAAAGTCAAAAGATCTATCTATGTAAAGCATACCTATTGTTTTGAGCTTAATAATTGACGGAGTGGAGGTGGTAGGGAGAAGTAAATCATAAAGTACGAAGCCTATTGTTTGTTTGTATGATAAATGATGAAGGTAGAGAGAAGTAAAGCATAAAGTAAGAAGCTTATTGGTTGTTTGTTAGCTTGATAATTGATGGTGGAGGTGGTAGAGAGAAGCTATGTAAATAAAACATCTTCACCAAAGCCTACATCAAAGTTTCACTGAAATTGTACCGAAATTTCTAAATTTCTAAATATTTCCGAAATTTCACCGAAATTTCAGTCTTTTTCGATGATATTGAGACGTACCCCGATTCAAATTTAGGTACTCCAAAATTACCGAAATTTCGGTATTTCGGCCGAAATTTTGAACCTTGATTGGAACCGAACCCCCAAAATGTTGACTTTTCAAGAGAGAGGTTGTGGGGCATTGTGATATCAACCTATCGGATAACACAACTTTTATATTTAACCCACTTATCCTAATCAGTATAGAAAAATGAAAATTATAAAAAATTAAATTACTATTTTATTAAAAATTACAACCACTACCCTTAATACTGTTCAAAAATGAGTTTCAACTATTAATGTTGTAATTGCACAAACAGTTTTCGAATTTGAATTTAAATTGGGAATTCATCTAAATATATCAGGCACGGAGCCACGTCCAGCCCAGGGAACGCTTGGGCCCCCACTGGATTTCTAAAAGTCCAAATTTTTTTACCACATATTGTAATAAAATTGCAAATGAACCTTAAAAGTAACCCCCAAAATAACCCCCAAAAATCCTAACCCTCTTTTCACACCAGTTTACCCGCAAATTAATCTCTCAAAATTCCCTCTCACCAAAATTTCCCTCCCTCGCCTACTTTCCACTATGCTTTACCATTTTACAAACCCTAATTCGGAATTGGAATCAATCTTCCACAAATTCAATTGATTGACAATCAAACGTTTGTAGCTATGAATATTGTGAAGAATCGATTACGCAATCGAATGGCGTATATAGAAAAAATAAAAATTTTAATAGCTTAGATGAGGAGGCTATTATGCAACGATTTTAGAAGATGAAAAAACGTAGAGGAGTTCTATCTAAATGTAAAAGAAATGTAGGTCTATGCAACATTATGATATGATCTTAAACTTTTGATTATTAGTATAAATATTATGATGTTTTGGTTACTTTGGTGCATATTGCGACTTTAAATTTTTTATACTTTGTAAAAGATGACCCCCAGAAATAAAATCATGGCTATGTCACTAAAATATGTTGTGCATGTTTGGGGGTGGGTGGGGGGTATCATGGTTTGGACTGCTGTGGTCTACCATGGAGGAAGAGAAAGGGAAGCGGTCAACCTACCTAGTATGGAGGAAGTAAAAAACAGAAAATTTGTTCTATATTGTAGGTGTATGTAAGGGGAACAAAATTTTCACAAAATCAGATCCCTCAAGAAAACATCTGCAACTTTCTTTTTCCTTAAAGATCATGACTTTTGGCCTTTTAGGACATTGTTTTTTAAGGATAAATTGCATACCTAATCAATAGGTAGTTTGCATGCCGTTTTGCATCCTAATCAATAGGTAGTTTGCATGCCGTTTTGCATACCTAACCAATAGGTAGTTTGCATATGGTTCTTGAAGGTAGGAATAAAAAATTCATACCTCATATAAAGGAAAATTGCATACGAAATTATACGTATAGATAGGTAGATTTCCATACTCAATGGTTTTCATCTCCTCTTCTTTTTTTTTTTTTTTTTGCGAGGATGGTTTCATCTTCAATGTAGTGATCACCCATTAAATGACATAAATTAACGAGTAGACTAAATTAATTACCAAAAACGTTGGCAAAAGTCTAACCTAAACAATGTTCGTTAAAGGGCACAACAGGTATTCAGTCAAATTGAAAACCATAATAAAAAAAAAATTATGACTCATCAGTTCAAAAATGTAATGTTGCTTATGTGGACAAATAGTAAAAGGGCTTAATCTAAAAATTTTAGGACTTTTCTTCAAAGTGGTCAATTTGATGGGTTAAACTCACATTTCCTTAACAGTGAAACTGATGAGGACTGCAATTGAATTTGGAGGGTGTATTACATGTAAACAACCCTAAATCATATGCTCATGTCTTCTGTTGGATGACTAAACTCAATAACAAGTAAATAAGATAGTTTTGAGTTCAATAGTCAGACAGAAGAACAGGAGGCCGTGGTTTTGGGTTGTTTACATATAATACACTCTCCAAAGTCACTCACAGACTCACAGTTATAAGATTATTCAACTTCACTGTTAGTTTGTATTTAATGGTGAATCTCTTATAATAAACCCTTATAATAAGGCTTTATCACAAAATTTGATGTTATTCGGGGTGTCCTCTTCCAAGATTATGGTGTGTAAACGTAGTAGGGGCACTCTTTCCTTGACATTTTCTTGTTATTGTCAAGGTTTAATGAGGCTCTATTTTGGGCCCCTTGCTTTGGCTTGGGGTCGGCCGGCCGCTCCTCCAAATCTCATTCCCCGTCGCCCCTCTCTTCTTGTGAGAGCCCAAATTTCTTTTGTGAGAGCCCCTCCCCCACCGTGGGAGTTTTGTCCTCTCTTCCATGAGAGCCTTGGCATAGTTCCCGACCTTGCATTTGGGAGGTTTATTTTCCTAAATTTCTGTCCACTTTTCCTCTCCTTTGTGAGAGCCCCTCTCCCCACCGTGGGAGTTTTGTTCTCTCTTCCATGGGAGCCTCAACATCGTTCCCGACCTTGTGTTTAAGAGGTTTATTTTCCTGGATTTCTATGTTTCTTATTTTGTTCTGTTAGGTTTTTTGGTTGGGATGTCGAGAGGTATCTCATCAAATTCATTCCACCATCACTAATGCTTCACTTGTCGACGCTCACCGATCCAATCTAGGTTTGTTTTATTGTGGTGCATGCATCCTCCGTCAGATCCGTTATCAATTGCTTTTGTGGTCGCCGTCATCGTCGGTGCATCTGCTTGATTTTGATATGACTGTTCCAGTCTAGTTTGGTTCTGCAGCAACTCCACTCATATTGGGTTTAGACCTGTTTGGTGTTGTTTTGTTGTTGGGCATTTTTGGGTTGGAATTGTTAACTTGAATGTAATTGTCCATGTAGGAGTATAGAGCCTGATGTTTGTGGTTCTTCTTTGTACTCTTTGATGGATGCTATGTTTGTTTCTCAGGAGTATATGACACTCTTTTCCTTGCACATTGCAGGGTTTTTAACGAGGCCCCGGGGCGAATTTGTATATGTATGTACTCGTTGTTTGGTTTTTTTGGCCAAACCCTTATCAATAAAATTACTATTCTTTGGATAAAAAAAATGAGGCTCTATTTTGTACTTGAGAGTTGAATGAATGAATATCGTTTCTTCGTAAAAAAAAAAAAGTTTGTGACTTTTAAATACTGTCCCAAAACAGTCCAAATGGGCCAAGGTATATGGGTATGACAAACTTGGCCCAAGTAACATCATAGCTCCAAAAACCAATCTTTAAAAACCTATCAACAAAAACCCTAATCCTTCACTCTCTTTACCGCCGTGCCGTTTGCTCGTCTTCTTCAAGCTCTCGAAGCTCCGCCGTCTGCAAAATCCCAGCTGTTTCAAGCTAACAAACAATGGGTGAGCTTCAATCTTCTCTAAATTCCTTACTTTTTTCTTTTTATTTCGATTACTATGTTCATTATTAATTTTTCGATTGAATCTATGGAATTTACAGGAAAGGTTCATGGATCGTTGGCTCGTGCCGGTAAGGTGAGAGGCCAAACTCCAAAGGTGGCCAAGCAGGACAAGAAGAAGCAGCCCCGTGGACGCGCCCACAAGCGCATCCAATACAATCGCCGCTTCGTCACCGCTGGTAAATCCACTGTTTCTCAACTATTCAATCCTATTGTTCTGTGTTTGTTGTCCTTCATGAGTACGAATGATGTGTTAGGGGGTTATTTTTCTAGTGTTTTTTGCCAAGTGGGTTTTTGATGAAGTTTGTGAAACTCATAGTCGAATAGTTTGGTTTTTCGTATGATCTGTGATCGAACCATTGTGGGGAAGTTTTGTGACTAACTCTTGAAATTGGGCGCTGTGAATTTTGCAGTGGTTGGCTTCGGCAAGAAGAGGGGACCCAACTCGTCTGAGAAGTAGAGAGTGACAAGGTTTTGAGAAAAGCTACTGGATGGAGTGCAGATGTCCTTAGATTAAGAAAAGGCTTTAGTTTTGTTGAATTCAATCTTTGTTATTGTCAAGACTCAAATGCTGGTTTATCAGTTCATAGAGAGATTTCAAAGTATCGGATGATGTTGGAATTTTTGTAACTCTTTTTTGAGTTAGCACTAATGTGATTTCGTCTCTGGATTTCTTGTTTTCTGTATGATGTTTGGTTGGCTCTTGAATCCGTTGTTCCCCGGGTAGAGTTGTGTAGAGTAAGGTAATGAGGGTGCATATAGTTCAATCGTAAAGATATGATACATCTTGTGGAGGCGTTGAAATGGAACTTTTGTTAGCAAAGTTTTTTTAGTGCTTACATCTGAATAAATCTAAGGCATTTGTAGTTTGAGAACAAAAAACGAAATGATTTTGCTGGTGTATAAAGACAATGTTTTGGAGAATCCCGTCGTTTATTCTGGAGGGATGGAGTTGAACAAAGGGGCAAAACACAAACCTCTGCCATTTGTATCAGAAGAACAATAGAATGAAACGGATTACAATCATAAAACTTGGTTTTGGAACAGTATCTAATTACTGTATGTATCATGTAGCCCAGAAGGGAGTTGAAAACATAAAACCTGTGCCGTACGTATCAGAACAAAAGAATGAAATGAATTACAATCTTAAAACTGGGCAACGTCTAATTATGTAGTATAGATTCTAAGCCGATTATACAAGCAACCAAAAACTGATGCGGACGCAGTCTAGATTCTAAGCCTTAGGTTTGTGATACTTATAAGAGAATCAAAGCGACCAGCTAGTGTACTGCATCTAGATTCTAAGCCTTAGGTTTGCGATATTTAAGGGAATCAAAGCGCGCAGCAAGTGCATCATAATCTGGCAATTTGGGATGAACTCCAGGAATAGAATCTCGCCTCTGTGTTGCTGATGGTACTGCTGGTGGAGGACGCTCAGGTGCTTGATGGAAACTACTAGGAGGGGACTCCATTTCCAACTCTTCATCACAGTCTGATTCATCAAACTTAATATCTGATTTATTTTCCGGTGGGGCATTATAGCTGTATCTCCTGTAGAGGAATTTCTTCTCTTCGCCATGGCTAAGTAAAGTTTCCTCGTTGCTTGAAGACTGAGACCTATCAAATCCACGAGCTTCAGAATGGTGATCTGTATTCTTAGAGTCAACTGGTGGACTATCTGGCACATAATGGTCAGTGGAATTGCTAGAAGGGGGGGTTCCATATACAGTGTTGACACTCGGAGGTGATGCTTGGTTGAATTCTTTGCTGGCCAAATATGCAGCAACTTGTGCAGCAGCCATTGCATCACTGGCAGATTTAGCAGCTGCTTCAGCAGCTGATGCCGAGTCAGCAAAATGCATATGTCCCCTTTCTCCTCCACCACTTGTTCTGCGCGAAGAGCTGGAAACATGTGTGTGGACCTTTTCTCCACCACCACTTGTTCTGCGCGAAGAACTGGATCAAAGTACGAAGGTTCAGTTATTTACCTAAGAACACAGTTCAGTTTAGACTACAATGAGATGAGTAGAATAGCCAAGTTACCTGGTGTCTGGCTTAGTAGACTCAGCAGAGTGCGCCTTCACAGGTATGCTGGTAGCACTTACAAAAGTTCGTGGTCCTTGCTGATAACAGTGAGCAGAAAAATAAAAAGAGGAAGAAACAGAGTGATCGACTGTATAAAAACCAAAATGAACTGTCCTGTATAATGTTTGTGGTGTGTGTGAGAGAGTGGGGAACATACAATAAGCTCTTCTGGAGGCTTTAGAAGTTCCTGTTCAGATTCTGATGTATCCCATTCAATCTGATATTCCTTGGCTATCTCCTTCAGGATCTTCAGCTTTACTTCACCCGTTGGGTTTCTAACAGAGAGCTTGTCAATCAGCTGAAAGAAAATATGAGCACTGAACCATCATTCTAGAGACCAAATGAAACCAAAACAGAAAGTTCAAATTGTAGATACAATCTGCAACTCCAAGTAAAACAACTTTGGTGTACCTACTAAGAATAAAAGAAAGGGTATGACAGGAAGACCGTGCTTACCATGCGATTCACACCACAGCTCGGTCGCACATCAACGGCAGCAGATACAAAGTCTCTTCCATATTTCTTCTCAAAGATGTTTCGAAGCACGACTAGTTCTGGAATCTCAGAGCACCTTGGGGATGCAAAGATTAGACTAGCAATCCCTTCTTTGAGATCAGGTGGACATTCCCTGTAACAACGAAAAGCAGCATTGAGATTAAGATACCCTTTAACAGCTGTGGAGTGCAACAAAGAGAGTTACATTAACATATCACCTTTGCTTTGCAATGATAGAAAGTCTAGACGCTACTAGTTCACAGAAGAGCTCAATGAACTCATTTGCAGCCAATATATTCTGTTCTCTGATCACATGCTCAACCTACACAAAACGAGTACATTTGCAATTAGTGCCAAACTACTTCATCGAGAATGCTGCATAATCGCAGACCACATTGCATAGCCACATTTCTGGCAACACATTTTGAATTTCCATAACAGACATAAGCTGACAAAATCCTTCAGTCACAATTTTTCTGAACTTCCATATTCATCAACACATGCACAATACAAAAACTACTCGTTGGATTCACCGAAAAAAGGAGAAGCCACTTTTGAAAGGATATCCTAAAAATTTATAAAGAAAAAACTCAGGGAACATTCACATGTGCACATATGATAATCGAATTGGTAATAAGAATTCATTGAGACCAATAGATACAAGCTTCACATGAACGTAATAACCAAATTAATCATCAAGGTGACAAGTACCCGGATTCGAGCAGTGGCGTCTTGACCAGATTGAAGGAGCAAGGCAATGTCACGCCTCATCTGCTTCACCACGGCCTGTCTCTTGTTCCTCAGTAGCTTTATTCTGGCCACCGCCATCTTCGCTTGCATTTTGCTGTTTCACCATTCAATTTATCAATCCCCATTACCAAAACCAAAAAAACCCCAACAATCATTCAGCAAAAGACTAACACCCACCCGAGCTAAATTTCCCAAAAAATGCAACATTGCACAAAGATCTCAACTTTAACAAACTTCAACCATCTGGGTCTCGATAACTTCTACCACACAAAACTTCTACGCAGCCAAACACAGGGAATTAACTTCCCAAGATAAATTTCCGAGAAAAAACAAAATTTGAACAAAGATTTCAACTTTACCAAAATTTTCCCATCTGGGTCTCAATTACTCCCTCCCGCTACCCAAATTTTCTCGGCAACCAAACAGAAAGACTAGCTAAAGCAACCCACAAATTTGCTCCAAGTACCCAGATAAGACAATGGCAGGAGAGAGTGAAAATTGTTACCATTTGGAGGAGTTGAATCCCCACCGGAAAAGCGAGGCGCCGAGCTTCACGAGCTTCTTGGTGTGAGCTGAGGCCACGGTGGCGACCGTCATGGTCGGTCGGTCGGTCCGAGGAAGAGTGTCGGTCGGAAACCTAGTACTCTCAAACACAGTTGTGGGTTTTGTTTGCCCTTCTTTGCTTGCCACTGAAGTGGAATTGGGAAGCAAAAGCAACAGACCGAGAATTATACTTGGGGATCCTTTGGGGGGGCCCACCTGATAACCGCCCTTTTTATTGACTTATTTAGATCTCGGTGCTATAAATGGGCTTTATGGGCCTGCAAAAGGAAAATATAGCCGTTAGGAATGGACACGTGTAAGATAGATGGATCGTGTGACAAGAAGAATCCAATGACCAAGTCGGTGTGAGCTGTTTTCCTTACTAAGTGTTGTTGATGTTTGGTGTCGAGACAAGAACATGAACTTTGCAAACTTATGCATATTTTACCATGATCAACGATGGTTGGTAGAGACTCATGATATGAGAGTTTCAAATCTATTTTATGAGGTATGAACGTACGGGACCCTTTTTTTTATAAGAAAGAAATTCATTAAAGAACGAAATATTTAGGGGCCAGTTCCAGTTTATAATGCCAAATAAAAGGGCATTCTGAGCGGTAGTAGGAATGGTGTCTTATTAAATATACACATTATCTATAAAGTAACTTTCAATGACAATTACATCAGCAGCAAAATTGACTTCTCAGAAGATATGATGTGCCCTGCCAAATATATGGGACCCTCTTTAGAGAGGGGTCTTTTTTATAGATTTGTTGTGAGCGTGATTCTATCTAAATCATTTCACTTTTGTCTTAGAATAACAATGCTAATGTTGAGCTTGAGCGTTCAGATGATCAATAATACCTGTCCATCATTACAACTTGCAAGACAGCAACAGAATCAAAACAAAGTATTAATTGACAATGTGATATTAGAATTTACACCTAAAAGCAGTAAGGCGACATACAATTAAGTTGTAAATTTACATAAGCACTGTCACTTTTTCCATTGAACAGGGGCGCTCGCGTTTTAGTGGGGACAATTTCGTTTACTGGTCCGTTAATACAGGGGCAGATTTACATAGGGGCATGACCCCCTCAGCTTTTTCCAAAACAGTACTAAATATGATCTGATCTTTTCAATTCTACATAAAATTACCTTTCGTGGCCCTCAGGCATACAAGGTTTCCTGGTTCCTCCCATGTGTCATATAGATTATTAGTTCCGAAGCCAACCAGGCAAACATCTTCGTCTCGAATCGATCAAATGAAGAACCAAATATATTAATAATCCGACATGAAAACAATCAAGGTAACACACCCAAATCAGCAAAATGTCAGCCAAAGAAAAAATAAATAAAAAACCAGAAGCTTGGCAGGGGCACTTGCTTGTTGTTACTAGACTAGATCCGCAGGTAGCTAAGCTCAGGTATCGGTACAATGGAAGCATCATAACGCGTTATACACCTGAGTGTCGGATAACGAAGCAACCCTTCCGGCAATGGCAAAGCTACCTCAATCTTCCGAGGTATTTGACTGTGCATATCTAGGAGACGCAGCTTTATAATTGATGGCGACTGCTTCCAAAATGGTTCAGTGATGAGGAGCTCGTGCGTAGTTGGAATGGTACCCAAAGTTTCATCGTAATTGCTCCCCCAACAATTCACATACTCCTCTTCCATCGTCTCCCAATCATGATTTGCAACATCTCTAAGAATCCACAGCCTAGGCTGCTGCTTGTGTACACCTTCAGTCGGTAGAGCTACGCATTCTTGCACTTCAAATAAACCCCGAAATGGATAACATGATTCGAAATCAGGGCTTCGAAAATAAATGGGAGAAGAAAATTCGGGGAGAGGGATTTCGGTGAACGTCTCCTCTCCAACATCAAATGCCAAAATATATTTTTTTTTCTGGTAGCAATCGTAAATCAGCGCATAAAAAATCCCCCGGAGGCACATCCCTCCATTCAAACCATAAAGGTAAACCTCACGCCGAGTCCCCAGGAGAAAAGACGGATGTATTTCTCTCCATTCATTGCTCCCCAGTGTAAAGACGTGCAGATCAAGACTCAAAAGCTCAGTCCCAGGATATTTATATGCACTGCGTGCTTGAAGTACCTTGTAGTCCTTTCCACGAGGATCGAAGCCGAAACCGTAAGCAAAAACGTAAGATATTGTACTTGGAGAGTCGTCGTCTCCGAATCTAACACGACTTGGAGGACTCATGGGAAGTGTGATGTGTTGCCGGGTGCATGGATTGACAATGTGAACCTGTTGAACGTTGTCCTTCCCTTGGTACTGATTATGAATGCCGTAACAGCAGACCAAGCCGTTGGCAGTTTGCAACCCGATACATGTTTCAAAATAATAATTATTATTACAAGGAACCGTGAGAACATGTGTGGCAGTGGCTGATTGGTTTTTGGGATCCACTTCAACGGAATAAAACGTTATACCATTCTCCGGAGGATGCAGGTGGTCGTCTTTATGCATTGCGGCAAGCAACAAGTGAAACTTATGACCGTAAAGAAGACTCAGACGCTGATCATGGAGATCGACGAACCAAGGCTGTCTTGCGAGAGAGAGCCACAGTTTCGATAGGAGCTGGAACCGGAGAACGGACTTCCCCGGTAGGTAGGAAAGTATCCTCGACACTATTTCTTCACTAACCATGTTATCTCTCTATCGCAAAGGAGGAGTCGACCTAATTAGCCTTCTATGACAAGAGAAAGGTTCCCCTTTCGTAAGTACTATAGTACTTTATTTTTTAATGTTTTGACACTTTTCAGATTTGTTTATGATTCCTCTCCGTTTCCTATAAGATCTAGGAATACCTGTAAGGAATGGTGACTTACAAGGAATTGGAGAGCAGGGAATCAGGGACTCGGAAATTGAAGAAATAAAGAAATTAGTTTGGGATTGCAATATCAACATTCTAAAGGTCGTTTATCTCCGCTAATAGAACATTATAGATCTTCAATCCGCGTTTCAAAACAGAAAAGTTGCATACTCAAAGCTTCAAGACAATGTGAGTCCATAGAGATATTACTCTGGTCATGAATCTGAACCAAGATATGTTCTGTTGATATAGTGTCAAAGAGTCTTTCAATTACACGAGCCAAGAACATTTGATCGGCTTTCAATTACAAGAGGCTACACAATCAATCTCAGTATACAACTATAACAAATTTATACATTTTAAAAAAAGTGCAAGAACATAAGTTAATTGCCTAAATTGTTCCAAAATCGAAAGCCAACCAAGAAAACATCTGTGTCTCGAATCAATCAAATGAAGAACCAAATATTCTGATAATCCAACAAGAAAACAATCAAATTAACACACCCAAATCAAAAGTAACAATTTAAGAATGATCACATCCTAAACATGCAAAGGCCAAATAAAAAACTTCAGAAAACCATCAAAAAATTGAGCAACTTGATACAAGAATAGAAGGGGTTAATTATAAGTTGGCGCAATTGCTTTCGCTGTGCCCGTAACAGATGACCCGCCAGTTGCTACAGGTATTGGCACTATCGACTCCGCATAACGTGTGATTGTAAGCTCAGGGCAACGGTTGCGCAACACTCCCGGTAAAGTTAACTTACAAGTATGCATATCTAGGAGATCCACTTGGTGGGTTTTGTCTGTTTTTTGTGGGGGGGGGTTTGGGGGGGGGGGGGTGTGGGTTTTCTTCATGCCACAGTATGTGGCTTTTATAGGATTTTGGCAGGCATGCACCAAAAGAGACCACAGTTACCGTGGCATTTTTCAAAAATATTGTTATTTTTTACTTAACTTGTGGGCCTTAGGAAGGATAATAATCAAATCATCAACATAAACCACAGCTTGTCAGTCTGTGGCCACCCAAAACTATTAATTTATTGTATCAAATTGTACGATATACATTTTTTGGATGGTATACATCTTTACATATAACAACATGGCCACAGTCAACTTGTCAGTGGCCACCCAAACCTAATAATATGTTTGTACAACATATATTTTTTCATCTTTACGTACAATATACAATATTAAAAATATTAATTTGGTCCACAGCATGTTTTGTGCCGTGGCTTTGTGGTGGTGGCCCACAAAGAAAAACTACTCTTGTATTGTATCCTGCCTTTTTTCTTTAACTCTCTCATACCTCCCTTTTTACCTTTAATCTAATCCGTTCATTTTTTTCTTGTTTACTTTTGATAAGATCATATCCATCCATTTTGAACCCTAATCTCTTCTCTTCTCCTTTGTACTCAGCCGCCTCTTCTCATTTCCATACTCTGCGACTGTTCTTTTTTATTCTTTAGTTGGTTTCTTTAGAGTAAAAAATAGAGTTTAATTTTGTTCAGAGATGAGGAAGAGGAATTTATTTTTTGGATTTTCGTTGTTTTTGGTGCGCTACTTGGGATTTTGGGGTGTTGTTTGATTTGTGGGTTGTGTAATTCAAACATTTTAGTTAGGCAGTTCTTGTTTATGTTTTCTCACTTATTATATGATGGTTTGAATTTAACTTTTCTTTCGTTATTTGTCTTTTTGGCTTGGTTTAGGTATGGATTAGATGAGTCCACTTGCAGTGATGAAGATGGAGGATTCTCAGCCTGAAAATTTAGCATCCAACAACTCTAATTCGAAAGCAGAGGTTTGAATCTGTCGGAAGCTTGATTTACTAATTTGTGCAAGGTGCCCACTTTCCTCCAATTTTACTGCACTCATAGTGTTGTTAATTGCCCGTTTGTTCTATTGTGAAGATTCAATTTATAAATTGTTCTTTTGTTTACTCTTTGAATTTGTATCTTTGTTTCCTTAGTCATTTTGTACTTGACTGTTTATATTCATTTTTACCCAATTTCTAGTTTCTATAAATATTTGGTTCATGATTACAGAATGGATTGTAGTTGGATGAGAATTCTTACACACAAGCTATGGAGAAACCGAACAGCTAGCTTCAGCTCAGCTATTGGAAACGGAACTGTATGCAATTCGTGTTTAGTAGTTCAGGCTTTTTACAGAAATGTATCACTGATTTAGGGAACGGTCCATTGTATTTTGAGAGATTTGAGCTTCAATTGTGTTATTGAGATATACAAGCCGCTAGCCGTTTACTGAGTATTCTATATCCGTATACTTTTTGGGGTTTTTTTTTTTTTGAAGAATAGTAGATTTGGTGGCCACGGATGATGTATGCAGTGGCATTGTTTAATAGTTTTATAAGAATCCAACAGAGGTAGAAAAGTGGTGGGACCTGGGTTGAAAAGAAGCCACGGATGATGCACGCCGTGGCTGAATTAAAAAAACAACACCACCCATAGACCATTACCTCATACTCTGTGGCCAATCCGTGGCCAACCCCAAGTCGGGGCTTGTGGTCTTTTGGGCATTCCTCATCAATACCCCGGTGGTCTATACTCAATTTTCTACCAGTGTTTTATACTTGGTTGCGAAGACCTCGGACATATTTCTGTTCTTATGACGAGCTCATAAGTACTAGTTGTGGGAATTATACAAATATTTTTTTGTCTATGTTTATAATAACTCAAACAAAGGCAGCCCACATAGGCTCTCTAGCACTACAAGAAAATTGCACATTAGGCACCAAAATTTAGGCACCACTAAGTTTTGGTGCCTTTTGGTTTTCAATTAGGCACATTTGATTGTCAAGTGTGGGTATAAGTCTTTACCCACACTCCAACATGTGGGAAACTCAATTTTTCCTACACTTCCCACCAAAATTTTGAATGAACAAATATAATATTAGAGCTTTTGTAGTTTTAGGCACAAATTTTGTAGTGTGGCAAACAAAACAAAATAATAATTCCCCTCCTTATCCTAAACGATTGTTTCTCCTATACATCTCCTGCTTTCTCCTATACATCTCCTTCTCTTTTGATTTTTCATTCGCTCTCGCTCACTCACTCTCAGTCGTCCCTCTTTCTCTTTGAAAACTAGGTTAGAACTTTGTCCCTCTCTTCCACAGATCTGGAAGCGTACGGTCACGCCGGCGACGGAGCTGTCTTTGATTCTGCAAGTGATGCTCTCCGTCCGAACCCTTGGTCAATCTCCGCTTGGGTAACCTGGAATTCGTGAATTTCAGCCGCTCAATCTCCGTTTGGGATTCGTGGGTGTTCTACTTCAAAGTTCGATCGGTGGTTGGCGATTTCATCACCATCTTCATGGGCCTCGACAGGGTCGAGAACAAGGACCTCATCAAATACGGCTTTCCCGAAGACGTTTGGTAACTCCTCGCCCCCAATTTATCTAATTCATTCTGTTTCGATACCAATCAGCAACATATCACACTTTGGTAGTCTGCTTTCTGCAGAGTTTGAGGCACAAACCCAACTTTGGATATCTTCTTTTGTGTTTCTTTGTGCAGTTTTGCTTCTGTGGTTAATAGTAGTAGGCTAGATGTCTGGAAATTGATGGGAAATTCTGTTGCCCCAGACTTACTCGGATCCACTTCAATGCATTCTGATGATTGACTCTCTTCTGATTTGTCATTTAACAATATCTCCAATTTCTTATGTTTGGTACTGTCTTTCAGCATAATGGAGAAAATTAATAAAGCCAGAGCTAGTATGGAAGAAATTCCAAGTTGTGAAGCTTTGTGTTATCTTTGGAGTTCTGTATTTGCCTTTCGTCATAGTTGTTGAGTTTGTCTGATGCCTATAATTTACTGATTTCCTGGTTTATGTTTAAGTAAACCTAATCCTGGTTACATGTCCAGGTGACTACCAATCCGAGTGCAGTTGGTGGTTGCAGTTGTAAAGGTTTTTCATGGTGACTGCTTTGTGACTGCTTTTATGCACTTCCTTCAAAGATATAGAGTACATGAATAGGTGAATTAAGTTCATTTTTTAATCAATTTTTGCATATCTAGTTGAATGAATGACCTTTTATATCTTCATCGAACTTGTTGTAGTCTTATTCCATCAAACTGTGCATCCTTAAATGTTATCGTTTTCTTTGGCATAGAGTATGAAGTTATAATCATTCTGCATATAAGTTTTCCAGCATTTATGTATTTCAAATATAGTCACTACAGAATGTAATCTTTTGGTCTGTATTGTCTACAATTATCTGTTACACCACTCACAGTTAGAGTGCCCTCTTTTCAAAGGTCCAACTGTGCTTTTGCTGATTTTATTCCTTGCATTTTGGTATCAAATCGATGAGAGGTCGGAAGATATTTTATTTCTTGACACCTAATAATATTCATATTTTTCTTGGCAGATATTCGGCTCTGGGATATAGCTTCCAAGTAATTACACTCTTCTGAATCAACATGTTCAATTTTATATAGATGATTTAGGATCTTGATATCAGTGATCTTCTTAGAGTAGTCATGTCTGCACTGGAAGTATGTTCTGTTTTATCCATAGGATTCTTGTACTGTGACAAGATAAATAGAAGTTTGCTCAGGTTAAGTAGGCCTAAAAAAGGTTACTTGCCCATTTCTGCTTTGACCCTTCCTGTTTACTCGTTTCAAACTATGTAACATGTGCATGCTTATATATGCTTAAGGAAATATCAACACACTAGTTAGGCATGAAATAAAGTTGGTAGGGTTTTGAATGCTGAAATTTGTACTTTGACGGAACTGAGGAGAGATAATGTGATTATCATATGAAGAAAAATGAGAAGGAATAGTTGTGTATTTCTTTGTCAACCTTTGAGAACAACGAAAATCCCACATCGTGCCCCCACAAGAAAGTTGGGCATTAGGAACCAAATGATACTTTGACAGACCAGTTTTTTCTTGTTCTTTAGACAGTATGTCGATGCTTTGAATTCAGTTCTTAAGGTTCCTTTTTACATTTCCCTCTTTCAGACATTTGCAGTTTTGTCTAGAGTATGTTGTAAAGTCTTGCATTTGACACTTCTTCCCTTTAATTTCTGTATAGAGTGTTGAAGCCCTATGGGTCCTGACTACTCACAGGTAGTTCATTACTTTTTAGCTCATCAATTAACCATAGGCATTAGTTGAGTTGGAGTTGATCAATCTGTGTTGACTGCCTTTGTAGCCTAAGGAATTTGGTCAGATTTCCTTAAAAGATATTGATGATGCAGCAAAGAACTCATTTCTTGGATTGATTTCTTGTTGCAGAATGCAAGCACCCGAAGACGGCTGAAGATTTTCTCAAGTCGTCACCTTCAAAGGTTCTTGCCTTTACTGTCTCTTTATGTGTTTCCATATTCTACTTTGCATTCCATTCTCTTCAGTCCATTTGTGGTATAAAGCTCACTAGCGTAAGAGAAATGAACGTCATGATCATACATACACAAAGACTTTCACATGATTGACAGAACTGTGGTTGAGGTTGTCTAAGCTCTTCATAGTAGTTATACTGATTTTAGGAAAAATTTTCTTTATGTTGAACTACATTTCGGAATGTGATTTTATTACTTTTAGACCTGTAGTTGGCGTAGAATCTGTTTCCTAGTATTGGCCAGGTCAAAGTTTTCAATTTGGTATCTTGACATAAGGAACTGCGATGAGTTTGAAGAATTTTATAGTGTATTGAACAATTCCTGGGAGCTTTCCTTTGCTTTTCTCAGTAAAAGCAGCAGTCTTTAGCTACCAGCGGGCTTGTAAACCCTGCTGAGTAGGCCTATGCTCCACTGTTAATGCTTTTTTGATGGTCTCAGGTTCGTCTGGATAAAGTCCTGGCAGCTGATGCTCCCTTTGATATTTGCAGTTGCAAGGTGAGCCTGTCCTGGCAGCAATATATAGAACCTTCTATTGTAAAGTAATTATACATTTGAGCTAAGGAGGGCCTTTGAATCTGAGAAATCAAAACACATTGTATTTTGCAGTTTGCCTTGCATTACTCCTGGTCTACTGAGGCACGTGGGACATAACATTGAAGAAGAAAAGAATCAACAAGCAGGGGTGAAGTCGTCTAAGGATGGCATGAAGTAAGTAGATGATGGAAGATGTAGGAGTTGATGTACAGTCAGTTTTGAAACAATAGGGATGTTTTTTGTATTGAATTGGAACTAGTTCTTAAGATTTCAATTTGAGTGGAAAGATACATTTTCAGAGAAATTCAATGTGACAATACCTGGTTTATGGTATATTTTTGTGATTTATAAGCTCAATTTTAATTCTGCATAAATTTTTTTTGGCCCCTAAATTCTTCAGCCACGGATGATTCATGTGTGGCAAATATTGCATTAAAATATAATTTATAGCCACGGTTGCATCATCCGTGGCTAAATATTTAAATTACTTTGCAGCCAGCCACGGTTGGGTCATCCGTGGCCATCAATAAGGCACGGTCGACTGAGCGGGTGCCTATTGATCAACACGGACGGCGAGTTAAGACACGGATGATTGCCGTGTGCCTATTGGCGTTTAGCCACGGATATCCGTGGCTAACATGCCTTTAGGCACAGATAAATGCTTGATAGCCACAGATAATGTTTGTGCCTATTGTGCAGTTTTTTTGTAGTGTAGTGATCGGCAAGACCCACCATTTGGATACAAGCTGGAACCGGAGAAGTGACTTCGCCGGAAGATGGGAGAGTATCTCCAGTGCTAATCCGTCGGCATCCATACGCTTATCTCTCCGAGGAGAGGAGTATTGGAGTTGTGCGCTACTGGCAAAGAGAGAGGTTGGTATGGACTCTAGATTCCTTTTTCCCGAGCTAGTTAGACCAATGAGATCTCGCCACATAAACCAAAGTAGCTGACTTCAAGGAATTCTCTGACTTTGACAGGGATATTGAGGGTCGACAGTTTCGAATAGAAGACCTCTTTCAATATTAAGAAAGAGAAATACCACGAAATGACTATGGATCAAGTTGGACTCCATTTCCTCTAACTAGAGCAATTTGAAGCTATTGGAAATTTTGGAGTATAGAGTTTGGATCAGAATTTGATTAGTACGTGTCTTGAAATCACCATTCACATTTGGTTAATCCCACCATATTTCGATCAGAACAATATGAATCGGCCCTCTAAAACTTCCAAAATTCAATTGCTATCGATCCTATTGAGACAATATGTTGGGCAGAGGAACTCTGGTGCATATCAAGAGCCTAAACAAGCACTTTTGTACTATACAAAAAAGGAACGTAGTATTCATTTAAGTTCAAGTATTCATTTAAGTTCAACGTTAACTGTAGATTTGGATTCAGCATGTACCGAGTGAGAGCGAGAGCCACCGTCTGGATACGAGTTGGAGAATGGACTTCACCGGTAGGTGGGGGAGTTTCTCCGAGGCTATTTCGTCACTCTCCATATTATCTCTCTACTCTAGGATTAAGCTCGTGGACCTAGTATATATTGGCCATCCACTTATACGAGAAACAGGTTCCCCTTTCCTGACCCATGATTTGTTTAGAATTTGTTACTTTCCTTTTCATGGAACCGGAGAAGTTAGGAATCAGGAAACTCGGGAATGAGCTAAGGTTTGCAGATGACGAGCTTTCAATGACAACTCTTGAGAGGCAACACAATCAATCTTTAATATAATAACAAAATTACTCACGGAAAAAAGGAAGTGCGTTATATCCAAATACTAATAATCCAACATGAAAAAAATAAGCCCACATAAAACTTCAGAGAACCCATCAAAGAACAGAGCAACTTGATGGGCGAAAGAAGGAGGTAATAAGCTGTGGCAATCACTTTCGCTGTCCCCGTAATAGATGATTCGCCAGTTGCTCCAGGTATTTGCACTATGGACTCCCCATAACGTGTGATAAGATCAAGGCAACCACCGCGCGGTAAAGTTAACTCAATTGACTGTGGTGTACGGGTATGCATATCTACGATATCCACTATGATCCTTGGTTGCGAAGACCTCGGAAATATTTTCTTTCTTATGACGAGCTCATAACTACTAGTTGTGGGAATTTTACTCAAATTGTGATCATATTCATAACAGCTCCACCAATCATAGGTCACATAGTCCTCCTCCTTAATCTCCCAAACACTATTTTCGCGATCCTTAAGAATCCATAACCTAGTCTCGTTGTTAACGTCCACGCTTAGCAGAGCCAAACACTCTTGCGCCTCAAGTAAATAGTCAGAATCATAGCCATAATCAAACCTTGGGGAAAATAACTCCGGCAACAGAATTGCGGTGAACTTCTTGTTGACTTTGTTGGCTCAAATTGATGTTTTGTTGAATAAAATAGTAGGCCATGTGCTTGTGTTGTGTGGTTGGTTCTTTGAACATCATTTGGAAGACTTCCACGGCAACAAAGTAGTATGGAGAGGTGTGAACACTTCTTCATTTTGATTGGATGGTTGCTTTTCTAAGACAACATGTTGGTTGCACACTTAAGTGCAAATAGTAAAGAGAGACTTTGAGGCCAGCTGCATGTGGGTAAGAGAAAGAAAACATGACTTTTCTTTCTATAAGAACCTATTGATGGAGCTAGCATTCGGTGTGGAGGTCGAAACCATTGAAGACAAGAGAGATTGAGAGAAATAGAAATCCTTTTTGCATCAAGAGTAAAGTCATTTTCTCTTGGACTGTTGTAGGATTTGCTAGATCATTGTTAGCTCTCTTTCTTGGTCTTGGGGTGTTCGAGTCCATCTTTGGTGTGGTAACAACTTTGTGAGCAACGGTTTAGGTTGTTCTTTGTGTAAGTTGTTTGACACATTTGGTACTCTCTTTGGGTATTTGTGTGAGTGCAAGAATCTGAGATTTGTTCTTGACTCACTTGTGAGTGTGTGAGCTTGGGTGGTTTGGGTCATTGGGCTTGTGGGTGCAAGAATCTGAGATTTGTTCTTGGCTCACTTTGTAATCTCCTTTGATACTAGTGAAATTTCCTCGCCGTCTTCGAACTGGATTAGGCAATACGCCGAACCAGTATAAATATTGTGTCTATTTTAGATTCAGTATTTTATCATACTTGCCATTAGTGATTGTGTGGTTTCATCCCGCATACGCTTCCGCATTCCGCACAACACTTCTCCTCTCCGACATCAAACGCCAAAATACAAGAAGGATCGCAGCAAGAAGAATCGCAGCAAGGCAACCAGTATATGGTCCCCCGGAGGGACAAACACCGATTACTCGAAGGAATTATCCAATGATGAGAGGCCTCAAACTCTGTTAGAGGAAGAGTCGGATGTATTTCTCTCCATTCATTACTCCCTAGTGTGAAAATCAGCAGCTCCACGAGGTTATTCTTCCCCTTCTCGAAAACACAACATGTTTGAAGTACCTGCAAGAATAAATTTACATACTACTGAACGATTAGCATAGCCCGAAGAGAATAAATAAACAAACATATCTTCTTTATTGATGCACGGAAAACATAAACAGAATGAGAAAAAACCTCCTACATAGTACATAGACACACATAAGATAGCCCCACTCGAAAACCAGAAAACCAAAACTAATGTAGTACCTAATCCGGACGTAGCCGATCGAAGAGATTCATTGACATACATTACCTTGTACTCCTTCCGATGAGGATCGAAACCGAAGGCAACACTATAACATATAGTACGGCGTGATGCTGTATTATCCGTAGATGTGACGTCACTGCTACGGGGACTATCGGGAAGGGTGATGTGCTGGCGGGTGTAGGGATTAAGTATAACAACTCGATGGACGGCCTTGTGTGGCTTGCTTGAAATTGAAGGAAAGCTGAAACTGCAGACCAAGCCGTTGGCGGCTTGCATTCCGAACCAAGCATCTTGTAGATTATAAGGAACCGTGAGGACGTGTGCGGCGGCTGGTGTTTGGTTTGTGGGGTCCACTTCGATGGAGTAAAACGATATAGCCCTATTATTCTCCGGTGTCCTACCCGCCCGCGGTGACCATACGGAGAGCAGAAAGTGAAACTTGCGACCTCTGCGTTGGCTCAGCCGTTGATCGTGGCGGTTCACGAACCAAGGCTCTCTGGTGATCAGTGAGAGCCACCGTTTGGATACGAGCTGGAACCGGAGAAGCGACTTTGCCGGAAGATGCGAGAGTATCTCCGGCGCTATTCCGTCGGCTTCCATATGCTTTCGTGTTCTTCTACCAATGAGATTGAGGGTACATGCACACTCTAAATTCCTTTTCCAAAGGTTGTTGTTGACTATACTTTTTTTCCGAGCTAATTAGACCAATGAGACCTCGCCACATATAGAGCGAAGTAGCCGAATTCAACAGATACTCTGACTTTGAAAGCGATATTGAGGGTTGACAATTTTGAATAGGATACCTCTTCCAACATTTGAAGATAAATACCACAATGACTATATGACGATGGATCAATTGGTCAAGTGCATTTATCCAACCATTTTCTGTAACCAGAGCAGTAATCCGAAGCTATTGGACATTTTGGAGTGTAGAGTTCGGATTAGAATTAGATTAGTACGTATATTGAGATCCCTATTCAGATTTGAAGGTACTTCTCTTCATTCATATCGCTGCTTAATGTAAAACTCAGCAGCTCAAAACTCGGAACCACAGCATCCGAGTCCTTCAAACAACCAAAGGGGAAGAACAATATGTACAGATGCTCCAAATTTCGGACCCTTGAAACTCGAGTGATCGATCCTATTGAGACAATATGTTGGGCGGAGGAACTCTGGTTCAGAGCACTTACATGCTAACACATAAAAAGGAATGACATACGATTCATTTGAGTACAACATTAACTGTATTCAGATTTCGATTCAGCGTATATATACATTTAGATATAATATGTGTACAGATCCTTTAAAATTCGGATCCTCAAAATTCGATGGATCAATATAGCCTAATGAGACAATATATTTAGCAGAGAAACTCTGGCACGGATCAAGAGCCTAAACAAGCACTCCAATTCAGTTTCAAGGCCTTCAATGCTCGAATCCAAATCCTCCAACTTTCTCTGTGCAGATTGAATCTTCTCAAACTCAAATTCTTCACTTGGACTGTTCACTATCTGCAGGTTTCCAATTGCAATATCGACATTTTCTAGCTCGTTCGTGCTTTTAAGTTGATTGTCACAACTTAGCGCTCCCCGGTGCACCAAAGTCGAAACCAACGACCATCTGCTAGGCCTCGGTTTCAGAATTGGTGTGCAGAGGAAAGAAAGGAAGGATTGGAAAACAGAGCTGGTGATCAAACTTGCCTCCCTAAGCACCCTCATCACCGCGGCGGTGTGGTTGTCTAGATCCAAAGGAAAGGCCTCATATCTGTGATCCATTTGCTTCAATGATGCTTGAAACTGCACCATTTCCTTCTTCACCTTTTTTCTGATGAAAATATATGAACTCACATTTTCTTCAATGCTTGAATCTCCAATTTTTCTACGCCGAAGCGCGGATTGCAGATCTCTAATGCTTTCCTTCATTGTCAAGATCACATCTCTTGTGTTGCCACATATATCCAAATAATTGACAGAACCATTCAGCAATTCTTCAACCCATTTCTCATTTTGATGCAGGGCAAGTGCCTGTTGGGTCAATGGCAATTGAAGTAGATCCTCAATGCACATGTACAACTCTTTTAGCCCGCACAGTCCCTTGCATATCGAATCCGCCTTTGACGCCGGCGACGATGAAGATGTTGTCGTTGTTGTTGTTGTTGCCTCCCATTGCTTGAGCTTGTTCAACTCTTCTTCCGTCTTGACCGTGCTCGGATGTGACCTAACCGGCATACTAATCGACCGGACATTGTATCGTTTCGAAATCGGAGAGAATGGGGCCATGGCAGCCCTTTTCATTATGGGAAAGGGTTGGCAAAAGTTTGAACTTCAAAATTGGATTGAAGAAGTTGTGTTGTATGATTCATAGATTTGAAGGTCACATATTTATACATGGGCACAAGATATTTGAAACAAAATGGGAATTGAGAGGGGACCAAAGGCATCTTTGGAGTCTTAAGGTCAATGTGATCAACATGTGGAGGCAGAGCCGCGCAGAGTGGGCTATTATTCCATGGCGTGTGTTACGTTGTCACGTCATGGACCTACTAAACTATAGCAATGCCTGCATTTTAATATACCAACTCATAGATGTTATTATTTGGGTCCGGTATCATCTAAAAGTTGGGTTTTAAGATTGATTTTTTTTGCTTCTAATGTTGATATTTCACATCATTTGTTACGTTTAAGGAGGAGTAGTCGAATACTTCGGCCGGAAAACTTCGTTCTACTTACTGGTCACAACTATTAAGGCCGACATAGTCGCTGCTTTTAGGCGTCATATTGAGTTTGAGTTGTCACACATTTGTCACACATTTGGTCACTTTGGCATTGTGTACCTTTCTCTTCCATTCATGCACCACCGGCGGCACCGCCTAATTTTGGTTATCGATGGGTCAGACTCATGGAAGTTGGTACTTGGTGGCAATAATTTAAGAGAAGTGGGGGCGTTCCAAAGTGCTTTCGATATGGAGCAGAGTCTTTGAATGTTGAATATCGAGAAACCCCATATCCATACAGATCTTATACGAGACAATGTTTTTTAACTCATTCTGGAATTTGGTTGGACTTGGACATTTAGCTGTTAACATCCAAAGCAAAAATATTCATATATGGGTTGCACGAGTGACATGTCTTTGTATGTTCCCTTGGAAGCTTGCTACCTTCCAAAACGCAATAAAACCCAGAGGACGTTAATTAGTATTTGATTTAGTTCAAACTGCATTGACCCTTCACCTAAATGACAAAAGTTTATGAGATTAGCTTTTGTGAGTAGTGGATTTTCTGTCTCTTCTTTTGCTCTCATACTTTGTCCTTGAAAGAAGGAAAAGATTGTGTTTCAAAACTTTTTGGCACAACTTGGTACTCTTTGGCCAAATTTTCTTCATTTTGCTTAAAGTAAAAAGAACTCATTTTCCAAGCACTTCTTTTGAAAACTTTATTGACGACAGGGGAATCTTGATCCCTTTAGATAAATCCAAATTGTTAATTAACACTTTCAAATCTATACTATTATTTAAGGAAAGAAGGCTTAAGAATAAGGAATGACTATTATATCCTAAAAATCATATATTACGTAAAAAATTTAAATTAATTGATGAGGACTTTTTTGTCAAAACAAGACAACTAAATGAGAGTTTTAAAATTAAAAATGTCTAATATACCCTTATAGAGCATATATTACCTACACAAAATTAATTAATGAATAGGGGACAATTAAGTCAGAAAAAAAAAAGAGATTATTGCTCTCATCGGCAACTGCAAAACTCTTCAACTCCTGCGCCTTCTCTCCTCGAGAAACCAAAAAATTCGCAGAAAACCAGAAAGAGTGAGCCTTGGAAATCCAAACCCAACCTCCCAACCCCTCCCTCCCCCTCCCCCCAACACAACCCTGTAAATGCCTCTCAACCATTAAAGCCCCAACGAACCCATCAAAAAATCTCCATAATTGAAATCAAAGCGAGCACCAATCCAAATTGAAATAATTGCAGTAGCGCAGTGGTGTTAGTGGCAAGCGAGCAAGAAAGCTAGAAGAAGATGGGTAGCAATGCAAAGGGCCGGACCGTTCTTGAGGTCGGTGGCGATGGATTCGCCATCATCACCATCATCAACCCGCCCGTCAATTCCCTCTCATTCGATGGTATTTGGGTTTTCAATCTTACCCATCTAAAAAAGTTTCAATCTTTTGTTTTGGGGTTTTCATTTTCAGCTGGAATTGTTACTCTTTGATCAGTAATTTGATTTAAAGTTTGGTTTTTTTACAGTGTTACAAGAACCTCCAACTGGCCCGGAAAATGGAGAAGCTCGAGAAGAACGTGTCCAGGTTCGTTCAGGGCCCGTTTCAGGCCCATATCTTGGCCAAAGTTCATAGTATGTGGTTCGACTGGATTGACTGGTGGCACCGCCAGCTGGAGCAGTGGCTCGCGGGTAAAGATTGGAACGTGCGGCGGTGGAGGGTGGGTGGAGGAGGCAGTGAGGGCGGCGGAGGAGGCGAAGGAGATGGGGAATTCAGTTGTGTTGGGACTGGGGTTGGGGATGAAGAAGGTGAAGGAGATGGTGATGTTTGGGAAGGAGGAGTTGCGAGTTGTTGGGATTTGTGGGATTGGTGGGTCTGGAAAAACCACTCTTGCTAGAGAGTTTTGCAAAGATGATCAAGTTAGAAGTGAGTGAACAATAAAAAAATATTAGAAAAAGTTGTTGATTTTGCATCTTTTGATTGTTTTCTGTGGAGGTTTTTGTTGGAGTTTGAGTTTATGATAAAGAGGTGTTCTCATATTTGCAGACTACTTCGATCCAAGCATCAAGCCTTTTGTTGTTTTTGCATCTTTTGATTGTTTTCTTGGATTGGTTTTCTGGAATTTTATTTTTTGATTATGGGATGTTCTCACATTTGCAGACTACTTCGGTGAGAGAATTATGTTTTTGACGGTTTCGCAGTCTCCGGATGTGAATCAGTTGAAGGCCAAGATGTGGGGATTCATAATCAATGTAAAATTATATCGGAATAATATATGTTTTTTGCGGCTTTGATGAATATAATGTTCTCATTAGGTTAGGTCTTCTTTGTTTACAAATTATTTGCACACGCATAGCGTGTGTGCCTTTTGCTAGTATCAACGTAAGTAAATATTCACTTAAACTCAGTAATCATATTCCCAATTTTTCATGAATAACATTGCCTAATAGAAGCTGGTATTAGGAGTCCAAGTAAAATACTTTTGACTTCTAGTCGCATCATTTGAAACATAAACATGTTAAATTAACTTGACCAAAAAAAATTCATATAATACTTAAGAGCCAGATGGCAAATTGATAAAAGCTCTTATTGTGCAAAGAAATCTTCAAATTCTAGTACGAAAACTATTGAACTTGCTTCTTGGTCAGGATATCGCTTAGTATGAGCAAAAAACAGAGGGGTGTGATTAGTATTGCTTACAAACTGATCAAAATATCTGGTTTTGTACCTTTTCTTGGGAAGAGATCAAGAGGAGGATTTTGAGGAATATTGCTGTATTTTTCTATCACACTGATCAGAAAGCTTGCTGTTAAAGTAAAGAGTGATAATCAACATAAACTAATTGAGCTTCCTTCAGCAAGTCCCCTTCAGCAAGCTGCACGTGGACAGCTAAATTCTAGACTCAATTCTTGCTAATTGTTTATAGCAACTAAATTCTGGTCTTAAGAAAAGTTAATCAGGCAGCATTTTAATCGTGAGATGATTAAGACTTGATTATAATATAATTATGTCAGCATCGGCATTTCACATTCTCAACCTGTCAATAATTTTGCAGGCCACACTAATAAGATCATAAACATCAGATGTCAATTTTCCAAATGGAACAATATGGATGGTTAGCAAAAAGAACAGAGGGAAAGTTCATTGATGATGAATGCAGAAAGAGACGGCTAGCTGACATTTCTGATGTTGATGCATTACCAATATGTGGCCAATTCTCTCTTTATTGCTGGATATACTTGCATGTATTTTATGCATTCACATAGTATTACTATCACACTAAAGAGTTACTGCATTGACGTGTTACTTGAAATATAGTGTAATTATGAAAAACGACATATATATATACACACACGTCCTGCCTCGGTAAAGATTTTCTTGGGAAAGAAAGTGGTGTGGGTATGAAGGCAAAAGATCTAACTTGTATATACTTCATCTTTAGTTTGATCATACCAATAAAGATATTTGTAATGAAGAACACTCAAAAAGTCATTTTGAGATTGAGAATCAAAATAAAATGAAGTATAAGATAACAAAAGGAACATCAAGATTTGATTCAAGAACTTGGCTACCAATTGTATTGATCAATATTATATAGCTATACACATTAACAATGTATCAAAAATCATGTAATCCCAGAAGGAAGTCCTAATAAAATGTGGATGCCTTGGAGAATTTCGACACAAAAAAATTGGCCTTTGAGTAGCACATTATTGTGAGACTATGTTCAAAAGAGAAGTTCTTGTTTTGATCAAGCGCCGAAATACGCTCTCCAGTCCAATTTCAAGACCTTCAATGGTGATTTCCAAAGCCTCCAATTTCTTCTGTGCAAATTGTATCTTCTCAACATCTGATGATTTGCATAATGTGCAAAGAGCAGCATCCACACCGTCAAATTCATGCCTTTTAATCTCATCCATCCGATCTTCACAAGCTACAACTCCCTTGTGCATGAACTTTGACACCAAATTCCACTTGGACTTTGGCTTTGAAACTGGTATTGCCAGGAACACCAAGAGGGATTGGAAGATTGACAAGTTCTTGACACAAACTTCCCTAAGAACCCGAATCACGGCGGAGAGATGGAGGTCTTGCTCAACAACTTGTGATGATGTAATAATCTTGCTGTCAAATTGCTTCAAAGATGTGATCAACTTCTTGGCATCTTTCTTCATCTTCTGTCTAAAACAAGCGTAGTTGTCAATGCAACTTTCTATGCTCGAATCGCCCTTTCGCCTCCTTAGAGAAGATTGAAGAACCCTAGCATTTTCCTTGACTTGTGAAATGAAATCCCTAGTGATTCCACAGATATCCAATAGGTTCACTGATTCATCGAACAACTCCTCCATGCACTTTTCCTGTTGGTATTGGGACAAGAGCTGTTGGGTTGATGCTAGGCGGAGCAAATCATCTACACCGTCATACAAATCCTCGAGCCCACACAGAGCTTTCAATATGGAACCAGATGTTGAAGAAGAAGATGATGTTGATTCCCATTGGAGCCTAGTGAGCTTCTCCTCAACCCTGACTGTGGTAGGGTGAGACCGTGATGGCAAGCTAATGGATCTAACTTGGTATTTACCGGCCATGCTATTTATCGTGCTTAAGGTGTTTGATGAAATGCTTCAAAGAGTTGTTGACTGTTGTTTTTCTTCAAAAGAGCTCAAGTTTGAGTTGCTTGGTCTCAACATCTCTTACAATTCCTATATATAGATGGAAGGTCAATGTGGAGACCATGTGAAGCAGAGTGGGCATACTTTAAGAACTGTAGACTTTGGCACAATTTGGGAAACATTGGTGCAATAATTTGCAATTTTTTTAACCCTGGATTGGTATGGTTATGGGAATGGCCTCAAGAAGAGTCACCACCAACTTTGCCTCCTATGGTGCCACATTGTCCTTCAATGTTGATTTGTTTAATTGTGGCAGACCAGTCCTCCAATAGGTGGCCTTGTTGGGCTGTCTCATTTTGGATTTAGAAAAAGGTACCCCCGGAAGAAGATTGATTGAGATCCAGATCTATTACGAATTCTGGATTTAAGAAATGTACCACGTGTACACCTTAGAATGCACAGATGAACAAAAAAAAAATTTATTATTGTTTGCACGAATGGCTTGTAGTATCCATGTCTCTGTTTTGCTAATGCAGTTATTTGGGTTTTGGTAGGAGGGGAATAGTCGGTTTTTTTTGTTGGTTGGTTTTTTTTCTTTTAGTTAAATAATTTTTTTTTTTAGACAGAGGCGGCGCCGACGAGGTGTAGGTCGGCCTGACAGAACTGGGCCCCCATTTCAAGCGGCCCCCCTATATTTTTTTTGTAAAAATTTTAATATATTAAATATTTATATGTATTTAAATTAAACAAATTAAATATTTATATGTATTTAAATTAAACAAATTAAATATTTATATGTATTTAAATTAAACAAATCAAATAAACATATTATTTAAGGACACCTCTCCTGGCTCTTGTCAGAATGCCTCCCGACTTTTTTTCGTGGCTTTTGTCAGAATGTCTCCTAGATACTTTGGGAATGTTAGGATTTTTTAACGAACTAGAAACAATATCTAAAAAGTACAAGATAAAACTCCTTATATCTAAAAAATACACAACTTTCTTATAATATCCATCTAGTACAAATAGTCTAGGTGTCAAAATTAGATTGGTCAGTTTTAATTAACGGCGTTAGACTGGTTAGTTTTGATTGCAAATTGTCTATCTGCAATCAGTTCATCGAATACAGAAAAAGCGAAACCGCATTAAAAGAGGAGGAGAAGAGAGAGAGAAGCGAAGCGAAGCGAAGCCCTAAAGCTTCTGGTTTTGGGGTTGGGATTGTGGAAATGGGAGATTTGGAGAAGCAGGAGATGACGGCGGGAGAGGCAGAGGAGGAGAAAAGGAGCGGCTTTTGGAGGGAAATGGAATGGCGGTGGTGGATTTCGACGTCCTCTGCTCGACGGTGGCGCTGCAGACCCAGGGCAAGTTGGCGGCCAAGCTCCACGGCGAAGATGAAGGCGGAGACGCGGCGGACTTGGGCGGCGTCTTTAGAATGTGCGAAGGTGAAGTCTTCGATTGCCTCGACAACCGTCGGATTGCTCTTGAAACATTCTGGTCCGTACATTCCTCTCCCTCTTTTATTTCAATTTCAAATTTTCCTAGCGGTCCTGTTTGGATTCCTGGAAAATTGATTCTGCTTTCTCGGAAAATAACAAAGTTTTAATTTTTCTTGTGAAGTTCAAGTTCAAAATTTGAAAAACTGGGCAGCCAAAACAATTTCATCCTTTTGACTTTCCAATCAACTTTGTTTTGAATTTTTATTTCTGTCGTTGAATTATTGAACAAAGTAGTCAAAGGAATTGAATGAGTCAATGGTTTCTTATCGGCTGTTTAATTCAGTGGTTGTTTTGATTTTATCTATTCTCTTGCTAATTTCTGCGATGGATTTGATTTTTGCAGTTGCCCATGTCATAGATTCGGGAAGAACATGAGACGAGCTGGTTTTGGTCCTGGTTCATTACAAGTTTGTGCTTAAATGTTGAAATTTTAGTTGTAATATGAGAAAGAAATTGAACATGTGTTAGATTAAGAAGAGTGACGGAGATCATATTGAAGCTATTTTCGGCTCGTCTTGATTCGAAGATCGGATTTTTCTACAATGTAGGCTGTGTTAGGGTAGAATGATTGGAAATGTTGGTTTATTGTTTTGCAGGGAGCTCTTCATTTAATCCTGGTCGTTCTTGTCCTTCTTAACTGCATTGCCTTCTTTGTCACCAAGAAGCATTGCTTTTTATATTTGACAGGTGAATGTCTCTGTAGAGACATGTGAATGTCTCTGTAAAGATAGGTGACTGTCTCTATAGAGACAGGTAAATGTCTCCGTAGAGATAGGTGAATGTTTCTATAGAGACAAGTGACTGTCTCTAGAGAGTGATTGTCTCCGCATAGACAGGTGACCGTCTTCACAGAGACAGGTGAGTGTCCGCAGAGACAGGTGACTGTCCCTATAGAGACAGGTGACTATCTCTGTAGAGACAAGTGACTATCCAGTTTGTTTTGTTTAGCACTTTCAAATTTGGTGTCTCTATAGAGACACTTTACTGTCTCTACCGAGACACTTAATTGTCTCTGTAGAGACACTTGATTGTCTCTGTGAGACACTTTATGTCTCTTAGAGATACTTTACTATTTCTACATAGACATTTGACTGTATCTAGAGACAATCGACTTTTCTAGAGACACTTACTTTCTCTGCATGTGAAACTTGCGAAATTTTTTTGTGAAAAACATACTCAATATGGATTTTAAAATGTAGATCTCACTTTTACGAATAAATTGGTGAAAGCGAATTTTTATTACGATTTCTATATCAAAAGTTATGATTAATTTAGAAAAACAAAAAAATTGAAAAAAATAAGAAATATGAGAGAGAAAGATGATTTTCGTTAAAGGGAGTTAGTTACTTTTGAGTTTGGCGTTGGTTTTGAACTATGGATATTTAACATCTTTTATATCTCTTTTTAGATATTTAAGATGTTATTTTGGACCCTTATGATATCAACCCTTAACAATACTTTAGCCTTTAGGAAGTTATTCCCTTTCTCTTATTGTAAACGGAAATTATGCTAGAACCCTTATAGGAGAAGAATGCTCATTGTATTTGTATCATTGTTTTTGCTATCAATTGAAAGTGGATTTTTGGACATGATTGACTATGAAGGTTTAATTGATGAATTTGCAGCAAAAAATGCAAGGAGAAAGATTTTCCAATGACGCGTTGATGTTCGACACTGTCACATATCATTAGATGTTGAATATTTTAACTTTGTTGCGTTGTTATCTTTTTTTTGTTGCTATTTTTACTTTGTTTGTAATATGCTTTGCGTGAACTCAATAATCTTTTCTAAATTTATTATTATTATAATTTTGAATTTACTTTTTGCTAATATATTGTGCATAAAAAAAGTTGGTATAATTTTTTAGAAAATACGTTAAGGGCCTCGTAAAATTTTAAAACCAGGCAAATTTCTAAGGCTTCTATATACACTGTATCTTTCTGTTTGTTAAATTCACTTCAGCATATATATATTAAGTTGTGAATCAAATAAGTAAGGACGGACGATTTTAGCTGTAATATTCTAGATTTCAGACTGCGTAAGAAGCTTGGAAATTAAGGTACCCAAAATAGTCATGTGGTCCAAGAGGTGTGAACGTATGTTGCTGCTGACATGTGTTTAGATACCCATTTTGGGTGCTGTCAATACTACAAAGTGAGATTCCGCCAAAAAAAAAAAAATACTACAAAATGAGAATGCTCTAGAGCTTGGCATGTGGGCATTTTGGGACAGGTGGTGGCCTTTGCTTGGTTATCTCGTTTGAGTCATCTGATCACCAAATCATTATTGGAGTTGTAACTCTTACCAAATCATTGGCGTAGCATTTCTTATTGACATTTTATCTCTTTAATAGATTTTCGGCATCTTACAAAATCATTGGAGATGGAAATTTTAACTTCGCAATAGACAGGTGGTGCTCTTTGCTTGGCTCTTCATCTGACTCATTTCACCACATTATTGGAGACTTGGGACTAGTGTTCTATTCTCTGATCATCATTATCAGTTTTGGATATTATTTTATGTAAGTAACATTGGTACTGAATATACTTCAGTATGAAGTCTTAGGTGTCTTCATTATGTAACTTCTAGGTGTACGTGGGGTTAGCTTACAAATGGTTAAGAAGACTACTACTTAGGTTAGGTCCACTTATTTCGAGTGCATTTTATTTGTGATTAACAAATATTTACTGTGAATATATTTCTAAAATTAAATTATTTATTTTATTATTTAAAAATTTGTCATGCTGCTAAATTTATAGAAGACAGCAGTAGACAGCTACGATTGTGAGACTGAAATAGGCACTTCCACTGTCAGATCACCATTGCGGAGAAATCACTAGGAAATAGATCTCCTTATACCCAGGGACGGAGCCAGGATTTTGGGACCGGGGGAGCGAAACATAAAGGCTCAACCGTTCCAAAAAAAAATTAAAAAATCTAAATACAATAGAATTTAAATGAACACGGTAAACATAAATCTATACCTAACAAATTGGCCACAACGCAATAATCTATACAAAATCAACAATCTATACCAAATAAACATCAGCAAATTCATCGATCTAAATATAATCTATACCAAATAAACAAGGTAAACACCAATCTAAACATAATAACTCAATTTAACGAAATAAGCATCCATCAATTTATGGCATATAAACATCCACAAATCCAACCACAATTCCAATCAATTCATCATCAATTTGAAATTTAGGAAATATAGGGATTTATGAATTTATTACTTGAAAATTGTTGAAACTTGGAGGAGGCTCTCGGAAGTGGTAGCGCCGGAGGAAACCAATTTTAGCCCGATGTTTACCAACAAGAAGCAAGCCCAAACCCTTCGGAATAAATACGACATCTCCTAACGCAGCGAGGAAACATAGCTCTTCTCCTTCGTCTTCTATCGCCCTCAATTTTCCCAACCACCATATATCAGCCTCTACACTCAATGTCCATCAATACATGAGAATTGATTTTAGCATTATCAGGTAACTAGAAACGCTCAGGAACAAATACTAGTTAAGGGAATCTAATCAGAGATTCTATGCATTATACTCCATCAAGCATAACTTTACAGCCATATAGCTCAACTGAATAAACCTTCCAAGAAGTAAAATCAACTTTGCAATCATACGAGGCAATTAGAAAGCACTTTACATAAGCCAAGTAAATCCTTTTGCTTTTACCACTAAACTAATGAGGCAAAACATAAAGTAATGAACTTTATTCTCCAAATTGTCCCCTCTCCACACAACCACCATCAACAAAAGTCCAAGAGCTCATAGCAAACGGAAGTACTCAGATCGCAGAAACCCCAATTTAGAAAACTAATCAAAAAACTTTTGCGGGTCGGGGCTTCAATGTAATGGAATGAAATGAAGGGAAAAAAGGTCACTGGACTGGATCTAATGGAATAATGAAACGGCAGTGAATGGAATGAAAGAAGGAAAACGACGCGCTCAGCTCCAAGCTCCGAAAACGACGCATCAACAAGCCCAAACGACGTGTCAACAAAGCCCATTTAAATGAAACGCGCGTTTTGTCCCAGCCTTCTTCTTCTTCGAGTTTGCGCAGGTCAGCACTTCCGCGCCGCTGCTCCAGTTTGCACAGCGGACCAGGGGAGCAGAAAGTCAGCAACCCGCTCCCAGTCCCTAGTTTTTCCGGCGAGCACGGAAGCGGCTGCTGACCTCCGCTCTGGGCTGGCTCCGTCCCTGCTTATACCACTAGGAAATGCAATCACTTGCTACTACATAAACAACTACATTTGACAGATGTAACGGAATGAAGTCCTGACTATTCTTATGGAAAAGAAATATGTATATGAAATAGGAGGAGCCGAGATGAGATTCGGGGTGGCCTGATTACGAATAAGGTGGGCAATGATAAATGTGGTGTCAGCCATTTGAAAACGTGAACATAACAGAGACTCCTTTCATGCAGCAGCCCATTATTACCGAAATTTTTTTATCCGAAAAATATATATGAATAATAATGTATATATATAGACACTTCTGTAATAGAAGAAGTGTCCAAATGCTTATTTTTTAAATTGACTTCACATAAAGAATTCTAAATCCGTTAAGACCAAAGAAGCACCACATTATTATAGCAACAAACAACATCAATAACGTACTACAGCATTACTCTTTTGTGCATTAAATTCATATTGCATGCCATGTTTAGTTCTCTGCCTTCCCCCCAACATGGTGACGAGATTGATGACTTCTTCACTGATTTTTCTCTGCCTCTAACATGTGCTTTATTTCGTAGGGAGGGAATAAACTGATATTGAATTCTGATCTGACCATCTAGACTACTTTGTCGCGTTTTCCCCTCGAGCCTTGATTGGCTCAAGTGGCGTGGAATGGTTGTAGATCAGTAGATGTCGATAGGTCTTAAGTTCAACTTCAATTCAAATCGTCAAGATATGCTAGTTTCTGCTTTTTTTTTACCAACAGAAAACGACAAAGAACGCCTACATGACACTTATCATTAGATGATAAATTTGGCCTCCCCTAGAGGCCCCATTACCAATCCGTTTGCAATGGATTTGTATGCCTTGTGGTCTTCGTCTCCCGACCATGACGATCTTGATGAATCCATCTCAGTTATCATACTATGCATGAATAAGTATAGTGTCTTTATATAAGTTCAGAAGAAATATCTATCGCGATATGATATTATTATTTTTTATTAAGGTGTGTGATATTGCAAAAATTTTAATAAAAAATTAATCCTCACTGGAATAAATAGGAGGTCAGACTAATTAAAAATTACATCGTACTCCTAGGGAATTGTTATTCCCGATTTTTTCAAAATATACTCTATTTTTTCTTTAATTTTTACACATAAATGGAGTGCATAATGAAAAAAGTGAAGTAACATCCTATTCCTATCTAACATCAAATATACCAGCTTTCATCGCATACGATATCATTAACGTAATTAAAGTTATCATAAACCAGCTGGCTTTTAATGTGATGCCCCCTCAATCCCCAAATTGCAGCTGGCCGGCAAACAAAAACGACAAATAACAACTTTATCCTGTATGAGAAGTTGAGTGGTTAAGTAGATTTGATTTGATGATAAATTTGGTGCTTATTACGACGATCCACTTGTAAACGAGAACTGGTTGTTGTCGTTGCCTCCCCAACATGATGATGCTCTTCATGACTTAGTTCATCACTGATATTTGACCTGCAACTGCAAGTCCCAACCAATATATCTGATATTAATTGATTTGTAGCAGCTGATATTTGATCGACAAATCATAACTTTATAATCCCAATTCAATAAAAGATTTGGATATCTGTGTGTATCTCAACTTGCACTAGCATACAGCTAGCCAGGCATTGTGCACCACATAATCATAGGGCATAAGCTAAGTCCTTAATATCACATACTGTTTTACCCAAAAAAAAAATAAAAAATATCACATACTGTATATCAAGAAAAGATAGAAAAACGATATTTATATGGAAAGGGGTAATGACATGATATATATGGTTTCAGCAAGATGTTGAGTTGGTTTGTGCTTACATGGAAACGGGTGATGACGTTTTCTATGATGAGAGGTTCATCGATTTCCATCCGAAGACAAAAAAAGGAGGGGTTAAATAGAAAGAAGACAAAAATCAAGCTCACTCCTACTAGCATGCCATGTCGATATCCTATCCTAGCAGGAATCGCACACCAATTAGGAGTTTTTGACTGTATGTTTCTTCAAAGTTTTGTGGGCTGCTCTTGCGAATTGCCTCGTTACTTTAATCTTATTGGTCGAGGGATCTTGGTCTTGTACCCCTTCCTTGTTATTAGTTTTTCTTAAATAAATAAAGCTCTCTATTAAGGAAAAAAACGAGATATTTTTTTAAAAAATGAATATTTTGTACAGAGTAGTCAGATGATATATGTCATATAGATCGTGATGATGGTGATAATGTGAGAGGTGATGTCGGGGTGGTTTTGGAGACAAGGAGGCAGTAAGGTCAGTAGACAATCCTCCTCCGAGTCCTGCATCTCTACTTAACAAATTTCATGGGAGGTTCATGCATTGGAAATTGATCCATTGCACGTATATGGGATGGGCGGCTTCCTGCTGGCTGGAAAACCACAACACTGGATTAATATGGCACAATATTGATCACATGCTCAGTTGCTCCTTTGTATATCCCATGAGGAACATCATTCTTGTTGTCTTCTTTTGCTGGTTGATCTATGTACATGCCTTCATTTGGTATTCACATCAGTGTTATCTGCACTCATTTACATTAATTATGTTCTAGTTCTCATGATCAATTCCCACTTGAGATCAAAGTTGGTCATATCCTGCCATTTTAGCTTTATATTCGTTTGGATAAAAAATGTCATCTTGATACAATAGCTGTAAAGTCAAATTTGGTAAATTCTTTTATGATATCGAATTTCGTCTGGTAGAGAAAAAAATTAGCTTAATGATATGCTGAAGAGCCAGAAAATCATATAATTATGTAATTCATACGTATATTCCCTTAGCATCGGCGGAACATGTATACTGTGTACTATGCATATAACATGAAGTCATGAACAGGTCCACGTTATTGTCTACACTAATTTATTCAATAATGGTCTATTCATTTTGCCGTCCCATAAGGTCATCTTAGGATATATTAATCATATCAGTAATGAATTGCAATCACATGCTGTATCTACCATCTTTAATATCTAGTCATGAAGACGATGAACTGTGGTGGCGGTCACGGGGTCAGCTAGACAGTTGACCCTTCTAGCTCGGCTAGCTAGATAGAGGCACCATGGGCCATGACATGAAGAACAACATGTGAAGGCCTTATAATTAGAGATGGAAAAAAAAAGGAGGACTCGTTTTGGTTGTTTATGATATTCATTCAGGTGTTTATATAAGACTCAATTACTGAATCTTAATACGAGAATAAGTGAGAAATAATGCTACACTTGGTATGCAAATGATGGATGCAATCTACCTTAGCTTAAGGTGTTTCATATACAATATATTACCCCGACTCAATTAATCCAACCGATCGAAGGGTTCTCTCTTCATGAGAGTTAGTTGATCATGATAGTGTATTCGCCCCTCAACAAGTCTGAATTTCCGAGCTTGTGCCTACTTAAGCCCATTATGATTCAAAGTAACACGTATAGTTATGAGTTCCGCATTTTGTGTGCCTTTTGGGCCTCATTTTGATCTTACTGGCCCCAAAACCTTATTAACTCAACTCTCCCGCATTACCGAAATCCAATCAGTTAATTAGCATGTGATTATGCCAAAAAGTGCATAATGTATAGGAAGAATATGCCAAAAAGTGCATAATCTATAGGAAGAATAAACCTAGCTGTATATGTAATGACAAAGGCCTCAATCATTGAAGATACGTCATGTTCGGTTGGGGGTGAACATTTGGTGGCAATGTGCCCAAGTCCAATCACTTTGGGCCAAATACATTTTCGTGAGTATTAATTTGTTGAAGTATTTGTACATTGATTGGCATTTTCGGAGAGTTATAGGTCGATTAGTGATATTCTGTTCTGATCAAATGTCTTAGTCCCAGCTATGTGGTCCATGTACTCATGGATAATACTAATCACATCAACACACATCAATTAGTCTAAGGGCCCATTTGGATGAGAGTATTTTGGGTGTGCAATATATTTGAGATGAATTTGAACTAATTAGATGCGAGGAATCATCGAAAACTCATATTTATTTATGGATTGTAACAATCTAAACGAAAGAGCATCTCCAGGAATTATCAATTTCCTTCTTCTTCTTCCAACAAACTAATTGTATTCCATGTTAAATTAGTTTGAGGAATAATTCCTAACTAGATTTAGCTAGGATGGGAGAGTTTTTAGTTTTTGCTAAATCTTCCAACTCTCACATTTTCGTGACCCCAACACAAATTTGAAACAATTGTCTACCAAACATCATGTAAATATTGAAAAAATAATAATAAAACAATTAGAATTAAGTTAAAATAGCTAGTTTTGTTGTAGTTGTATAAGTTAAATAAGCTAGATAAAATAGATTTTGACTTATTTTTCAGGTTAAATTAGCCAAAATTTGACTATCATTGTTGGAGATGCTCTTAACTTTTCAATGCTATATGAATTCCAAGATTGGAACTACTTCATCCAAATGGGCCGTGATTCGTTAATACGATTTCATCAAAACGGTTTCTGTGAGTAACTTGTTCGTGAATCATGTTGAAGTACAATCTCAAAATCATGAAGACATAAACATAAGAACTCAATTCAGTTGAGAAGAGTCATATGTATTGAATTGCATTGTAAGAATTCCTATGATTTTGGACCAATTGTGCAAAATGGTTCTTCAACATGGTAGAATCCTATAAAATGTGGACACCATGAGTAGACATCACAGGGGCTCAGGGTGTCAGTAAATTTAGCAGAGATACTCTATGTTGCAATAGGCATCTAAAAAATCTCTCCAAACCAGCTTCAAGGCCATTTATGCTGCAATCTAGTGTGTCTAGTCTCCACTGCACCACCTGCAAATCAGCCTTGGCACCACTACTCTTGAGTGAGCAGAGAGCAGCATCAACACTCCCCACTTCATTGAGCCCTTTCTCTGCCGCTGCGCCTTTCACCGCCATCAATTTTGAAACCAAACACCAACGACTAGCCTTTGTGCCAGTCACCGGCATGGATAGAGAAACAAAGAGTGATTGAAATACAGAAACCGTGACACCACTTAATTCCTGTAACAATTTAAGCACCACTATTACCTTGAGGTCTAAATCCATGAGATGAAAGGACTCAAAATTGCTTTCGATCCTTCTCAAATCTCTTAAGCTCTTTTCAATGCTTTTCTTTGCATTTTTTCTAAAGCAAATGTAACCATGAACGCTGCTTTCGATGCTCGAATCACCGGTCCTCCTACGCAACGCAGATTGAAGGTTCTGAACATGTTCCTTCATTGTCAAAAGCAGGTCTCTGGCAATACCACATGAGTCGAGCAACAGAACTGACCTGTCAAGCGTCTGCTCCACCAGCGTTCTTGATTGCTGGTGGAGAAGCGCTTGTCGGGTCAGTGGAGAGTGGACTAATTCCCCAATGCAGTTGTACAACTCTGCTAGACCAGACAACCCCACCACAAGAGCCTCACTAGAACTTGCTGCCTCTGCAGCACATGAAAACTTCAAAGTTTTCAACTTGTCCAAATCCGACTCAATCTTTTGTGAACTAGGATTGACCCTAGATGGCAAACTAATGGACCTCACTGGTACAACAGATGAAATCGCCATTTTCGATAACTCACAGAAGCTATGAGCTTTACAATTTGCAAAAGTCTGAAATTCTTCTACAGAAGTGAAAGTGAAATCTGAATTGTACGACTCCAACTCTTCAGCGTATATATAACATCAAATTACAAGCCAATCCAGTACGGGTCTGCATGTGATTGTAATCTGGGTCACCCTGCAATTTGAAGATCTTGTAGCAAATTTGGCCAACAACCCACAAATTCTATATCATTGTTTACTATGCATATATTGTTTTTGGTTTTTTGACCCCTCAATGTGCAAACATCATGTACAGAGCCGTGATAGCCGTATGCCTCCTTGCCTCCTCCCAATCATTTACCTACACCATTCTCGCAATCACTAACACAAACTCAATCATATTGGTTTCAATTGTTTATGAACATGATAGCCTGGCAATGCTTGGTGGTCTTCTATGAGAACCAAAAGAATGTATCTAAATTTTTCGAGCCATTCACAAATAAGCTACTCACAACTTCAAAAATAAAAACCACTTGAAACTCTGTTGGAAAGGAAAATAAAATTGCCTATGGAATTAATTGTTATTGCACCATATTATTATCACAAATGATATTAACAATTATTGGGATCCTTAAAGTTCTCAATAACGCTAACAATTGTTCCAAAGGTAACACTAGTTGAGTAATGTATTATGGATGGCTACGATGAAAACCAAATAGCAAACATGGAGACAAGATTTAGTTTAAATCTATAGACCTCAAAAACAAAGAATCTAGCTAGGCTTGCTGTGGCAGTAATCAAATTAACTAGGTTCATCTCACCAAAAAATGGTCTGGTTCATCTAATCAAATAACCACTTGATTCCGAATCAATTTTTGTAACAAATAGCACTAAGGTGGCAGTAACCCCATTTCTTTATTCAGAGACAGTGAGACAATTTGACTGTATTTTTTAATGACCATTTATGCCTCAAACCAAGCATTATAGTTAAACATTTTTGGGTTAAGGGGGGCGGCAGGTTGTTGGCAGTTTAGTCTCACAAAAGAGCCTAAACTTCAGGAGCCAAGAATGCCCGCATTTCTCTTTGTATCCACATGCCTTATGCATAACTTTGTTGGATGGACGCAAACCTAGCAAACCCTAAATTGAAGGGCAGAGAGTAATTGATGCAATATTCATCAATCAGGGGAAACATTTTTGCTAACCACCCCAAAAGGGGTGGTGAGCAAAAATGCACTCTCATTCAGGGCACCCTTTTCTGCCCTTACCTAATTGTGTTTGCTGAATAAACAAATCCTCACTAAAAGTGTTTACAATAAAGTGATAAACAAATATCATTCAGGGCTTATTCTTTTCGTGCTAGTGGAATTCGAAGGAGCCACGATGACAATGTGAAGATATTGATAATGATCTTTACAAAAATCAGCTTGTATTATACAAGGCAAGCAAGATTCTGAAATTTAACCACACCAATGTGTGTACGGGTAACAGCAGACAGTACAGCTAAAGAGGAATAGGCTAGTAGTTGATCAATGACTTACAGCAGATAGTGTTTGATAAAATCAGGAAGTGATGTTTTTCTGCAACTATGGAGAGTTAGTTGGAGTATAATTTGAACACAGTAGAGGTCTCATCTAGACGCTGAACAAAAAATGGCGGAAACTGATCTTCTGCAGGGAATTGATGCCGATCAGTTGATCTGGTTACAATAAATGAACTCGGTTAGAGATCTTAGGACCAATGGCTAGACGGAAGAGCCTTCCCATGGCAACTTGTCCAAGGCCTTCCCATTGGGGGATCCTGATACTGTTGCAATTCCTCAGAAGAGTTATTTGGCATGAATCCAGACCGATTGCAGGCTGTAACATCTTACACGTGGCCTCCTGGCTTTACCCAATTTTGACAGCATAAACAAGTACAAAAGCTCCATAACTGGAAGGACAAAGTAACAGAAAATTTTCAATTTAGCCAGATCAGAACACTGTACGTCCAAAACCCAATTTACATTTCTAGTTTGTAGTGAGAAACACATATCTAGCCTTATTACACATATAACACACCACAAGTAGTAAAAAACACAGAATTATCATGAGTAGGTTTGGGCACAAGCACATAAGCAAAGATATTAAAGAGATTCTGCTCTTTCAATTCTCTCCCTCAAAGAGATCATCTGAAGGCAAAACGGTTCAAATCATAAATAAGCTTGTTTCAAACCAAGATGTAAGTTATAACAACAGTAGGCATTTGTAGATGACAACTTTGACGTCTACTTTACCAACCGAACAACTTCAGTTGAAAATAATCTTAAACTAGGTAATCAGAAAGCAGTAACTTTAGCATACTTTGGAGACACAAAATCTGTATATTTCCAAGTGTTGCCGGAAGTGCCATTAAATCTTTCTAATTTCTCATTTCAAGTTGTTGAAGTGAATCTGTACTAAGTTGCAGTTTAAGGGTTGAAATTTTCACGTTAAGCACAATCCAATAATGGCAATTGACAAACATCACCGTGTTATCTTGAGTCACAAAGATAAAACCGGTCACAGAATTCTTAAAGAATAACATAATCCGCAGACAAAATATAGTTGGTATGGAGAATAAAGAAATTACCAGTTAGACAACAAGGCCCTGTTCCCTTGCTTTCTTGAGCCACTTCAATGTACCCTCCAAAGTAGTGTAAGCGGCAACGTCACTTACGCTCTTGCTCTCAACTGCATAATCAAACACTTCATAAGCATCTGCAACCCTACCCTCCTTACAAAGTGCCCTCACAAGTGTACCATAAGAAGCTGCATCAAGCTTCATCCCACATTCTTTCATCACCCCATACAACTCCAACCCTTTCTCTACCAACTTTCCCTTACACAATCCATGAAGCAACGTATTATACGTGCAAACATTCGGTTCACACCCCTGTGCTCGCATCTCCTCCAACAACTCCACTGCATCCATGACATTCCCTTTCCGACACATTCCATTCATCAACGAAGTGTACGTCACTGCATCCGGGAAATGACCCTTTTCCACCATGACACCCAAATACTTCTTAGCCTCCACAACTCGCCCACATTTCGACAAACAGAAAATCAAAGTATTATACGTTACAAGATCGGGCTCCACCAAATTCTCCTGCATTTTCTTCAAAACCTTAACCGCCTCATTGCTCAAATTCAACTTACAAAAACCTTTCAAAATCGTATTGTAAATATAGCAATCCGGCTTAAACCCCTCCTCAGCCAACACATCCACCAACCAAGTAGCCTCACGCAAATTCTCTTTATTAGTCACATTGTCAATCAAAATCGTATAAGTGATTAAGTCAGGCTTCAAATCGAAATCTTTTCGCAATTCTCGGATAAACTCATAAACAACACTCACACCTCTCGACTTGCACAAACACTTAATCAGATAATTATATGTATAACTATCCGGGGCAGCGTTCTTTACCGTCATTTCCTTGATCAATTCGGCCGCCACGTCCACATTCCCGGCCGAACAGAGCGACCGGACCGCGATATCGGTGGTGACCTTGTTGGGATTGACGCCATTGTTGAGCATAAAATTGAGAACTTGGTGGACCGAAGCGAGGGTGGTCTGATCAGGTGCTTTGCAGGACTGGGAGAGCAGCACGTGGTAGGTCGATCGGTCGGGGGAGAAGGGCGGGTGGGTCTTGACCATGTGATTGAAGAGCGAGATGGAGTCATTGACGGTGGAGATTGCGGCGTAGGATTGGAGGAGGGCGTTGTGGACGCGTAGGTCGAGGTGGAGCTTCGTGGCCGAGACGATGGAGGTGAAGACCTGCTTCGCGTCGGCGAGGTTTGGGGATACGAAGGGGTTTTTGAAGTTTGTTTGTGGCGGTTCTGTGATTTTCTCGGGGAGTTGGGTTTTCCGGGAAAATTGGGGTTTCTTGGGGAAGTGGCGGGGTTTCGGGGATGGGGAGTCGTTGGGGATTAAAGAATTTGGCTTTTTGACGAGGGCGGTTGAAACGGACGAGCGCAGAGATGGTGGGATTTTCCCCATTTCGTCGTCGTCTTCGTCGGAGCTCTGATGGCGTTAGGGTTTTGCAGGGGTTTGAGGATTGGGGCTTTTGGGTTTATGGAGAGATTTGGCAGTTGGGTTTGTTATTGTTGGCGGTAAAGCCCGGCGGGGTTTATTGTACGACCCAGAATGAAAAGCCTGGATGTGAGCGGACAGGTCAGCGGGTCGGGTCCCCTGATATGGAGTGGTAACCAACGGCATCAAATTCGTGATTTTTTATGTTTTATAAAGATCCGGTTATGTTTTACAAAGTCGATTCGGCTATATATTATTATTTGATAACCAAACGATCACGAATTTGAATGATAGACAATAAAACAAGTAAACGGTTTGAATCATGACACAAATTATCGGAGATGTCCAAAAAAAAAAAGTGGAACAAAAGTGAAACAAAAAGGTGGAATAGAACATCTTCATTCCATGAATGTGGGAAGGGTCAAGAGTGAAGACTGTCCGAATACATGACTTTGCATGGACACATGTATTTAACCATCCAAATTACAAATATTGCTGAAGAACTCACTAAACCAATTACTGGTTCTTCGAAAGTTAAAAACACCTTCACTCTAGTTTCATTCTTGCAACAGTCTTTCCTTCCCTAATTTTCCGCATGTGATAGGTTACTTTTGTTGAAAGATGATGTTTATTTATTATTTTTCCCAAAATATATTGTTTATTTATTATTTTCTGTTATTTTAGTCTAAGATTAGGATTATAGTAAGCCAACTTTACCTTTTCCCAGTAGGATTAGGAGTGAAGTAAAGTTAACTTTACAGATTCCCAATAGGATTCGGAGTACCTGCTACTATAAATAAACAGGTATACATTCATAACAAGAAGCAAAACGATTTAAACTTACACAAAAGAGAAGCGATTTTGGGATCGACACTCACAAACTGTTGAAATGATATCTTGTTCCACATCGGGAGTTTTAACAAACATCATACATTTAATAATAAATCAATTATCTCTTCATATCACCGATGCCTTTTAATAAAACTCCACACCTAAGGTTGACAGGTGGTTAAGTTGGGGACAATATCGGTGATGCTCGGCCCGCTGCTGCGCTACTCTGAAATTCAACACAAACGCAGGCACAGCCGAAAGAAGAAAGGACTCTTTACGATCGAAAATCATGGCGGATGGGGCAATGAGGTGAAGGACGAGGTGGTGGTCGATATTGCCCCTTTTGATCCTACTAAAAAGGAGGAGAAGAAGCCAGTCGAAACCAGTATCTTGAATGAAGACAGTGGTGATGCTGCTGTGGAAGATTTGAATGAGCGCACTGGTAGTGATCGTGACTACACTTAGAGCATTTCCACCCATGCAGGCCCAGGCGCAGGTGCGAAGTGGGTTGTTGCCCTCCTCAGGCGAGCAGGCGATGAATAGTGATCGGGCAAGCCTTCCGTCAAAAAAACAGCGCACACCCATGTAGGCGTAGGCGCAGGCGATAACTTTTTTTAATTTTTTTTTTTCAAAAATATGTATAAAAATCATCACCAATATTATATTCAAGTAATCTACACATAAAATTTATTCATACAAATTTTATTCGTACAACTATTTTATTCATACATGAATAAAACAAATTTTATTTAAATTTGAAATTTAACATTACATACTAATTAAATAAAATATGAATATTACATGCTAATAAAATAAAATAAAAACATCATCAAATTAAATCACTCTTCAGGAGGAAACCAAGCGGAAGCCTCAACCTGCTGGGCATCCTTAAAAAGCCTCCGTCTACGAGTAATTTCTTGTCTTTCCTCCGCCCAATATTGTTTTGAATTTGGAGTCATATAACTGCAATCCATTGACATAACTTTATATTCAGTTTCCTGTTGCAGTAACTCATTTTCTCTTGTTCGTTCTGCTTGTCGGACCTCTTCCCTTCTTCTTGCTTCTTCAACACGAAGTGCGGAATTCCTTGCAAATTCTTCGCACAATGCTTTGGTCATACTGGGTTGTTGATTCCTTGCTTTTTTGCAGCCTTTCTTCCTGTAGGACGAGTCTCTGAACTAGGTGTTGCAATAGTGTCAACATCATCGGATAAATTCACTTCCATTGGGGTTCCTCCCGATGACGCTCCCATTGGGGTTCCTCCCGATGACGCTCCCATTGATGAACCTTCACCTGTGAAAGCATATGAAGAAGTGGTTGGGTCCGGTATGCGGACTTGTACATACCGCTGACAATCCTTGACAATGTCCCAACCGCCCCATTGTCCGAAACTAGCCCCTTTCATTTCAGATTGATACCACAGTTGCGCATGTCTTATCTATTAAAATTATCATCAAAATTATTAAAATTATATACCAAAATATAATGTAAAAAAAAACAAAATTTCTGAAATGTTTACCTCGTCATCCAAAGCATAGCCGCTCCCGGTATTTTGCGCTCCTTTGTTCAATGCATCCCTCCATGTTTTGAATTCTTTGCTCAAATTCCTCCAGTGACTTTGTAGAGCTCCTTCATTTCGAACCGTACCGGGCATATGAGCAATATAGTGTTGGGTAATTTTTTTTCACATTTGGGGTGCACGCATTTCAGTACCGGTGATCGGGCAATGACATACAAATTTCCAAGATTTGCACAACTGGATAACTTCTGCTTCAATCCATACACTGCCCGGGATTGCTGCATTAGCTCTGGAGGAACGAGACATTTTGATTGGAAAAAGATGAGGAAATTTTGTATGCAAATTGACAAAGAAAGTAGCAAAATGGTGTGTAATGATGGAGTGGAAATTTAATTTGGTGTATGAGAAATTATATGAAGGATTGTATTTATAGGGGAAAAAATAAAAAAAATAAAAAAAAATTTCAAACGGTCAGTACACGTGGCAGCATCTGGACCGTTGATTGCCAACGACTATATTGGCGGACGCACCAGATGCTGCCACATGGCAGTCAGCAAACTAAAAAAAAAAATAGCCGTTAGGCTTTATTTGGTGTTCGGCAAGTGGTTGCCGAACACAAACCTCAGACCATTTCCCCCGTTCGGACGCCACTACCGAACAACCCGCAGCCCCTCTTCCACGCTCCCCCACGCGCGCGTGTAATGCACGCGCCCGAATAAAAAAAAAGGTGGGCGCGATCCCACGTCAGCTGGGGCCCACACCCCTCACCGACCGCGGTCGCGGGCGCGAGCGACGCTCGCCGGCCCGCCCGCCTTCTTCCGTCAAGCCCACCGCTCGCCCCTTCTCGTTTTCGCCGGTGTGGCGTGAGCAGTGCCACCCACGGTCGAGCGCGCGCCTCCGCCTGCTGCCTCGACCGTGCGGTGGAAATGCTCTTATGAGGAGCTGCTTGAGAAGCTGGCTGGAGACAGTCGGCGCAGAACAGTACAAATTATGGTGTCTCCCCAAGTAGTTCACGGGGGTCCAAATAAAACTGTACTTGTGAATTTCATGGATATCTGCAAGACCATGCATCGGCAACCAGATCACGTCATGGCCTTTGTGCTGGCCGAAGTGGGTACAAGTGTATCACTTGATAGGCAACAGAGGTTGGTTGTGAGGGGAAGATTTATACCAAAGCATTTTGAAGAATTACTGTAGCGATATGTCAATGCATATGTTCTTTAAATCGGATGCAAAAGTCTAGGCACTATTCTTTCAAAGGAAAATCGTCTCGTCTTTCTCAGATGCTAGAAGTGTGGTTCTGGAAGATCAGTCGCTCCAATTAACGCTGGTTTTGTGGCTCGTGTTGGGCCCAGGAATCCCCGAATATGATCTTTATTAGCCTTTTGTCAACTCGTCTTTTAATTCTGTTTGTTTGCTGTAATAATTAGCCGTATTAGCAGTTTTGCTGTAATAATTTTGGACATTGAGGAGCTAGTTTTCTCTTGTAATGTTTCTCAGCAGCATTACACACCTTCCTATACTTTTGTTTTTGTTACTGCTGTTCAGTCATTTGCTATGACAGTTTTAGACTACCAAAGAGGTAGCAGAACTTATTCAATGAAACAGTTTGGAAAAGACAGTTACAGGAGCCCCATTAATTTGAATCTTTTTGGTTACTAGTTGTTGCGATGTGAAGACAATTTGATTATCGAACATTGTCGACAAAATCACCTCATGAGGTGATTTAACTAGTGAACAGCCATTTTCCTCAAACATTTACCAGCTTAATATTATCTCTCAATGGCAACAACTAACGAAAAAAATCAAAACTACCATTTTGTGCGTACCCTGTAAACGAAAACAAGCATGTGAATGGGCAAGTGAAAACCAAAGCTCCGAATTTGTGCATGCAGCAAGCAACAAGTTAAGGTTGTGAAAAATTTGAAGCAGCAGAAAAGTAAAAGTCCTGCTTCAGTCGAAGTTGTCAGTTGTGTATTAAGCGCAAAGTTAAGATTTTTTGGTCATGGATATGGGTGCATCCACTCGTGAATACCTATAATCATCGTATTTCAAGAGATGATCTTTACACTGAATTTGATCAAAAACTTTCTGGCGCTTTCCATTTTCCCCTCCTTACAGTACCCGTGACCATAGTAGTCATTGCAACTACAGCTTTCTCTGGTATCATCTCATATAGTTGCAATGCTTCATCCCATTCTCCACATACCCTCTAATCATCACCGTCCACGAAACAGCATTCTTACAAGGCATGCAATCAAACAATGCTCTTGCCCGCTCCAGCTCTCCTTTCTTTGCATACCCGTTTTTCCAGTACCCGGTGACGATAGCATTCCATGTACAACCACCGTCTATATCAAGAGCACTGAACCTCCCTTTGGTGAGCAGGGCTAGTAGCTGCATTCCATTCTGTTTTCCCTAAAATTTGTTTTGGTTGTAATCGCTCCAATGTTTCCCCTGCTACAGTACAGATGCCCTGGTGTCTAAGATTGACGTGAAGAAAAATAGGGATCAAGATGGATTTCTTAAAGCTAAGTGCAAGTAAATAAGTTACCTTGATAAAAACAATAAAAAACAAAAAGTTGTTAATATTGTTCAAAATGAGAGGCGGGGTGTGTCGAACCCATGACCTCCTACCTTCATCTGAATCACTACACCACTAGAGACACTAGGGTTGCGTTTGGTTCACGGAATCGGATTGATAGGAATAGGATTACTGGGAATGTAGGGTGAGAATGGGAAAAAGAAATTCATTACGTTGTTTTGTTATGTTGGTGGGAATGAGAAAATAGATGAGAATGTGTATTGGAATACGAAATAAAATAATATAATTTTACAATTATACCCTTACTTTAAAAAAAATAATTTTTTGTAAGGGCAAAATGGTAAAAAGCCACCAATTTTGTGATTCTCACTGAATGGGAATCACAATACCAAGGGGGCAGGTAGGAATGCCATTCCTCCCTTCTTTTCCGTGGGGCCCACCAATTTTTCTGTGGGCACAGGAAATCTTTTCCTACTCTTTCTCAACCAAACATGGGAATGAGAATAAAATTATTCTCATTCCCCCCTTCCAATTCGTGAACCAAACGCTCCCTAGATATAATAATTGAATCCGTTAAGTTAAGCATGGTGATGGAGCAAATTAACCATGCTTTACTTGATTAGCAGTGGGTTTTCTTGGGAAAATGGCGGCGTTTGGGGGATGGGGAGTCGTTGGGGATTAAAGAAGTTGGCTTTTTTATGAGCGCGGCTGAAACTGATGAGCGCAGACATGGTGGGAATTTTCCCCATTTCTTCTCTGTGTTCTTCCTAGAAGCTCCATAGGCGTTAGGGTTTTTTGGGTCGTGTGATTTGGGTTATGGATTGAGATTGGCAGTTGTGTTTGTTTATTGTTGGCGCTAAAGCCCGGGGCTTTTCGTTCAGCCCAAAAACGACATGTCCAAAGTGCACAAGCCAATAATACACTTTCTTTTTGCATGGTATATGTTATTGTCACTCTAATAATCACTTTGCATTCTACTCATGTATGAAATTTTTTTTAAGTTTTCATTAGTTATCTGAAGTTTAGTGGAGTGTTAGAGATCATATTTTATAGTGTAAAGATAAATGCTCTGAACCAACAGAGCTTTGTAGCCTTTGTTTACAATGTTGATTGTGTTATAAAACAAACGAAAGTCCAAAGTCCGAAAACCTTTTTTTGTGACATAGAAACAACAAGTTTCCTTTAGTTTCCTATTACATAGGATTATTGTATTTATTTAGTACGTAGGATTCACTGTCCTTAAGACAATGTACCAAGCTAAACATTACCCATTCTAAGCAAAAGGCTGTTGATTATAGCAATCCAAGTTGCCCCCGGGGCTCACACCCAATATCTGACAGTACCTCCTATAGAACCCGATCCGACTAGCCACCTTATCATTTTGACCCTTCCCACATTCAAGTCCACCATTGATGATGTTGGTTATCACTCCATATCCTGGGACCCGACCCGCTGACCTGTCTGCACTCGATGGGTTCCACCTGCCAGTGATGACATCATGGCTTGATGGCTTGCTTGATTGAGGGGTCATCCAAAACCATATGGCTGTCTTGAAGGATACAACCGGGTCAGTGGCTACTAAGTCCGGGTTGTTTATAAGATCCGCCCCGATTGCCTTACCCGCTTGAGCATAGTTGTAATTGCTAAAGAAAGTTGAAACATGTCAAACAAGTCAGTCTGGAAGTGTCGGTGGACTTACATACAAGCGAAAATATATATATATATAAAATTATTATCTCACAAGTTACTATTTTGGTTTGTTATGATCTTGGACAATTTAGTGGTTATGGTTTCCATAACCTTTAGAGACTAACTAAATCATCAAACTAACCTCTGACCAGTGTGATAAAAAATAAAAGATAAAACTTTCGGAAGCTAGCTAAGAAGAAAAGATGAAAGGAAGACTTACTGGGTGAGTTGGATGGGTCCTCTGCCATAATATTTTTTGCCAGAAGCGCATGGATATTGGTTGGATGAACAATAGACCGCTTGATTGTTTTCATTGATGAAGCAATATCCCCATGCATATGGTCCATCTGGTGCACTTGCCCATCCTCCTACAAAATCACATGATTACCCACACATTCAATTGACATGTTCCCTTTTCATAGTGGAGTTTAGATTTGTGAACTATGAATTGGTAGTAGCTAGAGATGCGATTAACAATGCCATCTATCAGTGGAGGTAATGGAAACCCAACTAAACAATCAAATAAAATGACCAATTCAATATTACTGACCAGTGGTCTCATGAGAGGTTTGGGCCAAGAAAGCAGCAAGCTCCCTTTTCCGAGTTGCATCATCCCCTGTTGTGCCAAACCCACTAAAAGCCTTGGCAGCCGCAATGAAAGCATCATACTTGTAGAACCCATTACTTTTGCACCGCCCATCGTTTCTATACTTGAGCATTTGGTCAAAAGTAGCTGAGCTAATGAGGTTGGCAACACCGCCACTTCCACCGCCACTCGGGGTGGGGGTGGGGGTTGAGCCACGACATTGGCTCTGGCAGCCGGTGCCGCAGTAGTCAGATGTGGTGCCGCACCACCCGTGTTGGCTGCAGCACAAATTGTTTGGGCACTTTGCGCCACGGGCTTGCCTCCCACATTGCTCCGCGGAGGCCCCTAGCCACAAAGTTAAGGACAAAACAATTAGAGTGACAAACTTCATTTTCTTGGCTTTTGAAAGTGTTTGATGGTGTGATTTGTGAGTTGAGTTTTGGGGGGGTTTATGGAGATTATATAGTGGGGTGTGGGGGCGGATTTGTCTGACCGATTTCTGGAAATGGGTTGTTGGGTAAGTCTCAATTTCTTCTTGAAGATCAAGTACCCAATTTTTATGTGTTTTTTTTTCCTGGTTCGTTTTGTGGTGGAAAATTGAACAAAAGTGGTGTTTAATGGCGGTGAATTTGGGGAGGCTGCTGGACAGACCTAATTGAAGTTGGGTACGGATCGACTAGTTAATGTTTTTCCTGCCCCCGCAAATACGTCGGCTTGACTCACAAAATATCAATGGAAAAAGGCAAGAACAGTACACGCCTAGTCATATTCCTGCACTTTGAATCTTCTCTTCGTCCATATCCTTTTGGTCAAAAAAATTATAATGAGAAATTTACAAACAACGGCATAGTTATATACAATGCGTGGGTTGTGGAATGGAAGACCATTGGCATGTATTAGTGTGTATAAGATGATGTAACTTTATAACATTATAGATATTCTCTGAAAAATTTTATCCACTCCCTGTAATCTTAGTTATACACTCATTATGAACTTAAACTTCCTTTCTAGTGACATGTTTTCTCTCTAATGTGCAGAGATCAAATACTTTTGACCAAAAAAAAAATAGTCCTTTTCAAGGACGGATCTACAGTCAGGGTTGTGTACGTGGTTTTTATCTTCTCTTACCTAATGCGTAGAAATGCGCAAAAACGAAATGTCGTGGGTGTGCAATATGTCCTTTGGATCTCTTTTAAGTGAGATCTTACTGCTCACATTAAACTGATCATTTTTATGACTTCATGTGAAAACTCATTCAGGTCCACCAAGAAAATCTTCATTGAACATAAACATAACAGTATAACTCAGAAGAGAATCAATCCTCACGAAATTTCAATGATAATTCCCTAATTTCAGCCAAGATATCCAAACAATTTCCAGACACAACCAACAAAATATGCCATTAATGAAATCAGTTATCTTTCTCCAAGTCGCAGGTCTTTGAGAAAATCAAAGAACCAATTTTTTCATACCCGAAAAATCGTAAGAAGATGTAGATGCTCCCCTGATAGCTGATTCCACGTGCCTACTTTGGTTTTGTAGTAAAAAAAAAAAATCAGGTTAATATGCGAGCGACAGATATAAGCTTCTTAGATCGAGGTTCTTTTTTTTTTTTGGTCAAAAGGTGATTCATTGATAAAAAGTTAACGGAAGAAACATACATGGACAACCATTAACAAAACAGTTGCTACAAAACAATTGCCACAGTAAACAGATGTCAAACTAACAGAAGTGATAGCTGTTGTGAAAAGAGACAAGCACGGCAAAGAGCCATACTCCACCTGTTCAAAACTCCAACTTTTCAAAAACTTCACCTTTTCAACACTACACCTTTGATGGCTCTCACGGGGAGAGAGGAGCTCTCACAAGGAGAGAGGGACAGCAGAGCACCGGTAAAGGAGAACAAGAGAGCCGGCGGCTGATATTGGGAAATTTTGGGGTTTTCGAGAGAGAGAGGTGCCGCTAGGGTTTTTTTTTTTTTTTTCCTTAGAGCGAGCTTCTGCTGTCTATCTATGGCGATAAGGTATCGATCATCTACGGCGAAGTCCAATTTTCGTGGAAGGAGACACACCAAAGATGTAAGTGTAGTTATTTAATCGACCTTTTACCAAGTTTAATTAAGTATGCTTTTTTAGTTGGGTTATTATCATGAATGGTGCCTGAACTTTCATTAACAGGACTTCATGGTGCCTGAACTTTAAAAGTGATCAATTTGGTACCCAAACTTTTAAAAACCGGACTTCATAGTGCCTGAACTTTAAAAGTGATCAATTTGGTACCCAAACTTTAAAAAAGAGGACTATGTGGTACCCAGACTTTCAAAAAGAGGACTATGTGATATTTTAGTCAATTTTTTGTAATCAAATTCCGTTAAAATGAAGGATAAAATTGTCTTTTAACATTAATTTTTATGTAAAATATTTTTTTTACCTCTCAACTTCTATAAATATGTTTTATGGTGTTTTGAAAAAAATGAAAATGTCATATAGCTATTTTAGATAAATAAACAAATTGATTAATGAAAATATAGTTGAACGGTAGATTTTTTCTATCTCTTAATTTTTATTAGAAATAATTTTTAATGTTCGAGTATATTTTTATTTATCAATTTATCTATTACTTTTCAATAGTCATATGCATAAATGTTTTTTGAAACATCGTAAAACATATTTATATAGTGGTTGAGAAGTAAAAAAAAAACTATTTTATAGTGTTTCGAAAAAATGAAAAATGTGCATATAGCTATTTTAGAACAATAAATTAATTAATTAACGAAAATATACTTGAACGGTAGACTTTTTCTAGTACTCAATTTCTATTAGAAATCATTTTTAATGTTCGGATATATTTTTATTTATCAATTTATCTATTATTTTGTAATAGCTATATGCATAATTTTTTTTTGAAACATCATAAATCATATTTATATAGAGGTTGAGAGGTATAATATTTTACATGAAAATTAATATAAAAAAGGGTTTTTAAATATGATTTATGATGTTTCAAAAATACTATACCTCTCAACCTCTATACAAATATGATTTATGATGTTTCAAAAAAACATTTATGCATATAACTATTGCAAAATAATAGATAAATTGATGAATAAAAATATACCTGAACATTAAAAATTATTTCTAATAGAAATTAAGTGATAGAAATAATCTACCGTTCAACTATATTTTCATTAATCAATTTATTTATTGTCCTAAAATAGCTATATGACATTTTCATTTTTTTCAAAACACCATAAAACATATTTATAGAAGTTGAGAGGTAAAAAAAAATATTTTACATAAAAATTAATGTTAAAAGACCATTTTTTCCTTCATTTTAACGGAATTTGATTAAAAAAATTGACTAAAATACCACATAGTCCTCTTTTTGAAAGTTTGGGTACCACATAGTCCTCTTTTTTAAAGTCTGGGTACCAAATTGATCACTTTTAAAGTTCAGGCACTATGAAGTCCGGTTTTTAAAAGTCTGGGTACCAAATTGATCACTTTTAAAGTTCAGGCACCATGAAGTCCTGTTAATGAAAGTTCAGGCACCATTCATGATAATAACCCTTTTTAGTTCATCCATTGTGATAGGCATGCCCGTGGTTGACACGGTGCAACTGGTGCTCGAGAACCGGGCCCTATTTCATGGGGCCCCAAAAGGTTTTATTTATTATTTTTTAAAGATAAACAACAGCTAGTATTAACCCTGATATTTATATTCATTTTTTAAGTAAAAAATATTTTTATCTGAGGCTTTCATCTTTGTTAGTATCTACCAATTCACATTTCAAGATTAGTTGTGTAACTTTACTAAATTATTCTTGACATATATCAAAATTTTTGTTAGTTTTTCATTGAAGTTTTGATGTTCGGCATTATCACATATCAATACTTGGATATTGGAGGTTTAACTTTGTCGCTTTATTATCTTTCTTTTTTGTTTATCAATACTTTGTTTGTAACAGCTCTGTGTAGATTCAATCATCTTTTCATAAGTTTCTTACAATTCTAGTTTCGAATTTACTTGTTATGTTAGTATATTAGTAGAAAATAATTATTGTGGTATTTTTGAAAATTGAATGAAGACCCTGTAAAATTTTTGAAGCATGCCTCCAAATTCTCAGCCACGGCTTGGTGACAGGGGATAATTTTCTCTTGTTTAGTGATCAGTGGTTAATTAGTACGTTGTAACTTGATCAAGGCCTTCGCTTGATTTGAACTTGATATCCACGAGCAATGAATTGTATCTTTTGTCTTCCTCGTAGAAGCTCTGTAGGCGTTAGGGTTTTGCAGGGTTTGAGTTTTTGGGTAGTGTGATTTGGGTTTATGGATTGAGATTGGCAATTGGGTTTGCTTATTACTGGTGCTAAAGCCCGGGGTTTTTTGTTCGGCCCAGAAGCGACATGTCTAAAGTGCACAAGACAATACATTTAGGGGCCGTCTGGTAACATTTTTGCAGGATATTTCCGCAGTTTGCACTTAGAAAATGAAAACGAGAATAGTGAATCTGGCATTTATGGGATTTAAATATGCGTTTGGTAGAATAAATGTAAAACATTTTCGGAGATTAAATACAGTGAAAACGTGTTTGGTAGAAATACATGAAACTGCTTTTTCTTTTGAAGGAATAAATCAAATATTTATAAAATATTTTTTTGGGTACATAAGTTAGGTTTTTTAATGAGTAAAAAAGATGAATTATAGCTTCTCAAATTAAATTTAGTAATGAATAATCAAAATACGTTGATTACAAATCTCTCATACATGCATAGTTTAATGTTTAATAACCATGTTTGTGAATACATATGCTTTACATCAAAATTAAATGAAATACATGCTAAACTCGTACAAAATTTAACTTAGTTGAAATCGACTATAGAATGTTCCTCAGTGAATGCCACCTCCTCCAACATGTGTTGATCTTGTCCTGGCTTGTCTATGTTGAATTGCTTCTCGGAATCAGTTTCGATATCTTCAGGCCTTCTATGCATGAATTGCTTCTCTGCCAATTACAGCACAAAAGATAATTGCTCAATTTAAGACAAAACAAGACAAAAAACCAAAACTTGGCATAATGAAGCCAAGATCCATGTATCAACCCAATAAAGAATTCAGAATTGGTTCTTTATACAAAAACCCAGAAAGCTTAACAATGGCATACCTTTTAAATTCTAGGAACAAGAATGGCCTACTTCCAAATGAATTAAGATGTGGGCATCTGAAACCAAACTTGGAAATGATCAAATACAGAAAAACTGATCCAGCAGCCTATATCTATATGGAACATATCCCACATGCCCAAGCTTCACAAAATCGTTACAATTCAAATTAAACTCATTAAAAGCCAACTAGATTCCAAGAGCACCTGCGAAAATAAGGGAACAAACAATTGAAATTAGACTGTCAGAACAATATGGAAACACATAATCAAACAATATGCAATCCAGCTTCAACAAATCAAGAAGATACAATTAGAAAATCAACAAATTGAAAATGGCGTACCTGAGATATACAAGAATTACCATATCTTTCTGCAGTAAACAAATGCAAATAAACTTCCCCACATCCAAACATTCATACCACTTTTCACTACTCCACCATGGCTGCCTCTAGCATGTTTAAGTTATCCTTGTTCTTAAGCCTTCTCTCCAATCTGGACTTGCGTTTGAGGCCACAACAAACTCCCAATAGCTCGACCAAGTGGATTTCGACTTCTCTAATTCAAGACATGTTCGGCTAGGCAGCGTCGCCATGGGGTTGGGTTGGGCAGCGTCGCGACGGGGTTGGGGTGGGCGGCGACGACAACATGGGTTGGGGTGGGCTGGGCAGCGTCGAGACGAGGTTGGGTGGGGCGGCGACGGCAACAAGGTTGGGTGGGGTGGCGACGGCGATGGTGTTTGGCAGTGGCCTCAAGGTTGTGGTGGTTTTGATGGATGGTGGTTGTGGAAATGGGATCTGGGAATGGTTGAGAAGGAAATGGTGAAAACATCAAATAGACGTTTTCAACTTTCATGTGTTCAATTGGAGAATGAAATTTCATTCTCAGCATTTTTGCAGCCGTTTCTATCTTCAACACACCAAACGCATTTTCAGGAAGGCGGATCCTCTGTTCCAAAAATGTGCCACTTTTGTTGCAAATGAGACTTTTAATATTAAATAAATTTAAAAATTCAATAAAAAAAAAGCAGCTATACAAGAAAAGTTGAATAAATTTTTTGGAACAGAGGATCCGCCTTCCATTTTCAGCCCTTTTTATTTGGGGATTGCTAATCGCGCTCCAACTTTTTCTAGCGGCACTCCATCTCTCTTTTTCCTGTCTAAAAATCTGTTTATTAACTTTATTTCCGTTTTTGCCCTCAGACTGTTTTAATTTTCCATAGAGCTGAGACCCTCTTTTTGTTTCCCCGATGCTCTTTCCTAATCCTTCCTTTGCTTCTTCTCCTTTATTTCGTTGTCTCTTTACCTGCACTTCCTCATCTTCCATAACAGAACAACCAAAAATCACCTTCTTCAAACCAATTCATCTTTCATAACAGCGCAACGAAAAATTCATACAATAATGCACTACCAAATATTAAATTCACACATTCTCCACCCCATTCAACAGACCCATCGCCACTCCATTCAATCTAATTTCCATCCATTAATAATCAATCCAAACCAGATCACAACACACCGTATCAACACCAATATAATCGCAACACAACACCAACCAGTTCAAGAAACAGTTAAAGCCTATTTCAATCGGCAACTACAAAGAAGAAGAAGACGAAGAAGAAGACGGCAACGACTAGCCCATTGGAATTCTTCTGAGTCGGCAGCTGCGATTGAATGATGATGATGATTTGGATTGAACAAGCGAGTCCGAGAGGTAGCAACAAGTTGGGATTCATTGATAGGCAGCTGCGAGTCCAGTCCGATTTGAATGACAATGAAGATGAAGAGTGGTTGTGCAGCCTAATTTGAGAGAGAATGTTTTCGCCGCTTAGAGATAGAAGAATTTCAGATAGAGAAAGAATGCTGCCGAAGAGAGAAACAATTAAAGTAAGGAAAATTTTTGTTTCCTCCTAGCCCAATTACACCCGCCTTGTCTGCCTAATCGCCGCTTAAGCGGTTGACCTTTTTTTTGCCGACTACACTTAAAAAACTCCGAGGTCCCCTACCGCCAACCGCCTACCACCCAGGCGCCGCCTAGGCGATCCTAGGTGCCGTTCTTTCGAAGAAGGTGATTTTTGGTTGTTCTGTTATGGAAGATGAGGAAGTGCAGGTACAGAGACAACGCAATAAAGGAGAAGAAGAAAAGGAAGGATTAGGAAAGAGCATCGGGGAAACAAAAAGAGGGTCTCAGCTCTACGGAAAATTAAAACAGTCTGAGGGCAAAAATGGAAATAAAGTTAATAAACAAATTTTTAGACAGGAAAAAGAGAGGATGGAGTGCAGCTAGAAAAAGTTGGAGCGCGATTTGCAATCCCCTTTTATTTTGGGAAAAGGAAAATAGCCAGGTGAAAATGTAACCAAACGCACCCTTACTTTTTGCATGATATTACTGTCACTCTAATGATCACTTTGCATTCTACTCATGTATTAAAAAAGGTTAAAATTTTCAAGGATTAGTTATCTGAAGTGCAGTGGAGTGTTAGAGATCATGTTTTATAGTGTAAAGATAGATGCTATGAACCAACAGAGTTTTGTGGTCTTTGTTTACAATGTTGATTGTGTTATAAAACAAACGAAAGTCCAAAGTCCGAAAACCTTTTTTTGTGATATAGAAACAACAAGTTTCCTTTAGTTTCCTATTACATAGGATTATTGTATTTATTTAGTACGTAGGATTCATTGTCCTTAAGACAATGTACCAAGCTAAACATTACCCATTCTAAGCAAAAGGCTGTTGATTATAGCAATCCAAGTTGTCCCCGGGGCTCACACCCAATATCTGACAATACCTCCTATAGAACCCGATCCGATCTGCCACCTTATCATTTTGACCCTTCCCACATTCAAGTCCACCATTGATGATGTTGGTTATCACTCCATATCCGGGGACCCGACCCGCAGACCTGTCTGCACTCGATGGGTTCCAACTGCCAACGATGACATCATGGCTTGATGGCTTGTTTGATTGAGGGGTCATCCAAAACCATAGGGCTGTCTTGAAGGATACAACCGGGTCAGTGGCTACTAGGTCCGGGTTGTTTATAAGATCCGCCCCGATCGCCTTACCCGCTTGAGCATAGTTGTAATTGCTAAAAGTGTTAAACGTTTCAAACAAGTCAGTCAAAGTGTCGGTGGACTTACATATATAATATCCGATTACAACATTATCACATAAGTTACTATTTTGGTTTGTTATCATCTTGGACAATTTCGTATTTATGGCTTCCATAACCTTTAGAGACTAAACTAAATCGTCAAACTAACCTCTGACCAGTGTTTGATAAAAAAAACTTTCGGAAACAAGCTAAGAAGAAAAGATGAAAGGAAGACTTACTGGGTGAGTTGGATGGGTCCTCTGCCATAATATTTTTTGCCAGAAGCACATGGATATTGGCTGGATGTACAATAGTCTGCTTGATTGTTTTCATTAATGAAGCAATATCCCCATGCATATGGTCCATCTGGTGCACTTGGCCATCCTCCTACAAAATCACATGATTACCCACACATTCAATTGACATGTTCCCTTTTCATAGTGGAGTTTAGATTTGTGAACTATGAATTGGTAGTAGCTAGAGATGCGATTAACAATGCCATCTATCAGTGGAGGTAATGGAAACCCAACTAAACAAACAAATAAAATGAGCAATTCAATATTACTGACCAGTGGTCTCATGAGAGGTTTGGGCCAAGAAAGCAGCAAGCTCCCTTTTCCGAGTTGCATCATCCCCTGTTGTGCCAAACCCACTAAAAGCCTTGGCGGCCGCAATGAAAGCATCATACTTGTAGAACCCATTACTTTTGCACCGCCCATCGTTTCTATACTTGAGCATTTGGTCAAAAGTAGCTGAGCTAATGAGGTTGCCACTCGGGGTGGGGGTGGGGGTTGAGCCACCACATTGGCTCTGGCAGCCGGTGCCGCAGTAGTCAGATGTGGAGCCGCACCACCCGTGTTGGCTGCAGCACAAATTGTTTGGGCACACTGCGCCACTGGCTTGCCTCCCACATTGCTCTGCTAAGGCCCCTACCAACAAAGTTAGGGACAACACAATTAGAGTAACAAACTTCATTTTTTTTTTGGCTTTTGAAAGTGTTTGATGGTGTGATTTGTGAGTTGAGTTTTGAGGGGGTCTTGTGTAGATTATATAGTGGGGTGTGGCGCGGATTTGTCTGACCAGTTTCTGGAATTGGGTTGTTGGCTAAGTCTCAATTTCTTCTTGAGACTGCTTGGACAGGCCTAATTAAAGTTGGGTGGAAAATTGACAAATGTGGTGTCTAGTGACGGTGAATTTGGGGAGGCTGCTTGGACAGAGAGAGGATTCTCTATTCCACATTTTGTGTGCCATTTTTATTCCACTTTTATTTTTTCGACATCTCCGATAATTTATGTTATGATTCAAACCGTTACTTTTTTTTTATTATTTAGTTAGATTATCCTTGTAAAAAATTATTCAAATCCGTAATTGTTCGGTTATTAAACAATGAAACATAGCCGAATCGGCTTTGTAAAACATAACCGAATCTTTATATAACCTGAAAAATCACGTATTTGAATAATTTTTTATAAGGATGATCTTTACTAGACAATAAAAAAAGTGTACGGTTTGGATCATAACATAAATCGTCTGAGATGTCGAAAAAATAAAAATGGAACAAAAATGACACACAAAATGTGGAATAGGGAATCCTCTTCCGCTTGGACAGGCCTAATTAAAGTTGGGTACAGATTGACTAGTTCATGTTTTACCTGTCCCCTCAAACACGTCAGGTGAGACTTACAAAACATCAAAGGAAAAAGGCAAGAACAGTGCACGCGTATGGTAAGATAAGAACAGAGTTAGTCATAGCCCTACACTTCTTCTCTTGGTCCATGTCCTTTTGATTAAAAAAAATAAAAAAAAAACTATAATGAGAGATGTACAAACACCGGCATAGTTAAATAAAATGCGTGGATTGTGGAATTAGAGACATATTGGCACGTATTAGATCTGTATGAGATGACATAATTTTAACACTATAGAATTTCTCGTTATGTAACGACTTTTTGAAATCGTCACAAGAGTGCATGTCAAAGTTTTTACCTTCGGCTGAACTTTTTTGCTCTATTGTAGATTCTTGACAAGTCCTCTATTGACCCACGCAATCGTAGTTTAGTATCAACATCTTTCATCTATACTAATATATATAAAAAGAATATGTGTTTTCCACTATTCATGAATAGTATTTTTGGACCAATGAAAGTACCAGTTTGCTATTATGTATTAATCAAAATTTTTAAAAGTTCTAAAGTTGAAAGGGCAAATGAGTCATTTTCCCGCATATAACACTGTTCATGAACAGTAATCATTCGGTTATCAAACAAATGAAACATAGCCCGAATCGACTTTATAAAACATAACCGGGTCTTTATATAACCTAAAAAATCACGGATTTGAATGACTTTTTGCAAGGATGATCTTTGCTACATAATAAAAAAAGTGAACGGTTTGGATCATAACATAAATTGTCGGAGATGTCAAAAAAATGAAAGTGGAACACCCACTTTGGAACAGAAGATCTGTGTTCTTGGTGTATGGGGTTTGTAGATTAAATTATTTTATTTTTTTAAAAAGAAATGTTAATTCTGTTGGCATAAAGGTAGAGAATATTAATTTGCGTGAAGCCATATAAAATGATGGCTAGGGATGGGATTAGGCCGGGTTGTGTTGGATTTTAAAAGGGACCGAAAAAAGCTCGATCGTGATCGGACCTGACATTTAAGGATCGTTCGGACATCCAAGGGCATCGAGTCAAGTTCGGTTCTGAGGCCCGAGGTTTATGGCTGGGTTAGGGTCAGTCTGGGTACAACCCGACCAGTTTTGCAGACGCCCATCTCGACAATGACGGTTGGATGACGACAACGATGAGCTGTTGGATGAAGACAATACTGCTGGACAACGATGGTTGGATGACGACGATGACGAGCTGTTGGATGAAGATGACACTGCTGGATGACGACTGGACGACGGTGATGACAACGATCTGGACAATGACGACGACAGAGGCGGCATCAATGGTGCCAATAGGTTTTCTTTTCTCACAACCATCCAATCAATCCAACGGCTCAAAATTGATGGTGTGAGAATTTATATAGTATTTAGGCTCTATTTTAACAGAAGTGCAACCCTTTTTTAACCAATGAAATGTTGACACATGTATTCGGGTTTTAATGGACAAGGCTGGGTTGGGGAAAATAAGGCCGCAATTAGGCTCCAAAAAGTCGAATCGGGTTGGCAAAATACAACCAGTCCATTAAGGTTTTTTGGGATGAACTCGGGTTGAGTTTCAAGTTTTGGGTCAGGTTTTCCCACCCCTAACAATAACACAAAGATAAAATATTCATAGAGGTGAGACAAGACCCTCATTCTGATGATCTGATTCCAAATAGATTCATCATTAATAGTTATCAATTTGGCCGCGTGACTTCAAATCCCAAAAGATTAAACAAAAAGCGGACGCAAATCAAAACAAAGCATACAACTAAGTGAAGAAATGCGGTCTTTCATAAAGCAAATAAACTAATCTTATGTAAAATTATATTCTCACGCGTAAACAGAAGATGATTGATTAGCAAGCTAGCATGTCTTCTTTTCTTTATATTTCCTTTCATAAGCCAAGTCAGAGCTCCTATATATCTAAGCTATCAGGCATTTATGTGAAGACCTCTTACCTATAGAGTAGCCTAGCTAGACGTAAGTATGAATAATGGGAGTCTTCTTGTTCATTGCTCAGCAAACTACATCCCCTTGTCACCAATAAGCTTCTTGGAGCGAGCTTCCGTTGTCTATGCCGATAAGGTCTCAATCATCTATGGCGAAGTCCGATTTTCGTGGAAGGAGACGCACCAAAGATGTATGAACTTCGCCTCGTCTTTGGTCCGCTTAGGGATATCTCGCCATGATGTTGTAAGTGTAGCTATTGAATCACCTTTTTTCATAGTTATCAAAAAGTTGCCAAGTTTAATTAAGTATATATGTTCTTGGAAAACAAATAATTTAAGTATATATGTTTTTAGTTCATGCATTGTTATAGGGGAAAATTTTGGCATGTTTAGAAATCAGTGGTTAATTAGTATGCATTTGCGTATGCTAAAACATGTTTTAGCGTCGTGTAACTTGATCAAGGCCTTCAAATAACTAAGACAGATTGAGTTGAATTTGATTTTTATGCGCTATGAATTTCATCTGTTCTGTTAATAAATTGACAATCTATTTTTCTGATTCAAGTGATAGTTTACTGTAAAGCAGAATAATGGAATTTCAAACAAAAAAAATGCAACCTTGTAATGAACTTATCAAGTTCATCTATCTGGGATTCAATCATTGTTTCAGTACAAACAATCCATACGAATCCATTAAGTTCCGTTAAATTAAGCAAATTAAACATTAAATAAAGACTCCGCATCGGTCACCAACGACCCTGACTTTTAGCAAGTCAAGACTCCATTGTACTTAATACTTTGTTTTAGTATTTTTATAATCGATATCACGGTCGATCGATCTCAGTATTATATGAAGTCAATAGTTGCAACTTGGTGTACATTCATTTGATTTAGGGCTACATAAGTTAATTCCCCATGCACATGAAGTCAACAGTTGCAACGTGCTGGAGTCTAAATTCATCATGATATGGGAGAATTTTGGGCACCAGGTGGTGGAGTCGCTAGGTTTGTCTTTTTTTATGCTTCCCTCTTCATTGTGTATCACGATCTCAATTATTTATTTTTATTAATTATATAATAAAAATTATTTTTTTTAAAAAAATATTCGAATCTGAGATCATACAGTTGTTTTACTTTGAGAAACATATAAATAATATAATTCGACTTCAAATGAGCCATTTATAAATTGAGTACAGTTAAATAACCAAATAATCTTAAATTTAATTGATTTCTAATCAATAAAATGAACAATTTCGATACACATCAATAAGAAAAGGGGGCTGCTATGTACACCCATGTTTTTTCTTTGGACACCTAATTACTTTGTACACCCATATTATTTTTTTAGAAAATGTGATAATAGCCCACCAATATTCCACATTTTAATATCAACCCTATTATTTTAGAAACAACCCTTTTTTTTTAACAGTTTTTGAATTAAAATTTTTGACAATAATTCCATAAAATTAAAACTCCAACCTTGCCCTTTCTCATTTAATGGGGGAATTAAATTTCTCCCATTTGGTATTCTTATTCCTCTCTCAAAGGTGTACTACATGTTGACTTATTTTCTTCTTCTTCCTCTTTCAAAGGTATACATTTCTTCTCCGTTTTCCATTTCTTCCTATTGTGAAGGTATTCTAGATATGTAAATATTGTTCCTCCTCTTTTGAAGGTAGATACCTCTTTTATAGATATGATTTTTCATTTTCATTCTTATTCCTCTCTCACTTGACTTATTATGTTATTCTTCCTCTATCAAAGGTATTTTTTTCCTTTTTCCATTATTTTTCCTATTGTGAAGGTATACTAGATATGTAATTCTTCTTCTTCCTCTTTCAAAGGTAGATATGTAATTTTTATTATTTTTCCTATTTTGAAGGTATACTTTTTTTCATTGTCACTTTACTTATTTGGTGTTTTTGAATTTACAATTTGCAAATTATGAAATTCAAATTTTAAATCCAAGATAAAAGATGCATAATTAAGCATTCTAATTATTTTATATAACTTACCTAAAGGGTAGAATTGTCAAAAAAATAAGAAATGCAATAGTAATTAATTAAAAAATTAATTTGGGTTATTTCTAAAAGTTGTGTTTAGCGGTGGGCTAAAATCACAAAGCCCCTTATTTTTTTGAAATTACTTTGAACACCCAAATTTGATCAAAATTTTCCACTTATACCCTTTACTTTGGTTTTTATACAATTTTTCTTAAACACCCTTAAATTTTTCTTGGACACCCAAAATTAAAATTTACTAAATTCATCTCTCCCTATTTGATCGGACCTTTAGGCTTAACCAAAAACACAAATCTGAGTGTGGCAAAAAGCATTTTGATAATGATTTGGAAATAGATGGGAAAAGAAGCAAAATTCAAACAGAATTATGGTGTTCTTTTTAACTAATAGATGCTTCATTTATTTGTTAATCTAAACACTCCTATGCTAACTTAAAGTTGATATACTTTACTAGGAGGCAGAGTTTGACTCGACCAAAGATCAAGAGCCATGGGTTGTCGACATCTACTAACTTTTTATTAACTTATCAAGTTTTCAATTTTTTCGCAACCCAAATCAACAAAAACCACAAGAATCAAAACCCAAACAACAAGTTCAAAATTGACGCAAAACAAAACTTTGTCCGAATTCATCCGGTATGCTCAATTCAATTCCCACAAAAAAAAAACTTTGACAGAATCAATGAAAATTTGTACCTTTTCTTCTTCAAATTCATCCTTTTTCATAATGTTTTTCATCAAAAATCAGAGTGTGTATGAGATTTAAGGTTTAGAAACTATGATGCAAGATGACTGATTTTATTTTTTTTAAACCTTAATGGGTGTCCATAGCTTTTACATAGGATGTACAAAAAAATTAAGTACTTATATGTAAGGATATAAGTGTAATTACATGTTATAAAAAAGATTTAGGGTGTTCAAAAAAGAAAAACGGGTGTACATAGCAGCCCTCTAAGAAAATATCAAGAGAAACAAAGTGTTGTGCAGCTCAAAATTATCTCATTTGAGGCACCTTGGCGTATAGGTGGGTCAATAGAGGTCGGACCGCCAAAAGTAACGTGGTCTAGCTAGCCCATAAGTGTGTACACATGCGTATTGTAACTTAATCGGAAAAGGACTACATTAAAGTGAGCATCCACTCGTGTGATGTCTTTGCTAATCTATTTTGTCTATTTCTTGCCTTTTTGTTCTACTTTTCTTCCAATTTGTCGATTACCTTTGTCTGTTGTCTGTTCATCGTCGAGATCACGATTCATGACCAACGAGGATAATGATAGATAGAGATCAGCAAAGCATTATCCCCCTCAGCTTTGAGTATTGACCAAAAAACAACTATAAAACCCATAAGTTACGTCATATCTAGTCCCATGCGATACACGCATACACGCACCTGCCCAATTTTGTGTACTGCAGTTGCATCTGTCGTTGTCTTTGCTATACGAAGATTCAACCCAACTCTAAGAATATTGTACTTTCAAAGTTTGCATATCTATGACGCCATGTTGTTTGATTTACTACTTTTTGTTTAATTCTTTGTTAATTTGAAGAAGTGGAACTATGTCTAAAGCATATCTTCTTTGTGTTCGATTCGCTTTTAGAGTGCATCAATGTGAAAAGTTTGAGTTGTATCCCAATTTTTATACAAGGGATTCTCATATGCAGTACTAGATAGTAATCGAAATTTCTACTTATTTACCAGCTAAGTGTTGATCACCATATTTACTTTCATAGTAACCAAACAAGAAACTGATGAAAAACATTATCTTTCCCTATTATCGTTAGACTAGTGGTTATGATATGGCAATGCAGGGAGAATTGGCACAACAAGGGTGAGAAGATTTTGGATGATCTGATATTGTTGTCTGCCGTGCTCCTGCATTTATAATATAGAAGGCAACTTCTTGTCAGAAGTTGCAACTATTGATGGTAGTTACATCCCTTCCCATTAATCACAACCATTCATCAATGGTTTTTTTTTTATGAAATAAAACTTCATTAAAAAAAAAAATCCCTAGGGCATCCAGCATTTACAACACTCATCAACGGTTGTGTCCTTGATTAAATATATATTGTTATACCAATATTATGATATAATTCCACACACACACACATATCATAATTTCCAACAAAAACTTTAACTAGAATCATAATTTTCATCAAATTAATCTTAAATATCAAATTTCAAACAGAATAATCAGAATCTATTGAAATGATTGATCTTCCTCACATGAGCAGGTTGCAGCTTTTGCTCCAAACATTCCAGCACTCTATGAGCTGCATTTCAGCGTCCCAATGGCAGGGGCAGTTCTTTGTGCACTTAACATTCGGCTGGACGCCTCCACATTAGCATTGATATTACAACAATTAGAAGCCAAAGCCATTCTTGTCGATCATCAATTCATCAAAGTTGCCCTTCAAGCGCTCAACGAATTGTCCCAAACAAAGTCCAAGCCACCTCTACTCATATTAATCCCAGAATGTGACCAATCCGCATCTCCTACAACTGATCATGATCTTCCTTCAGGAACCCTGAATTACGATGACCTGCAAACAACATCAGAAGCACCCAACTTTGAGATTCTTCGCCCCAAGGACGAATGTGACCCGATTTCAGTGAGCTACACTTCAGGGTCAACTGGGAGTCCCAAGGGAGTATTGTACAGCCATAGAGCTGTGTACCTCAATTCTTTGGCAGCAATTTTCCAGAGTGATATGAGAAAAATGCCGGTGTTTTTATGGACAGTCGAAATGTTTCGGTGCAATGGTTGGTGCTTCCCATGGGCTGTTGCCGCTCTTGGTGGCACCAACATCTGCCTCAGATATGCCACAGCCAGAGTCATTTTTGAAGCTATTGATCTTCACAAGGTAACACACTTGTGTGGTGCACCCTCGATATTAACCATTCTAGCAAATGCATCAGAAAAGGACCAAAATAGGGAGTTGAAATGCAACGTTGATATTATTGTTGCTGGTGTATTGCCAGGACCCCAGATATTAAACAAAGTTGCAGAGTTGGGGTTCAATGTGAGCCATGGATATGGAATGACAGAGGCACTTGGACCGGCAATCGTCACGTCGTGCAAACCCCAATTGGAGTCTCAGTACAATTTGATGATGGAAGGGGTTGATGTGAAGGATCCAAGCACAATGGAGAGTGTACCATATGATGGGAAAACAATGGGGGAGATCATGTTTAGGGGCAACACTTTAATGTTGGGGTACTTGAAAAATGCAAAGCCAATTCATGAAGTTTTTAACGGGGGTTGGTACAGGACTGGTGATCTTGCAATTAGGCATCCAGATGGGTACATTCAGATGAAGGACAGGGCAAAGGACATGATCATTTGCGGTGGGGAGGCGATAAGCACACTTGAGGTGGAGGCTGTTTTGTTGACACATCCACATGTTTCGGAGGCTGCTGTGGTGGGGAAACATGATGAGGTTTTGGGGGAGACTCCTTGTGCTTTTGTGAAGTTGAAGGAGGTGTGTGGCGGCGGCAGAGGTGGTGGTGGTGGTGCAAGTTATGCAGAGATTATGAAGTTTTGTGAGGAGAAATTGCCTGCTTTTATGGTGCCAAAAGCTATTGTGTTTGGGGATTTGCCAAATTCAACTGGGAAAATTGAGAAGTTTGTTCTGAGAGAGAAGGCCAATGTTCTTGTGGGAAGCCAAGATGCCTAGATATCAAATTGGATACTTCAATTGTGAAAGCAGGTTTGCTGGTTTTAGACAGTTACGTTTGTTGGTTTTAGAACTTGGTACATGAAAACTTATTTGTTACATTTTCATTGAGTGAGGTTTAAGTTGGACTTGTTCATTGTAATTATGTTGTTTCTTTCTCACAATTAGAGTACCTTATCGATTCTAAATGAAATTGAGGTTCCACCCTAAAACTAATTGGCATTGGGGGTGTAGCTCAATTGTTTATGAATAATACCTACAACAAGGTTCTTTCACTAGCAAACATGTGACTCCTACCACAACACATTCACGCGCCCCTCACTAGTGGCAACTCTCAAGTCAATGCGTGAACAATACTCATTGGGGATGCGAAGCACTGGCAGCCGTTATGCTAACACGTGAACAACTGAAGTGAGGTTCTACCCAAAAATCAATTGACATGGAGTGAGTAGTCTGATCCTTTATGTATACCGAAAAAATCAGTTCATTAGCCAATGTGGTATTTTCACCACAACATACTGTCCACAAATTCTCTTGGAACTTATGAAATGAAATCGTAGTAGTTGGAGATATACTACCGCGCATGCTACCGAACCAAACCAAAAACCTTAGTTGAAAGAAGTCTCATAAAATAATCTGAATTAGTGAGGGTTTAGCCAAATCATTACTGATAAGGTTCGTTTAGTTTACGATTAATCTCTAAACTAAGCCAAATATGAACCTGTATAAGGTAAGGGGCATACTGGGGCACTCAACCCAACCCAACACAACTCCCAACAAGCATCCAGGCCCAAAAAAACCCACAAACAAGCCAACCACCAAAATTGACCCATTGCATTGACATGGCCGGCAGTCAAAAGAATACTCCATTTTTTCATATGAACTGCACAGATCCCTTTCATGCAACTATTAATTACAACTGCACTGAAATCTGTGGGACGTAGGTAATTAAAATTTCATTAATCAGTATGTTGGTACACCATCCAATTACCATTTTTAGTAAATCAGACATAAATTCCTAAAATTTAAACTTTTTCATTTAAAACTCATCAAATATTTTTCTTATGAATAAAGTCCTCTAATTAGATATCAACTTAAAAACTTTCCATATTTGTCTTTAGGTATGTATTTATCTACCAAATATACCCTTATTTATAATTAAAGACATATATAATTGGCGGTTGATTAAGGTGTTTACAAATATAATAATATGAGCATACTTAGGTGACATGATTTAGGTGTTTACAAAATCAAATAATATGACTATACTTAGGTTGCATGATTTAGGTGTTTACAAAATAATATGACCCAATTATATCGTCTCAAAAGAACACATAGTTACCTAAGTTACACCACAAAAGTTGACTTATATCCATGTGAATTGGCTCAGGTTGTTGTAAGTTTACTTATATCAAAGTGGATTGGCTTAGATTTTCTGTAACTTGACTTATACTTAGGTGGATTGGCTGATTTTTTCTGTCAATTTTTTATTTCCTAGGTGGCTTAAAATTATATAAATTCGTGTAGTTTTAAAGTAATATATGATTACCTAAATTATAATACTTGAACATATCCACCTGTAAACATTATATACCGATATTTACATAAAAAAGACATATACCTACAGAATAGTTTAGGGAGGGGGCATACATTTTTTTTCCTTTCCTTTTTTTTAAAAAAATTCCCCCCCCCCCTCGAGGGGGGGGGTTTTTTTTTTTTTTTTTTTTTTTTTTTTTTTTTTTTTTTAAAAAAAAAGAACAAATTTAATAAATTTATTTTTTTTGTTTTTTTTTAATTTTTTTTTGTTATTTTTTTTTAATGATGGGTTTTTTTTAAAAAAAAAAAACACAAAACACATGGGTATCAATCTAATGATGGGTTTTACTCTACTAATATTGATGGGAAATTGTCTAAAATGGCCCAAGTGGCCAACTTGTGTTCCAATTTGTCTGGGCAGCAAAATCAATTCCAAAATGTCAAAATTGTTGGATAATTGCAAATGAAGCCCCTCCACCTCAAAACAAGGCAGCCGAACCTTTGGAAGCTCTCGCCGCCGTCGCTCTTTTTCCGGCAACTTTCTCCGAAAGCCACCACCTGCACTGGCTTCCCAACGTTCCCCAGCTCACCCCCACGAAGTTTCAGCTCCAAAATCGCCTTGGATGGTCTCCGACGAAGCAAAATGGAAAGCCGAACCTTTGGAAGCTCTCGTTGCCGTCGCTCTTTTTCCGGCAACTTTCTCCGAACTCCACCACCTGCACCAGCTTCCCACAGTTCCCCAGCTCACCCCCACGAAGTTTCAGCTCCAAACTCGCCGTGGATGGTCGCCGGCGAAGCAAAACGGAAAGCCGAACCTTTGGAAGCAAATTCCGGCCAACTCAGGCCAAAGTAAGTCCCAAAACTTGTACCATTGAATTCGTTGGATTGCGTAGATAGATTTTGACATAAAATTCGTCGAATTTGGTTGAGAATTGAAGAAGTTATGAAAATTGGATCTGGAACGAGCTATAAGAGACTATGGACATACTATAAGAGACTATGAGGGACTATGAGGGACTATGGCCGCACTATAGACGCACTATGAGGGACTATGAACGTGCTGATGAATTATAACTAATCTGTACTCGAAAGACTATGAAAGACTATGAGGGACTATGGTCGCCCTATGGGCGCACTATGAAGGACTATGAACGCATTGATGAATTACAACTAATTTATACTCGAAAGACTATGAGTGGCTATGAGGGGCTATGAGGCACTATGGTCGCACTATGGCCGCACTATATACCGAGGGGGATTCAATTGCAAAGTGTAATAGTATTTTATCTACCTTTGAGTGCCCGCTGCCCGCTGGGCCATTTTAGAACAAAGTTTTGCCACTTGGGCCATTTTAGACAATTTCCCAATTTTTTTTTTTTTTTTTCCCCCCCCGGTTTTTTTTTTTTTTTTTTTTTTTTTTTCCCCCTCTCCGTGTCTCTGTCCCCCCCCCCCCCCCCCCCCCCCCCCCCCCCCCCCCCCCCGTTCTCTTCCCCCCCCCGGGGCCGGAAAAAACGCCTCTCTTTTTTTTTTTCTTGTGGCCCCCCTTTTCCCCCCCCCCGTATTCTCCCCACTCGACTCGTTCGACCCGGCGCCGATGCCGTTTCACAAGTTGACTCGGCACCTGATCCGGTTGGCTCCCGCTGACAACCCCCGCATGCTAAAAGGATCGGAGCGTGTCGGGTTCGGAGTCTTGCGTGGACCAGAAGACGTGTTGTACGATGCCGAGTCCGGGATCATTTACACGGGTTGTGAAGACGGGTGGGTCAGCCGAGTCAAAGTTAACGAATCGGAAAAGGCCGAGTTGGTGGTGGAGAGCTGGGTCAACACGGGCGGCAGACCGCTCGGACTCGCTTTTGGCCACCGAAGTGAAGTTCTGGTCGCCGATGCCAATAAGGTTTGTCTCTATTCTAAGGGTTGACCAAACAAAATGTTCAGCGTCTTTGGAATTTCTTGGGTCCTTTTTGTTAAAGTTTGTAAATCTGACGGAAATATGTATTTTTTTCTGGGATTATATTGATGAACACGTATGAGTATTCTTGCAGTTTCTGGAAAAATTGTAAAACTTGGAGAGAAAGAAAAAGTTTTGAGAAAATGCTATATTTTTTGTGTTAAATCTTCTCTGCAATATGAGGTGAATATATTGGCAGTACAACTTTTGGTGCGGTACAAAACATAGGATTCCTCTACACTATTACAACCTGTAAAACAGAAGATACAACACCATTCGATCATTGGTGTACAATGCACAGCCATCGGATCCTACCAACCCTCTCTCTGCACCAATAGAATGCTCCACACATATAAGTTCTAGAAGCACTCTAACTTCACTAGCCGTTAGCCACCTCTGCAGAAAACTAACCATCCGTTTGGAAGCCTGTTAGCTTCTTCCTCAAGAAGCCGTGGTCAAGCTTATATTTCAATAGCCTCTGCTAAGCTGATCACTGGTTTCACTCCAAGCATTTCTCTTAAGTAACTAAACTTTTCCTTTGACAAAGGCTCGGTAAAGATGTCTGCCATTTGCTTTTTTGTTCTGCAATATGACAGATCAATAATGCCTTCCTGCAGTGCCTCTCGAATGAAATGGTATTTCCTGTAGATGTGCTTTGATCTCTGATGAAACACTGGGTTCTAATTCATTGCAATCGCTGAAGTGTTATCACAATTGATAACTGTAGCATCAGTTTGTAGTTCACCAAAGTCCTCCAGCACAACTCAACCACTTAGCTTGAGAAAGTTGCTTCTGCAGCTGCTACGTATTCTGCTTCAATCTGCTTCAGCACTAGATAGAGCAACTGTATTTTGCTTCACTGAAGCCCACGAGAATACACCACTTCCAAATGAGAAAGCATAACCTGAGGTGCTTCTCATGTCATCTTTTGATTCTGCCTAGTCACTATCACAATATCCGATTAGAACAACTTCTCTTCCCTTCTCATACTTCAGTCCATATCCAAATTGTCCCCTTTATGTATCTCAGTACTCTTCTTGCTGTTCCAATGTGTTTCTTGGTAGGGCAGTGCATGAATCTTGCAAGTAGACTAGCAGCATACATTATATCAGGTCTGGTTGCTGTAAGATACAGAATACTACCAACTAGTTTTCTGTATTCTGACTCATCACCATAATACTCTCCCTTAAGAAACCGTGGTCAAGCTTATATTTCAACACTTTCTTTGGTTCGAATTTTGAATTCGTCTAAATTTTTGCTTATTATAGTTTTTATTTATAACATTTTTGCCCTGCACATGAAATTGGTTCTAAATCGGGATCCGAAATCGGAGAAATTTCCAAATTCCTTACTTTTCAAATAAAAGAATTTGAAAAAAGTAAAAATGAATTGTTCATATTATGAAAGCACGTGCATATCAGTAGCCGCAAAGAAATTTGTTTGTTGATGTATATACTTAATTGATTCATAATGCATGTACAGCGACACTAGTACTGCATAGTGTCAGGTATGTGACCAAAACAATTCAGGGGTCCCAACAATAGAAATTGAGAAATGAATGAAAAAAATTCAGTAGACCAAGTATCATTAAATCAGCGATTGAATATTATTGGTTAAAGATCTTGTAATGTATGTATGAATGGCAGGGCCTGCTGAATGTAACAAGAGAAGGTGAGATGAAACTTCTAACAGACGAGGCTGAGGGTGTAAAATTTCGATTGACGGACGGTGTAGATGTAGCAACAAATGGTGTGATTTATTTCACTGATGCTTCGTACAAGTACCACTATAAAGACTCTACCTCGGACATTTTGGAGGGTCGGCCTTATGGGCGATTCATGAGCTATGATCCGGCAACCAAACAGACCACAGTGTTGGTCAGAGACCTCTACTTTCCCAATGGAGTTGTCGTTTCGCCGGATCAAAGTCATGTGATCTTCTGTGAAACCTCAAGGTATGATGTTGCTTCATAAGATAGTTTAAACATGTTATTTTGTTGCATCTTTAGTTTCAACATGTTATTTTGTTGCATTTTTTGTTGTAATCTGTAGTGTTGATTTCTATTGACAACATGTAAACATAACATATTAATTTTGGGAAATTTTATTTACACCCCAAAATTTGATGAATGCACCTTCTATTAAATCACCCCGTAAAACATCTTAATTCACCCCTACACCTACCTAAACTACCCTTTTAATACACCCACACCCTAGTAAACTCTCATACGCAATTTTTAGTGCTTCTCCACCATATATTTTTCTCATCATGTAATTCAGAATGCCAGAACATTTACATCCTTTAAATATGTACCCCTCTTGCCTTGACTGGCCATCTTGAAACAACTGCAGCTTATTAGTTTATTGCATAAGATCAGTTTTATCGGCAATTCAAATGACCTCAATTCAACTAAAAACTCAACTAGTTGAATTGTTTTATGTGAGAGTGATATTTTTCAACCCATTTCAACTAAAAATCCCAATTCAACCAAAGTGATTTTGTATGTTTTAAAAAAATAGGGTTTTCTTTCTTTTACAATGGACGATGAGTTGATGAAACTTGTGGTGGATTGGGGTGTAATCATAAATAAAAACTCATTTACAAATATATTGTCCTTATTAGTCATTTCAAATAAGATTAAAATAATCTTTCAATATTAAAATTAAAATATAGTGCATTCATCAAATTTTGGGGTGTAAATAAAACTTCCCATTAATTTTTTTTTCTTTCCGTTTTCTGATTGTAGGAGAAGCTGTAGTAAGTACTACGTACAAGGTGAGAAAAAGGGAAGCTTGGAAACTTTTATTGATCAACTGCCAGGCTTGCCAGATAACATTAGATACGATGGAGAAGGCCATTATTGGATTGCAATTACAATGGTAATTTCTCTGCCTTCCGATTCTCCGACAATCCTTCTGTGAGCTTAAGGTGTATCATTATAGAATGATGGACTGAGAGAGTGGATAGCAATTTCGTTTGACTTCCCACACATCTTTTGCAGAGGGTTTGATAGTTTTGGTTTGTACAATTTTGGATGCAGGCGCCTTCATTTGCTTTGGACTTGGCAATTAGATTTCCTTTCATCAGAAAAGTGATGGCAATTATGGAGAAGTACAAAGTGAGACCCAATGGGATGGAGAAGAACGGTGGGGCTTTGGCCGTTGACTTGGAAGGTAATTTGATCGCCCATTACTATGATCCAGAATTGTCATTGGTTTCGAGTGCGATTAAGATCGGAACTTACATTTACTGTGGTTCACCGGTGCGTCCGTATATGCTTCGTCTTAACATCGAACAGTACCCAGCAGTTGCCGCTACATGAGGAGGAGGAGCAACTAGCTGCTTCCCCCCTCTAAACAGAGAATGATGAATTGTGCAATATATTCCTTGTTGAGAATGTGGTGTGATAAAAGTTCAATATTGGCTAATGAAGAGATTTTGGTGGTATTTATAAAGGATTGGGCTACTCATCCTATAGCCAATTGGTTTTGGGGTGGAACCTCAATTTCCTTCATGGTATCAGAGCAAGGTTGCTCACGTGTTGCCTTAAAAGGCCGCCCGTGCTCACCGTCCCCTGTGTATGTGGTTCATGCTTTGCCTTAAGAGTCATCACGCGTGAGGGGGCGTGTTGAGAATGTGGTATGATAAAGGTCTCACATTGGCTAGTGAATTTTGGTTTTATTTATTTTTTAAAACTCTCCTTTCTTTATTTATTTTTTTTGGTGAAAACTTTTTTTTTTTCCCCTTTATTAAAATAAAAAAAAAAAAAAAGAAAGAAAAATTTTTGGTTGTGGATGTTTCTTTTTTGAATGTTATTTTTTTTTTTGTTTTTTTTGGGGAAAGAGTTGGGAAAATTGAAGAGGGATATAATAAAATATTATTTTATCCCCTTTCTTTTTTTTGTTGTGGGTGTAGGAAATAAAAAACGATTTTGTTCTTTTCGTGAATTTATAGAAACTTAATATTATAATAAAATAATAGAAGTATTAATATAAAAAAAAAAGAAAATGAATAAGGAAACAATTATCATAGTTTAAAATTAAAAATATTATTAACACGAATTCTAATATTATGTAAACATAAATTGAATATGCTTATGAGAACACAAATACATCTATCATAAGCTAAACATGAATATAATCATATACCAACCTTTGTGTGATGAATCATGATGAATGAGGTATATACTGAGTCTTCTACACAGTAAGAGGTTGATTCGGTTTATGGGGCTAAACTTAATGATCGGATCCTTATGTAGGGACCTTGGTACTTTATGGGGTGATTAGGGTTATTATCCTCCCATAAAAGACTAAAGTACCCTTCTCCTATTGGTCTAGAATAAACATCCCATAACCGGCCACAAGAGACCTAGTCTTATTAGGAAGTGTTCTCCTACTTAATGACTCATATCCTACATCATTAAGGTCTTTAAGATTGAGTATAATACATATTAGTATATTACTTGATCCTTAAGTAATCTTTAAGTGTCACATAACTATATGTGACTAGTGTAGAGTCCACATTCTTACAATCTCCCACTTGGACTCACACCAATTCACATGACACTTAATGATATGATCAACCAAGTATTGAACTGAAGTTGTACAAAACTAATAGTATATCCCGACACTTCTTGCTCCCATTGATTCAAACAACCATTACAGAACAAGGAAAATGATCTGTGTAAGTATAATCAACACAGTCACCCCAAAGTTACCAAGCAATGATTCAATATTGCAGGAACATCAAGAGATGTTTCTGACTGTGGCTGAAACCTGAAGGATTGATTACATAATGTTTCAACTCACATGTCCTAAATCATCTAACACAGAAGCTGAACCTTGTTTGATGTCTGACTGAAAACTTTGGATACAATCCAATCATTAAGTAAATAGCTATTTTCATAAACTGTAACAACCAATAAGCACTGCAGTGAAAGATATAACATAAAAGGTACCGAAACTGAAACTGAAATCTTGATTAAAACTGAACACATGTTTATTCATTAAAACTATAAACATATAGCATAAGGGTTGTTTCACGCGGAGCTCAAAACTCATAACTGAAAACATTAAAACATTTTGTTCCACCTCCCACTCAACTTAAGCATCTAAAGAATGAAGAATTCCTATGCTTTCTAATGATTTGAAAGATCTTTGGAACCTGGTAGTAAATGTCTTTCACGCGTTCCAATCTTCAGAATATCTAATTGTCCATCTTTGACTCTCTCTCTAACACTGAAATACTTAAATGATGTGCCTGAGCCTAGACCTTTGTGATTCTTGTGAGAATATTGCAGCAGAATTGTCACAATATCCTATAGTCTAAGATTGAGTCAACTACTTGAATCTGACTTAAAAAGTTTCTGACCAATAGCTTGACATATCCTTCATAAATAGCTAAATCTAGCCTGCATATGAATTCTTGATCTTCTGTTTAACACTCCTCCAAGCCACTGCACCTCCTGCTATCATGAAAACTATCCTGAAATGGTTTGTGCTTGTTGGTATTGCTACATGATTAGTCTGATATCCAACAATCTCCAAATTCTCAACTTGTCTATACACTAACTTGAACTCCTTGGTCCTCTGAAGGTATCTCAACCTTCTTTTTTGCTCTTGCCTATTTGTTGAAACCTTGATGATTCCAATTGCCAAGTCAGGCCTTGTGCATACTTGTGCATACATTATGCTCCCAACCAATCTAGCATAAGGTAATCGTTTGGCATCCTCCTTCTTTTATCTTTGGACTTTGATCTTTATCAGCTTGTCTCCCTTAACATCGGTGCATCTCCTGGATTGCATTTGCTCATAAGATCTTTGCAACCTTTGTTGATTACCCTTCAGATAGTCCACAACTCTTCTGTTATTTTAGTGATTTAATCCTAACACATAAGCTGCTTCACCTAAATCTTTCATATCGAAGTTTCTAGACGAAAAGACTAGCTTTGTAGGAGACCTATAGTACTACTAGCTAAAGAATATCATCCACATAAAGAACTAAGAAGATGAACCCTGTATTATGACTTTTGATAAACACATGATCTGACAGATTTGCAACAAACCATCTTAGTTATAACTGATTCAAACTTCAAATTCCATTGTTTGAAGCTTGTTTCAGTCCATAAATTGATTTCCTTAACTTACAGACATTGCTCATTCCTGGCTTCCGAAACTTAGGTTCCTCTGTGATTCCTCATCCAGCTCACCATTTAGAAACGAGTTTTCACATCCATCTGGTGTAATTCCAGATTGAAGTGAGCAAGTGCCTTATAATTGAAACTATCCTTAGTTGACTGTAAACGTTTCTGTTAGTCATTCCCTCTTTTGTTAAACCCTTTGGCACTAATCTGGCCTTAAACCTCTAATAGTCCCATTAGCATGCCTTTTGTCTTGAATACCATTTGAGCAATAGACTTTATTTTATGTTGAAGCTCCATACTCCATTGTCATCCATAGACTTTTTCTGCATTCATTGCTTCTAACCAGGCTTTACTTCGACACACTTGAGCAAAAGTATAGGATCTCATCTTCCCCCAATCAAAGTCCCCTTCAATGTTGTAAAACTAAAATAGGATTTGGTTAGGTTTTGGGGTCCTATTGATCTTCTAAGACTGAGGTTCAAAACAGTGGTCTGATAGGTTCTGAATGTCATGAACTTCATGGTCTTGATCTTAGCTTCAAGTTGGATCAGACATGTGGAAATCTTCTAGGAAGAACACCTCAAAATTGGCCTTTCCTGAATTTGATTGTCATGATCCATCATGATTTGCTCATCTGGATTTAGCAGGTGGAGTGTCTATGGTTTGTATAGGATCTAATTTCGATGGAGGAATTGAGGCTCTAAGTTTCAGGATTCAGAAATCAGGAACTATCTTATTTGTGAAATTTCTTCAAGCTCATAATGAGGGGTAATCATTAGGATTTTCATCATAAAACTGGCTTATTGGTCTATTATCTAAGAGAAGGTTAGGACAATAGAACCTATAACCTTTGGATTTTCTGCATAACCAATGAAGAAAGAACTCACGTTTTGGCATCTAGTTTCTTTCTTGGATTTAAGGTCTACTTAGCCTTACAACCCCAAACATGGAGTTAGATTGTCCATGCCACAAATGGAAGGGTGTTTTTAACTTCTAGGGTATTTGACAATAGTTGGCTTTAACCTCCCCAAAGAAATTGGTATCCTGCGTCACATCATCTCCTCACATATTAGCAAAGTCCATTACGCCTCTCTGAACTCCATTTGCTAGGTGTTCCAGGTGTGGTGTACTAGCTGTAATCCCTTCTGATTCAAGTATTGAGCAAATGGCCTTTCTTCCTCATGAACTTTCCATAAATTCCCCTCCTCTATCTATTTGACAACTTTATTGCTTCCGTATTTTCTATGCGTTTTAAAACTTTAAACTTCTCTAAGGAGTATTTCTCAGAGATGAGAAACACATGACAGTACCTAGAAAAGTCATTATAAAGGTTATGAAGTATAATCCCAAGATCTCCTGCCTGAAAAGGCCAAATATCTTGTGAATTTTATATTGTACTGAACCCTTCTTCCTTGAATTAGTCATTTTTCCTTTTACACATTCAACACAAACATCCTTTAAATAAGAAGTCCAAACCATTTATACTCATCTTTAGAATAATCTGTAACCTCTCTTTCGATATATGCCCCATTCTTCTATGCACAAATCTGCAGAATTTCATTTAACCTATCCTCTATTCCCCACAAGAACTTTCAATAGCAAACACTTAGATTGTGAACAATTCAAATTCCAATAATCATGAACAAGAGATGCATACCAATAAGCTGGGAATCTTTATTGAATAATTCATATTATTGTTTCAAAGAACTCTACATCCTAAATAAAAATAAATAAATTCCTCTTAATCGAGGGTGAAAAATGTAAAACAAAACATTAAATTCTAAAATATCTAGCTTCAACCTCACCAATTCGTAACGTTTTGCTCCTCTTTAGTTGGTGCTCTCCTTCCATGCAATGCTGTAAGGTATTACATATGTGAATGGTGATGGTGTAGCCACTGAATTTGGAGCTGCTAATCAAGTTAACTTCAATCATAAAGGGAATAAGGGGAATTTGAATGCAGTACCTCCTTAGCTAGCCACTCCTTAAAGATTCTGCTTCCTTTAATGTGTCCAACTTTGTTGCAATGAAAGCACTTATCTGACTTCTTATCCTTGTCCTTTCTTTGGTTAGGGTAGACAAAAGCAGTTTTCTTCATTGAGGTACACCTAGATCCTTTATTAAACTTGCCTTTGTATGGCTTCCCATGCTTCTTGAACTTGGATTTATCCACAGTTGTCACCAAATGAACGTCTGTTCCTTTCCCTTTCTCCTTTTCCTTCTTCAGCTCCCTTCCTCACTAGAGATAGAAATGAGGTGTTATTTTTCTTTACTGTTTTACATCTTGTGGCTTAACTAGGAGGAGCAGTGATCCCATAATGTGACAAACCATGAATTTGTCGTCCAATTTCATCCCCAGCCTATTCAACTTAACTGCATAATCCTTTTTCTTCATAATGTAGTCTCTAACTCCTTTCCCATCATATTTCAGCTCCATCATCTCTTCCAGCAGCTCATCCATCCTACCCTTATCAGACTCCACATACTTCTTAGCAATATTAGCCATATATCCTACTGCAGAATCTGAATCATCAATACCATCCACAATAGAATCATCTATCTTACTCTTCATGTACAGCAAACACATTTTGTTGGCCTTTGTCCACTCCTTGTGCGCAGTCTTCTCAGCTTTTGTGGATGTGGCAGTGGGTTTTGGGGGTTGTGGATCGTTAAAGGCGATGTCAAATTCATCTAAGGCTAGTGCAAACTCGACATCTCTCTTCCATCTCTTAAAATTGGCAGCACCAGTTAGGAGAGTGATGTTGGAGTGGTTTAAAGCTGAAAATACATAAAGAGGTTTGCTAAGTGTTTGTTTAATGGAAAAACTTAATGGGAACTGAATTTCTAAATTACTTAGCAAACAATCAAACAAGCAAACAAGGACTTTTGTTTTCTTGAGTTTTTAAATTAACCCCATAACTGCATAATCTTATCTCAGCTAGTCTAAGACAGTAGACATGAGATATCACTTAAGTCACATAGCTGAACATAATTCAGTACACAGTGTTAGGATCTGATAACACCCTTCGGCAAGATAATCAGATATAGAACCTGAACGTGAACCAAATTATAACCACTATATGCCATTCTTGCATAATTGTAGCTGTTAGCTAAGATCTCTTGAAATAGAGACATGTTAGAACCAGCCAATTGAACAAGAATGCTTGTTCTGATCTTGATTCCTAATGAAAAGCAGGAGTAACCTTTATAAGTTTGCTGAGGCAAAATGATATAACAGACCTCCTCACTAATCCAAGATCAAAACTCAGAATGGAATCCTCACATTCATGACTGAGCTTCGCTCTTAGTCATGAATCCATTCTGTTATACCTAGAATAAATCTACAAGTACAATTAACATAAATTTCGGGAGATGTTTTCTGTTTCATTATTCAATAGCAGGATACATAATAATTCAGCATGAAAGTAAACAGAAAACACAAACAAATCAATCACGCAATCCAGAAACTCAACATCAAGCAATCATCTAACATGGCATACTATTCAGGGCCAACATCCATCGTTTTCCTATTCTATCAACCTATGCGCGCCCTCTGAAAGAACGCTCTAGCATGGTATATCGCTGGAAAACATAAAATCAGATGATTGAATATGAGTTCTCGAAAACTTATCTGGCGTCAAAACGTATGCTCCATAGCGCAGCGGAAACAAAATTAACCCAAAATCGAATATGGGAAATACCGTAAACTAGCATACATGTTTAAATCCAGGGTTAATTCGACCAAAAACGAGCAATTTTGCTGATTGATGGTGAATCGCATATGAACCCTAAGTCCCAAATTGATTTTTCAGCCAGAAAGGAAAGAGCCGTTAAACCCGCACCCAAAACGTTTTAAAATTCTATTCGGGTCAAAAGAGATCCGCGTGTTTCCACGCGGGTCGATATGTGTCTTCTGGGTCAAACTTGACCGCAAAACTTAAAACCGAATCCGTTTGTATATTTTTTTTTTTTTTTTTTAAAACAAAATCACATATCTTAGAACCCTAATTCATAATTCTTTGTGTTTAATCAAGCAACACAATCCGAATTTTAAAACAACAACTTAATTGATTTGTAACTCATAAACGTTGGCTCTGATACCAACTGTAAACATAAATTGAATATGCTTATGAGAACACAAATACATCTATCATAAGCTAAACATGAATATAATCATATACCAACCTTTGTGTGATGAAGTCATGATGAATGAGGTATAGTACTGAGTCTTCTACACAGCTAAGAGGTTGATTCCGGTCTCTATGGGGCTAGAACTTAATGGAATCGGATCCTTAGTGCATAGGGACCTTGGTACTTATATAGGGGTGATTAGGGTTGCATTAGTCCTCCCATAAAAGACTAAAGTACCCTAATCTCCTATTGGTACTAGAATAAACATCCCATAACCGGCCACAAGAGACCTAGTCTTATTAGGAAGTGTTCTCCTACTTAATGACTCATATCCTACATCATTAAGGTCTTTAGAGATTGAGTATAATACATATTAGTATATTACTTGATCCTTAAGTAATCTTTAAGTGTCACATAACTATATGTGACTAGTGTAGAGTCCACATTCTTACATTTTTTTTTTTGTTTTTTTTTTTTTTTTTTAAAGAGGAGTGGGGGGGTAGTGGGCCCCTTCTTTTATTTTTTTTTGTGGGGGGGGGGGGGGGGGGGGGGGAAGCCCCTCTCCATATATTTTCTAGACCGCATTTGTTAGACAAAATTAGGGAAAAAACCCAAACCGGGAGAAGCCCCCTCTCCCGCCACAACGGGCCACCTCCTATGCAACTTTCTTCTCTTTTTAATTTTGGGGCCGGGGGGGGAGGTATCGCATTTTCCCAAGCCGCCTCGTTGACCCGGCTCCTCTGCCGCTTCACGAGTTGACTCAACGAGTCGCGGCAGCTCCGCGGCGGAATGCCCATATTCTCAAAGGGGCGGAGTTTGTGGGTGCTGGGGTTTTGGCGGGACCGGAAGACGTTGCTTATGACCCAAAATCGGGACTGATTTACACTGGCTGTGCGGATGGGTGGATCAAGCGAGTCACTCTGAACGAGTCGGCGGCTGACTCGGTGGTGGAAAATTGGGTTAATACTGGTGGCAGACCGCTTGGACTCGCTCACGGCCTTAACAACGAGCTTTTTGTGGCTGACACTGAAAAGGTCAGCTTTATGTCAAACAAATTAGTTCATGATCGTCACTTTACTACATGTACATGAATGAAGTAGTACTATCTAGTGACCCTTAAGCTGATATTCATGGATCTCATTTGTACTTTTATCAGGGGCTACTGAAGGTAAGTGAAAATGGAACAGTAGAATTGCTTGCAGATGAGGCAGAGGGTGTAAAATTCAAGCTAACAGACTGTGTAGATGTAGCAAAAGATGGCACGCTTTACTTCACAGATGCTTCATATAAATACAGCTTGAACGAGGTTGACTCCGACATTTTAGAGGGCAGACCCCATGGCAGATTAATGAGCTATAATCCAGCAACCAAAGAGACCAAAGTGCTACTCCACAACCTGTACTTTGCCAATGGAGTGGCAGTCTCCCCCGATCAAATCTATGTGGTTTTCTGCGAAACAGTCATGTAAATTTTTAGAGTTTTGTGGTTTTGCGAAGTATGGAGGAAGCTTTAGTGTCTGATATGGTGTAAATACTGCAGGAGAAGGTGTAGAAGATACTATCTACAAGGCAGTAAGAAAGGGAATGTAGAAAATTTCATTGGCAATCTGCCCGGCATGCCGGATAACATCAGATATGACGGAGAAGGCCATTACTGGATTGCGCTGCCTGCGGTGACGCTTTTTCTCTGTTTTCTGTAATATTGACATCAGTTATATTCTGTTATCAGTTCAATAAAAATGCATCTTATTGATGATTCATTGACATTTTCTTTGTGTCCAATCGGCAGGAGGTTACACCGGAATGGCATCTAGCACAAAGATATCCTTCTATCCGAAAGGTCCTGGCAATTGTGAAGAGGTACGCTGGAGGCAGACCGCATCTAGAGAAGAATGCTGGTGTTTTGGCCGTGAATTTGGATGGAGAACCTACTGCCCACTATTCTGATCCCGGGTTGGTTCTCACTACAAGTGGGATCAAGATTGGAAATTACCTCTACTGTGGTTCCCTCGTCCTTCCCTATCTTATCCGCCTCAATCTCGAACAATATCCTGCACATGCCGTGACATGAGCGCTATAACTCTTACATCAAGTACCAATGTAGTTTTCAACATGAAGGGAACGGTAGTGTAGCTTCATTAGAGAACTTCAGTGTGTAGATGCAATGGTGTATGATACTTGTTATGTTCAAGAGAGGCTGCCTAGGTCCTTTGCTTTTTCTCTCAGAATAAACTTTTGAGTTCTTTCCGGTTGCTGTCTTTGGTATGCTATCTAAAATTACTGTTCGGGGAGCCATATAATTAGGCAATTGATCCCGGCAGAATTCAATTAATTCTTGGGCATTCACATGATTAAAACCATCCTTCAATTTCACAAATGCACAAGGAGTTTGCCCCCAATGTTCTTCAGGTCTTGCAACAACTGCAGCTTCAAGAACTGCCGGATGGGTAAACAAAACTGTCTCAACCTCAGCTGTGCTTATGTTCTCTCCCCCAGATATGATTATATCCTTCAATCGGTCCTTCACTTTATTCGAAAATCAATAACTCCATTTTAAGAGATATTTGAAAAATAAAAATTTTATTTACACTTTAATTTTTATAGAATACACCTTATTATGAATAGAAATGATTAATTTTATTAATACTAAAATGAGATATATTCATTAAAAATTAGAATGTATATAAAATTTTCCTTTTAAAAACGTTAAACTTTGCCTAAAAGTAGGGGTGGGTTCAACAGAGAACTATAGTATTAGTGTGTCGATGCAATGGTGTATGACACTTGTTATGTTCAAGAGAGGCTGCCTAGGGCATTTGCTTTTTCTCGCAGAATAAACTTTTGAGTCTTTCCGGTTGCTGTCTTTGGTATGCTATCGAAAATGACTGTTCGGGGAGCCATATAATGAGGCAAGTGGTCCCGGCAGAATTCAATTAATTCTTGAGCATTCACATGTTCAAAACCATCCTTCAATTTCACAAATGCACAAGGAGTCTGCCCCCAATGTTCATCAGGTCTTGCAACAACTGCAGCATCAAGAACTGCCGGATGGCTAAACAAAACTGTCTCAACCTCAACTGTGCTTATGTTCTCTCCCCCAGATATGATTATATCCTTCAATCGGTCCTTCACTTCGATGTAGTTGTCCGGATGCTTCACGGCTAGATCCCCGCTCCGAAACCATCCACCTGCAAAAGCTTCTTCTGTCGCCTTCAAGTCTTTAAGATAACCACTCATGACAGTGTTTCCCCTGAACATAATTTCGCCCATTGTCTTCCCATCAGGTGGTACACTTTCCATAGTGGCTGGATCTTTTATGTCAACTTCTTCTAAACCGATATGGCGCACCCCTTGCCGAGCTTTAAGCCTTGATCTTGCATCAGAAGGCAGAGAATCCCACTCCGGCTTCCATAAGCAATAAGTCCCGGGACCGTACGTTTCTGTTAGACCATACAAGTGGTTTACTCCAAACCCCAATTTCTCCATCTTGAAAAGGATCTGTGGTGGAGGTGGTGAACCGCCCGTCATTATCTCCACCTTCCGAGTAAGCGGCCTTCGATCACTTGAAGGCGAATTAACAATCATGTTCAGAACAGTGGGTGCCCCTCCCATGTGTGTCACATTGTATAGAGCTATGTTCTCAAATATGTCCTTGGGATTGACTTTTCTGAGGCATATGTTGGTGCCACCTTGGGCAGCCACTCCCCATATGAGGCACCACCCATTGCAGTGAAACATAGGCACAGTCCACAGATAAACAGGCATTGAGCCAATTCCATGAAGTAGAACAGTCGACAAAGCATTGAGATAGGCGCCCCGGTGACTGTAAACAACCCCTTTCGGCCTTGATGTTGTGCCCGAAGTATAATTTACACTGATAGGATCCCATTCACTCTTCGGTCTTCGTACCTCAAACCCACTACTACCGTTTTCCAGAATACTTTCATATTCATAGGTGCTTGAAGTAAAGCTGGTGGGAGATGACCCATCTAAACCGTCAGCAATTAAGACTACCGTGGGTGGTTTTGTACCTGTTTTTTGGCCAAGAAGATCAAGTGCTCCATGGGCAATATCAAGAAACTGATTGTCTACAAAGAGGATTTTTGCCTTGGAATGGCTCAGCAGGATAGAGATCATGGCCGAATCCAGGCGTGTATTTAGTGTACAAATAACTGCACCAGCCATTGGGACTGCAAAATGTAGCTCATACATGGCTGGGACATTAGGGGCCAAGGTTGCAACCTGGTGAAAACAATCCAAATGGTCAAAATCACCAAAGTATTCATCTAACTCTGCAGCTCCAATTTGACTGATGATTTGACATCAAATTACATGAGCAAACTGATCAAAGCAAGTCCACTGTAAAGATTGTTCTGTTTTTAATGAACCCATGACCAGTGCAGCCATAAGATATTAAATCCATATGCTACATAGACATATCCATACAATTCAGTATGTTCTGGAAACAATATTGACGCATATATCACCACAAGTTTCCGTATGATTCCGAGAGATTGATCAATAAAACATGACATTCTGAAATGGGAAGAATGTAAAAAACTCAACTTACCACATCACCAGGAGAAACTCCCAACTGAGTTAAGGCAGAAGCTAATTTGAGGCATCGCTCGTGGGTTTGACCCCACGTGAATTTCACTGGACCATGGACCAGTGAGGTCCGTTCTGTGTAGGCCTTTGCAGCTCGCTCCAAGAACCCAATGGGAGATAAAGGCACGTGATTCGCCGGGCACTGGACCAGACCCTCCATTGATTTCCATGATTCCGGCTCGGAATTGTGGCCGGAAAAGTTAGAGCGTTGACAGTAAAACCGTTGACTTTGAGTGACGTGAACGGTCAAGTGACGGCGGCTGACGGCGGTGGACAAACGAGTCCATGAGTTCTTGACGAGGTGGTTCATGGCGGAGAGCACACGGCTATTAGACATCGGTAGCGTTCCGTGGCAATCCATGCTTATCTTGTCAATTATGGAAAACAAAAATTGTTTGTTTTTGCAACCTCGAGAACTAAACCGAGCATCGTGCATTTCAACAATTTTGATGGAAATTTTGATGAAAATTTTCATAAATTTAGATAAATTTCATGAAAATTTTGATGGAAATTTTGGTGAATTTTAATAAATTTCGTGAATTTTCGAAATTTCCAAAATTTGAAATTTTGTTTTACTCCTTGCATTTATGGCGTACCAAAAGACATTTATGGCATTTCTAATTCTAAGTTCCTAAAAAAAACCTTAGCAAAAATTTTAAAAATTGACCCATATAGAATAACGTCTAGGGCGGCTATGATTGCACTCTGCTCATATATAGTAGGTTTTTATATGTAGCATTTAATACAGAACAAGTTCACATGGTTTGAATCAAATGATTTCCGTAGTGGTCTAAGAGCATTTCCACCTCAAAAGGCAAGGGCAAATCGATATGCCAAAAAAATTTCTACTTTTGGTAAATAGTTAAATGCAATCAACAAAAACCTATAGCAATATTGTTGGGCAGGACCCATCCGTCATTTTTATAGTAATTCGTCTTCATTGGAGATCTCTAAGGCATTTTCACCTCAAAAGGCAAGGGCAAGGGGCAAGGGGCAAATTGCCCTAAAGGCGAATACTATTATGCAGGACTCATCTAAATAGTAATCGCCTTTCACTGTACCCAAAAAGAAAGCAATGAGCACATTCATTGACAAAAAAATGAGACAAATTCGGTACTTATAGGAATTTGCATAAGCTTTATTTATTTGTAATTTCATATGCAAGTCCATCTATGTGTGTTTGAATGAATTCGGGCTTATAGAAAAATTTTCAAAACTTTTTTCAAATTTTTTCCTTTCTTTTCACATTTTTTACGGAATTTTTTGGCAAGAAAATCTTGGCTATTGGATCTAGAGATCGACGGCCATAAATAAGTCACGTGGCAAGCCAAGGAGTCGTTGGAGACATATGGGATGGCTTCACTCTCTGGCTGGCGCATGTTAAAAAAAAGGGCAAACTACATTTTACCCCACAAGGTTTGGGGGTTAACATCAATTTCATACACAAGGTTTCCATTTCATCAATTTAAACCACTACTTTTCCATATTGTACCAATTCAAACCTCTTGAAAAAACAAACCTTATTTTTTGATGATGTGGCACCTATTCATACAAAATTTGATGATCTTCCTTCAACAGCCAGGGGGCATTTTCGATATATTCACAAAAAATTCCCTCTCATGCTTTTTCTCTCCCGCCAAACAACTCTTTCCTTCTCTCCTAACGCGCCAAAACTCTTCTTATTCTCAAAGAACAATCTCATTAGAAATAAAGAAGAAGAGAGACATCTCAAAAATAAGGAAAAGAGGACGATGGGCGATAATCTGGACGACGATCGGAGCCAGAGCAGTGACTACACGTCGGAGGATGAGGGCACCGAGGACTACCAGGGCGACGGCTACCACGCCGTCCGAATCGGCGAAACCTTCAAAGCCGGACAGTATGTCGTTCAGAGCAAGCTAGGGTGGGGCCATTTCTCCACTGTCTGGCTCGCTTGGGACATCAACCACTCTGTAATTCTCTAACTTAATTCTATTGTTTTTTTTAATCTAGTATTGGAGCTGGTGTTTTGATTGTGATAGTCTGAATTTGAATCAACATATGCTTAAAGCACAAAGATATGAGATTAGCAAATTGGTTAGTTAGTCTTTGAGTGATTTAATGGAGAATTGACAAAAATGTGGGTTTGTTTGTTTGTATTGGGTTAGTTCCTGGTTGCATGAAAACCATCGGTATGTTGCTTTGAAAGTGCAAAAGAGTACTACTGATCACTACACCGAGGCGGCAATGGATGAGATAACCATCTTGAAACAGATTGCAGAGGGAGACCCAGATGATAAGAAATGTGTAGTGAAATTGCTGGGGAGAATGGAAGTCTGTTCAATTTTTAGTTTTATTTTTTTATACTGAAAATGCCCTTGCCTGTTGAAGGAAGAAGATCAAATTTTGTATGAATAGGTGCCACATCATCAAAAAATAAGGTTTGTTTTTTCAAGAGGTTTAAATTGATACAATATGGAAAACTAGTGGTTTAAATTGATGAAATAGAAACCTTGTGGTTGAAATTGATGTTAACCCCCAAACCTTGTGGGGTAAAATGTAGTTTGCCCTAAAAAAAATATTTGGCCGCTGGTTGGCGCGACCATTAAAAAAAATTAATTTGTTCTGGGTAGGGCGCTGACATCACCTGTCTGAGAGGCAACCCTAGGGGTTGATTTCTGCCCTTTGGCCCGCCTCTCCACCCCTCCCCTTTTCTACAGTCGCCCTTTGCCTTTCCCCGATGGAAATCGATTGGGGGGGAGGGGTGACATATCACCTTCTTGCCCCAAAACCCTTGCCTTTTTGCTCCCCAGTGGAACTGTTCTAAGAGTAATCTTTTGGTTCTAATTAGGAGTATTGGACACTCTTTTCTCATTTTGAGATTTTTTGTATTGAGGTCGTTGGGGTTATATTATCTCTGTATTCTCTTTGTACTCCTTTGTTTGGTGTGATACTAAATCAATTGTTATAAGACCAAAAACAATATTGGGGGAAAAATATGGGGAAAAAATGTTTAATTTTCTAATGTTGAAGGGGAAGATGATGGAGAACATTTTGGGTATATGTTTTAGGTTTTGTGGATTGCACATTAATAGTTGGTTGGGGGAAAGTTAGTTTGTGAAGGCTGTTGAATGTAAATCCCATTAACTTCATGATTAGGATGTTCTAATGACCACAATAATGTAGATCCCATTAACTTCATGATTGGAATGTTCTAACAACCACATTAATGTAGATCTCATTAACTTCATGATTGGGATTTTCTAACCACCACATTCATATCTCATATTCATGTTCACATCTTTTATTGTCTTCAATTCCATTTCCCAACTCTGATATCTCATCTTTCTCCACATCTCACATTCACATCTATGAAGTATTCAAACCACCATATCAATTAAGCTTTAGAACTTCATATCAATTTTCAATCTCCTTTTTAACATGGCTAATGATCCTTTCAACACCATGACTCACATGCTTCACGTAGACGAAAAATGAATTAGATGACTGTTTTCAAAGATTAACTCCGAGCTCCTTACTGTATGCTTCATATAGTTTTTCCACAAAAGTCTCACGAGTTTGATCTTTGCCCACAATTGGTTCTTCGGTGGTCACTACCCAAGCCCTGCACAATGCTTCCATTTCTTCTTTCATCCAATTTGGGCCTCTACCACCACTTCTAGAAGTCTCTGCTATTGTTTTGCATGATGAGTAGAGAATGAGAAAAAAAAAATAGAGAAGAAAATTTTGTGGTGGGGGTGGGGGTTTTGTTTTTTTTTGAGGTGGGGGAGGTGGTGGATGTGGGTGGGTGTGGGGAGTGGACGGTATTATGTTGGCTTTTTTTGGCTATGTTTTGGGGGGGGGGGGGGGGGGGGGGGGGGGGGGTGTGTGATAAGTGAAATAAAAAAAATAAATATGTTGGTTTTGGTAACGCTGGTTGTTTTAGTTAGATGTGGAGGTGGGTGTGTTTTTTTCTTTTTTTTTTTTTTTTTTTTTTTTTGTTTTTTTTGTTTTTTCTTTTCTTTTTTGTTTGGTTTTTTTTATTTAGGTGAATAATATGTGTTTATATGATAGTTTTATGAGTTTTTGTCGGGTGGGGTTTTGGAGGTGGTTTGGGTGTTTTTTTTTTTTTTTTTTTTTTTTTTTTTTCCGAGGGCCCATGGGCCTAAAAAAAGCCCACCTGCCCACAAGGCCCAAGCCCGGCTCAACCCATCATGGGCCATGGACCGACCCGCCCCATCATTTACTTGGGCTGGACTTGGACAATGGGTTTGAAGCATGGCCCAACCCATTTAAGCCCACATGGGCTGGCCCGGCTCGGCCCATTTAGCCCGGCCCACATAAGCCCACTAATTCTCATACCACCCAAAATTTTCCCCTTTTCCCGTCTTTTCTCCCTCTTTGTATTATTTCTCTATATCTTTATGTGCCGACAACACCCTCCTTGTGCTAATTTATGTACATTTTTTAAGAAAATGAATTTTTATTAGTGCTATTATATAGAATTTATAGATCATTTGAAAAATAGTGGGCTTTCGGACCAGCCCATATGGGCCCAATCGTGAGCCTCTGGGCCCAACCCATCAAGCCCATGGATCATAGATGGGCTTGGGCTTTAATTTTTCTACAATAGCCCGGCCCGGGCCGGCCCATGAATATATACTATTTAATTAAGCCCGGGCCGAAGCCCATATATATTTTTTTCTAGCCTTTTTTTTTTTTTGGAACATTTTTTTTTTTTTTTAAATTATTTTTTTTATTTAAAAAAATTTGTCAAAAGCGCAACTAGATAAAGCGAAATTATGAGGCCCAAAAGTGGCCTGTCTCTAAATGTTTGTGTTTGTGCCTTTGTATTAAAAACTAGGGCAAATTACAATTGCGTATCCTGTGGGTTGGGTCAAATTTTGAAATGATTTTTTCTTGCATTTTAGTACCATGTACTTTCAAATTTTGCAAACTTGTTTTGCCGTTACATTAACCATTAGTTTTTATGTTAAAAGATGAAATGGACACAATAGGACCCATTGATTTATTCTTCCCTCATGTGTTTTCAAAGGTAAATTTATATTTTTATTTAGTTGCTTATCTTTTGTAATCGAATTCCGCCGGGCATGTTTCTGGCCATACTGCAAAGATGGAGTACGATGGCGAGGATGGAGACTACGACGATGCTTGATGGATAAGTATAAATCAAGAAATTTGATATCGATAAAGTTGAGATGAATAAGTATAAAAAGACAAATTGACCCTTGAAAACACATTAGGGAAGAATAAATTGGTGGATCCCACAGTCTCCCAATTATCTTTAAACGGAAAAACTATCAGTCAAGTAACGACATAACAAATTTGCAAGATTTTGAAAGTATAGAGTACTGAAATGCGAAAAAAGAAAAGTATATGTATTATTTCGAAATTTGATCCAAACAATAGGGTACGTAATTATAATTTTCCCTAAAAACTAGAAGAGAAGATGGGACAAACTTGAGCATAAGCTCCAAAATAAAAAAAACCTTGAGGATAAGCACGAACTCATTGTTAAACTTTCGAATTATTATCAAAAATTGTAAATAGCTAGAGACCAATCAAAGAATTGTGTAAAATGTTTCAGAAATCTGGCAAGTAAACACTTCAACGACAAATCCGAAAAATTATATGGGATGAAGAGGAACTGAGAAGATATGCTCTGTCAATCTAAGGCAGCGATGACTGCATCCACAACCTCTTGGGTGGAGCTCTGTCCTCCAAGGTCCTTTGTCCTACACTTACCTTCTAATATTACGCGTGCCACAGCAGTTTCTAGCCGATCAGCAAAGGAAGGAAATTGCAGATGTCTCAACATCATAGCCGATGACAGAAGCAGCGCCACTGGGTTTGCTTTCTTTTCCTCCAATATTCTCTGGTTTCCCACGTTTCCTGCTGAAGCGCCTTGCTCAAAAATAGCATGATCAGCCCCGACATTTCCTACACAGGAACCATCAATGTCATTATACAACAAGCAAAGCATTGTGAACACATGGAGATGGAGCTATTTTCCCTATAATTTCCCATTTGAGGGAACAAGGGGACATTATGTTGTTGAAGAGCACACATGAAACATAATTGAAATGTTTGAACAGATGTACCTCCTGGCATGACACCTGTGCCACCAGCAATACCAGCGGCTGTGTTTGCAACTAGATTACCATACAGATTTGGTGTTACCTGCAATATGTAAATCAGACTGCTTCAGCCACAGAACCTTGTTTTCCAAATTTTCAACATAGAAAGAGAAAATTAAGCTAGTTTAATAATAGAGTTGTTAAAAACAACACTTTGTCAGCATGTATTATTTTCAGCCAAGATTCTGGAGAAAACAATGTATCGATACAACAAGGTTATTCTAAACAGAAAGGTTGTAATAAAATGGATAAGCTTTTCTAACCATGAATGTTACATTCATTGGCAATTCATAGTTGTTCTCTTGAATAATGATGAAGATTCTCATAAACCTCATATTAGGTGCCTCATTTTTGTGATGTCCTTGGCTGCTTAAAAGTGAACTTAAGACCTTACTCTTCCACACAATAACAGTGAAAACAGGGAGCATATATTATTATTCTGTACAGCACTTGTCTCCCTTTACCATGCGAGATTCTACCTTCTAATAGCACAATAGATGGAACTTGCTTATCAACGACCATATAACTGAATGTAATTGGCATACCATGACATCAAATTGCTCAGGCTTCGAAACAAGTTGCATGCAGCAGTTGTCCACGATAATTTCATTGTAGGCAATCGAAGGATATTTTGAGGCAACCTCACGACAAGACTCTAAGAACAGACCGTCTGCAAGCTTCATGATGTTTGCTTTGTGCACAGCAGTCACCTTCTTTCTGTTGTTCAGGTAAGCATACTCGAAAGCATATCTAGCAATACGCTCTGAACAGAACTTTGTGATCACCTAGCAAAAGAGTAAGTATAAGTGACAAATATATTCCCGACTATATATTTAGCTACTCCAATAGCTAAATATAACTTTTCCACTGGTTGAATTTCTAAATATCACCACTATGTACTGGTCAGCCAATTTCACTACACACTTAGTGATTCAATCAACAAAGGGATCAATAACACAATGACAACATTGGACTGTACAACGTGCGACTGACAGAGCTACATTTCCTGCAACCCACATATCTGAATCTACTATTGATGTGGTGAACTCTTCGCGTATTACCTTCCCTTTCGCGACACGCATGTGGGCCCCACACTTCAAAAGCGGGTCCCACGTACATGCTTTGAGGAGAGCGAGTTATAATACCAACAATCAAGCCATGGAGTACTGTGTTACCATCATTATATTGTATTAATCAAGATCACTTTTTTAACAAGTCCAATCACAATGTAAAACATAGTTAACTACCCATGTAAAATATAATTAACAACGTAACAAAACGACAAAAGCAATCAATAATCAACACCAATATGACAGAACAAAAAACAGAGCAAAGAGAATGAAATCAAAGTCAATTATTAATCTAGAAAATAAATATAGATTACCTTAAGGCTTTCAACGACGCCAGGAACGACCTCGTGCTCGAGCCCGGAGTACTCCCCCTCGGTATTCTCCCTAATCACAACAATGTCCACATTCTCGTGCTTCGTCACCAACCCGGGCAAATTGAAGCAGTTCACGAGCGAGGCGTAGAGATCGAGCTCTCGCCGGAGCTGCAGGTTCAGGGAGCTGACGCCGCCGCCCATAGGCGTCGCGAGGCCGCCTTTCAGGCAGACCTTGTTCTTCTGGATCGACTCGATCACCTCCTCCGGGACTTTCGGCATGTCGCCGCGGACCTCGTACTTCTCGAAGTAGACCGGGGCATGCATGGCGTCCATGACCTGCTCGACGGCGGCGGTGACGAGGGGGCCGATTCCGTCGCCGGGGATTAGGGTTACCGAGCGGGGGGCGCCGTCGCCGGGTCGGGGCATGTAGGTGATGGATCGGGTCGGCGTGGCGGGTTTGGAGAGGAGGTGGCGGAGGATCGGTGCTGATCGGCGGGCCATGGCGGCGGCTATTTCGGGGTTTGGACTCTTGTGGGCGTTGATTTTGATGGCGACGGTTTTATTATGCGATTTGAGAAAGCATTTGCGGAGAAAAGGCGACGAATCTGACGAGAGATAGTGACGGGTTTGAAGATTCTGAAGAACAAATTGATGGCCTTTTGATTTTGTGATAATTATGGAGAATAAAGTGATGAAGAAAAGATGTGTTGGGCTAGAAAGGCTGCGGACCGGGCAGGGTTTCGATGAGTGGTGGGCCAGAAGGTTCTGTAGCAGCGACTGGACCGCGAGGGCACAGTAGCCCAGAATCAGAAAAAGCAGGGACAGAGGATCGGCGCGGGAAAAGGCGCCAACTTTTGCGGACCCCGTGCAGCAGCAATTAAGTTTAACAATTCATCAACGGTTCACAATTACTTTCTGTAGAAGCGCAAATGTTTGTATAACTCTTAGGTAGCGTTTGATTCGCGGAATCGGATTAATAGAAATGAGAATAAGATTGATGAGAATATGATTACTGGGAATAAAAATGTGGGAATGAGAAAAGGAAATTCATTATGTTGTTTGGTTATGTTGGGTGGGAATGGGAAAATGGATGAGAATATGTGTTGGAATTAGAAATAAATGTGTTAATTTTACCATTATATTCTTACTTTAAAAAAAAACCAATTATTTTATGGACAAAATGGTAAAATTGGCATCAATTTTGCAATTCCGTGGGCCCGGGAATGCTTATACCATGTGGGAGGAGGGAATGACATTCCCACCAATTTTTCTGTGGGGCCCACTAGTTTTTTCGTGGACCCATGCAACTCTGAACCCCTTCTCCTTCAACCAAACTTGGGTTTGGAATTTTTATTCCCATTCCCCACCTTGTGATCTTGAACCAAACGCACCCTTATAATTTAACATGAACACTTTTCAATATACTAAAAATGCATTGTGTCTCCAAAAGACTCCTAAACTAAAATTACTTAAATTCAAAAATTTGGGCCCAAACATTATATATTATTAAAACGAATCTAAGACCAAATCAAAGGCCAACAAAAAGTTAAAATTAAATAATTAAAAAAAAAAATAAAAATTAATTACTCCAATAAAATACTTCACAAATTCACTCTTCAAATCTAAAATTTTGTGGAGTAGTCCACAAACATTATATATTATTAAAACGAATCTCAAGACCAAATCAAAGGCCAACAAAAAATTTAAAATTTAAATAATAATAAAAATAAAAATGAAATAAAAATAAACTAATAAATTTGTAGAGTCTTTTGGAGAATAAATTTTTTACTTCATAAATTTCAATTTACAAAGTGCCACATAAGTCCATAAACATGAATTTGTAGACTTATATTTATAGAGTCTTTTGAAGATGCTCTAAATCACATATAATTTCATGGATCATAAAGAGCACTTACCACAAATTTACTTATTAACAATGAAAGATATTGAGTACTAAAATTGTTTTGAAGCATAAGAATTATTCTGATTCTGATTCTTTAACTTTCTTCATTTAATAAATCAAATGCTCTCGTGCTTCCAACTTTTCTCTCTCTTTCCCTTCTAATATTGTATGCTTGATCTTAACAGGACTGTTGGCTTTGTTGGTCCACCTCATTGTTGAGCTTCTTGGTGATAAAAATTCTATTTTGTAATAGTGTACTAAAGAAAAACAAACCAAAAGTAAGAGAGTTGCTGTGGGTGAGTCAAGTATGCCTCAGCTAACATGTATTTTACAAATACAACAAATCTCAGATGACATTGTTTTTAATATTATGCCCCAGTTCAAACACCAGTCTCAATGATTATATGGTCGGCAAGCTCATATAAACAAAAATAATAGAGCAATGTCTCTAGTCGTGTTCATGGCCATATACAATTCGGATAGTCCCAATCCAATCCTTCGTGGGTCATTTTGTGGCTTTTAGTTCACGTGCCTACAGTGAAAGTAACTTTTGTTGGGTTGGGTTTTGCGGCGAAGATAACACCACTCACCATTTGGAGTTGTTTTTCCTACTTGGTTATTGAATATTAAGCTATGATTAAATACGTCCTAGATTTGAGTGATACTCAAGAGAGCACTGAATTCATCAAGTGAAAATAATGTCAAGTTTTAATGAAAATTGAGTATATACTAGCATTAACGATAACGTGGCGAGAAATATATTATGTATTTACAAGTGATAAGTAATAATCAATACATGTTTTGTCTGGAACGTTTCAGACAACTTTCAATCTGCTATTTTTTGAATTTAAGAGAAATAACATTACATAAAAAGTCTGGAATTTGTTGATCCAAAAATTTTGGCAAAATTTGTAGGATGATTGACATACCTTTCATATCAATGGTCACATGGTCCACTTTCAAGTTTACGAACTTTGTAGTATTTTATCTATTTTCATTTTTTCAATGCTATAGAAGTTCATAATACTAATTTATATAAATTTAAGTGGTTTTTAATTTAACGTTTCTTTTATATAGTATCGTTTGGTGTTCATTGCATAGTTTATCCCATAGTTACAAGTGATAAGTAATAATCAATACCAATATTGCTAGTATTGGAGATGTCCAATCACTATGTTGCCACCGCACGCCCCATACATGTTTTGTCTGGAGTTGTTTGACAACTTTCAATCAATTTCTAGGAATTTGTTGATCCAAACACCGAAGACAGTAGTTTGACACCTTTCAATCAATGGTCCATGGTCCATGGTCCACGCCAAGGTCCGAGTATTCAAGTTGTAAACGGAACTTAACTAGACTCTATCTGTTGGTGTTCATTGCATAGTTTATCCCAAGTAAAATGTATAAAATAATTACTTTGACCAAAAAAAGAGTATAAAATAACCTATACCTGGAGACTTTCTCCCTCGCCGAGTGTCCAATTTTTAGTGGGAAAATCAAAACGGAAGAGCGAGGAACCGCACGAAGCCTTTTTAAAAGCGAACAAGAAGCAGCCACCACCCCACGCTTCGATATGAACCATCCGTTTCATCCAAATTCATAATTTACACCTCCTCCTCAGGCCCTCTTATCAAGAAAACGTCTCCGTCTTCATCCCAATCCAACCAAAAACCAGTTCGAAGAATTGCAATTTCTCAATTTAACGCCAAAAACAAAACAAAAACAAAACGAAACGCTGCAGTTTCACCACCACTGCCCACACTCTGCGCCACACATACACAACAGCCCTTTTGCCCACAGCTGATTGTATTCAATCCAATCCCTAAACGACCCCGTTTTCAAATCCGCCATGGCGTGCGTGAGCGACGAGAGCTGGGTCGGCCTGCCCAAAATGCTCTCGGACCGGTTGAAACTCCGAGAAGACGACCGCCGTGGCAACGAGGCGGAGGAGCCCGGGTTTTTCGTGGGCGGAGTCCGCCGCGTACCGGCTGGAGAGGGTTTTTCCGGTGTACGCATTGGGGATTGCGAGGCCCGAGTCCGACCCGGTTGCTCAGGCTTCTGTTTCGGGCGACCCAATTTGGGACGCTGTTAGGGAAGAGGCTAAGTTGGAGGTACAATTAATTACAATGCATATTTATTGACTGGGTTTTCGTTTTTTGATTGTTTAGTTGGTTAAAGTTTGGTGCTTTGATTATAAAATCGTAGTTAAAAGTTTGAAGTAGTTTTTAGCAACCAGAATTACTGTTTTTGGCAATTGGAAAGTCTGGGAAGTTCGGTAAGTGATAAGGTTTGAAGCTTTAAGTTATTTCAAGCTGCTGTTGTGGTTAGGCAATTGTAAAAATGAGAATCTATGTCGGACTTTTGAGGGTGGATATGAAGAGGGTTCGTGATTTTGTGGATTTTGGAACACTTGCAGGCAGAAAAGGAGCCGATTTTGAGTAGTTTTTTGTATGCCAGCATCTTGGCACATGATTGTTTAGAGAAGTCGTTGGGGTTTGTTCTTGCCAATAGACTGCAAAATCCGACGCTGTTGGCGACTCAACTGATGGATATATTTTCTGATGTGATGATGCATGATGCAGATATTCAACAATCAGTTCGCTTAGACGTGCAGGTAACGTGTAATTTGTACTCAGAAGTTGAAAACATTGTGTTTTGACTCTGTTTGTGCTGGATAAACGTGGAATACTTTGTTGGATTTGTTTGAATTTGTTTCCTCAGGCATTTAAAGACCGTGATCCAGCCTGTTTGTCTTATTGTTCGGCTTTATTGTATCTTAAGGTAGGCTGCATATTCTTATTTCAACTACATATTATAATTTCATAATCAGTTAATGATGTTTCAACTTTACTTCTGCAGGGTTACCATTCTTTGCAAGTACATCGAGTAGCTCATGCATTGTGGAGTCAAGGACGCAAAGTATTAGCCTTGGCATTACAAAGCCGAATAAGCGAGGTAACATTTTATTCAACTGATCCTTGATGAGCATTACTACCTGTTTTAAAGATTCATCCTTTAAGGTTCTCCTTCTAATCTTAGATCCATTTGATCCTAGGTCTTTGGTGTTGATATTCACCCAGGTATGTTCATTACTGCTCTGATACCTGTGGACACCATGACATTGAGTTTGACAAGAAAAAATGATGTGCTTTTAAAACTAACATTTTAATTCCTCTTGATGGTTTCGTAAAGCTGCCAAAATTGGAGAGGGAATATTGTTGGATCATGGTACTGGTGTGGTCATTGGTGAAACTGCTGTTGTAGGAAACAGAGTTTCATTGATGCATGTAAGTCATTCCTAATTCGCTATTGTTTCAATGGCCGTTGTGCTGAAAAGGAAATTTTTGGTAACAAGCGCTAATGGTTCCACACTTTATTGGCAGGGTGTCACTTTGGGGGGAACTGGGAAGGAACTTGGTGATCGCCATCCAAAGGTAGGGGATGGCGCGTTGATTGGAGCAAGTGCAACTATACTTGGGAATATAATAATAGGTCAAGGAGCAATGATAGCTGCTGGTTCCCTTGTGCTGAAATATGTCCCTCCACACAGGTAGAAAGAGATTTCTGATTTTCACTATGCTCATGTTTCTTTGATAACTATAATTTAATATTATTTTTAAATCGTACAAAAGTGACATTTCTTTCTTGTGTTCTCAAGCATGGTTGCAGGAATACCAGCAAAGGTTATTGGATATGTAGACGAAAAAGATCCTTCGTTAACAATGAAGCATGGTATGTCACTTGAGCAGGGGCTACAAATAATAGTTGTTCACATTCTGGTTAGGTCTTGCATTTTGTTTAGCCATTTGATCAAGAACTAAGATATCAGGATTTAGGAAAAAAAACGTAAAGGATCACATACTCATGAAAACATGCAATAAAGTGATGTGATACAATGGGTTGAATGGCCCCCTCTTTGATCTCGTCTTTCTTAAGATTGATCTTTGTTTGGTTCAATCTATATTGTTCTAGCTTACATGTTAGGCTTGTTTGAATCTGCAGATGCTACCAAAGAATTTTTCGAACATGTAGCTGTTCAGTCCAGAAATACGAGACCTGCTGGTTCGTGTGCCTGTTAGATTCTCATTTCATATGATACTCAAGAAACTCTTCTCAGATCTATATTATTGTCTGGCCTTTATGATCTGCTACTGGTTTTCAGGAGGCCATACTTCAGATAGAACTGATGAGAGCAGGAGAAAGATGTAGGTAGGTGTAGATTGCGGTTGCTAAATTGCTAATCCGAAGGCAGTTTTTGGTCTTTGGAGCGGAAATGAATTATTGGTCATCTTATACAATACAATTTTATCAACCATGTTCACTCTTCTGCTGCCTATGCTGATACATAGCATAGGAGAATCTGAACTAAGCACCTCGTTTTCTGTTCTTCTGTCAACCATAACAAACTGGGAGAACCAGCAGCAAATTTCGTTTGAAGTAGCCATGGCCTGGAAAAAGCCGATCCCTGACCAGATTGAGAAGAAGGTGAAGCTTGTAGGGGTCCCCCCTCCTTTTCCAGTTTATGTTATTGTAATCGAAGTTTTACTGCATCACTCTCTTTTTTAGACCAGGGAAACTGAACTGCATCAATATATTGAATGCATTAGGATAAAAAATGGCGGGACTTCTGAGTCATGTTAGTTCAGCCTGTTGTATGTTTCATACTTAACGCATGGCAGGTTCTGGTTTGACTTCTAGTTTTACTATTTCGATAATTTCTTACTTAAGCATATTGATATTCGAACATGGAACTCTTTCAACATCCGGAGTGGAAATACCTTAGTGTCAGTTTAGTCTCTAGACTAGATGTTGAAAAGATTACACCACAACCTAACCCTTTCAATAGGATTGCTGGGAGATTGTTTGGAATACAATTACCAGTGCATCGGTGAAACTGGTGATTTTAGTCTTTTAGTTAGCTTGTCCCCCAAGCAGCACCTGAACGATTTCTACCCGGCCCGGCCCGGCCCGTTCCGTTTGGCTCTTCTATTCAATTAATACATCTCAGTGTGGTACAAACATGGATGTCGCGTCGGAGATACTCTCACACTTACCCCTGAAGTCAATTATACGATTCCAGCTCGTATCCAAACGGTGGCTCTTACCGTGTTCTTGGTCTTCACATGCTCAAAAAGGGCTTTGTTATAATACTAGGCACTTAGGTCATTTTTAGCAATAGAATTTAGGGGTAACTTAAATACTATTAGCTCTTTTCTATTGTAAAAAATTGTCTTTAGTAATGAGATGGCTAAAGGGTTACAAAGCGGGCTAAAGGGTGAGAGGGGCGGCTTCCCATAGCCCTTTAGGCAACCCTTTTAGGCATTATCTGTCAAATCCTTTTGTCACAATTTTCCATATTTGAATTTCTCACACTTTTTTCATACTCTTCATCTTCTGAAAAGTTGCTCATGTAGAATATTTAATAAAATATTTTAAAATTTTGAAATTTAGACCTTACTCACTAAAGATAATAAAATTTAAGCATACCTCAAATTTTTTAATTTTTTTTTTGAAGGGCTAAATTTTAGCCAAGTAAAAGATGGCCGTAGCCATTCACTAGAGTTTAAGACAGTTGGATCACCCTCTTTAATTGATGTATTAGTTGAGAATCATGACGATCCAAGCGCACAAACACGCCCAAAATTTCTGCACACTTGTTCGGCGTTTCACTTTACGAAACCAGCCTTCCCAAAGCGAACAATGGATACTCACACTTAATCGCGACTCTCAGTGTTTCCTAAGTGTTTGCTTCCCTTTAAAACGCTGCACACACCCACATATATGCAGTCAAGGACAAGAGTTTGATTGCAACCTAACAAAAAGTGAACAGAGAGTTACGGGCAAACCCAACCTTTTGTTCCTTTCAAACAACCAAGGATTACACAAGTGTTAGACACAAAAGCAATCACTCCTACTCTTGCTCTCCCTTTTTACACGTTTCTCAGCCCTATTTATAAGCTAACTCTTAGGCAATTACAACCCAACTGCATAGGGAACCTGTCAACCTATAAATCTGCCAAGTCAGCGTGCAGTTGCTGCCTTTCCCACGTTCTGCAGCAACTCTCCGCATTTTACTCCGAACTTTTAGCATATCCATGAAGCCACTATCCCCACGAACTGCCAACATTTTGAATCACTCGATTTGGATAAGTATTAGATCCGCAACTGTCCGATAACTGTCGACAACCGCCGATAACTGCTACAGCAGTTTCTGCGCGCACTCTGCCCACTAACTCCGATTTTCTCGCGCCCACTAACTCCGGATTTTCCGCTAGGCGTGCATGCATAACTGTCTTCGCATATCTAGCGTTCCTTGTGTGCTTATGGAGCGATCCTTAGCCAACTGCTGCATCTCTGCATCCCTGCACCGCTGCATCTCTGCATCCCTGCATCGCTGCGTTGCTGCATCGTTGCATCGCTGCGTCGCTGCATCACTACATTGTGCATCGCTGCGTTGCTGCGTCACTGCATCGCTGCATCACTCCGCACCGCTTGCATACTCTCGCAGCAATCCATACTTATGATCCGAGTGCATGTTGGTTCCTGTCCAACTATGCACAACAATGCCTTTGTATTCCGATGTCCGTGTAGACTTAGTGCAAGGCAAAGAACCACTAAGTCTAAGCATACCAAGTAACAAGGGTGTTACAGAAGGCCTCTTCATACCTCAAGAATAGAAAATTGTGTCTCAAGAGGACGATATGTTGCACGAGTTTTGAACTTGATTGTATTGATAGTTTTAAACCATCTGATATGATAATTCATCAAGATATTTTATTTCTAATGAGAGGACCATTAATTAAAGCCATATACAATCACCACTAGTTACGTAACCTAATTTAAGAGATGGGTTAATTCCTCTAATGGTATCCAATGTTTGACAAATAAGACACTTTAATACCCAATGTTTAAAACCAGACACTTTAGTACCCAATCTATTCCTCCGTTAGACATTTTAGTGCCTTCGTCTAAATTGAGGGTATTATAGTCTTTTTAGATTAATTCATGGGTTAATTCCTCCAATGGTACCAATGTTGGCAAACAAGACATTTTGGTACCCAATATTTAAAACTGAACATTTTGGTACTCAATCTATACTTCCGTTAGACAGTTTAGTGCCTCCGTCTAATTTGCTGTTAAAATTGAGTCTATTAAATTATTTTTGATTAATTCATAAAATATGACTTATTATATAGTCCAAAATTTTTTAAAACATAGATCGAATAGTACCCAAATTATAACAATGTTAGACTACTTCTGTTTTGATAACGCTAAGTACCTACTCTTGTTTTGATATTGCATAATGAAAAAATAGTTAATTTTGATTCCAATTTAAATAAATTTGCATAGACTTAAAAAATCAATTAGAGCATGATAATATATATTAATCTAAGTTAGCAAAGCGCCAAATTTACAAGAACAATATTCATAATAAATTCAGCTTGCAATAAAAAAGAGGCTAAATTTTGAAATCATCTTGCCCATGCCTAGCCAAACAAAAATATTGTAATACTCTCAATTGTAACGAAAAATTGGTGGGAGGCACTAAATTGTCTATAGATTAGATACCAAAGTGTTCAGTTTTAAACATTGGGTACCAAAGTGTATTATCTGGCAAACATTAGGTATCATTGAACTAATTAACCTATTTTGAAATTATTATCTTGCCCATGGCCAGCCAAACAAAAAGACTGTAATACCCTCAATTTTAACGGTAAATTGAATGGGGGCACTAAAGTGTCTAAGAGCATCTCCACCGGGCAAGCGAGCGCTCGGGCGCTGGCTCGCCTGCATGCGGCACTGTTCACACCACACCGGTGATTTTGCGCGAAGGCGAGAGGAGGGCGAGAACTCGGCGGGCGTCGCCCGCGCCCGCGCCTGCGGGGGGTTAGTGGGTGTGGGCCCCAGCTGACATCAAAACACACTGCTTTTTTTTTATTCGGGCGCGTGCAACGCAAGCGCGAGTGGGTGTGAGTGAGGGCGAGAGTGTTCGGTAGTGGAGGCCGAATGGCGATTTTGGGCTGATTTTTGTGTTCGGCAGTGGCTGCCGAACACTTCAAAACTATTTTATTTTTTATTTTTTTTATATAAAATCAACATTTTCTTTTTAAAAAAATCACAATTTTTTTTATATACAATTTTTTTATATCAATTTTTTTTAAGAATGTAATATTAAATTTTAAGTATAAATAAAATTTAACATATACATGTTTTTTATGATAATTATTTGTATGTAAAATTCAATTTTGTGTGAAGAAGTATTCAATTTTGATGTATTCTATAAAAAATCACAATTTTTTTATATCAAAATTTTCAAGTATGTAATATTAAATTTTAAGCACAAAAATAATTTAACATATGATAATTCTACATGTAAAATTTTTTTATGATAATTATTTGTATGTAAAATTTATTTGACAACAAAAGAGCATATTTAATAATGTTGGTGATAATTCTTATCCATGTTTTTGAAAAAAAAATTATTAAAAATAGTGATCGCCTGCGCCTGCGCTTACGTGGGTGTGGGATTTTTTTTTACCGAAGGCGCAGGTGATCACTATTCATTACCTGCAGGCAAGAAGAAGGCAATTGCCCACTTCGTGCCTGCATGGGTGGAAATGCTCTAACGGAGGTATAGATTGAGTACCAAAGTGTCCGATTTTAATATTAGGAACTAAAGTATTTTATTTGTCAAATATTAGGTATCATTAAAGGAATTAACCCTTAAGAGATTGTTTAGTTTCATTCAAGATGTTGACACATTGAGGGCCCGTTTGGTTGGGGGGTTTAGGGAAGGGAATGGGAATGTCATTCCCATTACCATGTTTAGGAAAGGAAAAGGGGGAATGAGAACTAAAAATTATTTTCCGGGTCCATGGAAAAAATGGTGGGGCCCATGGGAATTGGAAGGGAATGTGATTCCCCTCTTATGAGGTGGGTTTTGTATTCTTGGGCCCACGGAAACAAAAATTACCAATATTTTTACTATTTTGCCCTTGAAAATCATTCATATTAAAAAAAAAGTGAGGATATAATTGTAAAATTAATATATTTATTTCTAATTCCAATATACATTCTCATCCATTTTCTCATTCCCACTCAAACATAACCAAACAACGTAATGAATTTTTTTTTCCATTCCCACCCTTTATTTCCAATAATCATATTCCCATCAATCATATTCTCATTCTCATCAATCTCTCATTGTAACCAAATGAGCCCTGACTGGATCTTCAGGGCAATTCGATTCCTGGGCTCTAGGCCTTTAAATTCGATAGATTGGGCTTTTTATGAAATATCACTAAATGCCTCTCGACAAAATTTATGTAATTACGGCTGTTACCACGGGGCATCCGGCCACGTCCTAACGTCCCACCGTTTGCAGATAGATAGGCTACAGCAGTTTGTACGTCCTTCCAAACGACGACGTTTGCCACTCTCTGTGTGCTGAGCTCGCGTTAGGCTCCGCTAGCCAATTCTCCGGCTGCCGATACGACGCCGTTGAGTAATTTTCTTTCAATTTCAACTGAATCGGCCTCGCTGTTCGTTTGGATTAGGATCTGCTGAGATCTGCATAGCGCCCAAAACGCACCGTATCGACTCCTGCAGGCGTTAACAATGTCGACGGAGGTCGACGGCCAAACGGAAGAGGCTCCTCAACCGGAGAAGCGAACAATCAGCAGTAATGGAGATCTCGCGGCGGAGAACGGCGGCGACGATCGCGATCACGATCACGACCAGCTTGTTCAGATGGTCATGGAGCTCAGGCTCCAGAACGAGTTCCTCAAGTCAGAATTTGCAGGATTTCAGAGTTCTCAACCGTCGGAACCGGCGGCGGAGAAGGAAGTCGGCGAATCTGAAGAGGCCGCGGAGAATCAGCAGCTCCGGCGAACGATTGAGTCGTTGAATGTGGAGCTCACGGAAGAGAAGCAGACGCGAGCTGCAGCTGAGGTGGCTCTGAAGCATCTCCGAGAATTGCATTCGGAAGCTGATTCGAGAGCTCAAGAATTGTCCGAAAAGCTCGCTCAAGGTTTGAGTTTGTGTTGTTTGTGTGAAAATGTAGCTGATTGTATCTGAATTTTCGAATTTCGTAAGTTCCGATTTTCGTAATCTAAAGGTGTATAGCATTGGTCTGTTGTTGAAATTGTGTATAGCTCAACTGAAGTTGGATCAGGAAATTAAAGAGCGTGATGAGAAGTACGCTGATCTCGACTCGAAATTCACCAGGCTTCATAAACGAGCCAAGCAGCGGATTCAAGATGTGCAAAAGGTATATTATTTCTTGATGACATTGTTCTACATTGTAAATTTTTGATGAAGTGGAGTTTAGGTTCAATTGTTGGTTGGATGTTGTCTTTTGGTTTTCAGGAAAAAGATGATCTTGAGGCTCGTTTTCGTGAAGTGAACGAAGCAGGGGAGCGAGCATTGTCCCAACAGTTATCATTGCAGCAAGAGCTGGACAGAACCAGGCAGCAAGCAAATGATGCACTCAAAGCAATTGATGCAGAGAGGCAACAACTAAGAAGTGCAAACAATAAGTAAATTCGAGTTAACTTTTTGTGTTGACCAGATTATGCCTATTTTGAGAAACTCATTAATCAAAACTATAATTATGCTGCTGGCATTCAGACTACGTGACAACGTTGAGGAATTGCGGAACCAATTGCAACCAAAGGAAAGTGCTCTGGAGGCATTGCAACATACAATATTTGAGAAGGAGCAGGTATAGTTGAGAGGTTTAGTTTCCGCTTTCAAAACTTCTCTCTTGATGTATTAAGAAAGCAATTGCATCTTCTTGTGCACCTAATTGACCGTTTTGTGCAACCTTAGTGGTTCTGTGTTGTTATGACAATTTGATCTGTATTATTCATTATTACATTTATTTGGATAGAAGAGACAAAGGAATATCGATTATAATGGTACCTTACATTTATTTCAGATGTTGGAAGACATGCGAGTTTTGCTGCAGGCTGCTGATGAAAAAAGGCAAGCTTCAATAGCTGAACTCTCTGCTAAACATCAGAAGGTGTATTTGCATGTCTAATTTAGCCATCCTGTTTGTTTAATAAAGAGAAGAAGAAGAGTTGCTTGTTTGTTTTCCTGCTATATTATCCACCTTCAAATTCTGATTTAGTTACTCTTTCTCTGTTTTATCAGAATGTGGAGAGTTTGGAATCCCAGCTTGCTGATGCAGCATCTGATAGAAATAAGGCTACTGGAATAATTTCTTCACTCCAGGTGAGAGTTCTTATTGCAATGTTCATGCCATCTTTAACAACTTATAGAAAGATAAAATTTCATTTCATAGGAAAACAAGGGTTGAAAAGTTACATCACGGTTTCTGTGTCTTGTAGCTTTGCTTATTTTTGAGATGATACTTCTAAACCCTTGCATAGTTTTACTAAATGTTTCTGTTATTTGGAAATGTATTAGACTGATCATTAAATATAACTTTCCAGATGCTAGTTGCAGAAAAAGAGTCTAAGATTGCAGAGATGGAAGCAGCATCAACGGGTGAGGCAGCAAGGCTTAGAGCTGCTGTGGAAAGTATAAAAGGAGACCTTGCTCACCTGAAACATGAGCATGTAAATATGCAGATGAATTATTGAATTATGGTTTCCATGATGAGAATTTTTTTTTTCAAAGAAAAGTGAAAAAATCTTATTTGACAAGAAGATTTATAGTTCTTTGTTTGATGCAGTTTTTCTGATTTGGAGTGGGTGCTTTATGCCTCCTCTAATCAATAGCAGAATCAGCTTTGCCTTTGGTTACTTTGTAACTTCTGTACTTGGGGGATATGCTGCTTGTAATATTGACATATCCAAAAACATGTAATTTTTTCAGGAGAAAGAAAAGGAGAGCTGGGAAGCTGCCTCTCGGGCACTGAAAACAAAGCTGGAAGTTGCTGAGAGCAACCGGATATGTGCTGAAATTGAAGTAGCCAAAATGAGAAGTATACTTTTATTCCTGAATAAACATCTGGCTATTCTTATGTGTATCTTTATTTATCTTTAAATATTCATGCTTTTCCTATGGGGCAGGCCAGCTGGAATCAGAGGTGTCTGCCCAAACACGAATCCTTGATGCGAGGGATGCTGAACTTGCAGCCGCCAAGGAAGAGGTTCAAATTTTACTCTCTTGGAACCAACCATTAATATCATCCACCCCTCTTCCCTTTACATTTGTTCTTATCTGTCTACATGTGTTATCCTGCAGATTAACCGCCTTGAACGTGAGTTTTCTGCTTACAAAGCCCGTGCTCATGCACTTCTACAGAAGAAGGATGCAGAGCTAGCTGGAGCTAAAGACTCCGAACAAGTCAAAGCTCTTGAGGAAGCACTGAAAGTGTGTGCTTGGAATTAATAATTTTTCTGCAGCATGAAGAAAACTGATATGTGCATCTGCCAATTGTTATTAACTCAATATATTTTTGCCCGTAGGAGGCTGAAAAAGAAGTATCCTTTGTGTGTGCTGAAAGAGATAAGGCCCTTCAAGATCTTCAAGATGCTTTGACCAATCACCATAAAGAACTAGCAGAAAGGTAAAGTTATTATTGAATCTGCTATAATGAGCTTCAAAAAGGGACCCAAATTCTCTCTATAGCGTAGAATCAGTATAGAATCTATAGATACATTTCCCTCATAAATGGACAATATGATTAGCATTTATTAATTACTGTAAGATAAAACTACCAAGATGTTTACATGTGCGTTGGTGGTAGATCCTTCCCAATGTAGTCTGGTCTTGTTTGTTGTATTAAAGACTCCCAGCCTCATGGAGCATTGTTTGACTATTTATGAAGCTATAGGGAGTATACTTCTCTCAAGTGTTATGCAATGATCTTGATCGTTTAGTTTCAACCTTGCTACAGAGATGCTGCTCTCCACGATGCGATGCAGCAAATCAAGAGCTTAGAATCAAAGCTCGAATCTGCTAAGGCCCACCACCATTCAGCAAAAGAAGCATGGGAAGTCAATCTTAAGAGTTTGGAAGAAACATGGCGGGGTACTATCTCTTCTCGATGCTACTCTAATTACAACTTGGTTTCTTGGTGGTCTATTTTTGCACTTTCTTCCCTTTCTATGTTTACTTTATAACTTGCAGAAAATGCTTATTATTCAATCCATGTCTGAGAGCAGTTACTTCTCTTTTCTTTTCAGTAAGATGTGACACACTGAGAGCTCAAAATGAAGCATCTTCTGGAGAAGATTTTAAAAAAGAATTGGAAGAGCTCAAACAACGGTATAAAAAGTTGAAGGTAATTTTCATTGATCTTTCTGTTTGTACAGTGATTCAATGCTTAGAATTTCGTTTTCTCTTAATTACATTCACTTTTTGTAGGAAGAGCACAATTCATTTCGTGACCTTGCTGATAGAATGATGGAGGAGAAGGACAAAGAAATTTCTAGACTTGTAGATGATAATAAGAATCTTCAGCACTCATTGGAATCAAGACCACTAGTATGTTCCTTTTTCTTGAGTGTCGTCTAATATCTATCCTCACGGTCTTTTTTATCCATATTATTAATCCCTTGTGCTGACATTTTGGTATCTAACAGCAGGCTGATCATAACGATAATTATAACACAGGTAGGAGGATCTCAACTACAATTTCTTATTACGAAACTGTCAGGGTGTTTCTAACCTTTTGGGGTATCTAGTCGAGATCTAACATGGTACTTTCTTTAGACTGGTATAAATCAGGCATGTATAAACAAGACGCATCAAGTATAAGTGCCTCGGCTGCCGAACAGCAGATTCTGGTAATTTATTCTCTCAATTTTTCTTGCAATGTAACACGGTTGATACAGTATGCCATCTACGGGGAACTTGTTATGAACTAAAATGGATGAGTTTGTATATTGGCAGAGTTGTACACTATTTATTTCCTGTTCATGCCTTGCTTCCACATTTTATGTGATGATTTAAAATGAATATCAGATTCTGGCCAGGCAGCAAGCTCAGAGAGAGGAAGAGCTAGCACAGTCACAACGGCACATTTTAGCGCTTCAAGTGAGTAATCCCCCAGCTTGATTACTACTTCTATATAATGCAGCTCTGATACATGTTTATTGATTCAACTCAGGAGGAAATTGAGGAGCTGGAGCATGAGAATCGTCTGCATAGCCAGCAGGTATCAAGAAGCCTTACATTTAATAACTCTCTTCTTTTGGCCTGGTTGAGTTCAGTTGTGTAGAAATTCTTTTTGAGAGTACTAGTACCTTATAGAATGAAGGTAGCCATTGGAGTTATCCATGAATTGGGGATATCCAAATTGAAAATGCTGATGATGACCTAGCATTTTCCTTTTTGTTTTTCTTGACATATATTAATCTTTCGAATGCGTGATATATGTAGGAAAACATGCTGAAGGCTGAGCTTCGCAACATGGAAAGGTCGCAGAAGCGGGAAGGAGTTGATATGACCTACCTGAAAAATGTAATCTTAAAGCTTCTTGAAACAGGTACTCTAGTTTCCCTTTTTATTTTAGCAATTTTGTTTCTATATTCAAATGATCACCTAGTGAGACATGAACAACCTAGAAATATTGGAAAATCTAATAGCTTTCCTTTATCAATAGGTGAAGTGGAGGCTCTATTACCCGTAGTTGCTATGCTTCTTCAATTTAGTCCGGACGAGGTGGAGTTCTTATCTCCTACTGCGTAATTATTAGGCTTCTCATGTGGTTTCTCTAGATTGCTCGTTCAATTCTAATAATGAATTTGTATACTATATTACTTATGCAGATGCAGAAGTGTCAACAAGCCTATCGGTCATCTGCAGAAGCTGCTGCTAGTCCAGCCAGTGATTCATCGGGACCTGCTGTCTCCCTTTTCTCAAGATTCGCGTTTTCATAACCGCAGAAATGAAGATAGCAGACGATTCTTTGCACGGTAACTAGCTGCTGCAGCTAACCGACTGCTTGCCTCCAGATTCAAAGGCAGTGTGGTGCAGTCATAGTAAATCTTTGTATTCTTTTTGTACCAATATGCACCGTTGCTTATCAACACTTCCCAGACAAAATGTAAAGTACAATAGAGCAATACACAAGTAGATACGGAGAGAAAGAGGGAACATTTCGGCTGTGCTCAGTTATTCTATTTGGAAGGAACCCCCCTAACAATTTATTTGAGTGTAACAAAAGTACATGATTTGGTGATTAATCTGATTATACATTTTTGCTTTCATGGTTCTGAATCGGTCTGTAAACTGTGTGACCATCCATTTCGCCATCAGGTGGCTCGAGTTAGTGATGTTGGTCCAATATTCATGATAAGTCTCATTTTCTTTTATAAAGGGCTCATTTCAGATCCCAAAACAAAGGATAAATGCAAAAACAGAATAAATGCAACCGAAGTAAAGATTCACTGAAGAATTGAATTATTCATTAGTACTCTCCCAGCTTATGACAACAAACTCTAAACAAAGGAAATTGGCCTAAATCCCTACACTTTTAGGACACTAACCTTCATCCTACATGACAAGAATCTCATAAACATACAAAAAAACACTTCCTGCTGTCTTGCTGTGTCCACTCGCATCAAACAACAAGACACTTTCAAGTTCCAATATAACCAAAAAAACAACCAAAACAAAACAAAACATAGATGCTAACAGCTCTAGACGGAAATGTTTCCAAAAAAACACAACCCACCAAAATCAAGCATGCTTTGCCTGGAAGTCCTTCATGAAAGCAACCAACTTCTCAACACCAGCCAAAGGCATGGCATTGTAGATAGAAGCCCTCATCCCACCAACTGACCTATGCCCCTTGAGCTGCACCATCTTCTCCTTGGCCGCCTCCTTCACAAACTCCGCCTCCAGCTCCGGCTTCGCCAGCGTGAACGGCACGTTCATCAGCGACCGGACCGACTTCTCCACCGGACACCTGTAAAACCCATTGCTCCCATCTATAGCATTGTACAAAAGATCAGCCTTCCTCTTGTTCTTCTTCTCAATCCCCACCAGCCCTCCTTGCTCCAGCAGGTCCTCAAACACCAAACCACACATGTAAATCCCATAACACGGCGGCGTATTATACAAGGAATTGTTCTCATCATGAATCTTATAATCCAACATCACCGGAGTGATCCCCTGAGCATTTCCAATCAAATCTTTCCTGATGATCACAATGGTGACCCCAGAAGGACCCACATTCTTCTGTGCACCCGCATAAATGACCCCGAATTTCGACACATCAACCGGCTTCGAACAGAAATTCGATGACATATCAGCAATCAGAAGCCCGTTTTTCGGGTTCGGGTAGTCTTTAAACTCCACCCCGTGGATGGTCTCATTGGCGCATATATGCAAATACTTGGCGTTGGCACTCTGCTCCAGGGAATTGAAATCCGGAATCGTCGTGTACTTTCCGGATTTACCGGACCAGATCACGGTAGGGTTAGAGTACTTCTGGGCCTCTTTGGCGGCCTTGTCGCCCCACGACCCGGTGACCACGTAATCGACCTGGTCGTCGGGCTTGCAGAGGTTGAGCGGGATGGCGGCGAATTGGGTGGTGGCGCCGCCCTGGAGGAAGAGGACGGAGTAATTTTCCGGGATGTTGAGGAGGGTGCGGAGGTCCGACTCGGCCTTTTGGATAATGGAGAGGAACTCCTTGCCGCGGTGGCTCATTTCCATGACGGACATGCCAGATCCGCGCCAGTTGTAGAGCTCCGATTGGGCCTTGAGGAGGACGTTCTCCGGAAGGTTGGCGGGGCCGGCGGCGAAGTTGAAGACGCGATCGGAGGCGTGGGGGTTCGGTGGGGGGCGATCTTGGATGTGGGTGGTGGCGGCGGCGGTGCATCTGATGGAGATGGGTCTGGGGGCGGAGGTGGGGAGGCGGAGGGCGGCAGGGGCGGCGGAGGAGGGGGTTTTGAGGAAATGATGGGAGGTGGGGTTTTGGAGGAGGAGAGAGTGGGGAGAGGTCGCCGTTGCCATGGTTGGAGAATTTGTGAAGAGAGAGTTGGAGAGAAAAGAGAGCAGGGGGTTTGGTGGCAAAGATCTGGACTTTGTTGGGGGGTTTTTATGTTGGTGTTTTTTTAGAATATTCTAATTTATAGGTAGGGATACTGCCAACCAAGGCATTGTGTAAATTGTAATGTGTTCTATTTGGTTTTGAATTTTCATCTGTGGTTGGTGGGAGAAAATGGCTCAAGTCATTTTCTTTTGACAATTTGGAATATGTAAAATAAAAATGATTCTGAGAAGTTTATAATTATGTACAAATTATTATTTTTAATGATAAGTGCTAAACATTTGGAAGAACTAAAATAAATTGGTTTGGAAGCAAGGGCGAAGTTAGAAAATCTCGTAGGGCTGGGCTAAATTTTTTTATCATCTGATAGTTGTATATATGTTATTTTCAGTAAACATATAAGTCAATTATATTGTATAAATCAAATAGTTTTATCTACATAGAAGCAAATATTTTAGTCATTAATAATAAAGATGATTTGGGCACCCTCATTTTCATATCTTGTATACCACTCTGTATTTCTGATCATTAAATTGAATGATCAAAGAAGCATCAACAAACCTATTTGCATAAGTATGTGCACAAGGAAAAATTGAGGTGAAAATCATCTCAATAAACATCAAAGTATGCACCAAGAGAGACCATTCAGTTGAATTTAGGGATGGGCTAATTTTTATTTTGACAAATTTTAATCTATAAAACCACATATTAAGAGCATCTCCAAAAGAGTTAACAAAAACAAATTGGGACCCAATTTATAGAGCCATGTACGCAAAAAAGGTAAAAAGTAGTGTCCAAAGACTTTATAAATATACTCTTCAAATTCAAAATTTTGTGGACTACTCTTCAAATTCATAACTTTGTTGAGTAGTCCACAAACTTTTTTATTATTAAAAATGATGTGTTGGCAACCACTATGTTATTTATTGGTTCTCTTTCTTTTTCTTAACACTCATTGGTTCTCTTTCTACTATTATGATAAATGTAACGTTAGTTTGAAGAGTTTGTTGGAGATAAGAAAAAAAGTTTACTCTACAAAATGCCACATAGGTCAACAAAGAGTAATTTGAAGAGTGAAATTTATTAACGCTCTTGGAGAAGCTCTAATAAAGACAAGCTCTAATAAAGACAAATTGAAAACTTCCCCTGTGCTTAAGCACAGCCAAGCCCAAGCTTGGCTCCGCCTTTGTTTGGAAGTGACTTCAGGAGATTCATGATGACATGTGAATCATGGTTTGATGTGGAAGCACTCTTGGGTGAGCATCACTTTCACTTGCTGGTTTCCTAGAGCCTTTGGAATTTTGAGTACCACAAGCGCCAAGTGATATGGCCAATGGTTGGTGGGTTGTGAACTGATTGGGAATTTACTGAGATTTGGATATTTTAAACCCTTCAAAGCAAAATTGATGTTTTGCTCTGTATAAATATGTGGCATAATTGCACAAGATAAAGAGCATGAGTTCAAGTCATAATTCAATTGGAGTAAACTTTATTGAAAAAATGAAGTTATTTGTATTCATCACTGTAGTTATTATCAGAGAAAGGAACAACAAAAGAAGTAACAATTCAAAGTAAAAAGTCTCAAATGAAGAATGAGTATGTTCAATTAGAACATACTACAACAATGATCAATACCATGGCTGTCAAATCGAACGGTTTGAGGCTGCGAATCTTCGAGATCTAGAGTAACCATTCCCAGGTGCAACCACAGTTGCTGAATTATTATGTGCATATTACCCCCCCAACCCAATTACAATGTGCTGTAATGTCATTGTTACTTGTATATGCCCTGCTATAGTTCCGTCTTTAAGAGAAACTGCGCTGGTTCAGAATTTGAGATGAAGCCAAACTTGGTTGTACAGTACTTCCGATGTACCCCGGTGAGCTTTCCTGCTGATGCATTTTGGTGGAAACCAACCATCAAACTTGAACATTCTCTGTTAGCAATTCAGGAAATCACGCATTAGTACTTTTCCCTCAATGATTATTTCGTACTCAGAAATGGATATGTAAGAAAAGAAGCTCATGTACAAGGCAAGAAGAACTCACATTAGCTGATCTTCTGAGTAGCTTGTGTGAAACTCACAGGTTCTGCTCCACTGCTTGAATCCATAAAGAGTGCATTGAGCTGTGTAGACTGCAGCGGCAGCTAATAGAGATGGTGTAAACTTAAGCATCTCGTACTCCACGAGAGAAAGCTCGATCAAGAAGAAGGATAGGAGTTCAAGCTGTTTTGATATCATTAAAAGAAATCAGGATTTTGTTACTGTTAGAAACGAGTGAATTGATATTGGAGGAATCAGTGCTTACTTTCTTGTCAGATTGAGCGGCCTTGAGAAATCTTTTCATGAAAACATATGGTGTTGGAACTGACATGTTGAATTGCAAGGTGTTAAGCATCAAGTTCTCCTGCAAGTTTGCATAAGGGAAGGAAAAGGACTTCAGTTAAAACTACTACTTAAACATGTTGCTGCACTTCCAAAGCCTACAAAACTACTTTGCACAACGACTTACCATTTCCAGGACTTCTTTCCTTGTGTAAGCTTTGTCCGATATAAGAATCAAGTCCCCAACAACTGGAACAGAAACTTCCTCGTATTTGCATGCTAAAAGCATGGCCACCAGACCAACCAATTGAAGTTTCTTTCTCACAACAGTTTTCTGAGATAAGAATCTATCTATAAGATTCACAGTAAGAAACAATGTCTCGTTTAGGAGTTCAAACTTGTCGTGCACCTGTTGATTAAAACAAGCAGATTGGTCATTCATAAATGAGGTTGATTAAAAGAACATGCACGATCATTAACATCGCACGAGAAACCATTTGCCAATTTAGGCATATGATCCATTTAGGAAACAATAGTATACCTCAATAAGCCAGTCAACTAGTATGGCTCTCATCTTCTCATTGATGTCATATTGTTGTTCGAGATAGTTAGGTGGAACACAGCTGAAACCCTGCAAATATGAGTGTTGGTTAGCCATCACAGTTGGGTTGCAATTGATGTTTCCAACTCAGTTACATTATCTACAATTCAAAGAGTGCACTAATAGTTTTTGCTGGTATTGGAAATAAATCAATTCCCTGATAAGCCTAGAATTGTACAATCAGTTAAAGCTCTTAGCCTATCGGTTGTTAAATGAAATTTAAAGCCTGGCATAAATGCTTCCACTATGCAGATATTGCTATCCTGTCATGAACTTAAAAAGAAATCCAATATGCAGATATTGTTGTCACTCTAGATGTGTAATTCTTAATGTGACAGATAGATTACCAAATTAGCACCAGCAAGTCTTAGGATAAGGATCTACTCAATAATGAGGTAAGCCTATGCTGTTTCTTGGTGCGCTTTCGCGCCAATGTGATGTTTTAAACATGTGTATAACTGTCTATCTGCTAATTCTTCAGCGTGCTTTCGCGCGAATGCAATGAGTTTGAAAATGAATAGCCAGTGAGGCCAATTTTTCAACGACAAAATTGAATATACAATATATTCTACAATGCTTCAGCAAGTTCGAAGGCAGATGTTAAATTGAATGCTTCAGTAATGAAACAAGTACACTGAAGAATATGAGCAGTTACCTCCATCCTCCTGTAATAAGCATAGAGATCCTCAACATATTCTACAACTGCGAGCGGGTTCTTCAGATCACAGCCATCTATGTCCACAACCGGCTCTTCAACAATATCCTCCATTTCAATCTCCTTCTGAGAAATTCAAATTTTAGGTGAATTAGTAAATTGAGATTTTGCAATAGATAAACACAATCCAAAAGCTTGAAATGACATGTTTTCCAGAAACAAAGAAGTACCATATTGTCAGATTCCACAGACATTTCATCTGCTTGCTCTAAAAACATGGGCTCTGGCTGGTCAACTGGATCTTCAGGTGACTTGCATTCCTCATCTATGAATATACAATCTCCAAAGCCACTGGGGTTGGTAGCTGATGTGTTTGGTATCTTGGTGATCTTAGTTTCCTGCTTATAAACCACACCGCCCATCAAATAAGGTAAACCATAAAAATTACAGATAAAAACTTGAAAATCAATTCTGGAGGGGTAGTGGTACCTCGAAGCAAGATTGCTGAGTGATTGCAATTTGTGCAGCAAACTTCCTATAGAAAATTCGAACCAAAATCAAATTCTGATGAAACCACATATTAACAATCAAACTGAAGCATGTAAGATCTGAAATCAAATTTGAATTTCAAGCTCCTTTTCCCAGCTTTTCCCGACATACCAAAACAAAAAACCAAAAGGGTCTAATTCAAACCTCGTAATTGGCCTATGCGCTGGATCTGCCTGCTTCTTTTCATAGACTTCAGTTTTCCTGAGAACCAAACAAATTCAGATAAAATCAATTCAAGATAACCGACCTGTCTAAAAAATGAAAAAAAATTTCAAAGGCGAAAAACGAAGAAAAATTACTCTGAAAAGGCTCTCTTGTTAACAACACAAGGGTATCCTTTTGCTGCAACTAAATTCTCACTGATGACTCCCAAAGCCCTCCTGGTCTGCCTAACCTGCTGTTGTCCAAGCTTACGCCTTTCTAGTCCTCCTACATCAAATTCGAACCGAAAATCGAAACCCAGAAAAAAAAAAAATCAGAATCTTTGGGCGTTTTACATCCATTTTCAATCTTATAAATCTCCAAATCTAACACCAAGATTCTGCAAAATCTGCAAAACCAACCAAACGTTCACCTTGCATATTTGTGGGTCTGGCCAGATTCAAACGGTTCTCATCAGAAATCACCATTTTTTCAGGTTTATGATCGATTTCTTCGACCAACAGTCAATCAAATTCAAACCCAGGTGACCAAAAGAGGCTAAGAAACTCTCAGTCACCCAAAGATTGAATTTTTTTTCCCCCAATGGAAATAAAGACAGCTGACAGAGAAACAAGGGGTATTTGTCTCAATTGGGGGAGGCCCAAAAAAGCCCCTTTTTACTGTTTTCAAACACAACGGCTAGTGAAATCTGACCGTTCGATCATGTGGGGCGAGATGACTTTCTATGTGTGATGATGCCCTGTGTGTTAACAACGGTCACCTACTCGGCATGTGGAGATTTCAAATCGAGCCCACAATTTTATGGTTATCCGAGCGCAAAGTTTTTAGCTTTATTTTTTGTATGATTAAGCAATGATTGGCACGTCGGAAATTCGGAATCGTATGCGCTCCTCTAGTCCACTGGAGCCTTCTTTTTTCTCTGATTATGTTATTAGTACAATAAGCATTTTTACCATATGGGAATGGTTCAATTTGGTAGATTAGTAAAGTATTGATATTTTAGATTCTCACCGAATTTGGGTACATTAACATTCTTATTTGTTGAAAAAGTTCACTTAATAATTCGAATTTGAGAAAAACATTTATCCAATCTCGTTTCATTTAAATGTGGAAATGAGTGATTAAAATCAGTGTCATTTTTTAAGTCAATATTAAATGATGTTAGATGTTTGTTTACGGGTATGAATGTATTTTGTTTTATGAAGATTGTCGGGTAAGTTGTTAGTTAACCTTCGCGCTATAACGCGGGAAAAACTTAATTAAAGATTCGCGGGAAAGTCTATAAGAATAGTACCGTTGAAGGGAATGCAGAAAAAGTTTGTGTGTTATGTATCATTTTTCTGTTGCATTTATTTGAAACATTTGTATAACGGTGAGTTGGCAAACCAAGTTCGTTGAAATGGATACACAATTACACCAAATTTATTCCAATTGAATGTAAAGAACTACTTTTTGTGGCACTTTAAATACTTTCCATTATTACATTATCCACCCAAAGAAGGGAAAATAGTTATTAAGATGGCATAAAAGCCACAGCTTTAAAGTGTAAAACAAACTGAAACTTCTTTAGTGAACGCGAGAAACTTGGATTTACGCTTATAAATGATTATAAAATTGATATTGACGCTCTAAACCATCCGCACCTCATTTGTCTTTTAGAATGGAGTCAGACTTACGTGAAGTGCTGATAAGAGTTCTTATTGACCAAACGGGTAATATATCTTATTAACGCAATGGCAAATTCAAAAAACCATTTGAGAGTTTGGACACCCGACAAAAAAATTAGACATCACAAGTAGTTATTTCAGACAGAATATTACAAATGATATAATGCCCCTATTAATTTTTTAAAAGTGAATGCCGTTGCCATGAAAATATTTCTATCAAAGAGTGCCAGGTCCCAGTTCACACCAGTCATCTAAACAACCCTTTAATAGCAAAGGCTATTAAAGAAAATACCTTCAATAACGAATCTATTGATACAAACTATTCCAGCATTCTTAACCAACCAATAGTGCTACCTAAGTCTAATCAAAATTGTTAATCCGACGAATGAAGAGGAGGGCGAAGGACAAGCATAACGTTACAATGTGCAAAACCTGAGGTATATTTGAGGGCATTTCCCCCACCTCCTAGGATTTAATGATACACCTGCAGAGAGAAAATGAAGGATTATTCATGCTACATTCCAAAGAGAAATGAGTGCGCGGGAGAAGGTAGAATAAACATACATGTCATTTGTTAGTGTACTAAATTTTTTTCACTTGAAGAGACTAGATAATCGAGGTAGACTGCAGTTCTCCTTCTCTGCAGCTGGTTTGTGGTTCTGAATCACCTCATCGCTGAAGAGACTAGATAGCTGACGTAGACTACCTTTCTTCTTGTCTGTTACTTGTCTATCTTCTCTAATTTTCTCACTTATCACTTCCTGTGTTGCAGGAAATTCATTCTTCTGTAAAGCACTTTTCAGTTTCATGGTCTTATGCTCACTTGTATTATGCTTCTTAACTTTCTGTTTAGTTGCCTTATCCTGTGGTCTACCGCCTTTCTTCTCATCTGTTACTTGTTGTCTGTCTTCCGTAGTCTTCTCGGCAATCACTTGCTGGGTTGCAGGATATTCCTTCTTCCCTAACGTACAGTTTAGCTCAATGGTCTCCTCACTAAAACTATGGTTCCTAATTTTCTTAATTTTCTGTTCAGTAGCCTTATCCTGTGGTGTATTGTGCTGATGCTTCTCTATCTTCTTCAAGCGCGTTTGTTCAATCACTTTCTCTTCAGGCAATTGACCTTTTTGCTTCTCCACCATATTTCCCAGCACAGAAATTAACTCTCTCTGAGGTGATGTGCATGTTTCCAAAACGTCCTGCTTATCAATAGCTATATCTTGCTCGGGAAGAATGCCTTTCTTTGTTACCGACTTGCGTTTCTTGGCCAAGTCGTGTTTCATTTCAGGAGCATCTGGTGTAAGGCCACGTTTTCTACCCTTATTGCTATTATCCTCCATGCTCTCAGTCAGGAGGCCGTCCTCCTGAACAACTTCCTTCCCTTGCAAAATGCTGCAGCCCATGGTTTCTAGAATAACTTTTCCCAAAACAAACCTAACTTCGCGCAGATAACTTTTCCCAAGTAACTGATAATCGATTTCAAAACGCTTCCTTCCATGATTATAAAATTCAATGCTGTTCACCAGCACTCTGAAAATTTCAGCAACATCTTCAGCCATCTTCTTTGTTACAAATACCTAAAGAATCACAAAAGTTTCAATCATAACAGGCACGAATTCAACAATCAAATCCTAAATCAACCAAAAGAACACATACAAACACTCCAACAAACATTTTAAAAACCGCTTGAGCCCACCAGGTATGACATTTGACAAAAATATGACACAGTGGGTGATTTGAAGAGTCGGAGAAGTGAAAACTAGCAAAAACTATAGTGTGTTTACAGTCCAGAATATTTGAAATTGTCCTTTCATACAAAAATCAAGGCAAACTAAATATGAAAAAAGGCAACAAAAGTTTGGATACAATTATTGAGCCTTGTGGTCGAATATTAACGCAAGTGCCATAACCACATCCCATAATGGTAGGATCAGAAAACTGCAGATAAGTGACATGAGAGACCCAATTTTCTGCTCAAAGTTACAGCATAGGAATTAAATATCAATTAGACGTACTTACCGACCCAGAGCCTGGACGAACAGAATATCTGGACACTGATTCAATATTACTTCCGGTTGCAGTTAAAGAGACAATAGAATCTAACACCAAAGAAGCTAATTGGGTAACTTCTCTTGCAAGGTCATCCTCTGATTGAAATTCAGATGAGCATGAAATCTCAGGTAAATAGTTAACTATCGCTTTAGCATTGTCTCTGGAAAATTTAACACCTTCTTCCCATGCTTCATGATACAAGACAGAAGCTAAAGTCAGCACTACACGAGCATCTTGTGGGTTATTGACCAGTGCCAGGTGAAATGCCAAAAGCCCAACCCTGTAATAATCAAAATTTATCAGCATTGGTTGTCAATAAGAATTAGGAGCACATTGTTGATTCTTAGGTGCAAGAATTTAAACTAGTGCCGACAACCAAGTTTGTTCAGCTAAAATAAAATGAAAATGCCATGTTTAATTTAATATTTAATCTAGAAAATTATCTCACCATAGATTGCAGTCAGAAGGTCGATCGCAGGTAACCACTTTATCCAAATTCGAGAATAGTTTCTGTTGAAAATAGAACAAAGCAAAAATATTAAAGAGTTCCTACCTACATCTTAAGGGGTACAGCTACAACTACAACGTGAACAACACATACTGTTGTGGCAAACAGAAACTAGAAACCTATCAGCTCTTATTGTATATATTCTGTTTGGGATTGCAATCACGCACGTACTGTAACATTATTCACAACTTTCAACGAATATTTCACCTTTGCATCTGAGAAAACTCAGGCCAGTACATGACCTAGTACTTAAGAATCGAAATTAGACGCACCTCTATCAGTGACTTATCTTCAAATTCTTGTAAATTTATTGAATAAACTAATTTGATTTTGGATGACAAAAGACCATTTTGTAGTTTTCAAGGCACTGTCTCAAATTTTTCTTGTACTATCTCCTTAGATTTCCTGAATTATGAATTTGGAAAAAAAAAAGTTTTCGTTAACATTAAAGAGATTGTTTGTAGACTGTAGTGCTACGCTTACCATCAACATTGTGGAACCCAGAGGAGTTTCCTTCCCTTCGGTCTGTTCATCAAAATATGCTGCCTGCAATGCTAATAATACGTCAGATGTACAACTAATGACTAAGAATTTACAATTAAACAGGGTAATTCAGGAATTGAAACACATACATGAAAGGGAAGTAGAATTTTGAGTAGATCAAATCTCCATAGCAAACAGAGTGATGGCTCAGAAGCTCCATAGGAGAACATATAGTTCAACTCCATCAATAGTCTGGCCTGAATGGACAAAGAATGTCAATTTCAACAAGTGGCATGGACATCAATCCTCCCACGGGCAATTGGAAAAAGAGAAAAGTTACAAAATAAACAATCCAAATACAAAAAAAGTTTCTTCATGGGTACCTGACTTATGTTTGAAATGGATGAAGAAAGCCTATGCATTGCACTCTCAGTTTCTTTTGAAATTGACAAGCTTAAACGAGCAGCAATTCTCAAACCCCGCAAGATTCTTGCTGCATGAGAGAGAGTCACATATGACACAATTATGTGAATCAAATACAATCATAGAGCTGTCGCATCCAAATGGAATCAAAAGTTTGCATAAACGAAGGAACGCCTACCACAATCCTCTTCAAATGACAACTTGGCAGAGCCTAGTGTTCGTAGCTAAGTCCATGTCACCCAACAACAGCGAATCATAAGAAACTTAACTGGTATAGGAAAAGATCATTTATCCGAAATGAAGACTTCTATTAAAAAGGGATATCGAGGGTTACCTTTAAGGACCTCAAGTCCGCTATTCCATTGACGTAATCGTAGATCTTATTTGCAAAAGGATCAAAGAATAAACTGCTTGCACAATTTCACAATACGTCCTGGAGTTAGATGGCATTCAATTTACACAGTTCAAATGAAGAGTGTTAAAAATTGTCAGCCTACGACCATAAGGGATGAACTGACAAGTGGAAGACAAGTGTTACCTGTTAACAGTGAAGTCCCGATGCATGCTATTTTTCCAACGTTCAAAATCTTTCTTGTCACAGCCAGGTGGCTTATTGTATACCTTAGCTTCCTTTTTTCCCGCTGTATTTGCCACCGTTTCAAAACTGGACACCTGTAATAGGAACCAGAGGAAGAACAAAGGAACATGAAGATAGCATACTAAAGGTCATCAAGAAGATAATGTGATTACTAAAGTCGCCAACTCACCTCAATGACAGTACCTCTAACATGCACCCGACATATAGGAAATCGTTGCCCAACGATCTGAGCTCGATGGAACTTCTTCTTGATCTGTAATATCATTAAACAACCAAGAGGTTCTGAATTACACCGCCTAAGCAAGTTATTACAAACTGGAGTTGAGATGAAAAATCATAAACACATCGTTAGAAAACCTCTTTAAGATTAGCTGTAGTGATCACATCAAAGTCTTTAGGCATCCTTCTGAGGATTAAGTCTCTGACACAACCACCCACTAAGTAGGCTTCAAATCCTGCATAAATTACACATTACGCAATGCCTTATCAAACCGATGATGCACATACAAATGCTTAGCTTTACAATAACCCACTAAAGCATCAACACAATTACACATGACAATGAAAACAAAAGCATAACAAAGCAGTACCTTCAGCTTGAAGAATTTTCAAGACAATCCAAGAGGGTTGAGAAATCATGTTGTGTTTTATCCCAAAAACCCTGGAATCCACTTTTTTCCACTTTGACATGTCCATGCTGCCTACCAATACAAATTCATACAAAAAAAACAGCTCAAAACCTCTAAAGCTTCAAACTTTCTTACAAATTCAACAAATGTGTACACTTCAATGCAAATACCTTGTTCAGGCGACGACTCCGGCACCATTTTAGGGCGGCTTTGAGCTCGAAATCCACCTTCAGTCAATGCATGGACGAGCCTCTGCACATTGCGAAAATATGCTCACCAAGTGTTCGACAAAATGCCGCAACCAAAACAGAGGTCAGGAAAAAGAAAAAACAGATAAAAAGAATCTTCACCTGTTGCTTAATTAGGTCGCCAAGTCGAGATAACAAGCGGGCGTTGCCTCGCGTGGTTATTATTGCCATCGGAAGGAGATGAATATCATGGCGCGCTTTTCTGCGAAGCTTTTAATAATTTTCTCTGTTTTCGCAGATGTTTTTGCACTTTGGGTTCGTTTGGGCTTTTGTTATAAACCTAGTACTTTGAAAACCTAGCTGTGATTTTCTGCAGTTTGTTACTGCTTCATCTTCCGCCGTTGGATTTTGGATGGCCCACCTTCTATTGTGTTACTTTTTTAAGCTACAACAATGGGACTTGTCTTAAAAGTTAAAAGTTCTTTAATGAGCTGGTACAATGAATCCACAGCATCGCATGATGTTGTAGCTAACAACTTAGGTTAGAAGTTCCTTGGCCCAATAGCATGGTTCAAATCAATGATTTCATCAAAGTGGAGATGAACTAACTTTAGTCACAGTAAAGTTTTATCTTTTTTTTATTTTATTAATTGTGGTCTGGAGACACTCTCATGTGATGGGAGATACGCTAACAACCAGAGGAGCATCAAGGGCGCTGAAGCTTATATCAGAGGTGTTGACCAAGTGCAGCCCAATCATCATCGAGGTAGCCATCCTCCCGGGGGTGCACACCGGTAACTGTATCTAATGTGTTTTTTTTAAGTTTGAAATCTTTTGCGCATTAGCTAAGATGTCGGTTTTATGATACTCCTTATGTTTTCTCGTATCAAACAGTTCATTAGAAGCAAAAAAGCTAATAATAAAGAGCATATACTCTGAATCGAAATTCTGAATTCAACTCCTTCCAACACAAAATTGCTAGGGTAAAGAAGACATTTTATTGAAGAAAAAGAAAGGCACACTTGTTTTTCGTGCCCTTTTATTTTTTAATGCAAAATTATATACCTTCCTTGGATTAGTTGAGAAAAGTCACCTCATATTCCACCAATTATTTTCTTATTTGCTTATCAAAACCAATTTCTTTATTTATTTTAATTTCCTTCTTTCCCATTGGCATATTTATTCACCAGCTGAAAGCTCCAAGCCCTTGTCTCTCCCTTCAATCCCACAATCTGCAAATCCCAATTTTCTGCAATTTCTACCTTCCCTAGGGTTTCCACCACCGCCCTGTTCGATCGCCGACTTTCTGAATTATTCGACATCGGAGTGTGCGGCAACTCCGGCTATGGGAGGAGGAGGTGACGGTTCTGCGGCCCAATCGGACGGCGGGGACGGAGTCAACGTCAACGTGCGGTCCTCCAATGGCGCCAAGTACACGGTTCAGATCACCCTCGAGTCAACCGTCGGATCGCTCAAGGAAGCGCTCTCGCCGAAGTGCGATATTCCGGCCGATCAGCAGCGCCTGATTTACAAAGGAAGGATCTTGAAGAACGAGGAGACGCTCCGGAGCTACGGTACTGTCAATTTTGGTCTTTTGTTACGATTTGTAATTTCGATTTGGTGTTTTGTAGTGGAGAATTTGACATGGGTTTTCACTGTTGTGATTGAATCAATTTGTTATTCGATCCAATTTTGTTGGTTTTTATTAGCCATGTAGATGAATTTTCATATTACTGAGTTTGGTAGCTCCCATTTTGCATTTTGGTTAAGCTTGTCGGTGGCAATGTTACAAGTTTGGTAATATAATTGAAGTTCAATCATCATAAATTGGGTTGTATTAGATTGTGAAGATACAGGAATGGTGCAGTTTTGGTTTGTTTCTTAGGTGATTTAGTCGAAAAACGTATGTCGATATTACGGTTGAGGGAATCAGAGAAAGCTGGATTCAATACTTGAATAGCACTGGGAGCAGGGAGATTTCCTCATATCATGCACATAGAATAAAGTTGCCTCTCTGTTCCTTTAAAGATCTTTCGATTCTGGAAGAGTTAATCCGAAGTTACCAGGCTATGTATGTACTTAAAGAACATTTTGTGGGAGCCTTGCTTATTCTATTTGTTGTCATTGGTAGTATTGCATGTGGTGAATGCGAAGGTATTTTATGTATCATGTAGACGATGACAATTTAGGCTTTGATTGTTAGGTGAAGTGTCAGATTTGTAGTGGTGCCATACTGGATATATGTAGAGACTTTGAAGGTGTTCTGTTATTGCTTTAGTCCTTGCCTGATTGTCACTTATTTTGTTTGGCATCAATAGGTTTGGAGGCAGATCACACTGTTCACTTGGTTCGTGGTTTTGCACCACCTGCGCCAGCCAACTCTGCTGGTGCAACGAATGCTGGAGCTGCAAATTCTACCCAAGCAAGAGGTGTTGGATCTAATGAAGGTGAGGGATTAGGAGGATCCGGTTTCGGAACCTCCCCATTCCCTGGTCTTGGAAATGTCCATGGGCTGGGTGGTGCTGGTGGTCTATTTGGAGCCGGGCTTCCTGACTTTGAACAAGTGCAGCAGCAATTTAATCAGAACCCTAACATGATGAGAGACATAATGAACATGCCTGCTGTTCAAAATATTATGAGTAACCCGGACATAATGCGGAACTTGATTATGAACAACCCTCAAATGCGTGAAATTATTGATCGAAATCCCGAGCTCGGACACATACTTAATGATCCTGGTACTCTCCGTCAGACACTTGAAGCAGCAAGAAACCCTGAGCTCATGCGTGAGATGATGCGCAACACTGACAGAGCTATGAGCAACATCGAAGCTTCTCCTGAGGGTTTTAACATGCTCAGACGCATGTATGAAAATGTACAAGAGCCATTTATGAATGCAACTACGATGGCAGGGAATTCTGGGACTGCTGGGAGTGATAGTTCAAATCCATTTGCAGCTCTTTTGGGGGCCCAAGGTGGCAACCAAACCGGAACTCAGGCAACTAATGATTCAACAACTGGTTCTCCTGCTCCAAATGCTAATCCACTTCCCAACCCATGGTCCTCTACAGGTAGTAAGCTCTTGCTCTTTTTTTTCTATTTATGTTCAGCAATATTTTAGTTTCGAAACAGTAGATTTAAACTTTATTTGCCTTTTATCCCTTTTTTTAGGGCATATTGCATATATCTTACGGAATTATCGTTATTCATAACATCCTATGCTGACCAGATAGAGATTTTGTATCTCCTCTATCAGTATGGCTTAAATTAATGTTGTTTTATTGGAGGGGAGTTGGGCTTATGGACTAGATAAGAGGTGTTAGGCATATTGCGTCCTTGGTTGAAATAGAAGAGATGTTACAATTAATCTAGCTGGTATATTTTCTTATTTTTCAATCTGTAGTTGAACCATTGTTCCATTCTCCAAAATAAGCATTAGTAGTTTGGATAGTAACAATATATTATTCACAATTCAATAAATTTTAGGGTACCCAATCTTTTATGCTTCATCTGGGTAAGGTCAAGATTTTGTGTTCTTATGATGTTTTTAGTCTTTTACCAATCAATATTTGACTAGATCTGAATCCTGCAGCTGGAATTGGCCAAACTAACTCAACAAGGTCGACTACTACCGGGGATGCCAGGCCGCAGACACCGGGTGGCATAGCTGGAATTAGCTTTCCAGAGTTAGAAGGCGCATTTGGTGCCATGCCACAGGATAACAATTTAATGAATCTGATGCAAAATCCAGCTGTTTCTCAGATGATGCAAAGCCTCATCTCGAATCCTCAGTATATGAACCAGGTATCCCTTTCAATTCTAGTATGTTAAGATTGAGCATGAAGTTTCTGTTTCCTTAACATTACCAACTGCAGATTCTAGGTTCCAACCCCCAGTTACGCAGCCTGCTTGATTCCAATTCTCATTTGAGAGAAATGATGCAAAATCCTGAGTTTCTCCGTCAGTTGGCTTCTCCTGAGACTATGCAGGTATACTTTTCAGCTGCCTAGCTTTTGACATATGCATGTGCTCTCTCTTTCCTTTTCTGTTGACATGCGCGGGTCCTACTTATGGAATCCTGCTTTCCAAAATTCCCTGCCTGCTTTCAAAGTCCTGTTTGAGACACATATGTAGTGAATTTCTGGCTTTATTTTGTAAATTTGTTGTTGCCTAAGCTGCCCACCAAGTCTTGTCAATTTAAAAAATAGTAAACTTCATCATTGCGGTTTTAAATGATGTTCAGTTAATGCTTAAACTTGAAGGCTAACTTTCCTATTCTTGCCTTTCTTATGTCTTCTCGTTCTTGCAGATGCTCTTGACTTTGCAGCAATCACTTACGTCCCAGCTTGGCGGGCAACGACAACAGTCAACCCAGTAAGTAATGATATTTAGCATGAATCATATTCTCTGTTAGCCGTCTAAGGATTCCAGTTGGCCATTATGGACTAGTTAGCAACTTAATTGAAGTCTGAAACTATACGTCTACTATTCTTGGCCAGTTCAGTTGGATTTTCACTTTCTTCCGTGACCAAGATTTGATTTGTTACAGTAATTACTTTTCTGATCGGGCATTAGGGTAATGGTCATTGGTTCAACGGGTTTGAACAAATAAACCTAATTGCTATGTTGGAAATAATTAGATCAGGGTCATTAAATCTACTCTTATTAGAAGCCAGTAACAAGTAACAGAACTGTGCATGTTAACTCGTGCTTCCCTTTGGTTGGTCATGTAGAACTCAGAGAACGATAACCCTTTAATGATATTTCCTATTAAACTTCATGACAGATTTGTCTTTGACTATGTTTCAGATTCCTGCATCTTATGAGTTTAATTGGTTTATTTTCTGGTTATCGATTGTACTAATTCAGTGCTCTCTTCAGGGAACCGGGTCAGACTGGTGGAGGCACAGGCACAGGTTAAGCCAATATCCAAATTCTATTTTTCCTTCTTCGGAACTCTTGAGTCATCTTTTATGCTTGACAATCAGAAGGGTTATTTTGTTTCATAGAAGTCCGCAGTGGTTATTAGCAACATACTAATGCTCTTGTGAAAACAGGACCAGGGCTGGATATGCTGATGAACATGTTTGGCGGACTTGGCACTGGCAGCTTAGCCGTTCCCAATAGGCCTAATGGTTATTACTTACCTGCCATTTCTTATAGATGGATCTCTTTTGTGTGTTTTGTATTGACTAATTATATCCCATGAATTCCAGTGCCACCTGAAGAACTCTATGCTGCACAGCTTTCACAACTTCAGGAGATGGGATTCTTTGACCGACAAGAGAACATACGCGCTCTGATGGCCACTGCAGGAAATGTCCACGCAGCAGTAGAGCGTCTGTTGGGGAATTTGGGTTAACAGGTTATAGGTGCAAATCTTCTGTTAATCTAGCTGTGTCCATCTGGTGGCTGCTGAGATGTATCTAAGTGCTAGAGGTTAGTGGTGCTAGGTGCTAGCCTTGTTCGTCGCATTTGGTATCTGTCTGAAGACCGCGCAGTCATTAGTGTACATAAATGAGAGAATCCATCACGCGAAGGGTTTGGCAAATTTGTTTACTTGGGAGGCTTGTAACATTTGCAACCACTGTCAGATATCTGTTCAAATTTCTGTGATTACATATTTGCTAATGAATATTTATTATACCTTTTGTTCAACGAAAAATGTTAAACGGCACACATCATGTCGTTGACAATGAATTCACCCTACACATTAGGAACTCAAATAAATGTGTTACCTCTTTATTTGGTTGTTAGATTATCACCATATATCTACTAATTCCGTAGAAGATACAGTGAACTCACTTAAATGACATCCCATTTTCAGTTAACTTAATGCATCTGAAATCAAATAGATGCATGAACTCCTTTCAATTTTCTTCCTATGAAAGATAGATTAGTAATCATTGATACTTAAATGCTCTGGTCAACAACAATACTAAAGTCACCAACCCCATTCTAAATTTGGATTTACAAGTGGAATGTATCTTAGCTTCTTGTTGTGTATGATATGACCAGTTGAGATTTTTGTTTGGGGGTCTATACCATATAAACCCTAATGTTATTATGAGTGCCTTGACCAAAAGCTGACCTCGTTGAACTTCCCATAGTTTACCAAGGGCATGATTGTCATTTCCACATATCAAGCTTCCATATCAACCGGTTCGTTTGCTGCCTCCCTTGAATATACCCAACCGCGACTGGCCCTGTCCTCCATGCATTACCACCACTGAGCACCATCCGATGCCCCTAAACCTGAGCTTAGACGGACAACAGTGAACGAACACAACCCACCGCAAAGCACATGATTCCTGAAAGTTGCCATTTTTCGAGTTCAACATGAACAGTCGCATATGCTTCAATAGGAGTGCCTAAAAATCAAGTGTTTTTGCAACCAAACTATATAAACTAGCCCAGAACCTTTACTTGGATCTTTTTTCCGCTGATTATCACAGCAGTGTGTTTCTTTTGTTTCTCTCCCGGCCACTCCAAATATCAACATGGGTAACCACCAAGACACCACCACCAACAACCAGGCCTCTAGCGAAGGACAACAGCCCCGTAACAACAACAGCAACGTTAATGTTGATGTTACGGGTGCTGTTCTTGCTCTTGGTTCCTCGACCTCCCTTAACCCTTCTTCTCGTCCTTCAACTGGTCAAACCAGTGTCGGAGGAGGGTTACCCTATGTGACGCCTCCTCGGCCCCATAGAGGATCACCTTCTCCTCCGTCCACTGGTCAAGTCAACGTTGGAAGAGGAGGGTCGCCTTACATGACTCCTCCTAGGCCCTACAGAGGAACATCACCCTCTACTAGAACTCCCTCTAGGGGATCTCCCTCCCGGAGATCTCCTTCTGGCAGAGGCTCTCCCTCTACCAGAAGAGGATTTTCTCCTTCTGGTAGAGGAACACCACCTTCTGGAATAGGATCGTCCTTCTCTGGCATAAGAGGGTTGTCCCCCGCCCCTTCTTCAGGCCCGGGACAAATGAATCAACTTGCTGGAAGAACTTCTGGTTCTGTCAATGTAGAAATCTCCCTAGGGTCGTCTGTCACCCTAGGAAGCAGCACGGTCCCCACCGGTGGCTCGCCGGGCAAACGCAAAACCGACTTAGTGCCCCCGGAAGGAGTGAACCCGGTTTGCAGCGTGTGCAAACGGGCAGATTTTTGTTCGTGGAAAGCACTATTCGGCCATATGCGCTGCCACCCGGACCGCCAATGGCGCGGTTGTTTCCCACCCCCGGGACTTGAAGAATCCGCACAACAAGCTCTACAACAAGGTAACTAATGTCTAAACTAGTAATAACGCTCTCCATGCTATAATCTTTGGTCGAATTATAATGTTTGAATTTTTCCTTTTTCTTTTTATGTTAATTGTGTAGGGGAAGGTGGAAGACAGATTTTCGGGTTTGATTTGAACGAAGCAAGACCTCCAGATCAGGAGGAACTAGTGGAAGCGGAACAGCCGGCCGGGAAGTTCGACCTCAACATGCCGCCAGCGGATGATAAAGATGACGAGGACAACGGCCGTGGTGCTGCTGAGTCATGAATCTAAATAGAATAGACCACAGTGACATCATGTAATGCGCATCTTACTAGGGTTTAGCATATGGTAGTAATCCTCTACAGTTAGTTCGTGAATAAGCGCGTTCGATAGAGTTTTTTGTTAATTTAGTATCATGAGTGATGAGTGTTAATTTTCCAGTGTACCGAATTCGAGAATTCGAGAACTGGTATATTATCTTCTCTATCTTCTTAGTTTCAGCTTTCGTGTTGATAAATTTTTGGTGTTTGAAAATCTTTTGAGTGGTTGTTGCTAAAAAAAAGTAACATGTATATATATGTAATTACGTATATGATATTTTCAGGTTAAAAAGGAAACATATCTGCCTATGGTATATGTATACAAATGATTAGGCGTATCTGGACCGATTCAATTCTCCTGGTAATTTTCCTTGAAGGGGAAAGGAGGAGATGCAACCTATGGTAATTAGAGTTTAGGCCGGTGGAAGTCCGAGAGTACTAAATGTAAGTGTTTGATCTAACATCAGAAATGTTGATCCATACATCATATAGCTTGAATTTTTAACACGTACTCGGAGTTAGGATCGTTCTGTACAAGATTCTCTAATTACAGTTTTATTAACTAATTCGCATTACTTTTGACCTGAGGAGGAAGAAGGATACTGCATGCTAAAAAAATGGCAAGTGTGAGGGTTTTGGCCGCTCTCGCGGAACAAGAATTTGATATCAAAGTTTTTGAATAACATTTTAATAGTTGCATTTTTATAAGATTTTCTTATAACGGTGTATCTGAACTAATTTATGTTAGTTTGCCTTGATCTGAGAGGAGAAGGATAATGCATGCTAAAAAAATGGCAAGTGTTAGGGTTCAGGCCGGCCAACACATACAAGAGTTTAGTTGAATAACCTTATAAATTAGAATCATTAATTCATACAATATTTTTTTTAAATTGTTATCAGAGCCAATAACCTCTCGTGTATTTCTTTAAACTCAACACAATTAATGAGTACGAAAATCTGAATCTTTTGTTTAATACCAAACCTACATACAGTAGTACCACAAACAAGCAAAAGGAAAGGTTTAGCAAAGAAAGATGCCAGTAGTAATCAAATTTCAATATTACTACCATACGACGTAACCAAAACATGAAACATCAAGAACGGCATGTAGTATGCAGATCCAGCGGCCATGAATCCAACTTCCATTAACGACCACGTCGATGGGTCCCGCAGTTGCTTGCATTGTGCACCAATAACGAGCCTCCACGTTCCTTCCAATCTATTTTTCAATTAAAAAGCTGTGCCATTATTAATACTCTCTGATTAATCTGGAGGCAAAGAAGTCCCTCCGGCACTGTTTGGGCATAAATCAGTTGGAAATTTCCGCCCAAAATTTTCGTGAAAGCTTTGGAGGAGAACACGAACATTCGGTTACCGGCTTGTGCGTTCCGAAAGACACGCAGCCAAACACGGCCTTAGCCTTTTCTAAGCTTTTTTACTTTGTCAACTCAATTGCCAAAAACCACCCAAAAAGCTCCAAGCTTTATGCTATTTGCTCGCATTCATTTGCTTTTCCTCTAAAGATTTTCGAGAGCGATTGGATCGCGGTTTTTACAGTTTTACTATCCTCTTCACCCGCCATTTTCTCGTGCTGATCTGAAAGCAGGTAACTTTACCAGATTGTTGTAGTAATGCTAAAGATTTGAAGTTTATGTGTTTGATGGTTTTGGATTTGGATCAAAAGATTTGAAATTTATTGAGTTGGTGTACTTTCTGATGAAATTGAGCATCTGGGTTTGTTTGGTTTTCGGTGTAGCTTCAGTATATTGTAATGCTGTTTGTGTCTTGATCGTTTCGAATTTTGATGAAAGATTTGAACTTTATTCAACTTGGTTCGATTTTGATGAAATTGAGCATTTGGGTTGGTTTGGGATTGTTTGGTTTGCAGTGGTTTGGAATTTTCGAGTAATATGATGGAGAAAGCTGATTCTGGGCAGAAGCTGTATACTCGAATGCGGCTATGGGAGTTTCCGGATCAGTATGTGATTGAGCCCACTGATGGCTCTCAGGGTTCTTCTTTGGCGGTTAGTCGGGTTGATGGGTCGATGCAGCTCATTGGTGGGTTACTCTTTTGCCTTGTTGAGCAATCTTGATTTCAGTTATTGGGTTAGTGCTGGATGGACATTTTGCTGATGTTTTAACTTTCTGTGTACTTGGGTTTTTGATATTTCCAGATAAGCTTCCAGATTCCAGCTCTGTTCGTGTTCCGAAAATTCGGACTATTTTTGGTGTAGTTGGGATACTAAAGCTCGTGGCAGGTAATGTTGCCTTAATAAAACTACTCTTTGTGATCTTTTGTATGTGACATATGAATCAGTGCATTTTATAATTTGGAAGTTGAGATTAATTCGTCGGTGATTTTATAGTTTTGTCACAACTGCAAAGTTGTAATATTTTAGAAGCCTTGTCAGATAATTAATGATTGATAATGCATACTCATATGGGTTTAATTATTGTATTAGAAACCCTTGAATTCTTTGTGGCATTGGAGTTATAGCTTGTCCAACTCTCTGATGGTGGTCTACTCATATGCCTTTCAGGGTCATATTTGATTGTTATAACAGAGCGTGAATCTGTCGGTTCTTACTTGGGGCATCCTATCTTTAAAATTTCAAACTTGAAGGTTTTTCCCTGTGACCATTCTTTGAAGAATTCCCCTACAGAACAGGTAAATCCACATTAATTTACCCTTTACAATTTCTTAGTTTATTTTATAAGAGTGTCTACTCATTCTGTTTTTTTTTTTTTTTTTTTTTTTTTCTGTCATTTTTTGAGGAGTGTCTACTGATTCAAACTCTATTGTGATTCTACTTCTTTGACAGAAAAAGATGGAGACTGAGTTTTCCGCACTGCTCAATATTGCAGAGAGGACTCCTGGTCTTTATTTCTCATATGAGGCGAATTTAACTTTGAGGTGAACTGTGTTTTCCACATTAAGTTGCTCTCCATAGAAGTAGGGCTTGATTTAATATTTTCTAGATTATGATAATTTTGTGTGTGATTGCAGTGCACAGCGATTACATGATTTAGGTGATGAATCTAAATTGCTTCCACTTTGGAGACAGGTAACCTTTAACTTTTCAGTCAATGATTAACATTTATTTTTGTTTTTCTCTAATGTGATTTAACAATGAAAGACTGAATTTTTTTGGTTCCCAAAATTGTATAAATGATGGTTTCACAAATTCATGTTTTATGTTTGGTCTTCATGATTTCAATCTCTTGTTTCCAAACGTGTTGCCACAGGCAGAGCCTAGATTTCTTTGGAACAATTATATGCTGGAAGGCCTCATAGATAACAAGGTCAGGTCATTGACTCATTGCCAAGTTTTTACTCTCAGCAGATTAGTTTTCTGCAGAACTTCCAACATTTACTAACTGCTCAGAATTTATATGGTCTTTGCTTGCAGCTTGATCCATACTTACTTCCTGTTGTCCAAGGCAGTATCCTTGTCTCGTTGTTAGCTGCTTGTGTTCATGTCTGGATACTTGCATACATAAATTAATACCTATGGATTATCATGGATGCACAGGCACACACTTCGTATTCACACACAAGCCAGTTTGCTTAGTTTATTCATGTGTGCTTGGTATTGGACTTATAGACTCTTTGTCCTCTGGAAACTTCTCCTTAATTGATAATTAGCTTTTCAGCACTTTCAAGCAGCCATTGGAAAAGATATCATTGATGTTACTCTGATTGCTAGGAGATGTACTAGGCGGAATGGTATTCAGAGATTCTACTGGTTTATCTTTATCATCTGTTTATTTATTGCTAGGTTATGATTATTTTATAAATATCATGCGTGTACAGATACATGATAGTATAGATGATATTTTTCATACCATACTATGTGTGAGAGAGAACTAGTCATTTGTCTATTCCAAATGATATTACTTCAATGACATAGAGTGTTTGACTTATGGACAAACTTCCCTTAACTGCAATAGGCAACTGGTAGAGGATGATTGAATGGTAGAAGTAGGAGTGACTGCTATATGACTGCTATAGAAATTAGAATACACCAACGAGTAATGGCTGAAGTTTGCTGTGTTGTACCTGTTCTGTTCAATAGGAACAATGAGATGCACTGATTTCTGGCATGTATCTATGTCGATAATATATGTATGTCCAGCACTATTTGGACTAAAACTTGAGATTGTAGAGGTTGATTTATGTGATGCAGTTAGGGCACTATATCCATCTAGATGTAGAACTTGTGTCTTTGTTAGTCCAGTAAATACTGATCTGCTTTCTTGGAAGGCACTCGCATGTGGAGAAGAGGGGCTGATCCTGATGGTTATGTAGCAAATTTTGTGGAATCAGAGCAGATTATGCACTTGAATGGGTTTACAGCATCATTCGTTCAGGTATGATTGTATTACTTGATTGGGTTTTCTGTCTACTCGGTTCCCTCCTTTTTCCCTGATTTAACTGTCCTAAGTTAATTGCTTTTGGCAGGTTAGGGGGTCAATTCCTCTTATGTGGGAGCAAGTTGTTGATTTAACATATAAGCCTAAGTTCGAAATTGTGCAACTTGAGGAAGCTGTGAGTTTATGTTTTCTTTTGTTTACTTTCTAGGTTTCTTTCTGTGTCATTATATATCCATTTGACCGCTGGTTTTCTACATACTCTGCAGCCCCGAGTGGCAGAGCGGCATTTTCTGGATTTAAGAAAAAAGTATGGTGCTGTATTAGCTGTTGATCTTGTCAACACGGTGAGCTCTTTCTTTCTCTAAATTTGTGGAATAACTTATCTGATAGTGCACAACAGTCGGCATGCTTCTTTAACATTCACAGACTCCACAAGAAAGTACGCATATGTTGTATCTATATGATTTTCTATATGCGTACAAGTTTGGAAGTCCACATGTTTGTATAAGCCGGTGGGCATACAATTCTGGGTGTTATTTCTCATATTAGTTTCTAATCTTATCAGCATGGAGGTGAAGGCCGCTTGAGTGAGAAATTTGCAAATGCAATGCAGCACATTGTTGGTGAAGATCTTAGGTAGAGTTTCCTTTCATCTCATCCTTTTTTCTTTCCTTCTTTTTTCCGTTAGGTTAATACTGATCATGGTGAAACCTGCTGATTTTTGTAGATATTGGCACTTTGATTTTCATCATATCTGTGGACACATCCATTTTGAGCGCCTCTCTATCCTTTACGAACAAATTGTAGATTTCCTCGACAGAAATGGGTATGTTTCCATGAAACAGTCATTAGCATTTATCACTAGTCAATTATATAATCAATGCATAAATATAGGAGGATGTAATCTTATATTTTCTTATTTCCCATGATCCAAATGTAGTTATCTTCTACTGAATGAAAAGGGTGAGAAAATGAAGGAGCAACTAGGGGTTGTAAGGAGCAACTGCATTGATTGCTTAGATCGTACAAATGTTACCCAGGTAAGTTAATTTTCGATCAGAGAATATTGTACCACCTTGCCCCTTTCAAGTAAAATACTAGCAACAAATACTGCATTTTTGGCCTTCTGTGGGATTAATATACACATAAAACTGGTCGAATTTTATATACAGAATGCGAACTACTTTATTATTTATCATTTTGTTTATAGTTCTAGTCACGTACTTCTTTCCTGTAGTTTCCCCCCTAAAAGTTTTATTGACTGCAGAGCATGATAGGCCGAAATATGTTGGAATGCCAACTCAGAAGGCTCGGCATTTTTGCTGCTGAAGAAACTATTAGCTCACATCCCAATCTAGATGAATGCTTTAAAATCTGTGAGTTGATCAATTTTTCCTACTTTTCTCCTACGAGTCGTATATAGCATATAGTTAGATTGCTTACCATGTCTGTGGTTGCATGTGTGAATGACCACACGTGAATGGCTTCTAAATTTGTTTTGTTTTCCAGTGTGGGCTAATCATGGGGATGATATAAGCATTCAGTATTCTGGAACTCCTGCTTTGAAAGGGGATTTTGTGAGGTAATTTTACCACTGCAATATATTCTTAATCTAGAAAATGCTGTTCGGACAAGAATAATAACGTTGAAATAAGAATAAGCTATAAAATGTTAGTTCTTCACTAATAAGCTTTTTCCATTTGGCGGATCTTAGATTTGGCCAGCGGACAATGCAAGGGTTGGTTAAGGATGGAATCTATTCCCTTCTACGCTATTATTACAATAACTTTGCTGATGGAACAAAACAGGTTTGTGCTTCCTTTATTCTCGTAGCTCCTTTTCTCCGCAGGTAAATTTTGCACGTCATTTATCTGAAGGAAATGTCATCTCTTCTGCAACTTCTAAGTGATGTGAATACTTATTTTCTGCTGGAAATATTGAAGGATGCAATTGACCTCCTGCAAGGACATTACATAGTCTCAGTCAGCAGAGATATGACACCATCATCTCAAAAAGGAGGACTTGAGTCTGTTGCTGTAAGTAGAAGCTCTGTCTCTGTTAGTTTTGTAATTTAGATTATAGGATTTTTCTCAACAACACTCAAATGTCACTTTACATAAATCTCACAACAAAGCCTACTTGATTTGCCTCTTACTTGGGTTTGTTTATACTACCCAATTCTCCACCTTTATCAGCGTCTTACCTCACATTATTTCATTTTGCAGTCATTTCCACTGGCGTTGACATTTGTTTTAACAGGATTCTTTTTTGCAACATTGTCATTGAGGCAAGGTAATTTGAACAGTGTATACCATGCCTAAAAAATATTGGGACGAAACGAAACCATGGTTTTGGACTTTGGGTGGTGAAAAGGTTGTGAACATAATATCGGGATAACATTGTTTCGTAGTGGGTTCTTTTTCTAGAGAGAAACAATATCTCATTGGAATATTTTTGTAAATCTTCAATCAATTGATGGTTTGTCTTCAATTCTTTTGCAGCTAGGTACGATCTACGGCACCTGTTCTTCTCCTTGATATGGGCAGGTCTAAGTATTGGTATAGCTGCATTTGTGAGGGCCAATGGGCGTATTTTCTGCAACAGACCTCGTCTACACAAGCCTCGGTGTTGATTCTAGCCAATTTTCTGTGAAGCTTTAACTTTTTGCTTCATGGCATTCTATTCTTTGATTAGTAGGCGACAAACTCTTGAATTCTTGATTAGTTATACGTGAAAGTTCATGCCACATGTAAACACCTGCTGCTTTGGTAACGCCTTCTAATGTTGTCAACATTCACTTTTTTGTAAATGCTTGCACCTTGTTCAAGCTTGTCTGGTGGTATTATCATGGACGTCGTTTGTAAGTTGTACCTCGAAATTTCTGTATCTTCTGTTTACTTAGACGATTGAAATTTTTATTCCTGTTAGGAAATACCATATCTGGTTCTGATCACATCAATCATAGTTCGACTCTTAGATATATCTAACACAGAAGTTGAAACTAGAAAATACCAATGGAAAAGTTATGCTGTCTTAATAGGATTAATAAGCTTGAGTTGCATATGGAGGCCAGTAAAGGTGAAATGCGATCTTGTAGACAACAGTTAGGCCCTTGAGACTGACGGGGGATGAAGTCACATAGCCCTGCACAAATAAGAAATCTCCGGTGCCCCCTACAACAGGATGATCGGAGGCCTTAACATTATGCGTGCCTCCTACTATGGAAATCGAACCAGAGTGGTGCTTCAAACGCAGAGTGACCTTAGCGATTGAGATGCTCTGCAACCCATCTAAGCTGGAGGTGAGGGTAGTTCCTTGAGCTATTCCAACTGCTTTCGAAGATCGACTGGCTGTGACAGTCATAGGATCCTGGAAAACAAACAAGGTTCCAAAAGGCGTAGTGGTTTCACTGATGCCTGCTCCAGCTACACCATTGACTACTATGTATCCGGTTCTGTTTACGGTTTCGTGTTGAAAGAGCTCAAAGTGGAGGGACTTGAGATGATGGTGATGATGGTGGTGATGGTGGCGAGAGGTGGCTTTCGTCAAGAGGAAGGCGAAAAGCAGGATAGGAAGAACTATATGGGATTTCAGAGGGAGAGCCATGGTAATGTTGTATGAAAGTCTGGCTCAGGTGTAGACTCTTATATAAAAGGGACAGCAAAAAGTTTCACGCACCAAAATGAAACTGTCATTGGATTGGATGCACAAAACCCAAATAATACGGTTTTGATCCAGACCATTCAAAGGGGGGTTAGGTTTTGATTATCCGGAAAAGGGGACCATTATATATACAGCAACAAGTTCATTTGGTTCAGACTTCATTTTCAAAAGTAATAGCGGCCTTCAACTGTATACTTGCACTCAGTAGAACCGTTCATTCATACATATATTTATCACATTGCCTCCCGGAAGTCACCATGACCTAGATTGCCCCCATTTGCCATTTAATTATCTTCTATGTGAAAGGCGGAGGATGATAACTCCAATCAAGATGACTCGAACAACAAAAACTTGGGGGCAGAGCTACAAATAAGCCTTACATATAACTTGTAAATTATAATTCGCGAATGAGATACAAATAAGATGCAAACATTAGCATCGTTATATACTAGTAAGGCACACAATACTACTTTCAATGCAAGTAACAAATAGAAATGCTACATTTGCTTCCTTTTCTTCTCCAAATAGTAGTGGTTTCTCTGGTAGTTCAAAACCGCCCAAACCAAGTGCCATACACCCATCTCCGGCCACAGCGCAGCAGGGGAGTACAATGGGCAGTTCGTAGTCTGCCAAAGAAGGAAATTGCTTAGACGTGTCTCACCAGAACTTCGAACCATAATATCTGGATCAGGTGCCACTGCCATGTACATATGCTTCTCAATATCGACTACTTTTACACTAGGAATGTTCTGTAGCTTCTTCTCACTGACTTGATCTTCAATCTTTAGACCATTGAAAGTTCTACTTGTAACTTCATCCCCTTCAACTTTTTCGACATGATTAGCCATTGTATTTTCCTTCCCATCACCTTCAACACTTCCATTGCAAGGTTTACTAGTATCTAACACCGCTTCTCCATCCAAACCGCCATCAATCTTTGCTCCCTCTTGACCTTCATAAACCACACCGTTGCTAACCTTGGTTACACTCTCGTCTTGAATATCATTCCTCTTCCCATTGCAGGATTCTTCTACCGCATGGACGATCTCATCAGTCGAAGTATAGGCTATACAGATCAAAAGCACAGCTTTTGAGTTGTTAGAAGTAGCCTTCATTGCCTTTTCAGCAGCAACACGAACAGACTCACTCAGAAGTTTCAAGTTACCAATAAAGTAAACTCTAATGCCATATTGATTCACAATACTTTCTTTCTCAAGCAACCCCTCAATCTTCTCCTGCAACAAATCCATCAGAGTTTGAACCTCTTCGGGCCTTCTCTTGAAGTTATCGATGCTGAAGGCATAGACGGTTACATACTTCACCCCCAATTCATAGCAGTACCTAAGAAGGTGCATGAGAGCCACATATCCAGCTTTATGACCTTCCCCCACAGGCATGTTCCTTCTCTTCGCAAACCTTCGGTTTCCATCCATGATGAAGGCAATGTGTTCAGGAATGGGGCCAACAGACACAACACTAAACAAGCATTTCCTCAAGAATGTTCCCAAGCCCCCTGTTTGGGCTTGGTTTGCACCAATTACACTTTTGTCTTCCATCATATGATCTTGCAAAGAAGCTAAAGGACTAAAACCAGAAAGATCCTGTTGTAGAGCAACAGAACTCTGTTAACATGAAGCCTTAACAAACACCGTAGATATAGTGGAAAACAAAGAAAGCTTCCTCCTGAGTACGAGTCCAAAATGGAAAAGAAGACAAAGATACATCAAAGTCCACAAACAAAGAAAAACTTGACCAATGGACCCAATTGTCAAGGGATTCCAACCTCAAGTCCGTCAAAAAAGAATCGAACTTTGTTTCAGTAGTAAAAGCAAGTTGTCGGTTCCAAATTATGAACACTTCAAAGCCGAAAACAAAATCAAAGTTTGGTTCCATTATTATACTTTCATGAGCAACCAAATGAAAGAAGCATCAATCACACAACACAAACAACCATCGACGAATAAAGGACTTACAGGAATATGTTGATCAATAAGTCAAGGTCTTCGACCTCCGGCTACCCAGTGAAGAAGAACAAGAGAGTTGAGGCCCATATATAACAGTACTTAGTGCGCCACTGAGCCACAAAAACACAATTTATCATACTAAATGAAAAGAAAAATGGTGATCTCACAAAATGGAAGATAAGTAGGAGAAGAGTTTAGAAGAATGTGATGTTTTGTTTGGTTTGGTACGAAAATGATAAAAGAATAGCATACAGCCATACATATAAACACAGAAGTTGCTGCAAACTTACAAAAGGGAACTGAAAAGAAGTGAAAAGGAAAGGTTCGCCTCGCCTTGCCTGCCCTGCATTTCTCATTGTTGTCACGCCTCTTTTCATTTCTGCTTGAGCGTTTTGTGGGGTATTTTTCTCGTCGGAGGCTCTTCCTTTTTCTTTCTTTTTACAATGATGAGATTCTTTTTGGCATTAAAGAAAACACGAATAATAGGGCACTATTTTTTAAACACTTATTTCAAACCGACACAGATTAGTAGGTTTGAGTTGATTGTTGTTTTATATGATCGCTAAACAGAATATGAATGTGCACTATGAGTCAATTTAATTAAAACACGATCATAAACGTGGCGGCTTTGTTGAAAGATTGACGTTTTTTTTGATTGACATGAACATGAAGTGGCATAACAAAAATATAAATTAAAGAATGTGATTTTCCAATTCTCTCGTCTTAACTGTAAAAGTGAACTAACGTGAGGCTTGTTTGGCAAATGGTTTTTCCGAGTCAAAAAATACTTTTGAAAATTCGATAAATACATGCTAATGCTTGGTGTTTTTTGCTTGAGCAAAAATACTTTAAAATAAATATGAATGGTTTTGTGTGCATAACTAGTTTTGGTTAATTGAAAAGTGTTTTTGGCAAAAGCACCGATGATGTGCTTTTTAGAAAATCAAAAGTGCTTTTGACACTGGAAAACCTCCTGCCAAAGGGGCACTTGATCAATGCTATTGAAGAAATCTTTGAAGAAACCTTTGTACATCGAGTTCATTCATATGCCTAAAAGCCTCATCATCAATTTCACATAAATATTGTAAGGATTCATGAATGTTTCGCTTTGCACAATACCTTTTCATTGCACATGAATGTATAGGTTAGACGACAGACAAACCCTTCAACTGAATGTGATCATACATTGTTCCCAACGATTAACATTCCTGGTACTAAACGCACAATTAGGGCTGCCAACTACAATTAACATGTGTGAAACCAATAATCGATCGACAGGTGGAGCTCCATTGGTTCAAGATTACAGTAGTACCCTTCCGCATAAACTTTGGCAAAGCTATTCAAAACCCACAATCTGTCAGATGGTACTGGATCCATGGTGAAACAGTCAATCCTCAAATTGACCACAGTAGTTTCAATATAACTGGCAGATACATTGTTACAGTTGTTTCTTTTTCTTCTCCAAGTAGTTGTGGTTTCGTTGGAAGTACAGAACCGCCCAAACCAAGTGGCCTAAACCCAACTCCGGCCACAGTGCAGAAGTGAAGTACAAAGGGCAGGTACTAGTTTGCCACAGGAGGAAATTGCTCAGGCGGATTTCACCAGAGGTTCGGATCATGATGTCTGGATCAGGCGCCACTGCCATGTACATGTTCCTCTCAATATCGACTACCTTCACACTAGCAATGTTCTGTAGCAGCTTCTCGCTGTCTTGAACTCCATTGAGTGCTTGAATTTCATTCCTTTTCTCATTGCAAGATTCTTGTACAGCATTGACTATCTCATCTGATGAAGAATAGGGCACGCAGATCAAAAGCACAGCTTTAGCATTGTTGGCAGTAGCCTTCATTGCCTTTTCAGCAGCAACCCGAACAGGCTCATTCAGAAGTTTCAAGTTACCAATGAAGTATACTCTAACACCATATTGGTTCACAATACTTTCCCTCTCAAGCAACCCGTCAATCTTCTCCTGCAACAAATCCATCAGAACTTGGACCTCATCGGGCCTTCTCTTGAAGTTATCGATGCTGAAAGCGTACACGGTTACATACTTCACGCCCAATTCATAGCAGTACCTGAGGATGTTCATGAGAGCCAAATATCCAGCTTTATGGCCTTCCCCTATACCCATGTTCCTCTTCTTTGCGAACCGTCGGTTCCCATCCATGATGAAGGAGATGTGCTTAGGAATGGGGCCAACAGACACAACACTAAACAAGCACTTCCTGAAGAAAGTGCTCAAACCTCCCAGCTTTTGGCTTACATCAACAACACTTTTCCCCTCCATCATATTTGATTTAGCTCAGAACCTAAACAATGCCAAAACGCTAGAGGAATAAAATCTTAGTAAACATGAAACAAAGAAGGCTTATACACATGCAAGTGCAGAAACAGAGAAAAACCTTTTTTTTTTTTAAATGAAGCAATTTCAAACAGCAAAGAGGAAATCCAATTACACGGATTCGAAGAACCTCAAGCCTATCAGAATTTCTGTGATCAATGCCAAGTTCAACATAATGTGTACTAATCATGTGCAAAAATAGAAATTTCCACCTCAACCAAGCCAAGTTCTAGTGTTAAAGCATTGAACTTTTTCTCATTAGTCAAAGAAAACTATAGGTTCCAAATAATGACGAACAAATAAAACCCAAAAAGAATTTTTAACTTTGACATTTCTGTTCCAAATGAAACTGAATCACATATCACAAGCAACTAAATAAACACACATAAGTAAATACATTGATGAATAAGCGTAAATGGCTTACCCAATGAATGTTCTGATCAATGAGTCAATGATCTTCGACTTCTGGCTACCAATGATGACCCAAACGAAAAGGAGCGGCACTCTTTCCCCTGCATTCTCAAATGTCACGCCCTTTTCGTGCAAAATTGTTTCTGCATTTTGTCGGCTGTGTTTCTTTCTGTTTACAACAACTGAGATTTATATACTAATGTTATAAATAGGGGTGCCAATTTTTCACACGACTGCAAACTAACACGAAATCATTAGGGTTGAGTATATTGGTGTTCTTTAATTCCAACGAACACAACATACTTGGGTCAATCCAAGCACCATACTATTATTTGCAAGTTGAGGGGTCTGTCAGGTTAAGATTGACTGTCAAGTGACATGATCTGAAACCGAATTGGTACCTCTACAAGAGAGACCATTTTCTTTAACAAAACTGATATACTAGTTTCACAATACAGCATGCAATTAACATGAGTTGCCCTCTCCCCCTCATTTTCAGCATTGTTTGGTGGCAACATTCTGACAAACAAACCCTTTAACTGAATGTGGTTGGTTTTGGTCCCCAATCTATTAACATTTCCTTCGTCCCGTGTACACTATGGTTGCTACACCATAGAAGTTTGACAGTTGGAGCTTGAAACATTTTTGCTGTGCTCAAGCTCCATAATTTATTCTAATAATCTTCCGCTGAAAATATGACACAAAAGATTGTCAAACCCCAGATTGCTCTATTGCTAAATGCATCTCCGTGATTCAAGTCAACACCAACAGCAATATGTGTCTTGAGTTCCAATAGTTTCTAGGAAAAGCCAAAATGGAAAGAGAAGAAAATGGACAGATAGACGATCTTTCATTTGAGACACATGGTGAGAGTACAAGAACAAAATTTGTTGGGAATTTCGATGATTGCTACTAATTAAAAAATAAACAATCACTGTGTAGAATAATAAACAAGACGATGATAGTTCAAACATTCTGAATTTAATGCCTGAACGTCAACTTACAACTTGTATATATCAGGAGTATGAGTACTTGGTGGCATTTTACCTCAGTGAGCGCCATTGTACCTAGAATGAACTGGGGCACGATGAACTTGCTTTTGCCTAGATGTAAGCTTTGACTGCTTTGGTTGCTCAATTGCTTGGACCTTTTCCATTTCTTCCACTACTTCTTTCATGGAGGGCCGACTTTTAGGATCTGGGGCTAGGCATTTTTGAGTGATTTGAGCTGCTTGTAATGCTGCCTTGATGGAATATTGGCCTTCCATCCGTGGGTCCATAAGGATTTTCAGCTTTCTTTTATGTAAGAGAAGTGGTTTGGCCCATTCTACCAAAAGTTGCTGTTCCTTGGGGCGGTGCATATCAAGCGCTCGTAACCCTGTCAGAAATTCAAGCAGCACAACACCGAAACCATACACATCGCTCTTCACATACAAATGACCTGTTGATTTACGGTATGCATGATGTCAGGCGGGCAGAGAAGCTGATAAACACTAGCATCACTTTTTTCAAATTCGATTTTGGTTTTGAATGGTATGTTGATGTTTGAATTCCAAGATAGATCCTCTTTCTGTTGGAGATTCATTACCTGTTGCAATGTATTCTGGAGCAGCATAACCATATGTGCCCATAACACTAGTGGAAACATGTGACTCCCCACCAGCTGGCCCCAATGTGGCCAAGCCAGAATTTCCTATCTTCGCATTATAATGCTGCAGAATGTAAGAATGTAGTTAACAAAAATGAGGGTTTAATTATCTCAAGAAAGATAATAGAGCGCAATGCACAACAGTAAATGAGATACGCAAAAACTGTAAAGGAAAGAAGAAAGTACAAACCCCATCGAGCAATATTTTTGAGGGCTTAACGTCCCTGTATATAACTTGTGGTGTTGAACTGTGTAAGAATGCCAAGCCGTGAGCTGCTCCGAGAGCAATTTTAAGTCTTTTTTCCCAAGTTATGCCAGCATTCCCTACACGAAACCAAAATGATAGAGTTTACAAAGCAAATTCGTGCTAGTGAACAAGCAAAAAGATCTTAATCTTTAAGTTCTATGCTTTGACATTGGTTTCGTACTTCTGAAAAGATGATTTTCCAAGCTCCCTTTCTGCATGAACTCATAAACTAGGAGTAGCTCCTTGTCCTCCCAGCAGTATCCCAATAGCTTGACGAGGTTCGGATGAGAAAGCTTTCCTAGAAAGTTTACCTCCGACTGCATTGGATGAACACAAAATTAGTTTCCAAACTGATTCATGAACTTTGATAAACTAAACTTACATGCTAAAAATAAGTTGAAGTTCTAACTAACGAACTGAACAAACTTGACATACAATTTAATTACATTAATCAACGCAACGGAAAGGGATTATCAAAGAGATAAACTTCCAACTAAATTCTACTACTAGTGTAAACATGACTCAAGAATGTCAAAGATCTGACTTTTTCAATGCATGAAACTTGAATCTTTTCATGATGAAGATTTCTATTCCCCATGGAAAAAGACAGATCCTTTATAAAATGGGACCCACATCTTCATTAGTTTTCTTTAATCTTCATTTGTTGAAACCAGAATTCCAGTGGATTGAAAAACCAATAAAAATGCAATAAAGGTAAGGCAACAGGCTTGCCAAATCATGAAAGGTTATTCTTAAAGATGATGCCATCTTTAGAGCAATTCCACCCATAGGTGCGGGTGCAAGGGGCAAGTTTTTTGCCCCAAGGGCGGGTTCTATTCACGTAGGACTCACTCGAATTGCCCATGCTTTTCATTTTTTGTTTCACTCACAAGGGCAGGGGCAATGGGCGATCACTATTCACCAAAATTTTAAAAAAATAGATAAATATATTGGTACTTTTATAATTAAATGGCATCCAATCTAAAAAAGAAATAAATTATGAAAAATAATAAAAAATTGTGAAAATATTTAAAAAACTATGTAATAATTTGCTGTTTTATTTTCAAATAAAATTTGTTGTATTAAAATTAGTAACGGATACCAAAATTTAGGACTATTTGTGGGTAAAAAACATAATTTTTTATTATTTTTTGAATTTATTTTCGGATTTGTTTTAAAATTCTTGTCAAAAAACTGGGCTGTTGGATGTCTTCATCAAGGGCCCAAAACACGCCACTTGGCAAAAAAAATTTAAGCCCCTCAACCCCAGCCCCCACGCGCCTTCTTCTTCAGCCCAGCACGCTCTGCCCCTCCCTGCTACAGTATCGGTGCGAGAAACAGCCCCTTTGCCCCTCCCTCGGTGTACAGTGGCCGCCCCGCCCCTTTGCGGTGGAAACGATTTTTTGGCTGGAGGGGCGATTTCCGGCGGGCCACCACCTGATTTCCGCACCTTTGCACCCGCCTTTGTTGGCACGGTGGAAACGCTCTTATACAGAAATAGCATTTTCTCAAGCACTCTACTACTCAAAATATCGCTTGCATAGAAAAATGCAGTTTTTATAAGAAAATAGGATAAGAAAACACTTGACCCTAATTAAAAACTGCTCAATAATGCAACTAGAGTTGAAAAAACTGAACCTGCCACTCCTGGAAACCTTGCATACTTTCTGAGTTCAATTTCTTGATAGCAACCATCATTCCAGTCCCAAACTTTGAAGGTGCAAGTGTTTTCTCATCAACCCAACCTTTGTAAACTTTACCAAATCCCCCCTCACCAAGCACTTGATCTGACTTGAAATTCTTGGTTGCAGCCTTCATCTCTGCAAAAGTGAAGACCCTCAAGTTGGGTGTCTCCAGAATTTCCCCATTGGGTTCTGATGAATCTTCAATCCTGGGGCTTGATTCCTCTGAGAATTGGCTTCTCCCTGCACTGCTGCTTGTGTTTGAAACTACATTTCTGCTGTGATTTTCAGATGTCCCTGCAAAATGGCACAAACTTAGCAAGTTAATATGCAGAAATCATGTGTCCATTTGGCTATGCACACTGCTGCTCTAGCCTACTTAGCCATGCACAGGTCTGCAAATTCAAATGAAATGGCAAGCAAACCCATGTAAAAGCAAGTTCAAAGATTGTGGCCCAAGCTTGTAACTTGCAGAAATTGAGAGAAAGTTGTGAACTTTCTGAAGACCCTTTTGAGATTTATTGGTTTTGATGATGAAGTGAAGTGTATACCTGGAGTAGTTGAAGGTGTGTTGAGGTTTGGTCGTGTATCAGGAAGAGGAGCAGCAGATGTCCAGCAATTGCCCATTTGCGTTTGCAATCTTTGTTAGCTAATATGTTCTGATTTTGATCTGAGGACAAAATTTGGTGTAATGGCAGCGAGAAAAAAGAGATGTTTTAAAGAGAATTGAAGTGGAATTTATCTGGTTGGCAAGGCTTTTATATAGTTGGAGTGTTGGACTTTCTGTTCTTGGCAGTTGCCTTGAACCCACTTGGTTCCTTCATTATTAACTAGCAAATGCTTCCTTGTCAAAAAAAAAAACTAGCAAATGCTTCTTGGAAACTTCCAGCCAAGAAATGCATCCGACAAGGTAAAGATTACGACCCATGGACTGACCAAGAAAATGCATATAAATAACCGAGGGTTTTGATTTTGCAAAGAAAATAAATAAATAAGTCAAGCTAGAATACTGACTAATAAAGAGTACTACACACCAACCCCTAATTTGAGTTTGATTTTGGTCCACCATCGTCTTCTTGGTCACATCACTCGATTTCATTTTCAGCACGTTCAATACATCGGACCCAACTGTACTAGGGGATGGAAGTTCAAGTACTTCACATGGACTTTGAATTTCAATTTCCTCTTCTACCACGCTAGCACCCCGTTCATTTGGCTTGACCTCCTCCTCTATATTCCTGAAGGAATACAATGTCTCCTTGATTGAAAAGGCCGTTTCCGCCACTTTCACTACTTCCAATTCAGGTGTAGGGGATGGCGGTTCAGGTACTTATAGATGAAACTAGCAAGAAGGCCCGCGTGTTGCCGCGGGTTTACAAAAACACACAAGAAGAATTTTTTGCAATTCGTTGGAAGTACTAAAATGTAGTTTTCTTTGTTGTTCATGAAAGCACTGATTCTAAAGTCACACAACCAACAAATATAGAGCAAACGATCACAAAAAGCAATACACATCCACGAAATATTACTGATAATTAAGTTCAAAGAAAATGACATTATTCCACAATTTACCTACAGCTTTCAAATAACAAATAGCACAAACTATAAATTTGACCAAGAAAAATCTTCAATAACAGCACCAACTAAGGAGAATATATACAATCATGTTCTGTATATGGTCCAACAATAGCTTCTGTTTTGCTGCAAACAGAGGCAGGAGTTTCAGCTGGTTCAATATAAGAGATGAGAGAGCACCTATAAAGCATAAGAAAAAAAACACACAGTTAAGCAAGTAGACGGCAAAAAGGAAGAAAAATCTCAAAAATTAAATAAGCTTTTAGCAGCTAAAGCTTTCCATAAGTTGTTTGATCATATTCAGCCTATGCACAAAGTTCAACCCAAAATAATTAAACCTACAAATAATCAAACATTAGATTGAGCCTTATAATCCCAACTGTATTCTCCTTAAAAGTGGTTTGACTGTATATGTTGTCTTTCAGTTTCAACTCCGGCTGTTCTTGCAAGCATTTATAGGGACTTGGGTTTGCAGAAGAGGAAACTTGTAGCCTCAAACTAACTGAAAATAGGTGATGCTGCTTTAGGACTAACTGCTATTCAGTCACCATTTCATATAGTTCAGATAAAGAATAGACTATTTACATATAAAAGAGTCAAATATGCAATAGGTAATGCTAAAAATTTCAAAATATCAATGCTAGCACACAATTCCTACGATATTGGGCCAACAATATGATAATTATTAATTATGCAGCTCTTTTGCAATGCCTAAAAACCACAGACGAAAGTTCATTACCATCACCACATATGCATAAAGTAGAGAGAAACTTTATGGTTCTTTCACTTAATGCTTCTACTTGACCAAATTCAATCTCGGAGTCATACAGTTGTGTTAATAATCTTCATTTGAATGTCTTTAATGAACAAATGAAGGCTACGTAAAACTGAAATACCTATAATCTCTGTTTGGGATTCCAAAAGGAATGGAGTCCACCTAAAAGTACTGTATAGTTCCACCTTTTTCTACACCACTCGAATTACTGGTAGAGTTGCAACTTTTAGGTATACTCCATTCCAACAAATATGCAGCTAAAGATCAGCCCCTTTTTCTACACCACTCGAATTGCTGGTCGAGATTGTGTCTGTAAAGCTACTCTAGTGGCTTGATATGAGAGTGAAAGAGCAGCACACACCTACAAATCATCCAAAAAGGAAAAAACTGAAAAAATTGAAGACGAACACTGGACATAATCAAAAGGATTACCAATGCACTCTGGTAAAGTAGATGCAAAAACTAAACTAAAAGCCTATTCATAGCTAACTTACTGCAGATCATTAATATTGACATTTGAGCATCACAACAATCAGTATCCTCTTGCGCCTACAAAACTGATTTGAAGATGATAAATATTCGATAAATTTAATTCTAAAATAGCAAAGGAAATAAAAACCAAGATCCAGTTATGGAGTATACGTCATTGAGTTATCAAAAACCAGTACTCAGTTCAGAAATACTGAACTTCTTCCTGAGTCCATCAGGCTTCCGCTATCTGATAACTACATCATATCTATAGCATTATTCTAGGCCTTTTTGCAGTATACAACTACCATATCAACCCATTCTCTTCGTTGTCAGTGATCAGTACTCGCACTGCAACCTTCAGCAGCTCCAGAACAAAAAGGGTGAATACTTCACTGTGGGGGGAGACGATTAAGAGTCTCCAGGACGACGTTTCGGAGCTTGTTTTCGGGATTAGCAGTCAATTGGAGCTTTGTAAGCTGCTGAAGAATCATCACGAATACTTCGAAGTAGCAAATTAAACAACAGTAATTGATCATCGAAACAAACACCATGAGAGAAAAAAAAAAAAAAAAAAACCCAAATCATAATTCTCATTGAATAACACACAGACAGGAATCAAAATAAAAAATTTCCTAAAGCCCAATTGAAATGGTAGAGAACCCACATCAAACACTAATCTCAATCACTAAAATTCCACAAAATTAGACAGAAAGCAAGCTCACAATTCATGCCCAACAAACCCTGAAAGAAATTAATTATCAAAAGAAAGCACACAATAAAAAATTATACCTGAAATTCCATGATTCCAAGTCAAGCATGATGAAGATGTACCTATTTAAGTACAAAAAAAAGCATCAAAGAAACCAAAACAAAAAAATGCATACGAGAAAAGAAAGGAAGCATAATTCGACACCAGCAAATTAGACGAGACAAAGCGGGAGAGACTAGCCGTGCGAAAGTCAATACAGCAGGAGGGGCATAATCGTCAGTTTACTGTGAATACAGGGGCCCTGCTTCTTAGATGTGTAAATGAGGGGGTGAGATTGAAAGTTTTGCACCATGTTGTGGCTCGATTGTTTTTTTTCATGAACCCGAGTTTTTTGAGGTTGATTCTTTAACCTCTATATCACTTGTATTGAAAAGATAAAAACTTTTAACGGGGTGGTTCTCTAAAACATTTTGGATTAGATGACTTGATTTTCACATCAAGTTTTTTCTATTCACTTGATTTTCGTATCAAGAAAGTGCTCAAACCTCCCAACTTTTGGCTTGCATCAAACAACACTTGCATCAGCTGTGTTTCTTTCTTTTTACAACAATTGAGATTTATATACTAATGTTATAAATAGGAGTGCCATTTTTCCACACTACTGGAAACTAACACGAATTCAGTAGGGTTGAATATATTGGTGTTCTTTAATTCCGATGAACACAATATACGTGGGTCAATCAAAGCACCATACTATTACTTGCAAGTTGAGGGAACTGTCAGGTTAAGGTTGACTGTCAAGTGACATGATCTGAATCCGAATTGCCACCTCTACAAGAGAGACCATTTTCTTCAACAAAACTTATATACGAGTATCAGAGAACAGCATGCACTTACCAAGAGCTGCCCTTCTCCCCCTCTTTTTCAGCATTATCTGGTGGCTGATTCACTAGGAACATCAACATTCTGACAAACAAACCCTTTAACAGAATGTGGTTGGTCTTGGTCCCCAATCTATTAACATTTCCTTCGTCCCATATACACTAAACCAATAGTAGTTTGACAGTTGGAGCTTGAAACATTTTTGCTGTGCTCAAGCTCCATAACTTTTTCTGATAATCTTCTGCTGAAACTTTGACACAAAAGAATGTCAAACCCAGATTTCTATTGCTAAATGCATCTCCCCGTGATTCGAGTCAACACCAACAGCAATATGTGTCATGAGTTTCAATAGTTTCTAGGAAAAGCCAAAATGGAAAGAGGAAGAAAATGGTACAGACAGACAATCCTTCATTTGAGACAAATGGTGAGTACAAGAATAAAATTTGTTGAGAATTTCGATGATAGCTACAAAAAAATAAAAAATCACTGTCTAGAATAATAAACAAGACGATGATAGTTCAAACATTCTGAATTTAATGTCTGAACATCAACTTACAACTTGTCTATATCAGGAGTATGAGTACTTGGTGGAATTTTACCTCAGTGAGTGCCATTATACCTAGAATGAACTGGGGCACGATGAACCTGCTTTTGCCTAGATGTAAGCTTTGACTGCTTTGGTTGTTCAATTGCTTGGATCTTTTCCAAATCTTCCACTACTTCTTTCATGGAGGGCCGGCTTTTAGGATCTGGGGCTAGGCATTTTTGAGTAATTTGAGCTGCTTGGAATGCTGCCTTGAAGGAATATTGGCCTTCCATCCGTGGGTCCATAAGGTTTTTCAGCTTTCTTTTATGTAAGAGAAGTGGTTTGGCCCATTCTACCAGCTGTTGCTGTTCCTTGGGGCGGTGCATATCAAGCGCTCTTAACCCTGTCAGAAATTCAAGCAGCACAACACCGAAACCATACACATCGCTCTTCACATACAAATGACCTGTTGATTTACGGTATGCATGATGTCAGGCGGGCAGAGAAGCTGATAAACACTAGCATCACTTTTTCAAATTCGATTTTGGTTTTCAATGGTATGTTGATGAAAGGTTCACGTTTGAATGCCAAGATAGATCCTCTTTCTGTTGGAGATTCATTACCTGTTGCAATGTATTCCGGAGCAGCATAACCATATGTGCCCATAATCCTAGTGGAAACATGTGACTCTCCACCATCCGGCCCCAATTTGGCCAAGCCAAAATCTGCAATCTTCGCATTATAATGCTGCAGAATATAAGAACGTAGTCAACAAAAATGAGGCTTTGGTTATCTCAAGAAATATAATAGAGCACAATGCACAACAGTGAATGAGAGATGCAAAAACTGTAATGAAGAAGAAAGTACAAACCCCATCAAGCAATATATTTGAGGCCTTAAAGTCCCTGTATATAACTTGTTGTGCTGAACTGTGTAAGAATGCCAAGCCGCGAGCTGCTCCGAGAGCAATTTTAAGTCTTTTTTCCCAAGTTAGCGGCTCAATGCCAGCATTCCCTACATGAAACCAAAATGATAGAGTTTACAAAGCAAATTCGTGCTAGTGAACAAGCAAAAAGATCTTCATCTTTAAGTTCTGTGTTTTGACATTGATTTCGTACTTCTGAAAAGATGATTTTCCAAGCTCCCTTTCTGCATGAACTCATAAACTAGGAGTAGCTCCTTGTCCTCCCAGCAGTATCCCAACAGCTTGACGAGGTTCGGATGAGAAAGCCTTCCTAGAAAGTTTACCTCCGACTGCATTGGAAGAACTCAACATTAGTTTCCAAACTGATACATGAACTTTGATGAACTAGACTTACATGCTGAAAATGAGTTGAAGTTCTAACTAATAAACTAAACTAAACACACTTGACATACAATTTAATTACATTAATCAATGCAACGGAAAGGGATTATCAAAGAGATAAATCTCCAACTAAATTCTACTACTAGCGTATACATGACTCAAGAATGTCAAAGGTCTGACTTTTTCAATGCATGAAACTTGAATCTTTCCATGATGAAGATTTCTATTCCCCCATGACTTGCGCACTGTCTGTTTCTAAACAGCTAATTCTGCAATTCAAATGGAAAAGGACAGATCCTTTATAAAATGGGACCCACATCTTCATTAATTTTCTTTAATCTTCATTTGTTGAAACCTGAATTCCAGTGGATTGAAAAACCAATAAAAATGCTAATAAAGGTGAGGCAACAAGCTCGCCAAATCATGAAAGATTATTCTTAAAGATGCCGTCTTTATAAAGAAATAGCATTTTCTCAAGCACCCCACTACTCAAAATATCGCCTGTATAGAAAAATGCAGTTTTTATAAGAAAATAGGATAAGAAAACACATGACCCTAATTAAAAACTGTTCAATAATGCAACTAGAGTTGAAAAAACTGAACCTGCCACTCCTGGAAACCTTGCATACTTTCTGAGTTCAATTTCTTGATAGCAACCATCATTCCAGTCCCAAACTTTGAAGGTGCAAGTGTTTTCTCATCAACCCAACCTTTGTAAACTTTACCAAATCCCCCCTCACCAAGCACTTGATCTGACTTGAAATTCTTGGTTGCAGCCTTCATCTCTGCAAAAGTGAAGACCTTCAAGTTGGGTGTCTCCAGAATTTCCCCATTGGGTTCTGATGAATCTTCTATTCTGGTGCTTGATCCCTCTGAGAATTGGCTTCTCCCTGCGCTGCTGCTTGTGTTTGAAAATACATTTCTGCTGTGACTTTCAGATGTCCCTGCAAAATGGCACAAACTTAGAAAGTTAATATGCATAAGTCATGTGTCCATTTGGCTATGCACACTGCTGCTCTAGCCTACTTAGCCATGCACAGGTCTGCAAATTCAAATGAAATGGCAAGCAACCCATGTAAAAGCAAGTTGAAAGATTGTGACCCAAGCTTGTAACTTGCAGAAATTGAGAGGAAGTTGTGAACTTTCTGAAGACCCTTTATTGGTTTTGATGATGAAGTGAAGTGTATACCTGGGGTAGTTGAAGGTGTGTTGAGGTTTCTTTGTGTATCAGGATGAGGAGCAGCAGATGTCCAGCAATTGCCCATTTGAAATTGCAATCTTTGTTAGCTAATATGCTCTGGTTTTGATCTGAGGACAAAATTTTGTATAATGGCAGGCAGAGAAAAGAGAATTGAAGTGGAATTTATCTGGTTGGCAAGGCTTTTATATAGTTGGAGTGTTGGACTTTCTGTTCTTGGCAGTTGCCTTGAACCCACTTGGTTCCTTCATTATTCATTTTTCCAAATAGACTAATTAAGACTATTCACCTTAATAAAGAATGAAAGTTTTGCACGATGTTGTGGCTCAATTGTTTTATGGATCATACCATTTATTCATGAACCCGAGTTTTTTAAGGTTCATTTTTTAATCTCTAGTATCACTTGTATAGAAAAGATTAAAACTTTTAACCAGGTGGTTATCTCTAAAGCATTTTGGATTAGATGACTTGATTTTCACATCAAGTTTTTCTATTCACTTATTTTGAACTGTTTATGCTTGATTGTTTCAATGTTTCCAATACTTGATACTTCTTTAGTTCTGGCCCTTCGCTTTTCACATGCTTGGCATCAACTGTAGCGACGGATATTTAACCGGTTTTCAACTGTCAACACCATGTTTTCATCGACGTTTTTGACTGCAGAATCTTCTAGCAGGCTTTGCACCATCACCCTTTTTATCATCGGACATTTAATATTTACCTGTCTATTCCATTGTTTGCATGGCATAGAAGTACTCACAATTGTCACAAACATGTCGCATAGCCATGTCCATAGTTGTTGAATTTACCTAACATCACTTTCAATTATCTTTCACCACTTTGAAGTGGACCAAATACTATCTTGGTTGAAGAGAATTTAAGCTTAAGATATCTTTTTTTTAAAACTTACCAATAACTAACTTGCACCAAATACTATATTATAATAGCTTAAACAAAAATTTCATCGCTGTTATCTCCTTGATTAGACAAATGGTATCAATGGCCCCACATTTTGCTATTGTAAAGCATGCTTCTACTTTAGGGTCAAAACAAAGATGAAGAAATTGCATTGAATATACACTTGGATGTGGAAACGTGAAATAAGTACAGAGTTGAAAAGGACTTTGCATAAATTTACAATTTTGCATCCATGGCCACTCAATAGGCAATATACACAAGTGGCTTACAACACAACAAATCATCACTCGGAGGACGCACACGGACGGAATCATTGGAATAAAAACCTATCCTCGTGACTTTGCTTTATTGTCATGTCGGATGTGTTCAATAACGAACTAGTTAGTGAATATTTTTCGTTTCTAAAGTGAAAGAGTAGTCAAGTACGTAGCTCCTTAACTCGATTAAAATTGTTATATTGCAAGTCATTAGAACAGCGAATCGTGTTACATATAAACGAAGATGAATAGTGAGATGGATGTAGCATGTCATAGGTTTCTCTGAAGAACTGTACATATAACTCCACAAAACTAGTTTGCAGCATCATATCTGTAAAACAACCATTTAAAAAATATTGCAAATGATTTTGTAAATTATATAGAGTCTAGTAATCCGTGTATTTGTAGATTCTAGTAGATTTTGTAAAATTAAGTCCTACACAATATATTGAATTGAAAATATTGAAATTTTTTATTCCTCATTATAAATTGGGGTACATTTGAATTAAAAATATACCGTATATAATATAATATTAGTTGTCTCAACTTATTTGTCTACACTCTTAGAATGATCAATTTTAATAATTAAGCAAATAAATATGTACAATAGTAATACTATATCAACCATCAAATTGTATATTTACTTAGGGAAAATTGCACAAATACCACCTGAATTTTTCCGTTTTTGTGCATTTACCACCAAAATTAAATTTTTTTACAATTCACCACCTAAACTCTTGTGACATTTACAAAACACCACCTCCGTCCGTTTGTCATCCAATCTGCCGTTAAACTCGGCATGTGAGAGGCACATGGTCCACTATTTGAGGTTATATTTGTGCAATCGGTGCCTGAAAAAGGTAGAACGTAGGGAGGTTTGTCGGACGGTTTTTGGCAAAAAACATATCAAAACGTTTTCGTTTGCCGGCGGCAAACCGCTGGGATTTGGGGTTGAAACTTCGTGGGAGTGTACTCGAGGATGTTGGGAAGCTAGTACAGGTGGTTCCAAACGGAGAAAGTGGCCGGAAAATACGACGGCGGCGAGAACTCCAACGGCTCAGTTTTACGTTTGGTTTAGGCGGCTTTTCAAGCCGTTTTTTCCATTTACTTATTATATTATAAAACTGCTTGGAGATGCTCCAAAGGGATAAGCGATTGTTTACTTTCTTCCCCGCTGCTAGATATTTTTATTATTTAGGTACTGGCAAGCACCCAAGTCATGGTTTATTATCACATGGTGTAATAGAGAATAGCGGCAATAGTCTTTTTATTCAATGATGATGGCTTCATTTTTTGTCCTTACAAAATCCAAATGGAAGGAAAAAAGGGTCCAATGATTTTGTTTGACTTGGAAATTTGGAAGGCTGGATTTCTGATTTTTAGTTTTATACCATGCATGTGTAACAATCTTAAAGTCATTGAAGACATATTACGGAATAAAATATCGTTCGGGAGACCAATAATTTCTCTAAAATTATAAGTTATGGTTCTTAAATTATGTAGACTTAAGTGGTCTTTCTTATTTTTTGATCAAAGAAATTATGTAGACTAAAATGGTCTTTCTTATTTGATTAGTGCATGTATAGTAATTTGTAATTAGAGTCCGCTTTCTTATTTTAGTTCCGCTTGCAATTAATATATATGTCTTTAATCACTTATTAGTTACCAATCTTTCCACACAGTTTGTGTGAGAAAATCTCGGATAGCGAGTCTTTACATTTGAGAAATCTGCATTTTTCTGCATTCTCCATATCTAGACCGTTGATATAATCTCTCAAAATATGACACATCAAATTAAACTTTAACCCCAACTTAACAACGTTAGGTTTAATGTAAAGGAAATATACCCAACGTTAGAGATATTGAAATCCCGCTGGAAAGAAACCCTTTTCCTTGCTCACTGCCACTGTGCCACCAACCTTGTCTTCCTCAAAGTAGCCCTCAAAAAACTTGTTAATACACTCAGCAATCCACCCAATCCAAAGGAAATATGACTGAAATTGAAATTAAGTTATGAATTGTATAAAGTTATATGATTTTACAATGTTAGTTTGTGATGAAATGATGTGAACAAAGTGTTAAAAGTCATATACCAAAATTCTAAACTCACGATAAACTTTGTCTTCCTCGAGGTAGTTTCCAGTAGGTGATGTTGCCGACGAGTCCGATGAAGGTATGAAGGTTGGGGTTCGACATAAATTTATTCTTTTGTGTATCTTTTGTAATTTCATTAAACCTAACATTATTAAGCTGAAATTCAAGTTTAATTTGATGTATCATGTTTTGAGCCATGAACTTCTATAATGGTCTAAATATAGAGAAGGCTCGGGATCCAAAACGGTTTTAATTTTGGCTCAAAACATCTACGTATTCCAGGTTGCTTTTTTTGTGTACGAGTGAAGCATCCTTAAAAGAAGAAAACTGACAGAAGCATCCTCCTCAGTTGGGAATTATGAACCTTAACAGAGTAAGTCAAACACAACTATTTATGGCCAAGCAACTGCAGAAATACACGCAGCCGCAATTGCCACGTTTTGCACATCTTTAAGGAGTAAGGTAATCACTGCCGGACACTGGAACCTGGCCCCACACGCTTGCTCACACTGTCCTGGCAAAAACCCAAACATTCAAAAGCGTCAATTGTCCAAAGGCAAATGCATATGCATTGATAATGATAATACTTACAAATAAATACCAAAATATTTGAGTTGACCAACAAGGAGTTCTCTCGTACTTCACGTATGAAAACATTGTAAGCTGTTTTTTTTTTTCCTTGTCTGACTTGAATTAATGAGAGGGGAAAGCAAAAGGTACAGAGCTAAAATATCGTCGTCAAGGGGGGATGAATCATGAATGCACGTTTGATCTCCTTACTTTCTTTTTATTTGTATTAACTTTTTTTCCCCCTGCCAAAATAGATAATTATAATTAACGAGGAGTTGTTCCTTCCTATTTGTTGTGATTGATTAATATGTTCTTATGGTGGCGTGGTTGGAGGAAAAAGAAACGAAGAAAAAAGAGAGAAAGAAAAGAAATTGGTGTGATTAAGGAATGGTTTTTGGACTGGAGGGAGGGGAATGGGCCAAAACAAGTTAAGGGGTTAAATTTTAAAAGCGAAGTTAAAGGGAAAATAAAAAAAAAAGGAAAGTTAAGGGGGTAAAATAGCTAATTACTCATGCACGTTTTATGGTTTGTTTGATCACAGACTTTGCAGTGTTTCACATGGAAATGGTAGACATGAATATGATATGGAGGCACCTAAAACAAGCAACTGTTGTCTGGATGATAAAATGAACCAGAATTACCCGAAATGGAAATCAATTAAACTGTCGAAAAGTCATTGGTTTAGCGAAAACAAGGATATCAGAAACTACAGAGAGCTTTAAGGCCCGGAACGCCTAAGCGCCAAGAGATTAAATAGTTGATGTTTTCATAATTTAGAAATGAGTTCTAAAGCTCTCCTAATATATATACAGATCCCTTAGATGTCTGAGATTGACAAGCCCTGGCTTCGAAGAGCTCTAGCTCTATGCCTTCGCTTGAAAACGTCCTGCCTGAACCTCTTGGTCTCGGTCTTCATCTCCAAGAACGGCTTTTCTGCTATGCTTTCTTTTTCGCTCTCCAACATCCTTCGCCGCTTTGCAACTGCCAAGGCTACAGCTTGGTTCTCCTGCTGCTGGATCTCCGTCTCTTCCTGTACATTCATATCCATAACCAACTGTACATAGATAATAGGTGTCAACATGTGTTTCTGTGGGAGTATTTTCAAATAAGTCGATTTGTGCATATTCAGGTCTTCATTCATTAAGCCTACTGTATTCATAAGATTTCATCTATTTAAATGTTTGTGCACTAGTTGGCAGGCAGGTCTTGGGTGCTACTAATTTTTTAAGTAAAAGATCTCAATAATAAGTTTGGGAGATTTATATTGTTTCACTTAGTACAATCATGTCAATATTCACTTAACATGCAACTGAGTAAACATATCAGGAAGTGGAAATGAGGACAAACCTGAAGATCACGAATGAGACCGTCAAGTGATTTAATCTTCCTATGTGGCCACCGAGGGATACCAAATTCTCTACATTTCTTTTTGAGTACAGTAAGGCCAACATTCAGATTTCTCGAAGCTTCCACAATCGGGAGATCAAAATATTTTGCCAGATCTGGTAAAGCGATTTTTGCAATGTGTTCGCTTCGCGTCCTTCGTTTCTTCTTCTCGATAGTACCTGCAACCTTGCACCTAACCTATGAGATATCAAATTTAAATAATGCAGCAGCATTTTAATAGTGAAAAACACTGAAGCGAATAGATTGTTAGATTGTTTTTAGGCCAAAGTACATTTTCATATCGGTTTCTATGAAAGATCCCCGTAATTTACTCTCATATATAATGTTTGCCAGAATTACAGGATACATATCACTTGATAGTTTCCTTAGGCCATGGAAATATTTGAAACTTTTAAATTCGAGCATTTTAAAGTAATGGCAATGACATAGAAGAACATACTGTAAAATGCAGAGAAATTTGTTTGGAGTCATCTAACATGCTTTTATGTACCCTGGAAACAATCCCATGAGCTCATATGGGAAACAAAGACTGAAAGCAATGGCATCTAACCTGCTGAACTTGTTCCAGTTTCTTGATCGTCAGACAATTCAGACACTGAGACTGGATCAGGAGGAGAGTTGAGATCTAGATCAAGTACAGGGGACATTCTCCTTGGTTGATGGTGATTGTCAGGACTCCCTTGGCATGTTTTCTCCGGTGACATTTGCATTGATTCTTGGTCTTCTGTTTTGCAGTTCCACTCAAAAATCATCTGAAGATCTTTAGCCAAGGCTGGAATTGACTTCAGCTTTGGATTTCTGAATGATTCGGGGGAAATTGTTAGGATTATGAATAAAAAAAGAGACACAACAAAGAAGTTTCAAGTGATTTAAACTTTTGATAGAGGAGGCCTGGCCCGAGATGGGGGTGGGAGTAGGTGCAGAGCAAAAAAGGTTACTATTTTAAGCAACCAATTAAAAGTGATGAATGGTTTTGAAGGGAAGGTCAAAATGGAAAATCAAGCTTACATCACAGAAATGTGTTCATGTACTATGTTAACTGAGTAAGCTATTCTGTTATATTGAGTTTCAACATGCAATTGAAGTGCCAGAGACGCGGAGGAAGAGGTCACTCAATGAAATCCAAGACTCTTTTCCTATTAGGTACATTTTGAATATCAGATTTCCATACTAAATTTATAGGCGAACCTCCGAGGGGGATTGACATCAGATTCTATAATAAACACTTCTCATACTATTTCTGACATCAAACACTTCCCATTCAAGTTTGAATGATCATAACCATTTCAAGCAAACACCACACTAACAAACTGGCCCACTTGACAATGCTTCAGTCGGTGAGCCAAGCCGGAATTTACATCTAACGGGCGAATTTCACCAACACGAAACAGCGGCCACGTGACCAACATGTATGAATGTGAAAGGGGCGTTTTGTACCCCCTGCTGCGCAGCACGCAAGGGGTGAATGCGAAAGGGCACTATATGCACCCGTTCCATGTAAGAATTCCTTCTACACTAAAACCATATATAAAAAGGCATCTTTGCGTTTTTGGCTCCACCCAATCAACAAGGATTGGCATTGCCTGAAAAAGGGAGATAAAGCTGCGCATAACAAACAGATTCCCCGAAACCGCCTACTGAGGTGACTATCCCTATAAATTTCTTATCAAACCATGAACCATCTCCTCTATTTCCCAGGCAAAAACAATAAAAGTTGAATCATTTAAAGCTGTAAATACAGAAACAAAGTCATTTAACCCAATTCAGCACAATGTTGAACAGATACAAACAGTAATCTCAAACAACGTAAACAATTACACCTTCCTCCAACCCAAGAACCAAAACCGAAACACGAGAAAAACAGGAAGACAACATCAGATATAACTTGTTGGACTGAAATTTATATACCTGGAGACTGAAAGAATGGAAGGAATGCATGCAAAAGCATGAGGAGAATCGGCATGAAATGCTAGAATGCAGACCCAGCAGCCATTGACATGGCCTTGGGGCACCTCGGAAGCTCGAAAACCCATCAATCTCAGAACCGGGTCAGCTCGGAGCTCCACATACGACCCGTGGGCTGACAACACAAACTCCCTCTCCACCACATTTTGCTTCCCTTCGCCCAATTGGTACACATGCAAACTCCTAATCAACTCTGTCAAAACAAAAGGAACAATTTTTTTTTTTTTTTCATAAAATGAAAGATACCCAACAAAGAAAAAGGTGTAAATATCAACAAAGCTTCAATCTTTGGTGTAAAAACAACAGAAATCGAGTGTTTGGAATTGTGGGTTTTGATGAACTCACCTGGGTTTATGGTGTTCTTGAAGACCAGCAGAGATCTCAGCAAATGGGGTTTAATGTTAGTAGAATCCATGGAAATGAAGCAGAAAAAACATGGTTATGGGGTTAGCAGAGCAGCATTACTAGTAGTGAAACCCAAAACCAAAAAACGGTGGGCAAAAAGAGGGAATTGAATGAATAAAAACCCAAACTTTGAATTTCGGAACAAGTTTTTATTTATTTTTTTATTATTTGTTCAAGAGGGCACAAGTTTTTTCTTTTTCTTGGATTTTTTCAGTTTGCAGAACTTTCATTTGTACCACTGTTGCTTTCACTCTCCATTTTTGAGAGTACTTCCAAAAACTTTTTCTTTTTCCCTTTTTAAGATTAGAGGATACCATTTATTCAAAAAAGAAGATAAAGCTTACTTTTATGACCTTTTTTCAAGGTTTTTTTTTTAAAAAAAAAAAATTTAGATGGCATGTAAAATTCATTATGAAGTTTAGATTCTCTTTGTCAGAATGTTTGTGTAACTGAATGCCTCAGTCAAATGAGACAATTGACTCTCCATTATGAATTTCTAAGTTATCATAATTAGCATAATAAGAACCCAACTTCTAAGCTATCGCATTCATAGGGCATTTATAGGTGTGTCAGTGTCCCTTTCTAAACAACATCATAGCTTGCTTATGTGCTTGTAGAATCGTCAAACGTACAAAACATATCATTTAAGAGAGGTTAGCGTAACATTTGGGTCGTTACTAAACTGTTGTTCATAAAAACTTGCATACTAGTCTTCATTACGCCTAGAGGTAGGTTTCATGTTGAAAGTAACTTTGCTCTTCTTTAATGTTTGCTTAATTGAAACAAGACTCGTGAAATTTGCCTCCCTTTTTGTGAATGGGTTTTCCAAACACACCCTGAAATGGGGCATCCAAGGTTTACAATTTTGTCACCTACCTACTTAATACACGCAGGCTGCACCCCAAAGTAGTGTTTGTTTTTAGGCCCTCCGGATTGACAATAAAGGGCATGTCTAATCCGTTAAATTACTTGTTGTGCCATAGAAAATCTATGAAATGACCCAAGAATATCCACCAATGTAGAGTATAGTTCTTGTTCGAGTGAAAAATTTCCATAGGCTCATTGCATAATCACATTATTATTTTAAATTAATTGAAAACTATCATGTATGTAAAATTGATCATATGTTCATCATATATCGATTTTTGAATGGTCAGAAAAAAAAAATTTCAGTTTGGGGAAATCTTTTGAGGTGAGTACTAGGGGTATATTCGTCAACGTAAAAGGAACATGGATCACGAAAGCCCAGCAATCACCTTTGGCGCATGCTGGAGAAGTGGCAGAAAGGAGTTACTATTATATTAATTTTGGCATATTTATTTTCACATTAAACAAGATACTGCCATTCAAAGCGCTTCTTTTGATGAGATGGGACGGTTGGACTTTGGGACGGTTGGACTTCATCGGGACTTCTGTATTCCTTGTGAAGCTTTGTTGCATGGAGGCCCTCTTTCTTTCTCTAAATTGCAATACAAACAGGTAACGGTTTTCGTATTTAGGTCTGTTTACTTATAAGAGAAAATTTGGAAATAGGAATTGAAAATATAAATTAGAAATAAGAATCAGACTTCCAAGTCTCTCTTGAATATCCAATTTTTATAAGAGAAAATTTGGAAATAGGAATTGAAAATATAAATTAGAAATAAGAATCAGACTTCCAAGTCTCTCTTGAATATCCAATTTTTATTCTTTGGGGTGTTTTTATCTTTAAATTGAAATAAAACATACTAAATTTTAATTCCTAATTGAGTTAACGTAAAGTAACCAAGAAAACGGAATGATTCATAACGATTCACATTCTTTCTATTCCCCTACTTAGTAAATAAACATGGAATCTCATTGTATTGCAATGCCAAAAGCTAAATCGGGAGTGCGAAACTCGTTACCCATGAGCCGTAATCACTTGAGCTAGAAATTTCTCAAATATGTTTCCTCTTTTAACAATATTTTACCTTGATTCAATGCACGTGAAAGTCAATGAGACACTACCAGAAATTAAAAGTGAGCAGTAACTCAGAAGACTTGTCACTGTAACAAAATCTAGACACAAAATACTGTTCCCTTCCCAATGCTGTCAGAATGTCAAAAGTAGGGATTATGGGGAATAGCAGTACAACGGAGGAGGCGTAATGGCTTGCCAATTTCCAAAAATGTGATAGAAGTCTTTCCACATCTGCAAGTTTCTGCGGCAATGTGTTCGTGCGGTTGTTTTGTAGTGAGCTGGAATATAGTATATACACTGGCCTGAGTCCAAAGAACTGCCATTAGTTGTCTAGATTGAGCTCAGTATCATCATCCGGGTTCTCAGTCACCTCAGGCGAGGAGGGTGTCTCCGGAAAGAATACCTCATCCGGATACATCTTCTGGAAAAGCTGTGGAGCACCAGAACCAACAGTAAATTGTACAAGGGTTAACATTAGGTGATATGTACAATAGTTAAGTTTGATGAAAGTATGAGACCAAAGTATATATATGTACCCCCACAGTTGTATCGATCAGTTCGCTGTAGTTAAGATTTCCATCTGGCATAGGAGTGGAGATGATGTGTTCATATTGACCCTGCGACCAATGACAATCAAAAAAGGCATCAGAAGTCGTATAAACCAGAAACTGGAGGGTTCTCAATAGGTAGTAAAATTACTGAGAAACAAAATCCAGGGCAGACATACAGTGTGCACTGCGGTGAGCTCCTGAATGTATAATGCGCTCCAAAGCAAGGTGGATTTTACTTCTGCTTCTTCAGGGTTTCCAGATACAGGAAGTGCGAGAAGAGCATTCATGGCAGCACGTAGCAACCTTTTTCCCTGTTCAGCTTCATCACATAAAGCAGAGAAGTACAACACAAACCTGAAAAGAAGAGAAAGTAAACAAACTTTAACAGATTCCTCAAGAGAGTGAAGGAAGGTTAATGTTTAAAAGATACTATGCATACCTAATCCCTATATATGAATGTCATGAATGAACCTGGTAAACAGTAGAAACCATACTTTTTCCTAACACAAACAATCCACCAGAGGAAAAGAATAGTAACCCAGAATAGCTAAAAGTCAATACGAGGTAGTAAATGCAGTGTATACCCTACCCTAACTACAGGAAGCAAAATCAACTAAATTGTGGCCATCAAATATACAGTTATATCTAAAGAAAGATGAAGGTGCCCATGCACTTCATTTCCCATCTATACCTCACAAATCCTTGAGGCTAGTTTGAAGTATCTAAGTATCATGCTTGAAGTTGTACATGTGATGCATAATCACTAATAGTTCATCAACACATCTAAAATGGTCCAAAGAACAAAGAAATCATAAACTGTGATTGCACACAGATAGAGAAACATACATGCCCGATGGACATACAGCCAGCTTATCCGAACCGCCACCTATTTGGATAGCCCGGATTGCAGTGCCCTGCTCAGGAAACAAAGCTGGGAAAGGAGAGGAAGCAATACATCAAATTTTATTTCTATTATTGTTTTCCAGCAAATCACACTGACATAAATAGAGCTAAGTCTTACATCTAGGAGGATACACAAGCAACAAATGTGATATATCTGGCTTCAAGGAACTGGTTGTAATGCATATTCCCCGCGCCACCTTTCTTTTATTATCTTTGAGACTTAAACTTTGAAGACTTTCTGTCAGGTCTGGGGGAGATGAAACTGGTGGCTGCGGGACTGTGAAGGTTGGATCTAAAAGCAGCTGATGACTAAACAAATCCTCACCTGAAGCTAATCTAACACCCTTATATCGTCCACTGTTCTGCATAAGCCTCAAGCCATGATAAACATTAACTAATTTGCAACTTTCAGGCTGAAAAAGAAGTTTACTCCAATAAAATGGTAAGACAAAAGCCTATAACTCACAGCCATACCTTGTCCACGAGCAGAGAAGTCACTGGCATTCGCAGAACCTGCATGAAGTATTTTTCCAAATAAGTATCGAAGCTGTAGAATGTATTAGCATGTATGTCCGGGCGTATATCTGCATCTATGCACATTTGTTTATCATTTTAATGAATGCCGTGGATTAACACTACTTTTTGTCGAACTAATGCACATGCACATCACTGAAACTGATTTTGAAGTAAGCAAGTAAAGCTCTTGCATTAAGCTACCCTACCATGTTTCTTCTATAAATAACATGATACACAATACGAGAAATACAGCGAGTGAGAGACAACCCAGAAGTTTCAAGAAAGCAAAGTGTAATAGAAAAAAGACCAGACAATACATAAGGGCAGACAGACATGCAAAGAGAATGTACAGGCCAACATTAGGACACTTTCCTTGAAATTAACAGACACCTCCACTTGAACTTACATAGAGGCAACCTTTAACAGCAGCACGTCTGCAAAAGGCTTGTGATAACTCTCCATGACCATAAAGAGGATAAAGAAATGCCCCCGGTGCATTTGGAAACCTGAGAACAAGAAGAAAGATAAAGAACCTATTTGTCACATACTGATAACATGCTTCTTATATATAAATTTGAGGCCAGTACATTCAAATCGTCAAAGTTAAAGTAAGAGCCATAACCCATCTATAAACAAATCCTTTATTCTGCAACTTTATGTTCAATGAGATTGGCAGAATTCCACCTATTTTACTCCCTTCTTGTTTCCCCTTCCATAAACAAAAACCATGGCCATCAAACACTGTAGTTTCTTCAGTTTCTAATACTCAACATAACTCATCAAAACCTTGAAATTCGCTCTAGATCCTAAACAAATTAAACACAATTGATAGACATCATATCACAAAAAAAAAATTCTCTAGGATAATAACACAGCACCTAAAACATCAGAATAAACTTGACTTATCAACAGAATGATAAACTAACCTGCCAACTGATTTTTGGTAGAGAGCTAAACGCCGTATCCCATCTCTTGTCTTAAGTATAGTTTTACAAGCTTCCAAGTTGTCTTGGCCATAGTCTACCATGGAAATGGCATACAGAATAATCCTATACGGAAGAAAACGGCACAAGTTCTCAAACTGTTCGAGTCCAGGAAGAAACCAAAGGGAATAACCAATTTAGAAGACAGTTTGCAGAATAATGGAAAAACACCGTTTTCCTGTTGTATTCCACTCTAAAGACCATTAATGCTTTGTTTGTAGGAAAACCAAAGAATAAAAGAAGCAGTTTCTTGCGTTTTCTTTCAAAGATAATGTAACAAGCAGCAAAGGGGGTATTAATAGGATGCTTCACTCGCTGTAAAATAACAATAGGAACAAAGTACTGTCACTAACAGATAGAGAAAGGCAATGTGATCTGTACGCTTTTATCTTGGATGGCAATCGCATTGTCGTTAAGAAGTCAACAAAGGGACTCTCCAAATCCTCCACTGAAATCTTAGAACTTTCACTGCCTTCATCTTCACCTTCAGAGGCTGCCAAATGCTGCTGAACAAGCTTGAAGAACCTCATCATCTGATTCTTCTCTATAAGACTCAGGCTCTTGTCTTTGAATATAGCTGATCGAGAGTCTGGTACATTCCATAACCCTCCACTCTCATCACAAATGTAGCTGACATCAATGCTCTTGAAGTCCAAATATGCATTTGCAGCGGACTTGATTATAAGGTCGATGGCCTCATCAGCACAAAACAGAACCTTAGGCCCACCAATGTCAATATTGAATTTCGCAGACTGTTCTGCCAGGATTGCGGGTGAATAGTTGGCAGTCTCAATGTCGGAATATAGCGACTGCAGATTGAGATCAACGGCCACGTACTCATCACTACTACTTGTAGAGGTTGTATTGGCAGCGGGGGAAGATGGGCTAGCTTGGGAACTAAGGAAGGAGGTGAGGCCATCAAGGGGAAGAGACGCAAAATGGCTGCCATAAAAGGCGTTTGGGTCAAGGTGGAGGACAGTTTTTCCGACATCAGAGGCCGCAGCAGCAATTACTGATTCGGGGAGTCCCGTCCCAACAACAATAAGGTCAAAGGTTGTGGTTTCGAGCTCGATTCGAGGGTATGAAGAGGATTCACTCATGGCATTAAATCAGGATGGTTCCAACAAGTCAGTTAAAGACCCTGCCTTTAAGAAACAAAGCAAGCACAAAATAAACTTAGTAATTAGCAATACCTATGGAAAATCGAAGCACAGATTACACAAACTAGGTTGGTCATTTGGGCAAATTTCTACACTGGAATTAAAGCACTCGCATTTAGTTTCGGTCCACGAAAGAGTAGAAAGATCTCAAATTCTCAAATTCTCAAGCAAAACCAACATGAATTCATGAACAGCAAAGTCAAATTATCGGCTACTGAAACTAAAGCTTCGAACTTTACACTGAGCTATATCAAATACGATTGGAAAGCTCAAATGGGTAGCAAAAAATCAATCTAAAAACTCAAAATTAGAGATTTGCAGAGCATACTTGATGATCCGAGGGAGAGTTGACTGAGATTGGAAAGATTGGCTCCAATTTCAGCAGAGTCGAACGGCGATGGAGTCAATGATGATCAGTGAATCCTGCGGCGGAGAGCGGAGGAAGTTGATAGATCGGACGACGGATGGCCGGCGTCTCTGTTGCCCGTCGTGGTCGCTGACGGTCTCTAAAAGTTAGCCCCGCGTGTGCTTAGCCGTTTGGTTTTCTTCTGGGGGAATAGCTGACGTTAACGTTTGTGATATTGGGGCTATACGAAGGTTAAAGATTTGTAAATGTCTTTTTTCATTTTAAAGTAATCATTCGAAGTTCTAATTGAATACACCTTGTACGATTTGTTCTAAATTCATAAACATTAAAGTAGATAATGTTTTATTTTATATAAGTTAAACTTTAATTTTCCCGAATTATAATTGGGGAAATTTTATTTACACCCAAATTTTTAGTTAATACACCCTAATCTGGTTTTTAATAGAAAAATACTTATTTTAACCTGATCTAAAATTACCAATAAGGACAAAAAAAAAATTATGCCTTAAAAATTATTTATCAGTTTACACCCCAATTATAATTCCCACGGTTTTCAATCTCCTTCTCAAGGTCATCTTCTTCAACTCCTCAAACCCTAACTAGTAAACCCATGAATAATCTCTTTGATGATATTGTACCAATTCTAATTTTGAACTACCGCAGAAGAAAGAAAACTCAAAAAAAGAACTATGAGTCTCCTTGTTTCTTTTATCTTTTCTACAAACGATTTCCCAAAAGTAAAGTTGAGAAAACTTCCGGCTGGCCCCCAAATAATCCATAAAAAACCCAAACCCCCCCACCCCCTCCCCACCCCGAAAGAATTCATACAAAAACCAAAATCATAACCCCCTTCTGCTGGATTTGAGTTGGGAAGTTAAAAGGTTGCAAGAACTTTGAATGCATTTGGGCAGAATTTCATTCCAGCATTCTTTGGTTTGATGTTTTTGTAAATTCGGCCCCCACCCCCCACCACATATGCCTTTTGTTTAACCCCAACAATGAAGAATTCATAATTTTTGGCAGGGCACCTAGAGAGGTAGACATAGTGCAGGAAGAACACTTTTTGTTTACGGCATGGACTACCAGGGTATCTCAAAAGATGGAACAAAAAATAATTAGTGCAGGTTTATATGAATTATTGATGGAATTTTTACATGCAAAAAAATATCTACTAAATGTAAAATAAGATGTGAATTCATAATATGGAGGATTCAAAGAAAATATATTTGATGTTTAGCATGTTCATAATGAATTTAAATAAATGAATTCAAAGAAAATAAATCAAAATTAAGGGTGAATTCATAAAAAGGGAGAGGTGAATTCATAATAGGAAGTGTGTAATCATTATTTAATTTATTTTATTTTATTTTTCGATGAAATTAATTTATTTTATCATTAAGGGTAATTTGGGTAATATTTGGGGTACGTTAAGATATTTTGTATAACAAAAAAATTAATATGTTCTGAATTAATAATGTGGTGCATTAACTAAAAATTGGGGTGTAAATAAAATTTCTCTTATAATTGAGGAATTATACTTTAATTAGATTAATTCTATTCAGGCTATATGGAGATCGAAGATTTGTATAATACGTAGTTCTATTGGAGAGAGTGTTTAGGAACTTCTCCTGAGTTAGCTGAGTGCTTCACCAGCTGGCGATTGTGATGCCTCTTTTGGAACTGTTTCAGAGATCTATAGTCGGATATGAGATAGTCATCGAAGTGCTCAGGTTGATGTATCATACTATCACATACGTACCTATTCACATTGGATTATCAGTAAACCTACAAATTGAATCCCACTTTGTCGCAGAGAGTCCTCGGCCAAGAACAAAAATTAAACAACCCCGTCTATAATTCACATCATTGCTGTTTGAGTTATAACAAAGAGATGGAAAAATTGATTGTGGCAAAGTTCACTCCACTTCATATTGCATGGAGAGTGAATTTGCTTATCCATATAAGCCTGCTGTGTCCTAATTTAGCAGAAAAAGTACATGACACAAAAAAATGCAAACCAACAATTGTAGAAGGAGATGCTAGTAAAGATTAAAACCATGTCCAACTTAAGAGGTCTACAAAGTTTAACCATTTAAAAATAAACACAATGTTTGTACACAACCTAAAGAGAAACATGTCTTCAAGTTCCAGAAAGGAAATTCGACATGAAATCTAAGCATTGCAATCCAAGATCGCCATTTCAGATCACTGCCTTGACCTCGATTCAGCCCGTCTTGCTTCATCTGGTGTTGATGGAAATAGCTCTACATACCTCGACCCAATGGTTTTCTTGTCCTTGCACATTGCTTTTTTAGCTTCTTCCACAGAGACAAACTCCACATATGCCTCTCCAGTAGCTTTTCCATCCGGGCGGCAAGCAATATGCACCCTGTCTTCTACAACCTTGAATTCTCTGAAGAATTCGAGAATTTCAGATTTCTTTGTAGAGAAGGGGAGCCCGCGCATCTTCAATATCTCTGTGTGCTCCATTTTCTCCTTATCATTGAACCTCCTTGATTTGGATGGAGGAGGACTTCCTTGATAGTCATTATCATAGATTCCTTCATAATTTATCTCTGCTGCAACAGCATTGTAGTAATCCTGTCTCTTGCACTTGAAAACTTCGACATATCTCCGCCCCATGTTCTGCCTATCTCTCTGAAGAGCAAACTCAACCTGCATGGACCCCGCAAAGACAACAAAGGCCTCTCCCGAGAACCGTCCACTCTTGGTGACCAGCAGCACATCAATAATTTCCAGTCCCGCAAAGAATTTGAAGATGTCGCTTTCGGTGCAGTTGAAAGGAAGCCCCCTAAGTCGGACCACCGGAAAAGAAGGGGGCTGAAACCCCCCACCATAGCTGTAAGGTGGAATGCCGCTGCTCACTGCGAAGTAGGGATTGGAGTCCATCATTCTTGGTCTCTTTGAGCCGACCTCGTACCCGTCCAGAACCCCCCCGCGTCCCAACATTGCCCTTAATACCCAAAAAAGAGAAAATCCCCCACTCAACCTGTTAATAAAACCAAACCCAACCCACACTTCCCTGACACCTAAAACTCTACAAACCTTAAATATGTATTTACTACAAAGACAATCATCAAATTTACCAACCCCATATCGAACACACAAAAACAGAAACAATTCCAAAATGCATAGCAAAGCCTAGAGAACGAAAAAAAAACCAAACATGGCTTATATATATACTCCCAGGCTATATCCTAACATATCACAAATTTCTTATGAAAACCACAAAGTTTAAATCCAAACAACACTTTTCCAGTTTGAGTTTCACCATTACTTCCAAACCTAGGCAGCATGGTCTTTCACTAAATTCATTGATTTTGAGTTTCAATTGCTTAATCAGTGTGCTTTGCAATACTTCATTCATCATGTAATTCTCATTTGAGACCCAATGTTATGCTCATCTAAAATTCCCAAAAACCAGTTTAATTTTCTCAATTAGATAGATTTTCTCAATCCAATAGGCATCAGAATCAAATTAAAGCTACCAATTTACGATCTAAGATAATCAACCACGAATTCAAACACATAACACAGCTAATTAGCCGTTACCAGATGCAATCAAAATCGAACTATGCTTACCCTCTTGATCCGTACATGTCGGTTGCAGCGCCTTGAGACTTGGAAAGCAGCTTCGGTTTTCCGACGGAGCAGAAGCAAAGACTGAAACTTTTGAGAATTCGACTCTTCTTCTTCTTCTTCAGCAAACCCTAAACCGAGCTTGTTCGATTCGAACAGGGAAAACCGAATTATTGAGAGGGTCGTTAAATGAACATTCGCCCTATTGATATAACAAGTCATCGTTGACTGAGTCAACTCAGCTTCGTCATTGGGTTGCCTATATATTGGGCTTTGACCAAAAACTTCGGCCTTTAAATCCAGCCCATTTTTGTACTCTTCTCATAGGCCTAATAAAAAAATTGGAGCCTTTTTACGTTTTTCATTGACGCATTTTATGATTGTTTGGTTTTCTAATTTTATGAAATTTGTAGACGACTTGTGTTTTTTTTTTCATATATTTCTTCTACTCCATTTCTACATACTCAGCAACAATAATAAATTCACATCACATAGACAGAAAAATGCTATATCTCCATATGGATAACAACATTTAAACGAGTGGCTAGAGATACAAATATTAGCTAAGTTCATTTTCCAAACAAATATGCAGAACTACAACCTTCATAATATATTCAGACCTCTGAAGTGTTTTTTGGTTTCTGTTAATTTGTGTTTTTCTGTCTTGCGATTTTGCGGTTTTGCCCAATCCTAATAGTAACTAAAGAGCTATACAAGAACAAACTATGTGATCACAAGCAATACAGGAACAAACTGTGTGATCACAAGCAATCTCTACATATTTGTGGACCAATAATTCAGTTCCCTTGACCACAAGAGAGGACAAAATTCCCGTGTCTTCCTGCATCTGCATGATTGGATCTTAATTTTCTTTCTGATCCTAAATAATTTGTAGGGCCAAAGGGTGCGCCGCACATCTGCAAGGCTATGAACAATCAAGTCATTTCTACTTTCTACAGTTTCCCCTTTTCGCTCTAACATCTTCACTGCTTCATTTGATTTGTCCGTCCCCTTCTTTTGTACGTAGACGAAAAAGGAAAATGGGCCCCTTGATCAATTCAACTGAGGGTACTGCTGCTGATCCATCAGCATCAGCCCCCGGATCAGCTGCAGCAGACAACACAGTTGTACTAAGTGGCATGAGTCTTGATGTTTTCAAGGCTGCAAAGGAAGGCGATCTTGATGCCCTTAGGGAACGCGGAGTTTTTCTAGAGGAAGAATTGACTGCTACCAAGAGCACGGTCCTCCATGTTTATTTAACAAGCTCAAGCAGTCGAAACTTAATGCAAAACAATGAAGAAGAAGTACTAAAATCAACCAACATAGTGAAGCAGATCCTCCAAATGTGTCCTTCACTGCTAATGCGGCAAAATGAGAGTGGTGACACTGCATTGCACATCGCTGCAAGATACGGGCTTGCTCTTGTAGTTAGGCTGCTTATTGAGGAGGCAAAAGCTCATCATGATCATAGCGACCTTGAGCAAGGTACGGAAGAGGAAGCCAACGACAGATGCTTGAAGACGATGATCAGGACAACCAACAAGGTCAAGAACACAGCATTGCACGAGGCAGTGCGCTTTAAGCACTTGAATGTGGTGGAGATATTGACCACACAAGACCCTGAGTTTTGTTACTCTCCTAATGATCTTGGCGAGACTCCACTTTATCTTGCTTCCGAGAGGGGATACATTTCAATGGTTTCTCAAATGCTCCACACTTGCACATTTCCAGCTTACCAAGGCCCCAGAGGTAGAACTGCTCTGCACGCTGCAGTGATCTTAGATGATAAAGGTACATAGGGGGTGTCTATATATTTATGTGTGTGTGTGTATGTCTATATATTTATGTATTTGTGTATGTCTATATACATGTTGTTTCATATCCATTGTCTGTTTTCTTGTTATGTCGCTTAAGAAATGTCAAGACAACTGCTAGAAAAGGATCGCAACTCTTTGATAAAAGCAACAGATGATCAAGGATTCACTCCGCTTCACCTTGCTGCATCCTATGATCACGATTCCATTGTTCAACTACTGCTGGAATACGATAGATCTGTTGCCTACGTTGCTAAGACAGATGACAAGATGACAGCTCTTCACATTGCAGCCAGCAAGGGCAATATAAATTCAATGAAACAGCTTATTTTGCAGTGTCCTGATTGCTGCGAATTGGTCGAGTACAAAGGTCAAAACGTACTTCACCATGCCATTATGAGCAAAGATTGGGAAACAGTGGAATATCTTTTAAGCGATGGCTGGCTTAGCAACCTTCTCTTAAATGGCCAAGATATGGATGGGAACAGTCCCCTCCATGTGCTTGCTGATTGTTCTCACAGCTTCTGGATGCCTAAAGTCTTGTATGGAATGCTAACCTTGATGTATTCGCATTTAACAAGAAAAGCTTAAACGCCATCGACATCATTCTAGCTAATGAGGACAATGCTGTGAGCCTTATTTTTGGGCGGGTACGGACCTATATTACCTTCTAACTTGCTTGTTAGTAAACTAAATAGTAACACATGGAGTTTCGTTTTCCAAATTACTTTCACAGATATTATGCTCCGCTGTCTTGCAGGATTTCTTAAAAAGGAATTGCAACTTAGGGGTGTCAAACAAGGTCACAGAATAAAAAGCGATATAGACGATGAGAAAAAAGTAGAGAAAAAAACAAGGTAGCAAAGACACTAGTGCAGTTGAGAATTCAGATAAAGCAAAAGACACCCATCTGGTAGTGGCTACACTCATAGCAACAGTAAGCTTCGCAGCAGGAATTGCCATGCCTGGTGGTTATGCAGACGAAGGTTATGCAGTTTTAACAAGGAATGCAGCTTTCAAAGCATTTGTTATAACAAATACAATCGCCATGGCCATGTCTAGTTGTTCCGTCCTTGTGCTTCTTTATTCTTCACTTCATACAAAGCCAAGGAACAACAAGAACGAGATATCTGAAACCTTTGAAATGGTAATATCTTTGACCATGACTTCGTTGGTGTTAATGGTGCTTGCATTCATTACTGGGACATATGCAGTATTGGGTGGTCATTCTTCAGGACTTGCCATAACTGCTTGTGCTCTTGGCTGCTTTTGCTTTTTTGTCTTGGCTAATTCCCTTCTTTCAACCGAAAGGAAGCTACTAAAGGCGCCGCATATCCTGGAAAACATGTTTACCGGTTTTTTGATGATCCTTGGAAACGCATTTTTTGGGCTTTTATTGATTCCATTAGATGCTTGTGCGGAATATTTAGTACGGACCGAGAGGATTTTATAGAGAGACAAAAGAATAGCTAACGAACTTTCAATCTTCAAGTGAGCAATCTCGAGTGAGTGATTCTCTTTCGAAGGATTGAAGTGCTATTTTCTCAGATCAGTTGATTTGGTTTGAGGGATTACATTAGCTTATCTGTTTTTGTACTGGTTGCTTTTGCCTGACAAGTTGGTATTATTGCGTGCGACTCCAATACTTGTATATGCTTTGAATTGTTGATCCTGGAGAGATTACTTACCCTGTTGTATGTTCTCTTGCTCTCTGTTTTCTGTCTTGCGGTTTTGCTCTGATCGAATCACGTAACAGTAAGTATAATAACTAACCCTGTTGCAGAGTTCATGACTGACTAGAACCTTACGTAATTCAGATCTCCTGAGATACAATCCTTTTCAATAATGCAAGCATCACTGTTTCCACTGTTCAGTATGTCGGACTATGTAGGTCTGTTTAATTGAACCTCTGTTGCAGACTATTGTTGATGACTTGCAGGCAAAGGACCTCTTTATCTAAATCTTAATCATTTTGAGTTCTAAAATATTTTAGCGTACAAGGAAGTCTATATAGTCCCAAGGCTGGTAACTCGATGAATTTCAAGTCTATGTGCCCTGTTTGTCTATCTGCACTTGCTCTGGCTTGATCACTCTAATATGGGTTCCTGGGTTTTTTTTTCCCGTCCCTTTTTGTGTATTGTGATGGCATTCATTAAGCACATATCCAGTAGTTATAGTAGTTACGTTCATAAAGCATCATTTTGTGGTCATCTTTTTGTCCTTCAAAAATAATTGCTTTGGCTTTTTGAAGTTTGAATCGTAACAGTAAGTATAAATGGACACATAGTATATGCATGATTGAAGATTAGGTTTCCTCAGTAATTTGATTTCATGAAGCTTCTAGAAGGTAGGCCAGGCCCCACGGATAAGAAAGCTACTTGAGATCCCCCCAAACAAAAAGGATAGCTCAGATTTTTGGTAATATTGTATTCACCCAATTCAGAGACGATCAAAGATGCAATCAGCCGGTTCGATAACGGTAGACCCTCTAACTAAGTACACTCATGCACTCTCATCTACTCAAACTAAGATTGATCAAAATGGCTGTCACGAAATCGACTGAGATCACAACTCAATTAGCACCAGCCAGAGCTGACCAAGCGGCAGGGGAAGCAAATCATCAGGCCAAACCAGAAGATGCAGACGTGGACACAGTGCTTCATATTTATACAGCATCTTGACCAGATACTGACTGCAGCCGGCAATACAGTGCTCCATATTTATACAGCATACGCAAGCATGCCAAAGTTAAGTCCTCAATCGGAAAAAGAAGTAATGGAGCCAGCCAATGGCAACAAAGTGCACGAGATCCTTAAATTATGTCGAGCACTCCTATTACAGCAGAACAAGATTGGTGAGACTGCATTGCACAACAGCCTACGTTGCTGACAAAAACACAAAAAGGACGCCTCTGCACATTGCAGCCACTATAGGCCGTGTAGATGTAATGGAAAAGCTTATTTATTATTGCCCTGATGACGTGAACTCCTCGCCTACAACCGTCAAAATGCGCTTCATTATGCCTTAAGAAATTATGTGGGAACCATGGAAATTTTTTTACAGATGCTTGGCTTACCGATATCCTGAGGATGTTGACGGCAACACACCCCTGCATTACCTTGCTTGGTCTCCTAACCGCACCAGGTTTGATTTCGTGCATAATACTAAACTCCGATGTGATGGCGTTCAACAAGGAAAAGAAAAGCTCTTTTGACATCGTTCGATCTAAAGAGGAGAATTTAATCATCTCATCAAGGCAGGTAAGTGCATAGTCATGGGCATAGTTTAACAAATGATGCGTATGTACACGTCAGAGTCATATTCTTGTGTATTTTGCAGGTTGATTTTAAAAAAAGAATTGAAAATGAGAGGTGCTAGTCCAGGCTACAGAGTTTATCAAAGAAACAACAATAAAGTAGTGAAAGACAAAGGTAGCGAAGACAATGGAGAAAGTTTAACACAGGCAAAAGAAACACATCTGGTAGTGGCGACACTGATAGCAACTGTGAGTTTCGCAGCAGGAATTGCGCTGCCGGGTGGTTATGGAGAAGAGGGATATGCAGTTCTAACAAGGAATGTAGCTTTCAAAGCATTCGTTATTATAAATACAATCGCCATTGCCACGTCCAGTTGTTTGGTCCTTGTGCTCCTTTACTCCTCGGCTCACACAATGAGGAACCAGAAGAAGTCTGAGACGTTCGGTATGATAGTATCGGTAACCATCTTCTCTTTAGTTCTGATGGTTTTTGGATTCATTACCGGGACATATGTAGTTCTAGGTGGTCATTCTTAAGAAATTGCCATTGCAACTTCTGTGCTTGGCTCTTTTTTCTTCTTTGTTTTAGCGAATTCCCTTCTTTCCAAAGAAAGAAGTACTAAAGGCTCCACATTTCCTGATCGACATGATTCGTGGCTTTGTGCTTCTGATACGTGACTTAATGTTGCGGGTAATTATTTTCAATCGCCTATTGTCTTCTTAGTCAAGCTATAACATTGTTCTGATTTCATCATTTTTCATGTTTGCAGTGCCTTATTTCAGCAGTTGAGCGGCCTTGCGTCCCTTTAGCCTTTGCCTTTCCTGAGACTAACCCACTGGCTCATAGATTGGCTCAGTATGAAAATTCTGTCTCAGATATCAGTTGATTTTGTTCGAGGAACCCCTGCATCATTCTGAGATGTTCTGCATCAAGATTGCTTGTCGAATTCGAGGGATTGGATTAGTTTACCTATATATCTTTGTAATATGGTGGTTGATATAATAGGTTGATAAATAGCTAGTGTTATATTGTTTGCTGTCCCAGAAGTTTAATGTATGCTTGAAGCGTTGAACCTGGACAAAAGCTGCCCCAGTTGTCTTATTATGTACTTTTGTGTTCACTGTATGTAAGCATGGGAAAGGGACTAAAACACAAAACAAAGATGTTCAATCTCATGTGATCTTCCCAAACTTCATTCCTTCATATAATTGCCTGTCCCTTCTTTCGTAACAGAATGGATGCCTTCATTTCGACAGATCAGCTTACTACTAATCCATTAGCATCCGAAAACCTTGTTAATTATGATGACCATGCTCGACTAGGAGATCACACTAGCGGAGATGATGCAGCAGACAACACACCTGTAGTTTTTTATGGGTCAAAAGACAACACACTTGTACTAAGGCAAACTTATGACATTTTCGAGGCTGCAAAAGAGGGCAAACTTGATGTCCTCAGGGAGCACGCAGAGCATCTTGAGGAAGAGTTGACTGCAACCAAGAGCACAGTCCTCCCTGTTTATTTGACATGCTCAAGCAGCCCAACCTTAATGCAAAATATTGCAGGGGATGCTCCAAATGTGCCCATCTCCAGCACTACTTCTGTGGCAAAACAAGAGTGGTGACACTGCATTGAACATTGCTGCAAAACACGGGCGAGCTGCTATAGTTGAAATCCTTATTGAAGCAGCAAAAGCTCATGATGGTCATTTTATAATAGATAAGACAATCTCTGTAAAAAATTACTCAAATCCGATATTGTTTGATTATCTAACTTTAGGAAATATGTAGAAGGCTCGTTTGACGTCAGATTGTACCAGTTCATATGTTTCTCAAAATTTGATTACCAAAGGTTCTACTCCATTTGTACATACTCAACAGCAATAATAAACTCAAAGAACATAGACAGAAAAAATGCTATATATTCAGATGAATAACAGCAATCAAATGAGTGACTAGATATACAATAGTAGCCAATTTCAATTTCCAAACAATGATGCGGAACTACAACCTGAATACATTTAGAACTCTAAATTTCTTTTTTGTTTCTGTTGCTTTATGTTTTTCTGTCTTACGGTTTTGCTCAATCACTTGTACAAGAACAAATTACGCCTATAATCACAAGCAATCTGCACATATTTGTGCACGAATAATTCAGTTCCCTTGACCACAAGATTGGATTATATTCCATGCCCTCTTGCGTCTGCATATGAATTATCTTCGTACTGTTAGATCCGGGCTCTAACGCCAATTAACCACATGAGAATGTGAGCTGCGCACTTTGGCATATATCACCTATTCTTTGTTGCTTCATTTGATTTGTCCGTCCCCTTGTTTGGCGTACTAAATTTCTACATACTCAACAACTATAATAAACTCAAATAGCATAGAAAGAAAATGCTATATATTCAGATGGATAATAGCATTTAAATGAGTGGCTAGAGATTCAATATTAGCTAAGTTCATATTCCAAACAATGATGCAGAACTACAACCTTCATAAATTCAGACCTCTAAAATTTTTTTTATTTCTCTGTTGATCTGTGTTTTTCTGTCTTGCGCTTTTGCTCAATCGTAATGGTAGCTAAAGAGCTGTACAAGAACAAACTAAGTCTGTGATCACAAGCTATTTGTGCATATTTGTGCACGAATAATTCAGTTCCCCTGACCACAAGCTTGGATTAGATTCCCACAAACTTCTTTATCTTTTGTGTGGTGTAGGAAGCACGAGTTCTCTCACATCTTTTGTTGCTGCCCATTGATCCCAACCAAATCGCCAAGTTGTGTTAATTTCTAGTGTTTGTATCTTCTTCCATATTGATTCTGGTTTTCAAACGTGTTTTGTCTTTCCCAATCTTAAACGACGATCTCCAAACAATAATTAAAATGCTTTACGCCTCTTTTTCTTTCTGATCCTAACTAAATACGCAAGGCCAAAATGGAACAACTTTTCTTTTATATATTATATATTATAAGCAAAGAATATGTCTTTTCTTTCTGAACCTAAGTAATTAGCAGGGGTAAGAGAGAGAATCCACAGCCAAATAAATATGATCCCAAAACAAGGTAATTAGTAGTATAAAAGAGAGTTTTGTTTGGTAGATCCTCAATCTCATTTTATCTTCCTAGTCTTCATTGCTTCATTTGATCTGTCTGTTCCTTTGTTTGGTACGTAGACGACAAAAAAAATGAATCTCTTGATCAAATCAACTGAGAGTACTGGTGCTCATCCATTAGCATCAGTGCCCGGATCAGCTGCAGCAGACAACACAGTTGTACTAAGTGGCATGAGTCTTGATGTTTTCAAGGCTGCAAAGGAAGGAAAGCTTGATGCCCTTAGGGAACGCGTAGTCCGTCTGGAGGAAGAATTGACTGCAACCAAGAACACAGTCCTCCATGTCTATTTAACATGCTCAAGCAGTCAGAACTCAATGGGGAATAAGAAGAAGAAGAGAAGAAGAAGAAGAAGAAGAAGAAGAAGAAGAAGAAAAATCCACCAACATAGTGAAGGAGATCCTCCGAATGTGTCCATCACTACTACTGCGGCAAAACAAGAGTGGTGACACTGCATTGCACATCGCTGCAACACACCAGCGTGCTTCTGTAGTTGAGCTTCTTATTGAGGCGGCAAAAGCTCATCATGATCAGAGCGACCTTGAGCAAGGTACGAAAATGGAAGCCAATGACAGATGTTTCAAGATGATGATCAGGACAACCAACAGTGACAATGACACAGCGCTGCATGTGGCGGTGCGCTTTAATAACTCTGAGGAGGTGAAACTACTTACGTGCGCAGACCCTGAGTTTTCGTACTCTGCTAATAAAGCAGGCGAGACACCACTGTACATTGCAGCTGAAAGGGGATATATTTCATTAGTTCGTCAAATACTTGACGAATGCACACATCCGGTTTATGGTGGTCCAAATGGTACAACGGCTTTGCACGCTGCAGTGGTCCGTAATGATGAAGGTATATGTAATGCAAAACCATTTCTACTAGTTTCAGTTAATAACCATACTTTTTCAATTCTACTTATGCAAATGAATTTTTCTATTAAAATGCTTAAGGGATGACGAGGATGTTACTAGAAAAGGAAAAGACTCTAGCGAAAGTATCAGACGACCTACTGGGAATGACTCCGCTTCACGTTGCTGCACGTAATGGTCTCACTTCAATCGTTCGTCTACTATTGGAGTCTGATAGATCCGTTGCCTACATTGCCGCCGAAAAAGATAAGAAGATGACAGCTCTTCACTATGCAGCCGTTCGTGGTCATGTAAAGGTTATGCAAGAGCTCATTTCTCAATGCCCTGATTGTTCTGAACTGGTGGACAGCAAACACCGGAATGTGCTTCACCATGCCATCGAAAGCCATAAGCGTGGAGTAGTGGAATATATTTTAGCAGATGCATGGCTTAGCACCAGCCTTGTAAATGGCAAGGATGTTGATGGGAACACACCCTTCCATTTGCTAGCTGAAAGACCATGTTATATGCCAACGAATAACAGACCCTTGCTACAACATGCAAAGGTTGATCTGATGGCATTTAACGGGGACAACCTCAACGCTTATGACATCATTCTTGCTAACAAGGGCAAAGTCTGGTTGCCATTTTCATGGGTACGTACTATATCACTGTCTAACTTTGCTTATTTTTTGCAAAGATCATTGCTTGTAGCTTTGGCTAAGAGAATTTACCGTAACCCTTTGTCGCAAATTTGAATCTCCCATATTCAATTCGCCTGTTTATTAGAGGGTAAGGTAATACTAGTAAGATAAATGGGAAGTGGCGGCTGAAGAACAAAAGGTCTTAGGGTTAGAGTTTAAACTGAAGGAAATATACTGTTCATCCCATCGAGTTGTTCATACTTGTATGTCTTGCAGGAAATTCTTATGATATCCTTGCGGCAAAAGGGTGTTAAACCATATCAACGAATTCATAAAAGGCACAAAGATGGCAATCTACAAGATAAACAAGCTAAAGATGACAATCCACAGGATAAACAAGCTAGTGAGGAGATTGAAATAAAACAAGCAAAAGAAACTCATATGTTAGTGGCCACGCTGATAGCAACTGTAAGTTTCACAGCAGGAATGGCCATGCCTGGTGGCTATGAAGAACGTGGTTCTGCAATTCTAACAAGTAATGCAGTTTTCAAAGCATTCGTTATAACAAATACAATAGCTATGGCCATGTCTAGTTGTTCAGTCATGGTGCTCCTTTACTCCTCGATTCACACAAAGCCAAGCCAGAACAAGATGACAGACACGTTTCAGACGGTGGTGTCTTTGACCATGCTTTCCTTGATCGCAATGGTGCTTGCGTTCATAACGGGGACCTATGCAGTTCTAGAACATTCTTTGGGACTTGCAACAACGGTTGTTGCCCTTGGCTGCTATTTCTTCTTTGTCATAGCAAATTCCCTTATGTCTGGTGAGAGAAAAATAGTAAAGGCTCCACATTACCTGCATGACATAATAATCGGCCTTTTGGTGCTCATACTTAAGCCATTCATTCTAGTTGGTAAATTATTATTTGGCAGCTTGAAAAAGTCCCAAAAGCAGCGCTCTTATAAATAAATGGACAGTCGGAACTAGGGCAAGGCAATATTTGTATCCCTTCTATAGACAGCCCCATTTCTACTCATCTCTTCTTCTCTCTTGATTCTACTCATTAGTTTTTTTTTTCTTTGATCTTTTCTACATTACATAATGAGGCAGTTGTGTTTCAAATCCAGAGTTACTTCCCCTCTGTTTCCTGAGTTTCATTACTTTCTAATTAAGACCAAAATGAAGTCTTCCATTCTACATTATAGCAATAAACTCAAATCACATAGGCCAAAAACACCTATATATGCAGACGAATAACACAAATTAAATGAGTAACTAGATACAATCCTAGCTAAGCTCGTTATCAAACAGTGTGATCTTAATTAGTCAGGTCTCTAAAGTTAAATTTCTTCCGTTCAGGTTCTGAAGCTCTGTGTTTTATGTTTTGCGGTTTTGTTCTGCTCGAATTGTAACAGTAACTAGCGAGTTTCTGTACACAAGAGCAAACTAAAACAGTGACAAAGCGTCATATAGAAGATGCAAACAAACAATAAAAGGGATATGCAAATGTCGTTTTCTATTGAATATCAGTACTTCCTTACTCGAGGTTATGTTGATTGTAATAAGCATTATAAGCTTTGATCATTGTGAATATGTATAACAGAAAAAGAAGAAATAGGAACTCTTTAATCTCAAATTCTTTCGTTCTTCTCACTGTAATTATATGCCTTCTTTGCTAGCTGTAATTTCTCTTCTGAGTTCTACATAAATATACAAAATCCTAGTCAACAATTAAGAAGTTATATACTGGATGCCTCAAATATTCAACTGATGCTGAGAGTTGTCTAGCAGAAAGCATCCCAAGTCTAACAATCAGCATGGATCTCGATGTATTCAAGGTCGCGAAAGAAGGCAATATCGATGTCCCCCGGGGAAAAAGAAAACATCTTCACCAAATACTCAGTGCATCAAAGAACACAGCCCTCCATATCTCTATAGCATGTGCAACAACGTCAATTAAACCCAAACAAGTATGCAAGTTTACTATTGGAGAAATTTGGCATGAAAGATTGCAAACCAGTGAGTATACCCATAGTTGTAATTGAAAGATTCAGAAAAGATGATGGTAGTGAAGAAACTAATGAGACTGTGTATAGAATTTTAGTTGATAGTTTGTTATATCTAACTGTAACTAGGTCAGATATTATGTTTGATACTAGCTTGTTGTCCAGATTTATGCACAATTCAACTCAAAATTACTATGGCGCTGCAAGAAGAGTAACTGAGGTACATTAAAGGAACATTGAGCTTTGGTATTATGTACGAGAGGAATGCACGACCAAGTTTGTTTCATTTCTATGATAGTGATTAGGGAGGAAGGGTGGATGAGGAAGTGTGGATGACTTGAAGAGCATATATGGCTACACTTTTACTTTGGGAACATGAATGTTCTCATGGGCATTAAAGAAGCAGAAATCAGTGGCTCAATCAACAGCTGAAGCAGAATACGTTTATGCAACTATTGCCACATCTCAAGCAATCTGGTTGAGAAGAGTAGTGGAAGAATTTGGAGAAAAACATAATCAAGCAACTCCAATACTTTGTGATGACAAGTCTGCAATTGCCTTGAGCAAAAATCCAGTTTATCACAGTAGAGCAAAGCACATTGCCTTGAAGTATCATCACATCAGAGATGCAGTTGAAGAAAAACAAGTTGATATATATGGTTTATTGCAATAATGAAGATCTAATATCTTCACCAAACCACTAGCAAAATGCAGATTTAAAAGCTTAGAGAACTCCTAGGCGTGATCCAGCAAAGCACTTAAGGAGAGTGTTGAGATAAGTACTTTATTTGGCAAAAAATGGAAGATCGACCACATGAAGATCAGCCACATGCAAATCAGCCACATTGCTCCATGTGTAGGAAAGACTTATCTGCTGCCCATTAAATCATTTTTGTAAACCTATTTTAAATAGGTTTATGTGTAGATCCGTAAACATCTCAAATCTCAACACGTGGTACCCAAATTTCCTAATGCCGGGCCCATTGATTGAACATTACCCATTTGTGTATTTTCAGAGCAGTTTTTGTAAGGAATTGAACAGAGGGAACAAACAAAGCATGTAGGAAAGACTTCAATCCAAGAAAGAGCAGATTAATACAATTCCATCGTGGGCAGTCTTCCGGGCACATACAAGTCAAGAACTTACAGCTCCCTTGGTCATTGACAATGCATTTTATTATGCAATAACTTATGTTTAATGAACAGCATTACCGCTGTTTCTAGCGTTGTCTACCTGCAGATGCCAAGAATTATCTATCTAGTCTATTATATAAAGCAAAGCGTAAAGTTCCACTGTGCTTACGAACAGTCCCCGCGCATGAACAGTGAAAGCCCGGTTTTACCCCTGCATTTTCCCTTCGCCCCCTCTGCTGTGCAGTAGGCCTACCGAAACTGTCCCTCAAATTTGTTGCTGAAAACATAAAACCAAACCAGAAGGTTCGATCTCCTTTGCGACTCGCTCAGGACTCTCTCGCCTCTGTCGCCGATTTCGCTTCATCCAGAGGCCTTTGTATTTGCTTTTCGTGTTGCCAACCCCGTAGCCTTTCATATTTGCTTGCTGGGACTGTAGAGTCAACACATTTTTTGCTCAGTTCGTCTCCTCTTTCATCTCTGGTTGCATAAGCGAAATTTGCCGCTTTGTTCTTCGTTTCCTTCCTGGGTTTTCTTCATTCTAGGCCTTGGGCTTCCATAATCCTGAATTTTTTTTGATGTTTTGTAGGTCTGCTTTTTCCTGTTTGGGATTATCTTGATGTTAATCATGTTTACCTTTCAAATTAGGATGCTCTGTGTTTTGAATCGCCATTTTTCCCTTATGCAATTCGCGTTGATTATGTAAGCTTGGCGCTTTTGTTCTTCTCTATGGTTATGTTTTTGGTCACCGAATTGATAGAGCATATAGATGCCATGATGTTTGTATGAAATAGATCTTTTTGGATATCAATTTTCATGTCGTTGATTTTGATGTTGTCGAAGAAGTTAGCGTCAAGTTTAATGGAGCTAATCATGCGATTATCAACATGCCTGTCTGCTTTTGGATGTAAAGTTTAAACAATTTGTTTCGGTATATGTATTGGACTGAAGATTTGAGGGGAAAATCTGGAAATCAGTTATTCAAGTTTGAATTTTGTTGAAAGTTAATTTTTAGCCGCGAGTTGTTTACTTGCATCATAATTGTTGATTTGTACAATTCATCTGTTAATTCAGTATCGGATAGTGATATTTTATAACTGTCTTGGATCTTCTTCTGTGATTTTCAGATATTAGTTGAGTTTGATATGCTTCAAATTTGTTGAAAACTTGGGAATAATTGTGATGCACACTTTATTTGCATTGTGGACTTTTTCGTTTCTCCTGGTCACTTTCCATAGAGAAAAGCAGAGACACGGTTATGGCCATTAGCTAATCTATCTATAATATGCATGAGATTTTGAGCTTTGTTGCAAATTGAGAAAGAGTACGACCTCAAAAGGAAAATGCGTACATATCCTTTATGCAACTTGAATTAATCTGGGAAAAGTGCATTAGCAGTAACCAATTAAATTAATTATCGGTGGTTTATTTTGCTTCATACATGTTTTCTTGATCTTAATTGTGTTTAGGTTTCAAATTATGTGTGCATCTCTCTGTTGTTCTACTTCTATAGGGTTTTTACTCTTAGTTCAGCTTTCTTTAACACTTTGCTGGTGTTTTCTATCTTCCACTTTATTTGTCAGCTGTATTTCGTGGGAATTGCATCGGGGAGATTTATTAATGCAAATTCCGCTATTTTTTGTCCATCATGTTGGTCATTTTGGTCAATGGAAATTCTATTTGGTTCTGCATTTTTGTATGCATTCGCAGTACATATATTTTCCAGGTGGAATTATCATATATCATGTAAGAATGGCTATGAGTTTTTCCATAATTCTTGGTTCGAAGTGGAATTTATAAAACTACATTGTTGGTAGCTTGATTGGCAGTCGAGAGAAATCTATACTTTATGCAAAACTTTAGGGACATAATGATTATGATTTGAAACTTACAGATGCTGTGTCAATTGGGTCTCAGTTGTGTTAGAGTTTTTTAGCTTAATTGGAACCATAGACCACCCCTCAGGTTGTATTGCATTCTTTTTCCGCATTCCAGCTGAAATGAGCTGTGACAAAAGTAGCTTTTTTAAAATTCAGTTGATTATGTACGAAAGCTAAAGTTTGTATAAAACTGCTGTTAATCACCTAGAATGCAAAAAATTTCTCTATTAACGTTTCCCTGATTTATCAATGTTCATTTAAGTTTTCTTTATCGTATTTTCTTCAGTTTGGGATCCTTCTAATCAAGCTGATATGCAGTTCTTTTGCAGGCTGATGGCAGTAGGGCTGGCATTTCTATACCGAAAACCGAATCGAAACCGAAACCGAACCGAAACCGAACCGGATTTTTACCGAACCGGATTTTTACCGAACCGAATATTCGGTTTATGTACCGAACCGAATAATCCGGTATGGTAAATGGTATCATATTCTAAAAAATTCGGTATACCGAAACCGAATTACCGGCACTAATATTATTTATTTTATAAATATCTATGAATAATTTGTGTATAAATATGTTAATATAAGTAAGAATAGAATCCTAATATACTATATATACTATATGTATATACTTTATGATAATTAATTCACACCCAAATAAATAAAAAAGAGCAAAGTAATCTAATCTATCTAATCTATGTACATTGATATTATTATGTATTCCTAACATTGATATTATTATGTATTCCTAACTACTAATTGTATTGTGGGTTATTTTGTTTATGTGTAGATTGGTTTAATACTCAAGCTCAAATGCCTCCTCCTTCTCCTCAACCTAGTAGTTCTATGTCTTCACTTGCCTCTCCAACTCCAAGAGTTTCTACTTCCGGGGCCCTTCCTTCTATACATGGTTCATCTTCAACTTCATCATCTAGAGCTCATGGTGCTTCATCTACTTCACTTAGACGTTGATGATCTTCACTTTCTACCTCTTGAATTAAGCAAAAAACTCTAATCAAATTTGATGTTTTTGTAACTTAACTTTGGTTGTGTAAGACTTTTTGCTTGGTGTTGCTTATTTACATTGTTGAATTTGAAGTTTGATTTTATAACTTGATTATGTTGCCAAACCCTTGAACAACAATGCATAAATTGCAAGTTGGAAGTTGTTGAATATCTTTTTTGGATAAAATGTATGAAGAAAGAGTTATGGAAGTGTTTTAGGAAAAAAAAAGTTCATGAATAAATTCGGTAAATGGCTAATACCGACCGAATCCGAACCGGATTTTACCGAACCGAAATATTGGTAACCGAATATTTAGGTACGGTAATGGTATTGAAATTTTTTTAAATTTGGTAAATATTCGGTATTGGTAACCGAATTTTAGGTACGGTAACCGAACCGAATCCACCCCTAGATGGCAGAGTATCTTAGGCTCATCTTAGAGGGACTCAAGTAGTTTTTAAGGTAATGGTTATCATTGTAATACTGTGTAGGGAAATTCGATTTTATAAGCTCATAATTGAATTTAATTGTTTTCCTTCTATTGCTTTTGCTCATTCCCTCCTTTTTATCTTAACTTTTAAGTTATAATTTTCTTCTTGGTAGGTCAACATCTTTGTGGGTAACTCTATACTTTGAAATAATTGCCCAATTCCTAATGTGCATCTTTACCTTTTTTTCTTTGGGTTGCATGAAGTCATTGAATGTATCAAATTGCTTGAGACAATCATACTTTACATCAATATTACAAAGGCTTTATAATGACAAACTCTGAAAATCTAATGGGTGATTAAGATTCAATACCCTAATGTAAAGTGATCACACCCAAAGGTTAAAATAGTTGAGGCATCATTCGTGATAGACTCTTACCAAGCTGCGATTTTGGAGTAATGCTTTTAAAGTTTTACTGGAGGAGAAGGAGAAATTTGAAGCAAATTTTCTCTCTTATAAACTTTGTGCTTTTTGTTTGTACCATTTCGAAGTTGCCTTCTTTCTTAATTTGAAAGGTTGGTGCTGTTTTTGTAGCTGCTACTGAAAGAAGATGACTTCTATAGGATTAGATTGCCTTCAGTCGTGTTTGGATGCAAAATCAACAGTATACGGTCAGCTCCAGTACCTCATCAAATGGTGCGTAAACCTCCTGCTTATGCTTTATTTTGTGTTTTTGTTGCTTAAATTTATGAACATATGAATTTTGATTATGGATTTCATTTGGTCTTGGCTAAATTGGGTTCGGTTTGATTTTGACATTTGAGTGAATCTATGCGTTTTGACAACCCTACTTAATTGTGTAATTCCAATTTTGTTCCTATTAGTTACCGTCAATTTTATGTTCATTTTCATGCTAAAAAAAAAGAGGCTCTCGCACTCGCGTAGCGAGTGCGATGAGGCTAGTGATTATTAAAACAAGTCCACCACCTCAGAATTCATAAAGCAACATAATTGGATTTGAATAAAGAAAGACCAGCCGATATCAAAAAAAGGAAAGAAAAAAAAAAGGATTATAATTATGTATCCTTTAAGTTGGATCAAATTTCAATATGATATCCGTAATTTTTTTTTTTTTGCATTTCAATATCATATATTTTCAAATTCTTGCAATTGTCTTCCATCGTTTTTAGAATCGTCAATTTTTTGGTTGTTTAATGATGATGTAGACTTTATGAATTTGATTACTTGGTGTTTGGGTAAATGGCTTGTGTATCTAAAGCAAAATTAACAGTGCCGAAACTATCAAATGCTGCATTATCTAATGGTCCAGAGCTACTTGATATTAGGGGTGGGCATTTGAAACCAAGAACCGAGAACCGAACCAACCCGAACTGAAAAAAATCCGAAAAAATCCGAGTTGACTAAAAAAGTCAAAATCCAAGATCTAAACTGCACCGATCCGAACTTCAATGGATCGGTTCATGGTTTTTATTTTATAAAATCCGATCTGATCCAAACCGATCCGAAATAATATTTATTATATTATATTTAATTAATTTACACATGTCATAATATTTGGACCACCATTTTGTAATATATAGTATATGTTTTGTAAATGTAAAGGTAACTTAAATCAATTCGTATTTTCACTAGCTAGTTGGATATTGTCTTCATTAATTAATTTCTTGTTCCACAATGTTGTGATGTTAATTTATTGTTCCTCATGTCTTAACAGGCAACTAATTTCAAAATCATAATTAAATTCTTGGTAAGCTTTAATTAATTTCAACTAAGTTACCTTGATACTTGAAATGTATGATTCATATGTTACAGTTGCACCATCATCTACCCAAGTCTTACTCTTTTTTTGAAAGAAAAGTTCTACTCATAGTGGCATTAGTAGTAGTAGTAGTACTATTACTACAAGTGTTACAACTTCAAGCTTAGGGGGGAGGAAACTAAAGTCAATGAAAGTTAGTTGGAAAGATCTTGTAAAATTGAGTGAGTTTGTGATATTAGAGCATGAATTTGATAAGAGATGATTTTGAATTGCACGATCCGAAAATCCGAATCCGAATCGTAATTCAAACCAAATTAGTTGGATTTGGATGACGTTGGATCAAATTGTTTTTATCTCCAAATACGATCCGATCCAATCCGATCCAATAAATATTTATGGATCGGTTCTTGGTTCTTGGTCAAATCCGATCCGATCCGATCCATGCCTGCCCCTACTTGATATACTTGCACGGTTATAATTCGTGTACAAGGTAAAAAAAATTTTACCGTTTCTTTGAAATAATTTGGATACAGGCTATATTTTTCAAAAATTCATACGTACGAGTATAATACGCGAATTAACTAATTAGGCTTGCACCAACCCGTTGGAGACCACATAAGACAGGAAAAAGTGAATATGTAGGCCTCACAGAGTCTATGTTGTCATTGAACAGCCAATAGTTGACGGTTGTACAAATAGTGGAACACAATTACAACGATTTTAAAGTACAGGGTACTAAAATGCAAAAAGAAAAAAAAATACATGTACTATATTGAAACTTGACGGTTGTCAAAAAACAAAAAAAAAACAAAAAAAACAAAAAAGACCAGCATGGCTATAATACTCAACCTTGCAAGATGCAAATTTGTGGAGAAGCTCTACAATTTCTACCTTTTTCCCTTGATTCGTTTACCTGATTTGGTTGTCTTCCTAATTAGATTCTGATCGAAATGGAGGATCCCTCTAATTCGAACAAGACCGAGAGTAGTACTCAATTAGCATCGCCTACTGTCAAAGACCAGGCGGCCGGCCAAGCAGAGCATCAGACCAATCCGGAAGCTGCAGAAGGCGATGGTACTACTTCGGCTGTAGTACTAAGTGGCCGCATGGATCGTGATGTTTTCAACGCCGCAAAAGAAGGCAACATTGATGCCCTTGTGAAACACGCAGACGGAGTCCCTCTTAACCAAATATTGACTGCAACAAAGAACACAGCTCTCCACGTTCATCTCAGTCTAGCACGCTCGGGCAAAGAGCGAGAGAAGTCACAGAAATTCGTGACGGATATCCTGGTTATGTGTCCGGCACTACTAATGCAGAAAAACGGGAATCGGGAGACTGGACTACACATGGCGGCGAGACACGGGCGAACGGATGTAATGAATATTTTTGTGAGGATAATGTTGGGAACAACTGATGATGAGGATCAGGGCCGTGAGATTGAGCGAGGAGATTTGGCCTCTTTAGAAGAAGAAGCCTGCATTGAGCAAGGAGATGAGGCCTCATCAGAAGAATTTGAGATGAATCCAGAAGCCCGTTTGCAGTGGCAGAATCTCAGCAGGACAACCAACAATGACAATGACACAGCGCTGCACGTGGCGGTGCGCTTTAATAACTCTTGGGGGGTGGTGTACCTACTTACGTGCAAAGACCCTGAGTTTTCGTACTCTGCAAATAAAGCAGGCGAGACGCCACTGTACATTGCAGTTGAAAGGGGATATACTTCATTAGTTCGTCAAATACTTGACGAATGCACACATTTGGTTTATGATGGTCCAAACGGTACAACGGCTTTGCACGCTGCAGTGATCCGTAATGATGAAGGTATATGTAATGCAAAACCTTTTCTACTAGTTTCAGTTAATAACCATACTTTTTCAATTCTACTTAAGCAATTGAATTTTTCTATTAAAATGCTTCAGGGATGACGAGGATGTTACTAGAAAAGGAAAAGACTCTAGCGAAAGTATCAGACAACCTACTGGGAATAAATCCGCTTCACATTGCTGCACTTAATGGTTACAATTCAATCGTTCGTCTACTATTGGAGTATGATAGATCCGTTGCCTACATTGCCTCCGAAAAAGATGAGAAGATGACAGCTCTTCACTATGCAGCCGTTCGTGGTCATGTAAAGGTTATGCAAGAGCTCATTTCTCAATGCCCTGATTGTTCTGAACTGGTGGACAGCAAATACCAGAATGTGCTTCACCATGCCATCAAAAGCCATAAGCGTCAAGTAGTGGAATATATTTTAGCAGATGCATGGCTTAGCACCATCCTTTCAAATGGCAAGGATGTTGATGGGAACACACCCTTCCATTTGCTAGCTGAAACATCATTTATAATGGCTAGCTATCCCTTCCTACAACATGCAAAAGTTGATCTGATGGCATTTAATGGGAACAACTTCAACGCTTTTGACATCGTTCTTGCTAACAAGGGCAAAACCCGGTCGTCATCTTCATGGGTACGTACTATATCACCGTCTAACTTTGCTTATTTGTTGCAAAGATCATTGCTTGTAGCTTTGGCTTAGAGAATTAACTGTACCCCTTTGTCGCAAATTTGAATCTTCCATCTTCAATATTTTCTGTTTATTAAAGGGTAAGGGTAATACTAGTAAGATAAATGGAAGTGGCGGCTGAAGAAGAAAAGGTCTTAGGATTAGAGTTTATAACCTGAAGGAAATATACTGTTCATCACATCCAGTTGTTCATACTTGTATATCTTGCAGGAAACTCTTACGATATTCTTGAGCCGGAAGGGTGTTAAACCAAATCAACGACTTCATAAAAGGCACAAAGATGTCAATCTACAGGATAAACAAGCAAGTGATGAGATTGACATAAAACAAGCAAAAGACACTCATCTGGTAGTGGCCACGCTGATAGCAACTGTAAGCTTCGCAGCAGGAATTGCCATGCCTGGTGGCTATGAAGAAAATGGTTCTGCAATTCTAGCAAGTAATGCAGCTTTCAAAGCATTCGTTGTAACAAATACAATAGCTATGGCCATGTCTAGTTGTTCTGTCATGGTACTTCTTTACTCCTCGATTCACACAAAGCCAAGCCAGAACAAGATGACACCCACGTTTCTGAAGGTGGTGTCTTTGACCATGCTGTCCTTGATTGCAATGGTGCTTGCGTTCATAACAGGGACCTATGCAGTACTAGATCATTCTTTGGGACTTGCGACAGCGGCTTGTGTCCTTGGCTGCTATTTCTTCTTTGTCATAGCAAATTCCCTTATGTCTGGTGAGAGAAAAAAGACTAAAGGCTCCACATTTCCTGCAGGACATTATTTTCGGCCTTGTGCTGCTCATATTTGAGTCATTAGTTAGGTTTTGTAACTCATTAGTTGGCAGGTTGGAAGCATCCCGAAAGTGGCGCTCTTATACATAAATGGACAGTCGGAACTAGGGAGAGGCAATATTTGTATCCCATCTATAGACACCCCCATTTCTACTCATCTCTTCTTCTCTCTTGATTCTACTCATTAGTTTTTTTTTTCTTTGATCTTTTCTACATTACATTAAGGGGCAGTTGTGTTACAAATCCAGAGTTACTTCCCCTCGAGTTTCATTACTTCCTAACTAAGACCAAAATGAAGTCTTCCATTCCACATTATAGCAATAAACTCAAATCACATAGGCCAAAAACACCCATTTATGCAGACGAATAACACATATTAAATGAGTAACTAGATACAATCCTAGCTAAACTCGTTATCAAACAGTTTGATCGTAATTAATCAGATCTCTAAAGTTAAAAGTTCTTCAGTTGTGGTTCTGAAGCTCTGTGTTTTCTGTTTTGCGGTTTTGCTCTGATCGAATTGTAACAGTAACTAGCGAGTTTCTGTATACAAGAGCAAACTTAAACAGTGACAAAGCATCAAATAGAAGATGCAAACAAACAATAAAAGGGATATGCAAATGTCGTTTTCTATTGAATATCAGTACTTCCTTACTCGAGGTTATGTTGCTTGTAATAAGCATTATAAGCTTTGAACTCTGTGAATATGTATAACAGAAAAAGAAAAATAGGAACTCTTTAATTATATGCCCAATTCTTTGCTAGCTGTAATTTCTCTTCTGAGTTCTACATAAATATACAAAATCCTACTCATCCATCAAGAAGTTATATACTGGATGCCTCCAATATTCAAGTGATGCTGAGAGTTGTCTAGCAGAAAGCATCCCAAGTCTAACAATCAGCATAGATCTCGATTTATTCAAGGTCGCGAAAGAAGGCAATATCGATGTCCTCCGGGCAAAAAGAGACCATCTTCACCAAATACTCAGTGCATCAAAGAACACAGCCCTCCATATCTCTATAGCATGTGCAACAACGTTAATTAAACCCAAACAAGTACTCAATGTCCACCGCTACTCTTGCAGCCCAACGAGTGCAGTGAAACTGCATTACACATTGCGGCCAAACATGGGCACGTTGCCATAGTAGTGTGGGTGTAAATTATATAGTGTTCATTTCCAAAATGAGTTTCATAGATGTATTATGATTCCCTGTCTTGCAGGGTGATCTTAAAAAGCAACTGCAACTCAGGGGGTGTAAACCAGGTCAAAGAATAAAAAGCGATAGAGATGATGGGAAAAAGTTGAACATAGACAAGGTAGCAAAGACACAAATGCAGCTGAGATTTCAGATAAAGCAAAAGACACCCATCTGGTAGTGGCTACACTCATAGCAACAGTGAGCTTCGCAGCAGGAATCGCCATGCCTGGTGGTTATGCAGACGAGGGTTATGCAGTTCTAACAAGAAATGCAGCTTTCAAAGCATTTGTTATAACAAATGCAATCGCAATGGCCATGTCTAGTTGTTCTGTCCTTGTGCTCCTTTATTCTTCACTTGACACAAAGCCGAGGAACATAACGAACGAGATGATATCTGAATCCTTGATAATATCTTTGACCATGTCTTCGTTGGTGTTAATGATGGTTGCATTCATTACTGGGACCTGTGCAGTATTGGGTGGTCATATTCTTCAGGACTAGCCATAACTGCTTGTGTTCTTGGCTGCTTTCTTTTTTGTCTTGGTGAATTCCCTTCTTTCAACCGAAAGAAAGCTACTAAAGGCGCCACATATCATGATACACATGTTTCTCAGCTTTTTGAGTCTCCTTCAGAGAAAAAATAAAAAATAAAAATTGAGACGTACTGATGCTTGTAAAACTTGAGTTGTCTCAATTAAGTGATTCTCCTTTGCGGATTTGAAGCTACTATTGCTGAAGTTTCAAATCAAAATAATGTACGTATGCAGGTGGGTGAAGTAGTTTCTTGTGTACACTTTTACTAACACATATGTTGCACCTAGGGGTGATTTTCGGACGGATCGGATCGGAAACAAGGGTTCCAACTTCCGTTTCAAAAAAGTTCGGAATGAAATTTTAGTTCCAAATTCGGAATCTTTGGAAATCGAAAAAAATTCGGAATTTTTCGGATCGGAATTATATCAGAAATTTCGGAAATAATTCGGAATTGTTAGGTTTTCAAGATGAAATAAGATAAAATAATATACAAACTACGCTTACGAGATGAATACATAGTCTAAAGCAAGTAATAAATGTGTCTACGAGTAAGAATAAGCAAAATTGAAGTAAATATTATTTATTCTAAAATATATTATGAACTATACAATAAGTAAATTATTACAAAACATATGAAATGCATTCTATTTTTTTATCGGAATAAGTTCGGAAATCTTCGGAAATAAGTCGGATCGGAAGTCGGAACTTTCGGATTGAAAAGGCACGTTCCAATTTCCGTCCAACTTCTTTCGGAATTCTTCGGATTCGGAATTTTTTGGCATCGGATCGGAATTTTTCCGTTCGGATTGGAATTTCCAATTCAACTTGCACCCCTAGTTGCACCTCTCTTAGAATTTTGCTGCAGCTTTGTTTGATTGTCACAAAGGCCCCTTTTCACCTTCGACATTTTTTTCATTACCTCTCTTCTTAGGGTTGCCTGATCAAATGGCTGAAGGAAATTGAGGTTACCAAAATCATTTGGAAGTATTTCATGGTTCGGGGTGACGAGGTGTTAATTGTAAAGTTTAAGAGAGAAGAAGCCCTTTCTTTTTTGGTACATAGAAACTAGGGGTGGAATCGGGTTGGGACCCGACCCGAAAAGCCTCAACCCGAGTTCCGACCCGACAAGGATCGGGTTCATCATTTCCTGCCCGTGCCCGAGCCCGACAGAGGTCGGGTACCCGATGGTCGGGTAGCCCGACCCGATCGAGTTGGGTCGGGTTGGGATGGGCAAAACCCGACACTGTTAGCATTTGAACCATTTTGAACCCAAATTCAACTGCAAGCCCCCAGCATGAAATCCAACATTCTGAAATTCAATCCAAAATTTAATTACCAAGAAAACAGATAATTACCCCAAATCAATCAAAACCACGTCAAGATTCAATCCAAATATATCAAGATGAATTGAACACCGCACCACAAATTCACATCACAATCGAATACATACTAAATCCGAATCATTGAAACCCTAAGCTAATTGATTAAACCATCAGCTCAAAAATCCAATCAGTAAAAACCCCAAAACCCATGAACAAACTTCGTAGATCTAACAAAAAGAAAAAATTGAACAAACCCAGAAGCCAAGATCCACCATAGTCGATGATGAGCTTCGCCGCTCTTCCTGCCAAGGAGGAGTGGAGGCTGTGAGTCGGGGCGTCTCAATGAGCCGCCGTGCTAGCGGGGAGGAATGGCTGCAGCAGGGCGTCAATGATGAGCTTCGCGGCGCTTCTTGCTAAGGATGAACGGAGGCAGTGAGTCAGAGACGGAGTCTGGGACGAACTGAGGCGGAGGCGGAGTCGGGGCTGGGTTGGTCGAGGACGAACGGAGATCGGGTTTGTCGAGGACGAACGGAGATTGATGGACTGGAGGCGGACTCGGACGAACAAAGATCGGGTTTGTCGAGGACGGTAGATGTGGAAATTGAGGGGTGTTGGTGGCTGGCGGCGGAGAGAAGAAGCATTTGGAGACGGAGGAAGAGGATTGGGGGCGAGTCGGCAGAGTGAATGAGAGTCCAGAAATGGAGAAAGAGAGAAAGAGAAAAGAAATGAGGAAAAAAAAATAAAAAGGAGTATTTATATATAAAAAATTAAATAAAAATAGGGTCGGGTCGGGTACCCGACGGGTTTTGAGTTTTATGCCCGAGCCCGAGCCCGATTATTATCGGGTCGGGCAAAATACCCGACTTTTCAGGTCGGAACTAAATCGGGTACGAGCACGGGTTGGGCGTCGGGTCGGGTCGGGTTGGTCGGGTTTTTTTGCCAGCCCTAATAGAAACTGTTTCTTTCAAAAACAGTTCTTCAGACTTTCAGGGCGTATGCTCAGTTCCCAAGGGGTTAATTAGAAAAGGATCGTACTACAAACCACAAAGAATACATAAAATCAGGCCATTGCATACCAAACGTAGAATACATCACTAAGTTCTCATGCTACAAATCATGTCCATCCATAATAGATTAGTAGGTGCTTTCAAAGTTTTGAACTTTCAATTACATGATTCAAAGTTCCAGACACGGTGTACCTGCAGAGTTTGGAGCCGCATGCACGCAGCACAACCCCTTCAGTTCTAATGAATGACATTGCGTGGTGATCATAAAAGACATCCCTGTATTATACTGAGATTTTGTTTTTACAAATAAATTCAACGTTGTAGTGTTACAAGAGCTGTACTTTCTGCATACTACAACAATGGATTAAACTGTACTTATACCAAAAAGATAAAGCTCATGACTAACTGCAATAAGTGCACACTTTGACAACTCCACAGGACTCAGGTCATCACATTCTAGAACTTGAATAGTCGACAAACAAATTTGCTAACCCTGGTAGATAATATCAACCATGGTATAATTCCTACCTGCAAACACATTAAGGGAGTAATCAAAAGCAAAATTTGGAATGAAGTTCGTTACGTTCTCGAAAACAAAAAAAGAGAGAAGCAAAGTTTGGAAAACGTAAGATGCTGTATCCTGCTGCCTAACTGAAAGAGGATTGCCTTTTCTGATCTTATACCAGTAAAATATCAGCATTCTCTAGAAGCAAAAATATCGACTAGTGTTGATGAGACTTTTAAGTTTTCTACCAAATGAAAGATATTCTACCATAAGAGACAAGATTATGACATTGTGTAGATCAATAACTTGCAGAGATCAATACAAGGAGGGAGCACCTATAGAACACTTTCTCAACACAAGGCCTCTCCCACAAAAATATATCATGATATCAAATCAAGGTGTGTGTTCCAATTACCATAACATTTTCACCGAAAACTCCTCCAGCCCTCCATGATATCACCTTCCCTGTAAACAACACGGTACATTAATCAGCATTGCAATCAACGCATCTCTCTCATTCTATTGATCATTAACTGCTTGCTGCTTGATCTGTCCTTTACTACTGGCAATTAACACATATGCTTATAAAGCAGATATCAGATTAAGAAATCATGGTATTAAGCATAGTCCAAATCATCAAGAGAAAGGAGAAACTCTTGTGCATAGACAAGCTGGAAGAAGGAAGCAAGAGCGCCAAAAGGTATTCGACAAGAATGCATTACCAAAGGGTTGCACAAGTTGTTGGGATATGGAGGCAACAGGGACCCTCCAAAACCAGAAAATCAGCAGAACATATGTTAAGACCTACATGGGAAACAACAGTATTGTTTACGACATCAGATAGCAATTGAACTTCCCATAAATCATAATGCACCCAGCATTACCTTTGAGATGAAAACAATTTTCAGATACAAGTCATATGAGAGTTTTTTCTCCTTGCCATGTAATTCCTGATCTGGAAGTGATGTGAAAGTGTTAGAATGTTCATCGTGAGGCATCCATAGCCTTAACACGACAAAAGAAAAGCAAGTTACCACAAGAGAATCAACCATATGTTTCTCATAATGGGAATCTACATTTTAAAGTTTATGTGCTTGCTACTACACAAACATAATTTCGAACCTAACCATTTCGCAAATAGTTACCCTCTGCACTCATATATAGGGTTCAAGTATGAATGTATGACATTTATAACCAAAACAAAGAGATAACTAAAATGGCAGCAGGTGCAATTACTACAATTTGCTAGCTCTTTCTCCTTAGCAGCTGCCAGTCTCCTAAGCTTTGCAGCTTGCGCAAACGTCGACGGCCTGGATTCAACGAAAAACGAAAAGAAAAACAACAAATCATACAACTGCACAGAATCAAAACAATCCAAAAATTCCATCTTTCAAATTTCAACCATCACAATTACGCGGAAAATCCAAACACCACCAATAACAGAATTCTAACAACCAACAATTCAGTTAGAAAGATTCACTCACTGTGACAATGAGCTCGCCTCTTTCAACAGCGCCTTAATTTCTCCGCGCAATCGTGTTGCCGTAGCGCTCTTCACTCCTCTCTGAAAATAAATGCAACTAAGCAACTAATTACATGATTAAGAGAATGATTTGGCGCCAAATTAATTACTGCAATTGATGAAGGGAGGACCTTCTTCAAGTGTTCCAACCATCTGGAGATGAATTGGAAAGCGACGACGACGATGAAGATCAGCGGCGGTGCCGCCGACCTTCTGTGGCCAACTACGGTTTCTACCACCTCTTCCATGGCGGATGTCTCCTAGCTCAATTCGCGCCACCACCTTCTTCCTCCTCTCGGATTTTCCACGACACCGCCTTTGCTTCTGGATCTGGGTTTACTTTTGATGCTTCTCTGCAAACTAGATCAGTTTCTTCGGCCCAAATGGGAATAGGGCTTCATAGTGTGTTCAGCCCAAATTAACAACCCAACTAGACTGAATTCTGCTCAAATATGTTTACTTACGTGGAATGAATTCGATCCACTTTAACATACTGTTTTATCCTTTCTTTTGTTAAGATAGTGTTTGATCATTCATTAGTTATCTTATAGAATTTAGAATTAACGGTATTTTTGGTATTATCTCTTTGCCTAGGAAGAGAAAGCATGTGACATTTGCATAAAGAAGAGTGGATAGAGAAACCCGTAAAAAAATGAAGATGATTTATAAAGGAAAGGGCAGATAGAATTTGGCGTGGCTTTATCCGCCCACCCTTTTTGAATCATCTTCTTTGCTCAAAAAACCGAAAAGCAGTTTTGGAAATAAATTCGAGTAAGAAAAGTTTCTGATTCGTGCAAATACTCATACATGGACGCTTTTCTAAATCGGACACTGAAGAAAGAAATCAAACCCTAGAAGCAACATGCAGTGAAATTAGGCCCGTTTGTAGGCCCGTTTGAAGGCCTAATTTAATCGGGTTGGGTCGTGTTTAGAGGCTTTGGGTTTAGGTCGGGTTCTGGTCAGGTCAGTTAAAACCCGTTCCATTTCGCAAGAAATCTTTGAGGATTGCATCGTCATCTTGTCGAGGACTGGGATCGTCGGAAGTGGCGGTTGTGCTCATCCTAGGAAGCAGTGGCGTGGGCAAACAAGTCGACCGAGGTGGCTGCTTAGCCTCGTCGTCTTGTCCAAGGATTGCGATCGTGGGAAGCGGCATTGGACGATGTTGGAAGACGATGAAGACGACGTTGACACTTGTTTCGGCGGCATCAACGGAGGAGAAACGCGGAGAAAATGGAGGAACTGCTGATTCTCCAGATTTGCTCACAGCCGTCCGATTCCTTCAAGTTGATCACAGCCGTCCATTTTCAGAGTTATTCAGTGTTTCAATTCTATTGTGACAAATGTGTGACCTTTTTTTCTAGCCAATAAAACGTTGACACGCATATAAAAAAATTAATATATATAATCGGATTTGTTCAGGCTGGGTCGAGTTTGGAAAATTAGGACCCGTATTTGGGTCTAACCTTTTCAGGCCGGGTCGGGCTTGCAAATTAAAACCAGCCCTTTAGGGTTTTTAGGGACATGTTTGAGTCGGGTTTCGAGTTTTGGGCCGGGTTTTCCCACCTCTAAGTGAAATCGGGAAATCAACCCAAGCTGTATCCAAAGTTATATTATTTGTTCTGTAGAATTTGTCCAAATGCTTATAAATATTTGATATCATGATGAGTTGCATGAACCATTAATAATGATACCAACAACTAAATATCGACAAAGTATGACATTCGACAATTAAAAGCAGAATGTACAATATAACAATTTGACGGAGTTACCCCTAGACAGTAATATCCCATCACTCCGTGTTTTATTCTAGTGATTCGATCACCCCCAACAACTACCATTCCAAAAGCGCCATAAAATCCAGGCCCAAATCCGTAACTTCCCCACCAAACACCCACGTGCCATCCACAGCACGCGCGCCAAAACTTTCAGGTGCCCGCCCAGAGCAAAACGCAAGCGGGCGCCAACCGAAATCCAAACCGTCCAATCGCGCGCGATCGCACAAATCGCTGACGCGGCAAAGAAATCATTTTTCAAAATCCCGCCCAAACCCGGACTTCAATTCTTTCGTGAATCAGAATTAAATCTCGCTCTTTCCATTTTTTCAATTTTGCCCTTTCTTATCTCTCTACACACGCACCGCACCAAACAAAGCAAATCTCTCCAAAGGCATATTTCTTTTATACTCTTTCTCTATTTTCGTCTACGCCTTATCTTCTTCACAAAGCCCTAGCCCGCCTCCTCGCCCAAAGGTGAGCCCAACTCGGCCGATTCCCCCACCGACTCAGTCCGAGTCGCCCGTTTCGGAACGATTCTCATCGCTTTTTCGCCGCTTTCTCTGCAGGTCTGTTGAAATATGGGGAAATCCAAAGCCGCTGCTCCGAAAAAAGCCGACGCCAAGTGAGTTTCGTTTTCTTCGCAGTTTCAATCGAATTTTTCGATTCGATCGGAGATCTCCAATTCTGTTCAATTCGAACGCCTAATTTTTTATTTTTCTGCGATTTTGCTAATTTTTTGTTGTTGAATTTTTAGGTTGAAGACGAAAAGCGCAGGCGCGAGCAAAAGGCCATCGAAGAAGGCCGGAAAGGATCCGAACAAGCCCAAGAGGCCCGCCAGCGCTTTCTTCGTCTTCATGTACGGTCAACGCTTTTTCTCCGTCTTCGCTGTTATCAGATCGTTAGTTTCGGTTAATTTTCCTCGATTTTAATCGTGTATTATTGGTGTAATTATATGGAATTACAGGGAGGATTTCAGAGAGAAGTACAAGAAGGAGCACCCGAATAACAAATCGGTTGCTGCTGTAAGTCAATTTCATAATTTTCTGAATTTTAGTTTAACTTAATTTTTTTGATGAGGATTATGAATTGTTATTTATTTATTTAATATTTTGACGAATTGGAACAGGTCGGTAAGGCTGGTGGAGATAAGTGGAAATCATTGACTGATGATGTGAGTATTAATATATTTTAGGCCAATGATTATTTTTGTTGATTGATTGTTAATTGCTTGTAATTTTGTAAATACTGTATTTTGATTGGTGCGTTTCGATTTGATTAATTGTTCAGGAGAAAGCTCCCTATGTGGCCAAGGCAGAGAAGAGGAAGACTGAGTACAATAAGACCATGGTGGCTTACAACAAGAGCATTGTAAGTGTGCACTTGTGTTTCGATTTCTTGATTTTGTTTGGGTTTGTAAGATCGAGGATTGTCGTTGTAACTAACAGTTTGATTCGTGTGAAATAGGCTGATGGAGGTAATGGAGCTGATGAAGAGGAATCTGACAAGTCAAAGTCTGAAGTGAACAACGAAGATGAGGATGACGATGTGAGTGGCGAGGTTAGCTCTAATCGTTTCTGTTTTCGCTTTATATGTTGAATATGATCTTGATTTCGCGCGATTGATTTGTTCCGTTTGTGTATAAATGTAGGATGATGATGATGACGACGATGATGATGAGTAGAGAAGAAAGCTGTGAAGAGGAAGCAATGTGTAGTGTTGCTTAGAAGTTATGGAATGACCTGCAATTTGAATTTAAGAAGTGACTCATGAAAAACAGTAGTAGCTACATTGTTAGGGTAGGGAAGGAGAAAACAACCAAAAAAACCAAAGGGGTTAAATTCAGGGTTCTTGTACCTGATACCCCCATATCTTTTATGTACTTAATGATCTTTTTAATATCTCAGATGATCTCCATTTTGCTTTATCATAGCTGCCTTTTCAGTTAAGTGCTTTTCTGGTTTGTGCTTGGTTTAATATGGTAATCACTATGGTTGGTTAATGCAGTTGACAAAAGTTTCTGGCTTCCAATGAATTGGGAGAATGAATTGTTTTTGTCTGCTTTTGGATTTTAGATTCTGTATCCTTATTGTCGTTGCTCCATCTCTGACTGTTGATGCTTTGACTTCAGTGTGGTTGTTTTTTTGACTTTTTTTTTCAACTTGGGATCGGTTCTGTGATTCTCCGGAGTTTTGACAATCCTTTCTGGCCGTATTCGGAATTGTAGGATCGTCAAAGCTTCAAGATGGAGACTTTTTTCACCTGATCCTGGTGTGCTAATGGCAAGTAAAATACAAAATGTTGGTCGCCAACCTTCTACTGCTAGTATCTAACCCCACCTGTTTATGTAGAATTATTCTGAGATGTTTGTGTTGGGGATGGACTTTGTATTGATACTGACGATGAAGGACCAACGACATATTTGATTTATATAGTACTGATGGCATGTCTATAACATGAGAGAGATTCGAAGACAATAAGCTCATTGTCGATTGTTTCTGGACTGCGAAAATAAAAATTTCGAGGTTTTATCCATCATCATACCCTCAAGAAAAGAGAGCAAGAGAGAAAAGTAACACTACTAATGATCAAAAGAATTGAAGTATCGAGTTACAGAGCGTTATAGGATTTTGGAACGTAGAGAGGGCTTGCCATGAAATTTTATTCCATCTTCTCTATCGCTCTCGTCCCGTCCCGGTTTTCGTACTATACGTATCAGCAACTCGGTAACTCCGTTGATCCGTACGAGTGTTCTTCTCAGATTTGCAAGTATGTCTGCCTCTACAGTTAAGTTCAGCTGCTTCTCTGCAACTGATACAGTTAGTTACTAAGCCCAAAGCATCTAGTGACTTCTTTGACTAGAGCCCAACTCAACAGCCCAATGAGAAATATCTTTCAATTTTCTTTTTCTAGTCAAAAACCGATTGAAATATCACATAAACAATTTTACACATTTACCCCTCTCTCAATAATATCCCGCACCAATACAGCTGTTGCGTACTACACGTTTTATTCTAGCGATTCGATCAGTCTCAACCACTCCTCAAACCCTATAAAATCAAGCCCCATATCCGTCATTCCGCATCTGCCCCCGCACGTGCGACCCACACCGCGCATGCCAAAAACGCCACGTGTCCATCCATCTAGCGAAGAAGCACACAAGGAAACACAGGCGCGAGGCCCCAAGGGCGAATCGGGGGCAGCCGCACGGATCGCTGACGTGGCCAAACATTTTCAAAATCCCGCCTAAACCCAAACTTCAATTTTATTTCGTTAGTCGAAATTCAATTTTGCCCCTCTCGAGTTTTCCTTCTTATCCCCCCACCACTCGCAAAACTCACAACACCGCACCAAACAAACCACAAAGCTCCTTCTCTCTTCTTCGTCTTTATCTTCTCTACCAAAACCCTAGGTAAACTCGTGCCTCCTGAGTCCCGACTCGGTCCGAGTTGGCTCCGATTTCCACCGATTCTCGCCGCTTTCGAACGATTCTCACCGAGTTTCGGCTTTTTCGTGCAGGTTTGCCATGGGTAAAGCCAGAGCTGCTGCTCCCAAGCGCGATACCAAGTGAGTCACCGCTCCGGTTTGAATCGATTAGATCGGAGATCTGTAGTTTCATTCTCGGCTGCTTTTGATTCTGCTGAGGCTTTTTGATTGATTCTGGTTTTGAATTTTGTGTTTTTTAGGCTGAAGGCGAAGAGCGCCGGAGCGAGCAAGAAGCCGGCCGCGAAGAAAGCCGGCAAGGATCCGAACAAGCCGAAGAGGCCGGCGAGCGCCTTCTTCGTCTTCATGTACGGTCAACTCTTTTTCTCTAACCGCTTGATTTCTAGATCTGAATTTTTCTTAATTTTACTGATTTTTTTTTATTCTGATTTTTTGAACTTCAATTTTGTGTTTACAGGGAAGATTTCAGAGAAAAGTACAAGAAGGAGCATCCAAACAACAAATCTGTCGCTGCTGTAAGTTCATTTTGGAAATTTCAGATCCGCGAGCTTAATTTTCGCCTAATTACGAATTTGATTTGGATTAATTCGTAGTTTGTTTGCTTAATTAGCTTGGATTTTCTTTGGAGTTAGTTTTGAATTTGTTATTGAAATTGAAACAGGTCGGTAAAGCTGGTGGTGATAAATGGAAGTCGTTGACCGATGCAGTGAGTGTTTAGTCAAACTTTACGGTTATCGTTCTGTTAGCTAATTTGAACTGTTTTTGTAATTTTCTGTTGAAATTTGTTGATTGTTTTGGTTAATTGTGTAAATATTTTTTTTCAGGAGAAAGCTCCTTATGTAGCCAAGGCTGAAAAGAGAAAGGTTGAATACAACAAGAACATTCAGGCCTATAACAAGAAATTGGTGAGCTCTATTTTTTTTTGGTATTTGCAATATTTCTCGTCAGTTGTGTAATTTCGAGAGTTTGTGATTGAATTGTGGTTTGATTCTGGTGAAATAGGCTGATGGAACTAACGGGGCCGATGAGGAAGAGTCTGACAAGTCCAAGTCCGAGGTGAATGATGATGATGAAGACGAGGATGAGAGTGGCGAGGTTGGTTTCCTCACACATTGTTTGTTGCTAATGGTCTTTATTGGCTTCTCAGTTTTAATTTGGTCATCTGATTGTTGGTCTTTGTTGTATTGCATAGGACGAGGATGATGATGAGTAGAGAAAGGAAGCTGTGAAGTAATGTGGAGGAGAAGCAATATGTGTAGGATTGCTTAGAAGATGTTGATTAACCTACATTTTCGGATTTTCGCTGCTCTTTGTCTCATGGATGAATAGCTCTCTACTACCTTGTTTTAGGATTTAGATTAGGAACAAACAAAAACTCAAAAGGGATCAAGTTTCAGGATTCATCTACCTGATTCCCCCTATCATTATGTGTACTTAATGATCCTTCTTATGTTCAATGATTTTCGGTTCGGTTTATTGTATCCCATCCTCTTGCTAATTTGGTTTACCTGTGCAAATGATTGGTTAACATTTGGTGCTTGAGTTCAGTGCTTTAGTTACTCTCGTTTGCTTGGTTCAATTGTGATTAGCATATAAATTGCCCTGTCTTCCCAGTGACTTGGTAGGGAAGATGATGGTTTTGTCTGCTATTGAATGAGTTGTTTTCAATCATTTTGTCATTGAACAATCTTTGTTTTATGTGATGCAATGAGATGAGTTGACTTTACACACTGGGGTTGTGTTTGACTTGCTTGCCTCTGCAAGCTTTCCCTCTTTCGTCTTTTTCTGCAAGTTTTCTACCTCCTGGATTGTAGGATTCATACCACCAAGTTTGACTTGACTTGCTAATTGTTAATCCGACTTTCTGCATTTTGAGATTTGTAGCTGATGTAGAACAGCATTTCTGTGGTTTCTCTTGGTAGCAAATGCAAGGTGATTTCGAATACATAGCGTTGTATTTCTTAGATGGTTTTGTAATTTTCACATTCGATCCCAAAGTTGATTAGATTGCAAGCAAAGGTAGTTCTTGTGCCTCTCATTGCATCTGCAGATGCACGAGTCTTGTATATAACCATGTAGTGCAAGTCTTCTACTTCGATTTTGGCTTGTTTAGTTTCAGTTGAGTTTGTAGCCTTGGTTTTTTTACCACAATAGAATAATCGGCTGGAGTACATAACATATGCAGATTGATTCTCCCAATTAAGTGCAGAATCCCACACATTACGCGAGATGATCGAAACACAATCTCGCTGATTACTCAAGCCTTTTGATTGGTATTTAGATTGCTTAGATTTGCGTTACTCCTATTGTTTAGAAATCGTCTAAACTTCTGAACATAGATACTACAGCGATTGCATACTATACAGATTAGTGTGAGACGTCAATACTGAAGAACGTAAAGCACGTGAAAATCTTCATCATATTCAAGTTGATTTGAGTAATAAGTGTGTTTACTATTCTTCTAAATTCGAGTTCGAAACTCCTTCCACGTTTCGTTTTAAGATTGTGATTAGACTGTCGCTTGTTGGGTATTTTCAACCCTATTGGGTCCCTTCTGCGGCTTCCCTGTGAGCCGAAGCAGTGATGAAGTCCACCGCGCGCCGAGCCTAGCAACAGCATGTCCATCAAACGACCTGTCGTTTCAACAAAGAACTAGCATCTGCATTCTTCTAGTCCGTCTTCGACACTATAATGCGTCGTTTGAAGCTTGTCGTGTTGGCTGACCCAGCTGGGTAAAATCCAAAGAGAGATGGCGGCGGGTCCCGGAAAATGCTTGCTGGTGACCGGACCTCCGGTAAGCTTTGAAATTTCTGGGTGTTCTTAGTTTCAAAGTTCAAATTGCTACTTATTTATTCGTTCAGTTTTTTTTTTCTCTCAAGATACTCTTTGTTTGATGAATGATGCAGGGTGTGGGCAAAAGCACTTTGATAATGAGAGTGTTTGAGACCCTGAAATCCTCGCATCCCAACTTGAAGATTCAGGGCTTCTACACTAGTAATTCCCTCTCCCTTTTGATAAATACCCCGTGTCGCGTGTCGATACGTGCATTGATATTGTAGCAATGTGTCAACTTGTAGTTACTAAAAACCGAAAATTCGGTAGACAGTTATACTGTGTGTTTGAAGTGAAAAGAATGTAAATTGAACTTGTAGGTGAGGTGAGACAAGGAAGTGATAGAGTTGGGTTTCAAGTGGTCACATTGGATGGCCGCACAGCTCCCTTGGCCTCCACCACCATTTCCAGGTCTTCTTTTTCAAATGATCCAATCCAATTTTTTTCTCGTTATATTCACATTGTTTGTTGCTATTATTCTCTGCCCAATTAATTAGTTGTATTTCAGTTGCATTGCGTTCCCCAGCTATACAGCAAGTAATGCCTAAAGCATGTTTTTGTATGTCAGCCCGGAGTCTTTCAGATGGCCTAATGTCGGGAAGTACAAAGTCGATGTTGCTTCATTTGAGTCACTGGCATTGCCTGAGTTACAGGTGGGTTGGTTTTTTTATTGCTTACAGTTCAAGCCATACCAACCCTCTACATGATTTTTGGGGTTAGGGAATCTTGTAACATGTGTGCCTATGGGATTTGAGTTATTTACGTGCTTTTGTGGTTTCTTATCAGGTTAGAGAAGATACTGATCTCTTTGTGATTGATGAAGTTGGGAAGATGGAGTTGTACAGTTCGTCTTTCTTCCCTGCTGTTTTAAAGGTTCTCCAATCCAATGTCCCATTATTGGCCTCAGTCCCCATTCCGAAAGCTGGACGTGATATACCTGCAGGCACACTTTCCTCAAACTGTCCCTTCTTTCCTGTTGTAAATGTTCTGTTTGATTACTTGCCTTGACGCCCTACTGAACTGAAGTCCATCATCTGTTTTAGATTCTATAGGCCTGCATTGGAATATACACTTGCATATACATTTGCTCTAGTTCTGATTGTTTTCTTACAATTTACAAGCTTCATGATCACAGTTAGTATATATATTCTGTTAGAAATATTAAACGTAAGTTGGAAATGGATAAGTTTAGTTATTTGTTCCCTGTGTGGAGTTGAAGTTGATAAATGAACAAAATGAGGACTGCAGGCCATGGTGCAATTGGCCTTATCTTTCAGTTTTTCTGCTTTTTGTTTGTTTTGAATTTGTGTATGACTGGGTTATCTGAACTTCTGCAGTTGCAAGGTTAAAGAATCACCCAGGTGCCACGATTTTCAAGCTGAGCCCAAGTAACCGAGATGCTGTTAAAGAAGAGATATACTCCCAATTGGTAGACTTATTAGGTAAACAATAGCTGTTTGACAATCACTGTGATTCTTGTGCTGTTTCCACATCACAAGTTTGGAACAATTCTATCAGCTTGGCTGTAAAGATCTGAAGATTAGATGCAGTCAGTAGGCTTGGAAAATAGACATTATGAAAAAACAAGTACTATAATTCTCGTTAGATCCTTTGAAACAATAGATTGCTAGACTGAGGGAGAACAACTGCATTTATGTAACTTTCTGTTTCCTGACTATAAATGCAAAACTGTTCTCGTTTACACTCAATATGTGCTAAAGAAATGCAAAACTGTTCTTTTTTACACTCAATATGTGCTAAAGAATTTGAGGCAAACAATAACAATCAACCAAATGAGATTATTGTTATAGCCAACAAAAAATAAAATTAGTAAGAAAGTGCAATTTTGATTATCAACGGGATCATGAACTTCGCCTATCCTGTTGAGTTTTCAGTACTTCGCTTGCCAAGGAGGAGAATGATTTAGCTGTATCTTGCATCTCTGTAGTCTTCAAATTGATTCCTTGCAACTTTCTAGTATTCTCCTGCAGCTTGCTTTCTGCTATTTTAGCAATGCTTACTTCCTGCAGCCAAAGACAAAGGAATGATGCAGATGCGAACTCATACATCTTCTTGTTTGACAAAGTGAATAACTGTCAAAAACTATCACACGCGAAACTTGTACAAAACGAAAATGAGAGTGATAAAATCATACACCAATGCTGTTCACAGAATTTTAAGATTAAAGGAGAAGGATATGTGCTTACGCTAGACGAAAATCCATATCTCTTCTTAATTTCATCAACTTGGCCACCCTTCTCCTCCTGTTGCTCTTCCTTTGTGGAGTTTTTGTCATTCTTGGACTTCATCTGTTTCATTACTTTACCTGTAAATTAGAAAGTTATACCATGTAAGAAGCTGCCACTGTAGATTTATTTAATGAATTCGTGCCGTCAAGTCTAGGTGTTTTGCTCACCTTTAAAGGCCATAAACTTGCTTGCCAACTTTTCCTTGTTAAGAGCTGCCAACATATTCTGCTCTTTAGGCTTTTCTCCAGGAATGTCAGTGTCCATATCGATGTCAATGTCGTCTGTAAAATAAATAAAAAAATCATACAAATGACTTGTCTCAAAATTCCATTCACATCTACATGATCATAAGTTTATATGACAGAATGTCAAATGTGCCTAATGTTTACTGAAAAATCACTTATTATGTGATGCTGATATATGCATAGTATACCTAAGTTTAACTCAAGATCATCTTCATCCATAGTCTGTCTATCTGTATTCTCAGCAGATCGAAAGTTGGAAGTTGAAAAGATCATTGAAAGTTCTTCGATACTTTCTTTAGTGTCTTCAGTTTCTATCTCAGGAACAGGAACATTCTTCGGCTTACTTCCGACAATGTCTTTAATCACAGAGCTAAACATACCCTAGCAAGAAAATCAAATTCATGAAACCCTTCATTCCACAACATTGTATGCAACATTGTTGAGGTATCATTGCCTCATCTACCTTCTTCTTCTCCTTTTGAATGGTGCGTCCTACGACAAGCTCTTCTTGTGAAACTACCAAATCTTTCTGGTAAGTCATGTTGAAAGACTCTAAAAGCCTTGAAATAAAGAGGACAGAGATAAAAAGTTATGACCTAGAACGATTTCCTATATGCTAAGAACATTCACTCAAAGAAAAGAAAAAAACATAGGTGAATAAACCTGAGATTTTTCTTTTGGAGCGAAAGAGAGAAGATGAATATTTCCTGATCAGTGTTCACCTGTGTAAAGATGGAGAGCAGATAATGAAGATTACTGCAAAAGCATCCTATAAGCAACTTATATGAAAAGGGTGCATTACACTGTTATACCATTACAAGTTCTCCTTCGGGTGAAGAGCATATAGAACTCTCGGCAAATGAATTTGGTTTTGCAGTGGAGTGAGTGAATCCCCTTATCGAAGTCTCCTTTATTAATGACAACTCAGGTAAGGACCTAGAATTTCGTAAATAGTTTTTTAGGCTTGTATGCTGCATTATGATCGGAAAATCAATATTAATACTATGAGAAGTCACTAAACTCACTACCTTATTTCAACTTTTCCACTGGTAAACAGGAGTATAAGGCCAACATCAGAGGAGGTGTAGAATGTTGATGCCCAGCAACAAGCTGATGGAAATTTTTTCTTTAAGATTACCTTCTTGACTCCCTGAGATAAAAGAAAGAATAACAAAATGATGGAATCAGATTAAACTATTCTTCTATTAATAATTTATCAAACAAGGTAAAGTACTAATTACCTGCATAACATGTGTGAAGGAGTGTATATATGCAGCCTTTTCAGAACATAGCAGTAGCTTTGGTGTATCGTGCCCATCTGTGTAACATTTCAGAAAGGAATCACTTTCTATGAAAACTGAAAATTGCATAATCTCATCCATAAAGTGAGTAGATAACATATCAGGAACCTCAAGAGAATAGAACTTACCCAGTAACTGCATGAAAAGTGCTCTAGTAGGTTTCTTCGGATGAACCAGATTAGCGCTCAATGTGTTTCCGTTATCACTGTCAAGAGCCAAAACAGATGAGTCCTCTGTTGCAACCGCTATGACATTCTTGTCAAAACCATGAAAACTGCAGGTTTGAAATTGCAGAGAGATGATGCCGGTGGATATTTCACTTGCAATGTGTTTTTGATATAATAGAGTTAGTCCTTCTATATCAATAACAGAAACCTGTAAGGAAAACAATCTCATGTATAAGAATCCAAGGGAATGAGGAAAAGAAATGGATAAGAGGCAAGGGAGAAGACCGTGCAAGTAGTTATTAGATAGTAAGCTTACATGTCCTTGACTAGACCCTACTGCAAGATGTCCTGTACTGTGATTTATGTCCAGGGAAAGTACAGAACCATTAACCTTAAAAAGTTTAACACTTTGAATGATGTGATCGTTTCCTTTCTTTGTACTTCCTGCAATAAGTACATGAAGTTCACAATCGCATTTGAATTTTGCTAGTTAAAAGGCAATGGCCTAAAAGATGAATAACGTGCTTAATGATACCTTGCAGAGACAAGAAACTGGTCACATTAGCATATGGTTCAGGTTTAAACCTGAAAACTCGGACCTATAAATCTCATAAAATTAGAATCACTCATACTTTGATCTCAAAGCAATTAAGATCACAGTCCCATATAACTATCCAAGATAGTACTTACTATTCCACTCTGATCTCCGGAAACAAGAAGCCGGGAGTTCACATCAAAAATCAATGCTGTGAGCGGTATACCACTTAACGAGAGGTCATCCTCACTCTGCAGTTTGTTTGGAAGTTGAGCAAGTAAGCATTATAGTAACTTTGGTAAGCATAAGATGAGCAATGAAACTTTACCTGCTGCTTTAATGACAGAATTGGTACTAAAAGTGGACATGACAAATCCCAAAAGTTCACAGCTCCATCGCTGTGTCCAGTAATGTACAAACTTCTAATTTTTGAAAATCCAGTAAAGCGGGTTGCATTTAACTGAGTTCCATCCTTCGGTTTCATCTGAAAAGAAAGAAGAGATGGAATGCTTTTCGCCAGCAGAAGGTAGTCCTATATATTCAAAGAATCAAAGTACCATATTAATCACTTTGAATTCTAGAATAAACTGCTAAATGAAAGAATGTTTGGTATATAATAAATACTAAATGATCATATTACCTCATCTGCAAAACCTAGCATGCGGCTATCATCTGTTATAAACTTTGCTATCGTAATGCTTGAATCGACAAATGGTATCTTCACCATGACGTCCCTCGGTAATGATGTTGAAGACTTAGATTGACTTTGTAGAAGATACTTTTCGATCAAAAAATCATCATAGGCATAAAGATGTCCTGAATTACCAAGCAGAAGAAAACAATCTTGTTTGTGCTTGCTTTGCTCACTAAAGATTGAAATGATCTCCATGTCAATACAAGGCTCTGCCAATTGAAGTCCTAATTTAATAGTCCGACCTTCTGTATGCTCATTCAACAGAATTACCTGCCTCATCAAAACCAAATTTTCACAATTTGTGGAGTTAGGATTGTGATAGTATTAGAGAGACGCATTTGATGCACCAAAAACAAAATGAGACATAAATAATGATAAAGTCCTAGTACCTGCAACAAGTTTGGAGAGACAGTATCAGATGCACCCCTAACATATAAACGACTTGCCTTCCCATCTGCATAAGCCCATTTCAGTGATGCTATAGGAATTTTGTCCAACTTGTATCCAATATTGAGTTTAGATATCGGAGTGCTAAGCGTGCTAGACTCCGATGGTAGTTCTGTTCTTGGAACACTCCAGATAAAAATCTCTCCATTGTTGTATCCAACCACAACTTTACTTCCAAAGGGGCATCCCCAGCATGCAGCAGTCACTTTTTTACCTTCATGATGAAGTGACTGCAATACATTTCCTCCTGCTGTGAAAATGGACTTGCTTTCTCGAATGTCCCATAACGAAAAGATACCATCTCTAAAAAGTATAAGGACTCTGCAATGAATCCCATGAATTTAAAATTAAGTACAGCCAAGTATTTATTTGCCAACCATCATGGAAAGAAGACCACAGTGATAAACACTAAGGAGTTTGGTAAGGTTATACCTTTTACTTTCAGCTGTTGGTTGGGGCAGTACATGCATCACAACGGCATCACCTGGACTTTCAGTTGGACTATTCCCTGATGAGATGATTAACTATTCAAGTTAAACAGTAAACAAGGAAAAGAAGAGAACGTAATCGGTCTGCTAATAAAAACGGAAAAGGAATGCATCTGACCATGAGAAGCTAAATAAGGAATGGTGTATTTCATCTGTACTATATGACATTGTTGTTGCTCAAGCTTCAAAATTGAAACATTACCAGCAGAATCTCCAACATACCTGTAAAGATAGTTGTCCAATACATAAACTCAGTTGAAATGAATGAAAAGCATTTTGATTTATCTGCATAATCCCAAATTGAAATCTGACATAAACTTACATGTAAGGACTACGTTGCATGACGGTGAAGGAGGTAATATCACCTTCAAAAGCATGCACATCAACCAACAGGTTCTTTTCAATGTCCCAAACCTAAGAAAGTAGAACAAACAGAACACAGCAGTGAATTTTGATCATGCACCAATCAAACATCACAAAAACATCAGATATAAACATGATGGGAGAAGGTAACTTGCCTCAATATGGTTCTTGGAATTTACATTTAGTAGTATTCCTTGGTTCTCCATGAACTGAAATACAAATGTCACTACTCATATCAGACCATCAATCCAGCATACCCAAATAATTAACCACTGTAACTATGCTATTTGAACCATAACATAAGGGACATATCTATGAAAGGAAGTAACATATATAGGTATTTGCATAGAACCTGTAAGAACTTGCTTGGTACTGCATTGACAGACTCGAGCAAAACTTGAGCGTTATCTTTGCCAAACAATTTGATTCTTCCATCCCTGAAAACAATAAAGAAATTTTCGTATAAAATTTAACTGAAACACTGGAATAAACACTAAAATTTGGACATGACTTGGAAGCCAATAAGGCTGCTTTGGTCTGGAAATGGTTTACTCACTTGGTGGAAATTGCAAGTATTTTCTGGATGGTGTCATAAGCCAACATGCTACACCCTGATGGAATCCCATAATGGAATAACACATGCGGGTCTATATCACTGCCTTTAAGACCATCAGAATGTCCTCCAGGCTACAAAGAATGTGAAATACTTAAATGTTCAGTGTCCAATTGGCTATGTAGAAGAAGAAGTCTAGTAGACGACGATCATATCACGAAGTTAGGCATTAAGTACACATTACTGAATTGGTAACAGAAAGCGACAGTGTGAGAGAGAGTGGCAAAGCTTAGCTAAGTCTACAAATCGGACGGTGCTGATTCACTCACCTGAGGGCGGAAGTTGACGAAGGGTTTGTAATGGGCAAATAGAGCAACGGCCCATCACAGGACACTTAAGCCCATGTTTAGATCTTATGGTGGGTCCACAAAATCGCTTTGCAGATAATTAAACATGAATCCACCGTCCATCACATGGACATGTTCATCCAATTAAATTTGTTGTAAGAAAGCACTTGTTATTAGAGTTGATGGTATTACTATTGAAACGCCTTTAATAATTTTGAAAGCAGACTCTTGAGACATACATTTTGAAAAAAAGAAATTAAAGCTGAGTTTTAGCCTAGGTCCCATCTCTTTGTAAGATGGATAATGAGTCAAAAGAAAAAGAGGAACATAATATCAAGTTATCAACACTAAGTAAACCCAAATTGGATTATCGATATACCAAATTGGATGAGACAACACCCAAATGACTATTTCTCCATTTTCAATTAAACTATTATCTACCAAATTCTTATGAAAAAGATTGGGTCCTATTTCCAATTTCAAATTTATCCCACCGGCCATCTTTGGATTAAACGTCTTTTTTTCCTAATATTTTTGCTAAATGTTGACTCATTAATTAATTGGATAAAGTAACGGGCTACTATGCAAAGTTTAGTAAGATTTTCCTCTACCAAACCGACACCTATACAATTTCATGTCACAATCAATATGTGATTCGTTGGTGTCCTTATCTAGCAAATGCAAAAACAGAAACCAGAACCAATTAATTGCTTGTTTAAAATGCATCTTTTGAAATCAATTTTTTTTATCAAGCAAATAGGACATTTTGTTATTTGTTCATCTGCATTTACTTTCTTTGCTTCTACAAGAAAACTTCAACCATGTATCCTTCCTGCCCTCTAGAGAAGACCCAGCTGATCCAACACAGTAGAAACCAGTATCTCCACTCCACTATACTAAAGCAAAATGCAATTATGCATACATCTTAGTATGGACTTAGAAAATGATTAAAACTTTCGAAGCAACGTGCATCAAACGCCTAAAAGATCCACCACAAATGATGACAAACCACTTTATTTGCAGAGCTCCCGTGACCAAACTATTATCTTATTCCCAAATTCAATTCTGTAAGTTTCCTGTTCATCTTTTTGGCAAAAACAAGATACAAGAAGATGATGGAGGAGAAGAAGAATGAATCCAATTCAATGTAAGCCACCAAAGAAACATATCATTGATCATCTTTTTGGAGACTCGCGATGAGTGAGATAGACACAGAGGGATATATATCGCCTTTTTCGGAAAACAGAAAGATTGATTGATGGGTTGATTCATTGAAAGAAACAGAGAAATAGAATAACACTGACCTTCTTGGAAGCCTTCTCCACAAGCTTTCTGACAAACATGGATGATGATGATGATGATGATGATGATCTCTTTGCTGTACTGATGATTGATGAAGAAGACAGAATTTGAAGACAACTTTTGTGCTTCGAAATAACCGACGAGAGAAAGAGGAGAGTGAAGTTGAAATTGTGAAATGAGCCGTTGATTACAGTTTTTCCCTTTTTATGCCTGGAGACAGACAAGAGTAGCGGTTTTTTAAGGACAAAATAAATGTGGACACGTGGATGATGATTAGGTGACTCTAATTTGTTTGACTTTGACCCCATGACTTCACTTTCCCTCACTCTTGCCAAATCTAAAGCTTCACACTAATTTAAGATGCCCAAGAGTGCTAAAAATGCCTCTGTGTATTGATATTACAATTGAAGTTTACAAATTCCAAAGCCGAAGTAAACAACAAGAAGCACAGAAGGATCAAAGACAACAAGGAAAGACTGTGGTTCGCCTTTAGAAACAAGCGAAAGGAAATGGAAACATTGCTTAGAAACAATTACAACTACTCTTGAAAAGACTTCTTACTATCCATTGCTTCCTTGAGTTTCTTACCAAGTGCATAGGCAAGAGGAGGAGGAACTGCATTTCCAATCTGCCTGTGCTTGTGAAGAATGTTACCAGAAAACTGGTAGCTGTCGGGGAAGCCTTGGGAACGAGCGCATTCCCTAACTGTCAGAATCCTGTCCTGCTCAGGGTGGAAGCACAATCCCACCTTCCCCATTGGCTGAGGATCTGTGATGGAAGTTGGGAAGTTTCCTTCCCAATCTAACCTTCCAAATAGGCCCTTCCACTGGTTGTGGCGCTTTGCTGTGTTGGGTAGGCACCATGGTATCAAGTCAACAATCTGTCCACTGGAGAGCTTCACTTTTTCATCTGGGAGGCATTGCCAATCAGCACCAGGCCGCTTTGGAATTCTCTGGCATCGAATGAGGTTCAGCTCGTTCATTTCCTTTGAAATATGATCAGTCAAAACCGCCATCTCCCCTCGGATTTTCTTCTGGAACCAAGAGACAGGGTCACTTTCGTACTCTAGATTGACCTTGGAAGCTCCATTCCCTACAGCTGGGAGATCACCAATTGTATCTCTTACAGTTATTGGACGGAAAGGTGCTCCACCTGCTGTACTGCGGACAGCAGCATAATGTGAATTCTTTGATAATGCAATCTTCAGCTCTGGTACACCAAATACATGCATTGGCTCTGGCCATTCTGGGAGAACCTCGTCTGGAGCAGCTGCCCAAATAAATGCACGCTTTCGTGACTGGGAAACTCCATAAGCACCAGCTTCCAGAATACCAAACCTCACCTGATAACCCATCTCAAGAAGTGAAGCTAGGGTCAGTCGGAATGTCTGCCCTTTGTTGAAAGACACAAAGGTCCTCACATTCTCCAGGAGGAAATACTTAGGTCGGAAGTAGTCAGCAAACGACAAGAAGGCCAAAATCATTTCACACTGAACTTTACTCCAAGTGCTTTGGTTGAACCTATTCATTCCAGAGAAACCCTGGCATGGAGGTCCCCCATTGATGAAATCCACTTGCCCTGGCAACGGCAAATCATTCTTAACCTTCTCATCAAGTGAAGCAGCCAAATCAGCAGCTTCAGAAGTTGATACACAATCATCAGTATCCCCACATTTCTCCATTACAGCCCTTAAGATCACATTGCAGTTATTGATGAACACCAGTGACTCAGGATGGTTGAGTTTGAAAGCATCTCCAGCAGGCTCTTCATACTCAATTGCCCACTTGGTCAGTGAAACACCAGCCTGATGCAGCCCCTCAGACAAGCCACCACAGCCAGCGAAAATATCTAATGTTGCTAGACATTTCTGCTCAGAATCAGCTCTCTGTTTCTCAACTTCTGTAATATTTTCTCCTTCTTTGCACTTGCCCTTTCTCTTTCTAGCCTCTGCATCACCACCTATGTCTGCTGTTGAGTACTTCAATTTGATGTGAACTGGCAACTGCTTGATAGACCCTTTAGAAGGATCATATAGATGTTCACAGAAGAAAATGTGCTGGAACGTCACAGGGGCATTACATGCAGGAACATCAATCTTCTTTCTGACTTCACATTTTCCTTCGATAATATCAACTGACATGACATGGGTTTCTTCACTGTAGTAGACCTCCCTAACATCAGAACAGTATGCCTTCTCAGCCGAAATGTCCTCAGGTCTGAAAAATCTCCTTATCTTAACCTGGGTAGAGTTGATCTCAGGTCGTTTAGATTCCTTCGTAACAATTACCTCCAGCACTTGGCAAACAACATAAGCTCTCAGCCCCAAATTTCTTCCAGCCTTGAAAAGTCCAGTTTCTATTTTCTCCACAGAAAAATAATCAGGACTTACATAAACATAATCATGAACTGAGTACTCAGCTCCCTGGTATACAAACCCAGTCTTTGATGAATTCAATTTAAATACTTTCTTGGCCTCCTCAGCTTTGTTCAGTTTGCAAGAGTCGCAGACACCAGAACCCATGCCCATAGTAGCGCGGGACAGACTAAAGAAAGCACCTCTCTCCGGGCAATACAGGCTTTGACAATAGTATTCAGTTGGCAATCCATTCCTCTTCCTCTCTTCTGCCCTTGCTATATCAACTTTCTTAGCATCAGCATTATCCTTCCGGTACTGATGCCCCCACGGCATTGACCTGATACTCAGGATAACTGTCTGTTTAGCATCCTCTAATGGCAAGTTTATGCACTGGTTTGTCAGAAATATCTCCCTCTCATTGGCAGTGTTGCCAAGAACAGTCTGAGATCCTCGCTGCATCACTCTTCCATGAAACATTTTGCTTCCACCAGATGTTTCAAACATATACTCCACAAAACAAATGTTGAGAAGTTCATCTGATTCATCAAGTTCCACTGCAACAGCCCCGCCAACAGAAATTTCTTCTCCACGAAGAATTGCACGCCTATAAAGATCTTCACCAGAGCATGTTCTGCCCACAGGCGCTCCGTCCCACAAAATCTCCCTGTTGTTGGAGGTAGATTTAGTTTGTCTTGAAACTGAACAAGGCTTCTGGGCTTGTTTAATTACTATTGGATTCTCATCTTCATCATCCTCTTCCAAATCCTCTTCTTCAACTTCTTCTTCCTCTTCCTCTTGCTCTTTCTTTTCCTTTTCTTCAACTACCTCTGCCTCTTTCTTTTCACAAGCAGGCCCATCCTTAGAACCTTCTGGAGAGTAAGTTGAATAGTACTCCCCCCAGATTCTGTTAATAAGCTTTGTTGTGGTAGCCTGCATTGCCTTCCGCTTGGAAACCTGAGGTCCCATTGATGCCCGTGGGTTCAAATTTGCTTCACTCTTTTCTACAAGTTTCTTCTTCTTTACTAACCATTTGGTATGGTGCCTCGCCTCCATTTTTTGGGTAAGGCCAATCACAAATGGACATTTTTTTATCTGTGCATCGGGAAACTCTGAAAACACTTGCAGTATTATCTGTCCATGAACAACCACATATCTTTCAACAGATGCCGGATCAGAAGAAATGTAAGCACAATGATCCTTTGGGACCTCCGCCAATCTCTTAATGACATCTGCAAAAGCAAGTCGTGCTACACGACTTTGATCTTTCAGCATAGTGATTATACTTCTCCCAACCTTTGCTGTTTTGAGAATTGGTTCATACCACAGAGCATACTGCTTAGATGGCTTGCCAAGTCTGTACCAGGCCATATCTGTTCGGATTGATATTGAAACCATTGATGCTCCCAGTTCAATCATCCATTCTTTTATTGCGCTTAAGTAAATTGGCATTCCATCAACATTCTGTGCTCCTGCACCACTTGAAGACTGACTGCCTTCAGAATCAAGACAGAAGCCGCTTCCATCATCTTCAGTCATAACCCCTGACCCAAAAATGGTAACATCAATGTCTGCGCAAGGTTTCATTGGAAGAAGCTCCAGAGAAATCAATCTTGAATCTGAGTTGTACAGACACCAATTATGAAGCATGCTTCGAGGAAGCTCATCGGCATTAAAGATATCATCAATTTCATTGTCAAAAACTATGAACTCATCAATTTCATCAGCACAATGCTTGTAATAAGCAGGTAGAGGATAATCATTGGCAATTTCATCTTCATTTATTTTAATGTAGTATTTGCTGGACAGTGGAGCAGAACCCTGACGTTTTCTTTGCTTCATTGACTTCCAGTATTCTTCTTCTTGCAATAGTTTTGCCAATTTTGCATCCTCATTTTCCTCAGCTTCAGCAATGGACGAAGCACCAATCTTTAAAGTACCACTTGAATTTTCTGGTTTTGACTGCATGAGGTTTCCGCGTTTTCTACTCTCATCTCTGAGCGCAGCAAGGACGGGCAGCTCTGCAAATGGCTGGTCCATCTTTTTTGTTGTTTCTTCCAAACCTATCAGTTGATGATAGATAAACTCCCCTTGAGATAGAATGAACTCCTTGATAGATGCACTACCAGAAAAGAATTTGCTACCGCTCATTGATCGAGCAATGCCAGCAAGTAATTCATCCAGCGTGAATTCAGAGTTGGATTTTGATAACTTTTTGTAAACCTCTACACAAGCACGCGCTTTCTCAAAGAACTGATCATAGTATTTCTTGTAGCTACCAGCAGGTTTACGACATTGATAATCAGCAACTTCAGTTGAAAGCCATATTACAGGAGAGCCCTCTTCATAACCAGATATGTCCCAAGATTCTATTCGACCAAAAGCTTCACATCTAACACCTCTTTCCTTCTCCTTGTCAGAACTTTCTTCTAGAGGCAATACATTCCCAGAAATAAACATGTCAGACACCTCCAACATCTCAAGAGGCTGTGGAGAACCAGTATCATCATGCACAATAAAATCAGTCAGTCTTCTGTTTGGCCGGTCTACATCTTGGTCCAAGCCAGAAGTCATGCATACAGCAACAGGTTCCATCTCCGCCATTTGGTCCTTCTTACTTTCAATAAGATCAGACTTTTCAGATTTATGAATAGACTTCTCCTTGAAGTCTGTACATGCAGCAGCCCGCTTAGGCATCTTCCGAGACCTGGAAGGCTGCTCTTCACTGTTGTTGGGCAAATTTCGCTTCTTAGGTTTACCGCCAGTAGGAGCTGCCTTCTGAGCATCTTGTTTCCCCTTCTTCTTCGTCATTCCTATCGCAATAATATCAAGGGAAATTAGGAAATATGTTGACATCGTAAAAGATAACTGAAACATAAAATCAAGACTCAGGTCAACAAGAGCCTGAACATAAACATAATTCTGTGTCAGACAAATGGGGGAGGAGGATACAGGAATTACTCCTCTATATGACTTTGGAAATCATAGCGGAACCAGAGATTAAGCAAACAAAATCATGAGAAAGCAAGTGTTAATGAAGACTTTCTGCGGGTCCTGATATAGAAGGACAACGAAAACTTACAAAATCGTAATCATAATTCCATAATTACAAATTCTTGATACAATGGCATTCAAAACTTTGAAGACCAAAAATGTAAACCATACACATACTTTCATAATACAATAAATTACCAATGCAAACATGCAAACCCCTAAGCATAACTCCATAATCACAAACCCACAACAAAATAAAACGACAGTCCAAAACCGAGCAAAATCATACAGCTTTTTTGGATGACCAAAAACACAAATTCATCATTTGACAAAATGGCAATCTAAATCCAAAAACCCCTACAATTGTATACCATTAACATACACCCAACATCAAAAATTCATAGCATGACAAAATGGCAGCCTAATTCTAAAATCCCATACTTGAAAACCAAATCATAAATCCAACATCACAATTTCATAATTTTAAAAATGGGCAGTCCAAATCTAACATAAACCCATGATTCTACATGCAATAAATTGACAGACCATAACGCATAACACCAAATCAACCAGAAAAAACTACTTGGGTACAATTGAGATCACACTTTTTATTTCAACATTCGAAATTACAAAATCACATGGGCAAATGAGAGATTCGAGTACCTGAAGAAGCCGAAGGCGGTGGTTTAGCTCCATTGGCACCTTTTGTCTCTAAGAGCGCCGCCGCATCTGCCGCCTCTGCCGCCGCCGCTGAACCCATTTCTGCCCCAATCGCCAGCGAAACCTAGACAGCAGAGACCTGCGCGCTGTAATGAAAAGAGTGGTGGTGGTGTTGTTGTTGTCTGTTTGGTGGTATTTATCGCGAGAGAGTTTGAACCCGAATAGGGATGAACACGTATGGGCGGGAAGGTTCAACTTTTTGGCCCGAGAGTCGCGCCTCTGCGAAAATGTATGGAGGGAAAAACCCTTTTCATTTTGGTTTTTGTTTTTTCGCTTTGCAAAACCAAGAGTTCACAGTTGAGAGATGATTGTATAAAGTTAAAGAGATAATGGTTGTTTAATGTTATTTTCAAGGGTGTAGTAGATATGGGGAAATCAAAATTTAATATACTCGTCCGGAAATTTTAGGTGTTTCCGGTAAAGTTAAATGTCTGCAATTGGTTTGGAGTTCGGAGAAAATAATCTCCGGCTACGGCCCACCTAAAGAGTGGAAAATGAGCTTCAACTCGTTGACAATGCACGGAAATGGATCATTTGTTGGAAATTTTGGATGGTTCAAATTTGATTTTTTAGTTTCTAAACACTTCAGTCAATCTGAAAAGGAAGACGAGCTTCAAACGGTCTTCGTTGCAGAAGAGTCCATGCATAAAAGTTTGGAAGACGTTTTGTATTTCCAAATTTACAAAGATTCTAATTTTCAACACGAAAATGGATCCTTTGTTGGAAATTTTGGATGGTTCAAATTTAATTTTTTAATTTCTGAACACTCCCGTCAGTCTGGAAAGGAAGACGAGCTTCAAAAGGTCTTCGTTGCAGAAGAGTCCATGCAAATAAGTTTGGAAGACGTTTTGTATTTCCAAATATACAAAGATTCGAATTTTCTTGATTAAAATTCCAACGGTATCATTTTTGTTCCTTTTACTTAAACTTTTTATTTCAAATTTACTTTACGACTTTATCTTCATCTAAAGCTTTAATTCTACCGAGTCAATTTTTCTCTTGCTTTATAAAGTAATTTGAGCATTGAGTTAGGTGTGAAGAAAGTAAGCAAAAATGTATTCCGAGTTTTGACAGGACAAAAAAAAAGCAATTTCGATCAGTAAAACCGTTTGTTTGCTTATCGAGTGATTAAGGACAGTATTATTCACAAAAGGCAAGGAATAAACTAGTTACGACTCAAAAGGTATGCAATCTGTTTTCCATACAAGCATAAATTTGAAAATGTTTCTTAAAGAGCTTTTTGAATAATCTACGAGCATCACCAACCGCAATGTCAAATATCACCATGGACAATCAACTAGTTTTCACAGTATAAGTTCCTCCAATCGATAAGGTAAATGCTTAATTCAAAATAAAAGAATTTCGTTCATAAAAAAGATTGAATGTATCATTACTCAGCCCATTGGCCGAACTCTATTACCACCGGCCATGTCATAGGCCCAAAGTAACTTGGATACATTTAAAACCAGACCCAAGCCGACAATCTCCTCCACAACCACCACAAGCAGCCGGCTTTCTGTGGCTGAACGCCCCCAACGGCGGAGAGAGCCGCCCCAAATAATAATGAAGATGCAAGTTCAACTTTTTTCTTCTTTGGTTGTAAGTGCAAGTTCAAACTTTAATACCAAATAATTGTCTTTTGATCTCAAAACGCCAAGTGGGATTGATGAAAAGTTGTCAAAAACATTTGGGTCCCCCATTTAGCCGCTGAGAGCTATAATGGAGTCACACTTCACACATTCATCCACATGACAAAGGACACTCAACATCATTGCTTGAAGTTAGGGTGGCTTTGTAGCCCAAAAAGACCCCAAGGGTCCTAAATAAAAATACCCATCATTTCTCATGAGTTGTAACTTGAACACATAGGCTACCTAGCATTCTTAATTCTTACCTTTTGCCGTTCTTTGGCTGCGAAGAATATGCTATCTTTTTGTGTCAAATAATTTCGGTCATGTGGTTGAGTAGAATTAAATAGCAACCCAAAATGTTGCAAGGATGGATTCATAGGGCAGCTCCTTGTACTTGATGGGTCTCCCTTGGGCCATTTATTGACCATGTTACCAATTCTATTTATTTCACCTATGAAAGTGGGGTAACGCGTAGTACAAAGACAATCTAGGTTTCATAAAATTAAGGTTAGCCTATGTGGCGAGGGAATGTGAAATATTGGGTAATGTATTGTTCCCTATAATATTAAGTTGCATATTGTACTCGACTACATTTATATTCTCAATCAGAATTCAGGACACTATTTAATATCATACCTATTTGAGTGATTCTGATTATAATCCACTCGATTGCTACACAGTGGTGCAAATTGATCTAACAATAGCTGTGAATTATTGACTTAGCTGTAGAAGGCTAGAACTAGAAGCTATAAAAGGTGACCGGACTAAGCAAAGCAATAGCTGCCAAACAGGCGGAAACTCCAACCAACTGTCTCTCTCCGTCGCGCACTTTCGCGCGTTACGACGGTTGAAAAAGCCACGTCCGCCGCGTAAGCGCAGTGCGCATCGTGCGCTTTTTAGAACGAAAAAGTAATATAATATTGAGGTACACATTCCTCATAAAATGGCGCCAAATGGAGGTGTCGTGCGCATCAAAATCTAACTGTACCTGAGCTGTTCGTTACGTGCCGCTAGCCAACATCCAATCAAATAATTGGTTTTTAATTTCCTCGTTGTATTTTTTTTTTTATTTTTTAAATTCTAATGAGAAGAATTTGGAATATTTGCTGAGTGATAAATTTCAGACGAAAGGACAAATTACAAGTAGGAAAATGACTGGCTACACAAAATGGCAGGGGATTATTACTGTTTATATATTGTAAAAAGTCTTGGAGGAGAATTGGAATATATTGAAAAAATTGGTGGTGCCACTAAATAATTGTCACATTGAATTTGTGGACCGACGTATGTGTATGTAAAGTCAAGATATATGGGTTAGAGAGTCTTAAAGGGGATACAATGCACATGGTAAGGTTCTCATTAGGTAAGCTTTCTTCTCTCTATTTGTCTATTACAAACGATATAGAGGGAGCGAAATCAGAAATCGACTCCAAACCTCCAATATATACACATTAATTAACACAACGGCAAACCCCTTGTAAAAGAAAAAGAATACCATTTATGTTCTTGAGATTAATGAAAGGTCTGTAATCGACTTAAGAGCTAAACTACATAGACATTTTACAATATCGGTGCAAAGACGTTAGTACTAAGCTAGTGCAAAGACGTTACTACTACGCTACATGAAGTGGATAATAATAGTAAGAAGGTCGTTGGATTATTAGTTTCATATTGTGTAAATATGATTTCGCCAAAAAGAAAATATGGAAATATATTCATTTTCGAACTTTCAATATTCGCTTTAATGTTATACTGAATCACATGCCTACGTTACTAGGCTAATCTTTGTTGGGATATATCAATCGGATGCATGTATAGGTTACCTTGATTTCTCCAGCATAACCATATGCTGAATCTGAAAACTTTTTAGATTTGTTAAAACTTTATACTGAAATTGGAGGTCGATTACTTTTTTTTCGAAAGATAGAATATGGAGTGAAAAAGGTATGAGATGGAACATTCACTTTCTGGTCATTTATTCCATTCCAGCCAACCAAAAGCAGCAGTAGCTTTCTCTGTTTCCACAATTATTCTAATTATTGGAGATATTTTGCATCATTATTATATCAATCCTACTCAAATTCCTCGGAGCTGTGTTTGAACTTCCCCTTCTCCCATCTTTTCTTCACACGAAAAGACTTTTTCTCCATCCTTAATTCCCCGCTCATTCCCTCAAATCACAAGTTAGCTTTCCGAAACTGACATTCTCTGTTTTGGTCTCTGAGAAACGTCAGAAGACCAGTGATACGTTTGGTTGCTGAGAAAAAGTAGAGAGCAAAGGTGAGAAAATGTTAGATG